>CM060915.1:940385176-941635176 GCA_030737875.1 Allium sativum | reverse complement strand
ACAAGCCTGACATTAACATCACAAGAAGAAGCAAGCATTGTAGAATTCTTAGAAAAATTAGCAGCATTTAGATTCTTTAATATTTCATCTAAGATTATAGCAAGGAGTTCAAATTCATTAATACCTACATCGTAACCTTCTATGTACTTGTTTATCAATTCAATGCAAATATTCCAAATTCTATAAGGAAACCTACTTATCATCTTCTTTTCAAAATTTAAGAAATGACACGATGGAATATTGTTTTCAAGAGAAGAAATAGTATCACCAATATTTTTGTTAACAGATCGGATCGACGTCATTATGTCGCTTAACTTCATGAATTCCAACGCCTCAATCGAATGCTCCAAATTTGATATCAACTCTGACGTTGATTTGATATTGTTTGTAGCAATTTTTTGTCTTGGAGAAGGGTTTCTCGAACTATTTGATGACAGTTGTAGGTGTTATTGAGGAAGAACTTGGAGTTTCCGATGAGTTCTTGATGGGTTTGTAGTTATTCGTGAAGGAGGTGGAGTTTCTTGGCTGGTGGTAGGCAGTTCTTGATATGGATCGGAATGGGTGAAGGTGAAGTTAGGATCTGACTGGTTGGCGAAGGTTAACCCAGTTGAACGCTCTGATACCATTTGTAATGCTCCATTTTCTGATGTAGCCATTACACTTGTATCTAATGATAATATAAGGAATACTGGTTCTCTAAAACGGTATTGCAGACGAAGGGAGAATGAGGTAAAGAGTGGAGAAAAAGAGGGTAAGGTATAGATCAGAAGAAGATAAGGGATACAGCAGATAATCAGACAGAAATGAGTGAATTCAAACGAACAAGAGGATTAAAGTATAGAAGAAAAGGGGAGATAACAGAGAGATATAAGAATATAGACAGAGTTGAGAAAATAAGTAGCATCAAGGAAAAGGAATAATTTTATTCACACACACATGATTTACAAAACAGAATGCCTACATATACTTACAATAGTAATAGCTAGTTGCCTGGTACATTGACAAATACAAGAAAATTATCAAAACGATTGTTGCAGTGTATTTGTGTTGTCAGGTCAGCATTTTCTGATGAAATAACATAATAGAGATATTACACTAGTCTCAATCTCTCATGCAATAATCATCTTTCAATCATAAATATTGTCTCAAATATATAAGAAAAAAATATTAGTCATTAATGAAAATGGATAATGGAGATTCAACTGAGAATAAATCAATAAAATCAAAGGTACTTAAAAAATTGTTGATTAAATTAATGAATTGAGGAAGATGAACAATTTTTGTCATTGTATGTGTCTGGTAGATTTCACTAATTATGCACTTATTTATATGAGAAAAAATTGTAATGGTACTTTCTAGTTTTTTAAGGAAAAAAAAATTAATGAACCGTTTTTAATTATGCACTAATTTGTAGTTCAATGATTTACATCAGTTATACTGGCTCAATCGGGTTGACCGTCATATCCTAACATTACCAACCCCTTTTTTGGGTGAAATCCTACTATTTCAGATGCTTTAAAACTGCCACTAGCCATGGTAGTCATTTGCTTATAGTATGCAGTTTGATCTTGAACCGAGGACAAAGAGAGGTTGTGATGTACAACCATTGCATGGACTAATGAGAACATGAATGCACGTCCAAGGAGAGACACTCACATGCCTAGGAGGTATTTGGATTGAGTCACATGCAGCTGGAAGGTTATCCCTCCTTATTTTAATTTGTGCTTTTGTTTCTTTTGTTTTTCCCGCCTAAATGTTTGTTAGGCAAGTTGTTGTATGAGAATTCTAGATGCCACCTAGGCAGAAGGAATCATAGGAAAGTTGTTATATAAGAAAGGGTACAGAAAGAAAATGTATGGGAGAATTTCAATGAAAATACTTACTTTTCTCTCCTCCTTCTTCTTCATATTTTAATTTTTCTTTCACTATAACTGCTCCTCGCTGTAGCCAACATATCATTTTGGTGCTTTCATCTCGATCTCAACCTCTTCTCCTTAATATCCAAATCCCCTCCAACAACCTAACTTCTTTTCACCATGCCTAAAATCATCGATGCTCTCCAACAAATCAATCAACAGCAAGAAACAATCATCGGCATACAAAATACCCAATCTGACCACGGATCGATGCTAGAAAAACAACATACTGATATCATTGATATCAAAGCTACATTACAAGACCTTATCAAATCGCTTTCAGATCTAAAACGCAAATTGGATTCACAACCTCCACCCTCTCCATCAAACCAAACATCCACTACATATCTCCAAACATCCAACAACTGCCAGCCTCCAATCCTTTCTACTCCTTCCACCACAACCGCACGAACTCCTAAATGCTCATTATCCCAATTTGATGGCTTAAATCCACACGACTGGATTTTTCAGGCCGATCGTTTCTTTGCTTATTATTCGACTCGAGAGGATCAACGATTTGATTTGGCTAGCTTTCATATGCAAGGCTAGGCCCTATCGTGGTTTCAGTGGATGCATAGAAATAAGCATCTCTCTTCATGGTCAGCCTTGACAAAAGCCATTGAACAACGTTTCAGCCTGCCAACGTTTTTGAACCCTCAAGCTACCTTGTTTAAGCTTAAGCAGCTCTCTACAGTTGAAAATTATATTTCAACATTTGAAACACTCTGCAATCATATCACCACGTTGTCCACTGAATCAATTCTTCACTGTTTCATTTCAGGCCTAAAACCTCACATCTAAAATGAACTTCATCTCCTCAAACCCTCCATAATATCTGACACCATGGAAATGGCCAAACTCATCGAAGGAAAGCATTCTGACCTAACCAAACTACAGTTTCCAATACCCTATACAACGTTTCAAAAACCAAATTACATTCCATAGTCGAGTCAAACATTTAATCAAACACCTTCAAGATCCACATCCAAACCATCTTTTCCGATTAAGCAATTGTCTCAGGCTGAAATGAATACTCGAAAACAACAAGGCCTTTGTTTTAATTGCGACGAGAAATATCAGTTTGGCCACAAATGTAAACCAACCCATATTTTATTGATCCTTCCTGACATTGAAACGGAAGACACACCATCACCGAAAGATACTATTCTTGACACAAACCCTACCAATGATTCGGATCTAAACCTAGACCAGCCTCAAGAAATCTCGTTTTATGCACTCACTGGTTTGTCACATCCACGATCAATCCATCTTCTAGCTACCATTAACACCAAACCCATTTCGATTCTCGTGGACAATGGATCTACACACAATTACATCCATCCTAAAACCGCTAAATTCCTTGGCCTGGAAACAACTGCAAACAATTCATTCGTGGTCACAATTGGCAATGGAGAAAAGCTGCGAAGTGACGGTTGTTGCCCTAGGCTGCGGGTAAATATCCAGGGTAACGAATTTCTTACAGATTTTTATCTGTTAGAAATTGTTGGATCGGATGCGGTTTGTGGAATTCAATGGTTGGAGAATTTAGGGTCTGTGATTATAAATCTCTTACTATGGCTTTCTCTGTTAATAATAAGGCCATTCAATTAACTCGGCTTGGCCCATGAGCTAAGCCCACACTCATTTCCTTACCCCAATTGAAATGTCTTGAGTCCACTGAGGCTATTTCCAATTTTCTTTATCTTCAAATACAACCAGCCCAACCCGATCGACAGCCCAAACCAGTCCTTGACCCACTCCTTCAAAATACCATATCCAAATTCGAGCATATTTTCCATAAACCAACTTCATTACCACCAACGAGAACACTAAATCACTACATCAATTTGCTTCCAAATTCCAAACATATTAACACTAAACCCTACCGATACCCATACTTTCAAAAAAAAACGAAATTGAACGCCAAATCCAAGAAATGCTCCAATCCAAACTTATCCAACCATCTACTAGCCCATTTTCTTCACCGATCCTTCTAGTAAAAAAGAAGGGTGGCTCATGGCGATTTTGTGTCGATTATAGAGCCCTTAACACCATCACGATCAAAGATCGTTTTCCTATACCGACGGTTGATGAACTCTTAGATGAATTCTATGGTGCTAATTTTTTCTCAAAACTTGACTTAAGGAGTGGCTACTTCCAAATAAGATTTCACCCACCCGACATACCAAAAACGGCATTTCGAACACACGAGGGTTATTATGACTTTTTAATGATGTCGTTTGGGTTAACAAACACACCGTCCACTTTCCAAGCAACAATGAACACAATTTTCCGACCACACTTGCGAAAATTTATATTAGTTTTTTTTATGATATACTTGTGTATAGCTTATCATGGTCCGACCATTTAACTCATAACACAACACTCACTATCTTAGAAAACCATCAATTCTTTGCCAATAAAGACAAATGCAACTTCGAGCTGATTGAATTATCGTATCTGGGCCACATTATTTTGAATAAGGGTGTAAGCATGGACCCGAATAAAGTGTCAGCAGTACTCAACTGGCCTGTTTCATCTACTATAACCGCCCTTCCTGGATTTTTAGGCCTAATGGGCTATTATAGGTGTTTCATAAACCAATATGCCCACATAGCCAGCCCATTAACCGACCTTCTCAAAAAAGATAAATTCGGTTGGAACCAACTAGCCTATCAAGCCTTCTCCTCCCTCAAAACCTCAATAACCAGATCCCCAATTTTATCCTTACCTAATTTCAGCCTAACTTTCGATGTCACCACCGATGCTTCGGCTATAGCAATAGGCGCAGTTTTAGCTCAAAATGAACACCCAATTTCATTCTTCAGTCTCAAACTTCCTCACCATCTTCTTAAAGCATCAACTTACTCACGAGAGATGTTTGCTATCACGTCGGTGATTAAGAAATGGCATCACTATTTGCTAGGACGACCATTCCGAATTCATACCGATCATCAAAGCTTGAGAGAGTTAGCTTCGCAATCGATCCAGACACCAAAACAACAACGATGGTTGACAAAGCTATTGGGGTTCGATTTCACCATCCATTACAAGCCAGGAAAGCAAAATATGGTTGCAGATGGCCTTTCCAAATTTACTTCAGAAGCCACAAAGAATGCAGTATCAGGTCCAACTTTTCCATTCTTATCCAGCGTCGCAAACGCACTGACAGAGGACCAGGAAGCTCAAAATATCATTTCACAAATACGGGCGGGTACACATACAAATTCTAAATTTCATTTGAGAAATGACTTGTTATTTTGGAATAGCAGAATTTATATCCCGAAAAACACTGAACTACAAAACGAAATAACTGCAGAGCTTCATTCATCTCAAATTAGGGGACACTCAGGCGAGAAATCCACAACTGCAAGGGTTGCAAGTAATTTTTATTGGCCAGGATAATAAGCCATACAAGGGACTGCTACAACCACTACCAATACTGAATCAAATTTGGACAGATATCGCAATGGATTTCATCACACACATGCCACCATCTAACGGCAAAACTGTCATTTGGGTCGTCATTGATAGGCTCTCCAAATACGCTCATTTCTGTGCCTTGCCAACGAACATATCTGCATCAGCATTAGCTTCGCACTTCATACAGGAATATGTGCGACTTCATGGATTTCCACGATCGATTGTTTCCGATAGGGTTCAAATTTTTACGAGCCAATTTTGGATAGAGTTGTTTCGTCTTCATGGTACGATGCTGAAGATGAGTAGTGCCTATCACCCACAAACTGATGGCCAATCGGAAGTCCTCAATCGTTGCTTAGAAAACTATTTACGAGCTGTTGCCTGTGATATCCCACATAAATGGGCTAAATGTTTTCCGTGGGCCGAGTGGTGGTACAACACCTCTAAACATTCTTCATAGGGAACGAAACCCTTCCAGGCAGTATATTGTCGATCTCTTCCATTAATTACCAATTATTTTTCAATCACCAGCAAAATACCATACTTAACATCATGGGCCACTTCAAGAGACAATTTGCTGCAGTTAATTAAGCACAATCTTCGCAAAGTTCAGTCTCGAATGAAGAATCACGTTGATCAGCACCGCACGGATAAAGAGTTTGAAGTTGGGTCTTGGGTTTTTGCGAATCTCCAGCCACATAGAGAGACATCCATTCGAAGTGGTACGTATAAGCTTGAAAGGATATTTTTTTTGGACCATTTCAAATAATGGAAAGAATTGGTGCAGTTGCATACAAATTACGTCTTCCTCCAGATTCCAAAATCCATCCGGTTTTTCATATATCATTGCTCAAACACTGCCCACAGCCACACTCAGCAATACCACAAATGCCTACATCAAAAACTGATAGTCACAACCTTGAGGACAAGGTCGATTTTGAAGGGGTAGGTGATGATACAACCATTGCGAGGACTAATGAGAACATGAATGCACGTCCAAGGAGAGACACTCACATGCCTAGGAGGTATTTGGATTGAGTCACATGCAGCTGGAAGGTTATCCCGCCTTATTTTAATTTGTGCTTTTGTTTCTTTTGTTCTTCCCACCTAAATGTTTGTTAGGCAAGTTGTTGTACAAGAATTCTAGATGCCACCTAGGAAGAAGGAATCATAGGAAAGTTGTTATATAAGAAAGGGTACAGAAAGAAAATGTATGGGGGAATTTCAATGAAAATACTTACTTTTCTCTCCTCCTTCTTCTTCATATTTTAATTTTTCTTTCACTATAACTGCTCCTCGCTATAGCCAACGTATCAGGTTGCGGCTTCCGCCACATGAATTTGAATGTTTTTTTTTGGATGGTGAGTATTGGCAACATTATGTATTTTTAGGTATCATAGGGATTTGGCGAAAATGGTGACCTTCAAAACCGTAATGGAGAATTCCAAAAACGTGATCAATAATCTCACTTCCTCTATCTCAAATCACGTTTCTTCTTCACTAGACGACAAATAAAATAAAAACAAAAATATACTTCCTTCGTACAAGGAAATCTTGTTGCGGCCAGGTGTAAAGCGTAACGTTCCTCGAAATAATATATTTAAATCTCGCATTACTCCTCAGCCGCCGCCTCGTATTTCGATCAATTACTTCGAAAAATTAAAAAACATCAAATCTGATAATGGTTGCTTCAGATGCGGCTCTTCAGATCACTGGGCTAGGAGCTGTCGAAATCCTATGGTTTGTTTTCGCTGTAACAAAGTTGGGCATAAGGGCTTCAATTGCAAATTTCATCTCAAAAATACGAAAAAAATGGAAAACCCTAAATCGCTCCCTCCTCTTTCTGCGGCGTTTTACCCTGACGATTTTAAAAAGGCTAGATCGATGGTTGTTCTCTCCATCACTCGTGGTGCTTTCTCGATCAATGAAATGGAGACCTTATTGCGAGCTCATTTTGGCAAGCATGCGCCGGGCTGGGTGTGGACGGTGCGTAGATTTGGCGATGATTTCATAGTGAAATTCCCTCCCTTTTTGTTGACTGAAACATTTTACTACTCACTTTTCGACTCAAAGGGAGTAATTAATTTGAAGCGTTGGAGCCCACAAATTGGAAGTATGGCCAAAAAGAGGATTGAAGTCTGGGTTTCACTTAAAAATATTCCATTAGTGTGTAGAAGTGTTGATTCCCTCAAGTCGGCGTTGGCGGAGGTAGGAGAAGTGATCAGACTCCAGCATGGAGTGTGGAATGTAACTGATTTTTCCTCTCTGAAGGCGATGATGTGGATTGATGAGGATTTGGAGCTTCCTCCTTCGATTGTGGTTCCTGTTGAGGGCTTTTTCCATAATGTTTCCATTACGAAAGTCGACGGTGAATCCTCTGAGGAAGTGGACAGACAAGAACTTCGTAAAACGGTTTTTGTTTGAGGGGAGAATGGCAAGATGAAAGTGCTAAAGGCTAGAAGCGTTAGTGCTCCCACGACTTATGTTGGGTTGGGTAGTAATTCTTTCGCACCAATTCCTGTTGATGGAGAAGATGATGTGATGGATCACAACGTTGCTAAGGATAATGTGGAAGCTCTTGAAGCGGATGCTGTTGATGTTGGTAATGAAGACACTGGTAGGGAGGAGAGTGGACTTGATGGCTTGAGGAATATGTTTGGGGAAGATAATGATGAGTATTATGATCTTGGGGGGGACGATAATGATTATGATCTTGGTGGAGGGAGTAATGCGTTGGCCGTTTCAGATTCCGAAGAACGCTCTTGTGCAACAAGCAGAAGGAAAGGCAAGATGCCAGTGGATTCCGGCGTGGTTATCCTAAGGAGAAGTGCTCGTGGCCTTCCTCATCCTCTGGAAGGTAGCGTTTTTATCCCTGCTATCCTTAATTCTTTATCTCCTGACCAAATGCATGCTGTTGCTAGTAGCTCTAGTTTTTTGTTAAATGATTCTGTTGTTAGTGATATTAGAAGTAAAGAGTTAGATAGGGCTGACGCACCCCAATGATTGTTTTAACTTGGAATGTTAGAGGTTTGGGTAATTATGATAAACGTCTTAGAGTTAAAAATTATCTCAAATCGGTCAAGCCCCACATTGTGTTGCTTCAAGAGACTAAACTTGAAAATCCTGATTTTCTTATTTTTAAAACTCTGGGTTGGGGGGTCATTGATGAGTGGAGATTTATACCGGCTACTGGAAGTGCTGGAGGATTGTTCACTGGTTGGGATAGTAATTTGTGGACATTTAAACAAGAGATTTGTCAAACACATTGCCTACATGTTGCATTGGAATTGTAACGACTAAGAAGCTTTACTTTTTCTCAAACGTTTATGGTCCAAACACTAGAAGTGAAAGGAAAACTTTGTGGAGAGAAGCGATGGAATTTCATAGTTTAATGTATGGCCCCTGGGTTATTGGAGGAGACTTTAATGTTACTAGATTTGGTTATGAAAGAAGTAACTCTGGTGCTAATCATTTTGGTGACATGGCTGATTTTAGTGAATTTGTTGGGGAGTGTGAGTTGATTGACCTCCCTCTTGCCAATAGAAAGTTCACTTGGTCTGACGGCAGAACTCCACCGACACTTGTGAAACTTGATCGTTTCTTCATCAATGCTCACTTTGAGGATCTTCATCCTTTAACCGCCCAAAAAGGCTTATCTACGATTATTTCCGACCATTGCCCTGTTGTTTTAGATTCTGGAGATGCCATTAGGAAAAAGCCTTTCTTTAGATTTGAAAAAATGTGGTGTTTGGAAGATAACTTTGACGATTTGTTGTACAATAAATGGTCTGAATTTGGGGAGAGTGGTGATGCAGCGAGAACCCTTTGTAATAAACTTAAACTTTTGAGGAAATTTCTTAAAAAGTGGAATACAGAGGAGTTTGGTCATATTAGAATTAAAAAGGAGAAGATAGAAAAACTGATTCTTGAACTTAATATACTGGAAGAGGAAAGAGGTCTTGATGCTGTTGAAAGAGCTTTGCTTCAGCAGCGAGAAAGAGAACTCAACAAAGTTTTGGATCAGGAAGAGATTTTTTGGAGACAGCGATCCAGATCTCAGTGGCTGAAGGAAGGGGATAGAAATACTGCGTATTTTCATAGAGTTGCCAATGGTAGACGCCGTACCAATTTGATTCACAGTATTTGGAAGGATGGGGTGGAGATTTGTGAGCAACAACTTTTGAGTGATACTTTCACTGAATATTATAAAAGCATCTTCGGTGCTTGTATTGAGAACCGTATTTCTGTTGAATGGAGCAAATTGTATCCTGATGTAACTGATCTCTCGGATGTTGCAAGTGCTTTTTCTGAAGAGGAAATTCTGAATGCTTTGAAGGAGATGCCGGGTGACAAAGCACCTGGGCCTGATGGATTCCCCACCTTTTTCTTTCAACAATACTGGGGCATGTTGAAAAATGATGTTTTGCGTTTATTTGACGAGTTCCACAAAGGCTCTTTGAGGTTGGATTTGATTAGCTATGCTAACGTAGTTTTAATCCCCAAAAAGGAAGGTAATGTTTCCGCCACTGATTTCAGACCGATTAGCCTTCTCAACACTAGCTTCAAACTAATCACGAAGGTTTTGGCCAACATGCTGAAAACTAAGATGGATTCGTTGATTGATATATCCCAAACTGCTTTTATTAAAGGAAGAAACATTTTGGATGGTGCTGCGTTGGTTTGCGAAGTGATTTCTCATTGTGATAGATTTGACGTCCCTTGTGCTATCCTTAAGCTGGACTTCGCCAAAGCTTTTGACACAGTTGACTGGCGATTTATGATTGAAGTGCTGAAGGCAAGAGGCTTCCCCACCAAGTGGATTGAATGGATTTCCATGATTCTTTCATCAAGTAGATCCAACATTTGTGTTAATGGGGTTGCTGGCTCTACCATCCATTCTATGCGTGGACTGAGACAGGGCGATCCACTTTCCCCTCTCCTTTTTGATTTGGCGGCAGATGTTTTTTCCAAAATTCTTAAGCTGGGTTGTGCAGAGGGGATTATTAGCGGTTTTGGCAGCGACCATGTGGTTGGGGGCATCAATTCTTTGCAATATGCTGATGACACCATCATATTCAGCAAACCTGACTGTAAATTCCTTGCTGCACTTAAATTTATTCTATATGCTTTTGAAAGTTTATCTGGCTTAAAAATTAACTTTCATAAGAGCAGTGTTTACACGTTGGGTTGTAGTGATGATTTACGCAGGTCATGTGCTGAAATGTTTAATTGCAAGGCTGAAGTTTTTCCTTTGAATTATCTGGGTATGTGCATTCGCCCCAAGAAGTTAATGAAGAAAGACTGGCAGCACTTGATTGAAAAGGTGGACACTAGACTGGCGAGGTGGAAAGGCAACTCATTATCCAGAGCTGGTCGTCTTGTGCTTGTCAATTCTGTCCTGTCGTCGATTCCACTGTACTGGATGTCCTTCTATCACTCTCCAGGTTGGGTGGTGGAGAAGATTGACGCAATTCGTCGTAACTTTTTCTGGACTGGTTCTAAGGAGACGAAGAAGCTAAGCTGTTTGATATCTTGGAACCAAGTATGCAAATCTAAAGAGCAAGGGGGACTTGATGTCATAAACTTAAAGACAATGAATTCGGCTCTTCTTTGTAAGTGGTTGTGGTTTATGATTTCTGACAAGCACGCTTTATGGAAGGAGTGGATCATTAGTACATATTACAATGGTAATTTTGGTTGGAACACTGATTTTTCAAGATGCTCTGTGTTTTGGCGCAATGTCATGGTTCATGCACAGTGGATGAAGTTGGGTACTAAGATTGTGGTGAAGAATGGACACAACACATCATTTTGGTTGGATAGCTGGCTAATTAATGTCCCTTTGAGTGTGGAGTTTCCAGAGCTTTATGGTATTGCTTGCAACAAAAACTTCACTGTTAGAGAGATGTATGATAATGATTCAGCGGGTTTCAAATGGAGATTGAATTTCTCAAGACTTGTGGCTGGTAATGCATTGATTCAGCTATGCAGTTTTGTTCGATTTGCTTGAAGCGGTGAGTTTGAATAATGAGCGGGATGATTTTATTTGGATGCTGGAGGGGGAAAGGAAGTTGTTTAGTGTTCGTAGCATCTATAAGTTGTTCAATTTTGCTGGGGTTAGGAGGTTGGGGTTCGAGCACATGTGGCGGTTCAAAATCCCTGATAAAGTCAAAATTCACATGTGGGTCGTGATACATGGTAGATTGAATACAGTTAACAGAATTCGTCAGAGAGGAGTGCATGTTATGGATGGCTGTGTTTTTTGTGGTCATGACGACGAGGACTACCATCATCTATTTTTGGCTTGTGACTTTGCTTTTTATATTTGGACAAAATGTTTGGTTGCGCTTCACCTTGACTTGCACTGGAGTGATTTCATTGCTGACCAATTTGTTTTTTGGCATTCAATTTACCCGACCTTGCATGCCTCTCATGATAGTCTTCTTTTTGCTTTGTTGAACTTTGCTTACACTTGGTTGCTTTGGCATGAACGAAACTCCAGAAAATTTAACCGCAAATTGAAAGCTCCTAACAGTATTATTTATTTTATCCTTAATTTTGTCTATGACTGGGCAGGCATGGAGCGCAAAAGACATGTTGAGAGCATTGCAGACCGAGTTCGTAAGAGGGGGCGGATCACTGGTCCACATGATTGACGATGATGCTCACTGGTTCACTAGCCTTTTGCTGTTTTACTGTTATGTTTAATGCTATGTAATGTTAATTATGATGTATAGCTCCTTTTTGTATGGCCGCATGTAGCGATGACCTGTTTTGCTGTTTTGGTTGTACATATGCTGTAAATATACGCACTGGTTACTTGTTAAATGCTATATATTTTAGGCGTGAATCATGTTGATTCACTACCTTTTACTTCAAAAAAATGTATTTTTAGGTATCATTCAAAAACAAGTATTTTCTAAGGGTATGTTTGAGAGTGGCAACAGCAGGGTATTTTAGTTAGCGTAGAATGCATTTGCGGCTTTAAACGGAACATTTAAGCAGTTATTTAATATATATTTTTGTAATTTAATTAATTTATCAAAATAGAACAATATCATTAAAGCAGAATAATACGGTAAACCAAACAGAACAGTCCATTAAATAACAATAATACATAAAGTGATAAAATGCAGAAATACAACATAGTACAAATCTATCAGTGCAACCCTGCTGCAACAAGTTCGTCTCTTATTCTATCTCAAAGTATTGTCATCTCAGTGCTGCCATAATAGCGTTGAACTGGTGCAGCTTCTCTGTTTCATGTACTTCTCAAGTCGGCATATTCTTCTAAGTACTCCTTTGGAATAAGTTCTATAGATCATCATCATATGCCATAAAATATGGCTCCTATGTTGTCTTTGCGTATATAATTGTGTATTGCCATTGTAGCAATAACAACTTTTACTTGAGTTTTTAATGTGTACGTTGACATATTTTTTTCATATTTCAAATGTTCTCTCAATTATCATACGTAAACTTAAATGGTATAAATTAAAATTTCCATTATTTGACTTTGGTTGATCTGTAATTGCACGAAACTATGGAATATGATATCTAACATTACGCTATGGTTGTATATAATCAATAGTTAGTGGAAAACCAGAATCTACTATATAATACTGTCAAGAAGGAGGGTGAGGAAAATTGCAAGTTCTGTCATTCAAAACGAAATTAAAATTTTGACCATCATGCGCAGTCCCTTCCCACTCGGCTACAACATATGTAAACAGTAAATCGAATGAGCATGCAGCTAAAATATTCTGTCAGGGTATTCTTTCCATCTTATATACGGAACAACTCGATCTTGAGGTAAGTGTGTCATTACTTGTGTTCCATCGATTACACCAACATAGTTTTTAAAGTAAGGCTTGTAATAGTAAAATGTTCTAATTTCATCTGGAATTGTGTTAAATTGAGGATCAGTAGGCTTAGTAATAATAAACAGCTAATGATTAAATGGAATCCAAAACAGCATGAAAACAAAAGAAGATTATGCTACCCGACCGTTGAAATATTTCAGCCATTTGTCTATTCGAAATAGCTGCAACTATAATATACAAAAATATGCCAGTCGTTTCTCTAGCACCAACAAATAGATTTACAACTATATTGTAAATGTAAGATTGCAAGCAGTGCTGGAACAAAATGTAATGAGAGAAATTGAAATATTTGTATTCAGCAAATTATTATGTAACGATAGGTACAGAAGTCTTTATATAGACATTGAAATAATACTAAGTGGGCTCGGCCCATTACTGAATGATGTATTGTAATGTTACACTCGCTATTACCCCCCCTCAAATCGTATCGAAGAATAGGGTTTGCTCAGCGAGAAATCTTCAGTAAAAACAATGGCGGCGCTTCATCAATCTTCAGAAAAAATTCTGTAATCACAAGAAATCGAGTGCAATTGGGCGGCGCAACTAGTATATCTGCTACTCTGGCATGAAAATTTGTAGATCTGTGCGCTTGCTTGGATCTTCATCATATATGTTAAGCTCTGTCTTGAGTCTTGCAAAGTTTGCCTTTGAGAGAGGCTTAGTAAGTATATCTGCCTTTTGATTTTGAGAAGGTATATATCCGATTTTCAATTTATTCTTCATTACTTGTTCACGTATAAAGTATAGATCCAATTCAATATGTTTGGTCTTTGAGTGAAGAACTGGATTAGCGGTTAGGGAGATAACACTAGTGTTGTCACACCAAATCATAGGTTGTTTGCTGAGATTAACTTTAAGTTCACTAAGAAGTGACTTTATCCACATTAGTTCTACAGTAGTGCTTGCCATACTTCTGAATTCAGCCTCTGTGCTGGATCTGGAAACTGTATTTTGCTTTTTAGCGCACCACGACACAGGGTTTTTGCCTAAATATACACAATAAGCATGTAACAACCCGTATTTTTGAATAACATGTTATAACATAAATTAAGGCAGAATTAAATGTTAAAATCTGAATCAAGGGAAACGGGCTGTGCCATTGCGTTCATCTCGGAAAAATACACGAAATAGAGTCCGAGTTTTCGAGAAACGGACTCCGTATGACCAAGTTATGGCCCAATGAAGTTTTCAGAAAATTCTAAGCCCGAAAACAGTTCAAATTCGAATTCATAATCGAATTTCAGCCAAAACAGACTGGGCGGGAATTTTCCCGCCCAGACAGGGTTGACATAGGTGTCGACACCAGTGTCGACCCCCCCAATGGGTCGACACCCATGTCGACCCAGGGGTCGACACCCATGTCGACCTAGGGGTCGACCCCCCCCCCCCTCGGTCGGACCAATTTTTCTGGTGCACCATTTTGGCATGTTGGGTCCTCTTTTGTTGGTTTCTGACGGGAGTTAATGGTTCAGATTCGTTTTAGGGTTAATCCTATGGTCTAAACTACCCCTAATCTCTATAAAAAGACCCCTAAACCTAGCCTAAACCTTCATTAATCATTCCTACAACTAAATGCTGCCCAAATGTTCACTAATCATGGCCTCCACCTTCTTCATGAGAGCATGAGTGTCTCAAATCAATCTATGTCATAAAGGAGCCATCTTTCTTAAGTAAAAGAGCCATCTTTCTTTGTCTTTGGGGTTATTCCTTCTTGTTCTCAAGTCTTGAAGTGGAGTTTATCGTCTTTGGTTGCGGATTTGCTAGTGTGGCTTCGTCTCAATCTTATTTTATATTTATTCTAGTCTTCATAGCATTGTAAGCCCTATACTACTCTTAGATTCTAACTATGAAGTTAAATATGACATGTTGCAAGTTTGAGTTTGGGCCTAAGTATGATTTGTGCTTTGATTCTATCATGTTATGCATAGATTTATCCTATGCATGTTTGTAAAGCTATCACCTTGACTTTGTGCATAGAAAGCTATGACCTTTGATTTGGAATGTTGCATAAAGCAACATAGAAACTCTCATAAACCTTATGTTATCTTGCATATGATGTTATATGCGAATCACTAGCTATCATCCTATATCATTTATGATCATGTTTCACCTATTTGCTAAAGTTTGATATCATGCATGTTTTGAGGCTTATAATGTAATATGCAAGTTTATGAACACATTTGCCTCATATGCCACCATGTTTAACTTGTGGCCAAACCTTAACCCCTAATGATATTATGCATGCTTGTGGCCAAATCACCCTTATGCTATTGTGCATGCTTGTGGCCAAATCACCCTTATGCTAGTGTGCATGCTTGTGGCCAAATCACCCTTATGCTATTATGCATGCTAGTGGCCAAATCACCCCCATGCTATTTGATATGTTTGAGGCCAAGACACCTTTTATGCTATCATACATGTTGAGGCCATATGCTAGTATGTTGAACCCCTTTTTGGCCTCAAATATCACCATGTTTGACTTGTGATAGACTTTGCCACCTTATGCCCACCTTGTCATATTGTTATGTACCCTTTTTGATCTATTTGTGTTGATGCGAATTTACGTGCGATGGGAATACATTATGGGTAATGGGGCAAACTTAAATAACAAGAAAACATGACTTGAAAATATGACATGAAAGTTTGACATGTGTTTATGCTTGAAAACACGAACGTGGACATGACATGTAGAAAACATGAAAGTGGCCAACTCGAGGTTGGGTTGAGTTTGTAGCATAAATCTACCCGGAACCGACCGGCTTAACTAGTGGCTACAAACAATAGGACCCAATGTGAGTAGTTGGTCATATCGCACTTAAAACCCGAGGTTAGACTAGGTTGTGGTGTAAAGCTACCCGGACCCGCCCGGCTTATGTAACACCCCGCCTCCGCTAGGGTCACTCGCAAAGGAATGCACTAGCTTTAGAGGGGCATTATTGGTAAACATGCACATAAATATCACAAGACAGAACATATAAAATAGCGGAAGTAAAATTGAACTTTCATAAACATTAATAATTAAGGTCTAAAGCCTTTTACATCAGAGTACATCAAAACCTGTCTTGCAATAGTAAAGAAGCATAAAGATTTTTTCATAAATTATTCCCTAAGTAAAAACAGTAAAGTAGCCATAGCCAAGAAAAGTCCAAGCCATCCATGATGACCTTCAGGCAGAAGAAGTCCGAACTAAACAGCAGTATTTCCTCCCTGTAACCTGGGGGGAAACGGAAGAAAAGAGGCGAAACAAAACGGGTCAGTCAAAAAGACTGAGTAAGCCCTATCTACTATCAGCATAAAAACTAGTAAAGTTAACTGACATGAGAAACTGAGATGAACATGAGCATGATGACAAGACAGATAAGCTAAAAATAACAGGATGAACTACTGAACTCAGATAAACTAAGGTGTCATGATAAATTACGGTGTCAAGATAAAACAAGGTATCCCATCGTCAAATTCATGTCAAGTATAATATCCCCAAGATATCTATCACGTATAACATCCCATGGTATCTATCCTGTCTTTTAGCTCTGCACCTACCGTACTAGTATCCCCACCGTATCATGTGTTAACCATGAATGACCCTTACTCAAAAGTCGTGTAATGGTCCATGTCAACCTAATATATCGCATATATAGGTTACTCAACTCGTATGTTTTATTCCATGTAAGTGTTCAGTCCCTTGCCGTAGACCATACGGGCTTTCCCAAGAGATTCTATACTACTTTAACGTAGTTCCGTGATCCCTAAGATCGTTTTGGATTGTCGCCCTATATCTAACTAGGGTCTTCCAACATGAATCATTGTTTGTACAACTAGGACTTATGCTACCTAGGACTACTAGGGATTATGCTTACCTATTGCACGTTTTCGTATCTCGGTTTTGGTTCAACCACCCAGGGCCACTAGGATTTACGCTAACCGTCAACCGCGCCCTTTTACCCACGCATTCATCGTGAATCGTTTTCCATGACTGTATGCACATGTATCACATCGTGCCATCCGAGTCCTGTCACAGGGCAGACCAGGAAATACAGGACTCGGTCGGGAGCTTTCGATTTATCTGCCGATGCAGATGCTAAGGTCTGTTTTTCTATACGTGGCTATGGTCCCACGAGACCCCTCCCTCAACTAGTGAAAGACAAGACAGGATAAATCCTGTATGAGAACACAACACTGGCCAACCCACATCCAAGCATTACCGCAACCATAATTAGATAGCAATTATGGTCTATTGGGTGTTCTCTGCCTTTCCGTACGTACACGCTTGACCAAAGATGGTAGGTAGCCTGACGAAAAATGCTATCTAGGGTACGACCGTGTATCGTCGACTATCCCCTATCCATCCCCGTCTTTAGGTCGCTCGTATAACAACCAAGGCATACTCTTGGTTCTTCTAACGCAGACCTTAACCTCTCATGAGCCTAGTATAATCACCTGGCAGCTCACAGAGGGATACCAAGAATATCCTCACGTTCCCCGAAGCCGATGCTTCGTTACCCAGTTCGCTGGAGCCTTTATCTAAATCAGATACTTGCTCCTACTCGTATACTTAAACGATGACCTACCGTATCAGGTTACTCATCTATCTATGAACTGGTCTAAATTTCCTTGACTAAGAATCATTACTTAGTTATTCTTCAACTAAGGTTTACCACTTAGCCTTATTCCCGTTATCTTTGTTAACCATGGTTATCCACCTAATCCTCAGAACTAGGGTTTTCATAATGGATTAAGTGTCGCTTAAGTTCATGACTTAACCCGTCTACAAATCATGTCAAAATTGGCTAAGTATACAAGTCCAAGACTTAACCCTACAAACCATGTGTCAAGTTGGTTAAGTATATTAAGCAATTCACGACTTAACCTCGTCCAATTATCATTCTAGATTGGTTAAGTATATATTAACTTGACCCTATCAATTTGCTTAGTCAAATCGGTCAAGTGTATTCATGCGATTCGTGACTTAGCCTTATCATGTTTTCACGTTAGATTGGTTAAGTATAGGTTAACTTAACCTCAATAAATTAACGAGTTAGATTGGTTAAGTATAGGTCACTTAACCACATCAAATCATCATGTTAGATTAGTTAAGTGTTTAACTTAACCCCATTAAACTGCCAAGTGGGACTAATTAAGTCTAGGCCAACTTAACCCCATCCGATTTCCATGTTTAGACTAGTTGAGTCTAATCTTATCCCCATCCATTAACTGTATTTTTCGGTTAAGCGTCATTAAGAAAACTTACTTAACCTTACCAAGTTATCGTGTTGGATTGATTAAGTGTTGGTTAACTTAACCCCTTTCAAAATCACCGAATTGGATGGGTTAAGTCTAGGTTAACTTAACCACATCCCCTAACTGTATTATACGGTTAAGTATAATTGGGAAAGCTTAATTAACCGTATCAAATTCACATGTTGGTTGGGTTAAGTGTTGGTTAACTTAACCCTGTCCACTAGTCGTATAAATATGGTTAAGTGTCATTAGGCAAATCAAGTTACTTAACCTACCCAACCTTGTCATGTCTTGTTAAGTATCATTAGCCTAATCAATTTACTTAACCCACTTGTCCATGTCATATTTGGTTAAGAGTCATTAATCAAATTAACTTAACCCTATCATGTGGCATTAATTACTTAATGCACCTCAACCTCTCACATTAGACTTTGTTGTGGTTACTAGTTAAGCCGGTCGGTTCCGGGTAGCTTTACACCACAACTTGGTCTAACCTCGGGTCCAAGCACAACATGACCAACTTCTCACATTGGGTCCTATTGTTTGCAACTACTAGTTAGGCCGGTCGGTTCCGGGTAGTTTTACGTTGCAAACTCAACCCAACCTCGAGTTGGCCATTTTCATGTTTAGTCTAGTGTTATGTTCATATTCAAGTTTTCAAGCAATTGGGTAGACCTAACTTAATAGGTAAATTCCCAATGGGTAGACCTAACTTAATAGGTAAATTCCCAAGCTTATGTTTTCAAGCATACTTACATGTCAACTTCCATGTTATATTTCAAGTCATGTTTACAAGTTGTATTTTCATGTCATTAGAAATTACCCATAACATAACCCAACGCTTTTAAACTCGCATATACGTTCGCAACAACGTAATGGATTAAAAGAAGAGACTTGGCAAAGGCATGACAAAAATGGATATTAAGCCACAAGTTAATCATGGTGGCAAATGAGGCACAAATGTGTTCATTAGCTTGCATGTTACATTCTTAAGCCTCAAAAACATGCATAAACCCAAACTTGGCACATAAACGAATCATGGTGACAAAAGACATGGAATGATGACTAGAAACTCGCATATATCATCATATAAGGGTTATGACTTCATATGCAAGTTGACATAAAGGTTATGAGGGTTCTCATGTTGCATAATGCAACATTTCAACATAAAGGTTGTAGCTTTTAGCCCACAAGATCAAGATAATGACTTCATAAACTTGCATGACATGATAGCATGTATCATACTCAATGATCAAACCCAAACTTGCAACATGAACATTTAACTTCATAGTTAATATCTAAGAGTAGGGAAAGGGCTTACATTGCTATGAAGGCACAAAATATATGACAAAGCCCTTATGCAATCAAATAGACCCAAAATGCAAGCTCTAACATAAAAACCCTTGAGCCAAAATGATCAAAACTCTTTCTTTATGACGCAAATATAGAAACTTGACTTGAATGCAAGCTAATGATGCTCATACAAGTTTGAAAACACTTGTATGCATGGAAAATCACTTAGAAATTTATTTAGGAATTTTATGAAGAGAGTGGAGGCCATGAGAGGATTGATTTTGCCATAGTTTAGTTACTAGAATGAATAATGAGGGTTTTAGGAGAGGGTTAGGGGTCTTTTTATAGAAGACTAGGATAGTTTTAGCCATAGGATAAACCCTAGAACCAATCCTAGCCTTTAAAGCATGTCTTGGGGAAGAAGTCAAGTCTAAAAAATGGAGTGGTGTCTTAACCAGGCCTAAAAATGGAGTGGTGTCTTAATTGGGCTGAATTTCAAATCTGTTTTCGGATTTGAATTTTCGTGAAACTTTGCGAGGCCATATCTCGGTCATACGAACTCCGATTTACGAAATTTCGGACTCTATTTCGCGTATTTTTCCGAGACGAACGCAATGGCGCAACCCGTTTATCCTGATTCAGGTTTTATAATTAAATTCTGCCTTGATTCTTGTCTTAACGTGTTATCGAAATACGGGTTGTTACATTCTCCCCACCTTTTAGGATTTCGTCCCCGAAATCTCCAAGTTAGGAAGAACATATCCTACCATCCATCATTCATCTACTCAAAACATCATCCACAAGAAACCATTGTCCTTAGATGATTTCTAATGCTGTATGAATATATGCAAAACATGTGTGTACATGTTCCTTGGCTAATGCTAATGATCAGGCCTGAATAATCTTTCTAATGCAAAATATGTATAGTGCCATGAATCCAACATGTATGCAAATAATCCTAGTCATATAGATACTATATGCGTGCGCAATCATTCATTCATATGCAACAGCCACATGATAATACATTCGATTTCATCCATAAACAAGTATAAATACTCGTGCATATGCAATATGAAATGTGACCGAGTCGAGCTAGTATCTAATGTGTATTCGCGCATCCACGAGCAACCACTTGCAACCACTTGCAACCATATCAATCATAACATGTTTCAAATACATGTTTACATCCATAGGGTTCTACCTAGGATTCCCTGAAACAGGGTCGAGAAGATAAACAAGACAAACTCCTTACGGGGTTTGTAACAGAAAATAGGACCAAGAAGATGTCCACAAAAGATAGCCTACAAGTAAGCTCTACAGAAAACAGGGATCAAGGACATACTCCCAAAAAGAGATATCATGCGCGTATCTAGTCTTTGACCATCAGAGTCGTATTTCCTTGAGCTTAATTCTATTGTGCCTTGACCGTCTTTTAACTTCGCGATTTCGTAGCTTCTTATTTCCTGTTTCCATAGCATGAGCTGGAACTCATTTCTTCGTCGCCTCTCGTTCCACTTGCACTTATCCTTTTCCTAGAATACTTGGCGCAAACATGACTGCGTACTCATGATCTCATGCAAGCTTTCCAAAATTCACTAGTGAATCTTGGATTTCGTTTATATACTACAAGGTATTCCATGTAGAAGAACTTTCTCTTGAAAGTTAACAGATGTCAACCAGGTTACCAAGCGCACTTACTAGGGGGATCTCTATAACCCATGCATAAATGAAGTAAACCATCCGTCTTATCGGCGAACACCACTCGATCGGGCTTCAAATTTCCAATAAAGTCATCAAGGGATTCTAAGTAACTAGTCATGACAGAACCTAAAAAGGTTACACGAGACTTCGAGGGTATTACCAAGGCTAGTCAAAAGTCTAACTACCCTCCTATCAAAACCGAGAATGGCATCCCTTACTGGATAACCACTTCATCCCTAGAATCCATCCATAGCTTATAAACATAAGCATTATTTCCAAACTCAACACTTGGCATAGACATTCTCAAATCCAAACAAGCCATGAATAAATGGACCGATTCTCCAACAGGACTTGAGACAAAATGGGATTCTCTATTACACTAGTACTAAGGTGCAGAGACTCAACTATCGAAGCGGACTTAAATGATGCGGTGATCAAAACTAAGTCTTGGCGGGATGATAGAAAAGAATAACTAAACTTTCCCCAAGGATGTTATCCCCCTTCTCAGGTACTCTAGTGGGGTATGATGATCTTGTCCTTGTCCATAATACTTAACTATCCGTCCCGTTTTACCATACCATAGATACTTTCTCGTCATGTCCTGGGTTGAGCCATACCAACAGGTTGCTTATCCTTAAGCTTGTATCCTTTATCCTCTTTCTTACTATCCTTTCTTATAACTCGGCCACTGGCCTCTCGAGAACCACCTCCATCGTATGGAAAACACTTTCGTAGATAGAAAAGACTAGTCGCAGTTAAGACCACTGTGACTACAGATGGAGGAAAGAAAGGAAAAGAGATTCAATCAAGGAAACAAGGATAGTGCTAATGGCCTTTGGAGAATAGCCTTTTTCTTTTAAAAGAAAATTTTCTTGAAAAATGCTTCTTTGTAAACGATTTTCAAATAGGTTTCATAAGGTCTTTAAAAACTTTTGCCCAGTCTGGTAACCTTCTGCTCTGATACCTTCTTGTAACACCCCGCCTCCGCTAGGGTCACTCGCAAAGGAATGCACTAGCTTTAGAGGGGCATTATTGGTAAACATGCACAGAAATATCACAAGACAGAACATATAAAATAGCGAAAGTAAAATTGAACTTTCATAAACATTAATAATTAAGGTCTAAAGCCTTTTACATCAGAGTACATCAAAACCTGTCTTGCAATAGTAAAGAAGCATAAAGATTTTTTCATAAATTATTCCCCAAGTAAAAACAGTAAAGTAGCCATAGCCAAGAAAAGTCCAAGCCATCCATGATGACCTTCAGGCAGAAGAAGTCCGAACTAAACAGCAGTATTTCCTCCCTGTAATCTGGGGGGGAAACGGAAGAAAAGAGGCGAAACAAAACGGGTCAGTCAAAAAGACTGAGTAAGCCCTATCTACTATCAGCATAAAAACTAGTAAAGTTAACTGACATGAGAAACTGAGATGAACATGAGCATGATGACAAGACAGATAAGCTAAAAATAACAGGATGAACTACTGAACTCAGATAAACTAAGGTGTCATGATAAATTACGGTGTCAAGATAAAACAAGGTATCCCATCGTCAAATTCCTGTCAAGTATAATATCCCCAAGATATCTATCACGTATAACATCCCATGGTATCTATCCTGTCTTTTAGCTCTGCACCTACCGTACTAGTATCCCCACCGTATCATGTGTTAACCATGAATGACCCTTACTCAAAAGTCGTGTAATGGTCCATGTCAACCTAATATATCGCATATATAGGTTACTCAACTCGTATGTTTTATTCCATGTAAGTGTTCAGTCCCTTGCCGTAGACCATACGGGCTTTCCCAAGAGATTCTATACTACTTTAACTTAGTTCCGTGATCCCTAAGATCGTTTTGGATTGTCGCCCTATATCTAACTAGGGTCTTCCAACATGAATCATTGTTTGTACAACTAGGACTTATGCTACCTAGGACTACTAGGGATTATGCTTACCTATTGCACGTTTTCGTATCTCGGTTTTGGTTCAACCACCCAGGGCCACTAGGATTTACGCTAACCGTCAACCGCGCCCTTTTACCCACGCATTCATCGTGAATCGTTTTCCATGACTGTATGCACATGTATCACATCGTGCCATCCGAGTCCTATCACAGGGCAGACCAGGAAATACAGGACTCGGTCGGGAGCTTTCGATTTATCTGCCGATGCAGATGCTAAGGTCTGTTTTTCTATACGTGGCTATGGTCCCACGAGACCCCTCCCTCAACTAGTGAAAGACAAGACAGGATAAATCCTGTATGAGAACACAACACTGGCCAACCCACATCCAAGCCTTACTGCAACCATAATTAGATAGCAATTATGGTCTATTGGGTGTTCTCTGCCTTTCCGTACGTACACGCTTGACCAAAGATGGTAGGTAGCCTGACGAAAAATGCTATCTAGGGTACGACCGTGTATCGTCGACTATCCCCTATCCATCCCCGTCTTTAGGTCGCTCGTATAGCAACCAATGCATACTCTTGGTTCTTCTAACGCAGACCTTAACCTCTCATGAGCCTAGTATAATCACCTGGCAGCTCACAGAGGGATACCAAGAATATCCTCACGTTACCCGAAGCCGCTGCTTCGTTACCCAGTTCGCTGGAGCCTTTATCTAAATCAGATACTTGCTCCTACTCGTATACTTAAACGATGACCTACCGTATCAGGTTACTCATCTATCTATGAACTGGTCTAAATTTCCTTGACTAAGAATCATTACTTAGTTATTCTTCAACTAAGGTTTACCACTTAGCCTTATTCCCGTTATCTTTGTTAACCACGGTTATCCACCTAATCCTCAGAACTAGGGTTTTCATAATGGATTAAGTGTCGCTTAAGTTCATGACTTAAACCGTCTACAAATCATGTCAAAATTGGCTAAGTATACAAGTCCAAGACTTAACCCTACAAACCATGTGTCAAGTTGGTTAAGTATATTAAGCAATTCACGACTTAACCTCGTCCAATTATCATTCTAGATTGGTTAAGTATATATTAACTTGACCCTATCAATTTGCTTAGTCAAATCGGTCAAGTGTATTCATGCGATTCGTGACTTAGCCTTATCATGTTTTCACGTTAGATTGGTTAAGTATAGGTTAACTTAACCTCAATAAATTAACGAGTTAGATTGGTTAAGTATAGGTCACTTAACCACATCAAATCATCATGTTAGATTAGTTAAGTGTTTAACTTAACCCCATTAAACTGCCAAGTGGGACTAATTAAGTCTAGGCCAACTTAACCCCATCCGATTTCCATGTTTAGACTAGTTGAGTCTAATCTTATCCCCATCCATTAACTGTATTTTTCGGTTAAGCGTCATTAAGAAAACTTACTTAACCTTACCAAGTTATCGTGTTGGATTGATTAAGTGTTGGTTAACTTAACCCCTTTCAAAATCACCGAATTGGATGGGTTAAGTCTAGGTTAACTTAACCACATCCCCTAACTGTATTATACGGTTAAGTATAATTGGGAAAGCTTAATTAACCGTATCAAATTCACATGTTGGTTGGGTTAAGTGTTGGTTAACTTAACCCTGTCCACTAGTCGTATAAATATGGTTAAGTGTCATTAGGCAAATCAAGTTACTTAACCTACCCAACCTTGTCATGTCTTGTTAAGTATCATTAGCCTAATCAATTTACTTAACCCACTTGTCCATGTCATATTTGGTTAAGAGTCATTAATCAAATTAACTTAACCCTATCATGTGGCATTAATTACTTAATGCACCTCAACCTCTCACATTAGACTTTGTTGTGGTTACTAGTTAAGCCGGTCGGTTCCGGGTAGCTTTACACCACAACTTGGTCTAACCTCGGGTCCAAGCACAACATGACCAACTTCTCACATTGGGTCCTATTGTTTGCAACTACTAGTTAGGCCAGTCGGTTCTGGGTAGTTTTACGTTGCAAACTCAACCCAACCTCAAGTTGGCCATTTTCATGTTTAGTCTAGTGTCATGTTCATATTCAAGTTTTCAAGCAATTGGGTAGACCTAACTTAATAGGTAAATTCCCAATTGGTAGACCTAACTTAATAGGTAAATTTCCAAGCTTATGTTTTCAAGCATACTTACATGTCAACTTCCATGTTATATTTCAAGTCATGTTTACAAGTTGTATTTTCATGTCATTAGAAATTACCCATAACATAACCCAACGCTTTTAAACTCGCATATACGTTCGCAACAACGTAATGGATTAAAAGAAGAGACTTGGCAAAGGCATGACAAAAATGGATATTAAGCCACAAGTTAATCATGGTGGCAAATGAGGCACAAATGTGTTCATTAGCTTGCATGTTACATTCTTAAGCCTCAAAAACATGCATAAACCCAAACTTGGCACATAAACGAATCATGGTGACAAAAGACATGGAATGATGACTAGAAACTCGCATATATCATCATATAAGGGTTATGACTTCATATGCAAGTTGACATAAAGGTTATGAGGGTTCTCATGTTGCATAATGCAACATTTCAACATAAATATTGTAGCTTTTAGCCCACAAGATCAAGATAATGACTTCATAAACTTGCATGACATGATAGCGTGTATCATACTCAATGATCAAACCCAAACTTGCAACATGAACATTTAACTTCATAGTTAATATCTAAGAGTAGGGAAAGGGCTTACATTGCTATGAAGGCACAAAAGATATGACAAAGCCCTTATGCAATCAAATAGACCCAAAATGCAAGCTCTAACATAAAAACCCTTGAGCCAAAATGATCAAAACTCTTTCTTTATGACGCAAATATAGAAACTTGACTTGAATGCAAGCTAATGACGCTCATACAAGTTTGAAAACACTTGTATGCATGGAAAATCACTTAGAAATTTATTTAGGAATTTTATGAAGAGAGTGGAGGCCATGAGAGGATTGATTTTGCCATAGTTTAGTTACTAGAATGAATAATGAGGGTTTTAGGAGAGGGTTAGGGGTCTTTTTATAGAAGACCAGGATAGTTTTAGCCATAGGATAAACCCTAGAACCAATCCTAGCCTTTAAAGCATGTCTTGGGGAAGAAGTCAAGTCTAAAAAATGGAGTGGTGTCTTAACCAGGCCAAAAAATGGAGTGGTGTCTTAATTGGGCTGAATTTCAAATCTGTTTTCGGATTTGAATTTTCGTGAAACTTTGCGAGGCCATATCTCGGTCATACGAACTCCGATTTACGAAATTTCGGACTCTATTTCGCGTAATTTTCCAAGACGAACGCAATGGCGCAACCCGTTTATCCTGATTCAGGTTTTATAATTAAATTCTGCCTTGATTCTTGTCTTAACGTGTTATCGAAATACGGGTTGTTACAGCTTAACTAGTAACCACAACAAAGTTTAATGTGAGAGGTTGGGGTGCATTAAGTTAATTAATGCCACATGGTAGGGTTAAGTCATGAACTACTTGAATATACTTAACCAATTAAACACGATGGATTGGTAGGGTTAAGTCATGAACTACTTGAATATACTTAACCAATTAAACCCGATGTATTGATAGGGTTAAGTCATGAACTGCTTGAATACGCTTAACCAACTCAATACATGGTTAGGATAGGGTTAACCACACTTAACCCACTTGAAATCCTAGTTACATGGTCCTTTTCAGCAGTAACCAACTTGGAAGTATCATGGGTACCCTGGACTAGGCTAGGGTGGGGCACGATTACTGAACTGATTGTAAGAGACCAAAAGAGATGGCTGAAGGGTGCACCGGTTGTTCAGGCGGACCGTGGTCGTGCACATTAAGTCCGGAGTTGAACATGGGCACCAGTAGGTTTAGACTGTGCGTGCTTGAATTGTGTCTGTGGTTTACACCTTAGGGCTGGATACACCCTGGGGTGGACCTAGCACAGTTAACTACATTCCACGATTAAGCCGTATGACACCGATACACGACGAGTTAGGCTTATAGGGAGCCGATCAACTAGACCGAGTAGTTGGACCTCGATTTAGGTCATCTCATGATGTGGGCTAGCTTTGGGCCAAGGGATCATTTCTTGTTTATACTTGACATGGATTGGAATACTAGTACACACCTGGTGCAACTTAACCTTGTATATGCGATGCCACACTTGATCTATCTTGTTAACTTTTCACCATGCCAGTTATCACCCTACAGCTCATCCCTGTTTTACATGTTCAGTTAACTTTATTAGTTTTTATACTAATAGTAGATAGGACTTACCAGTCTTTTTGACTGACCCGTTTTCTCTCGCCTCTTTTCTTCCGTTCCCCCCCCCAGGTTTACAGGGTGGGAACACTGGTACCTAGCTTGGATCTTTAGCTGCTTTTCTGGATAGCTCATGTACGGTTTGGACTTGAGCACGCTATGGCTTTATTCTACCTTGGGGATAGTTACTTTATGATTTTCTTTCCAGTTTTCGGTTGATGTTTCTAGACTATGTTTTGTGGAAAATAATGACCAAGTACTTTGATGTAACTTGACTATGGTTTTGAAATGTTAGTTTTATCCGCTGCTTTATTTACTCTGTTTTTACTTATATGTTATGTCTTGTGATATCTGCATGCATGTTTACCTCGTTTAACTCCCCTCCAATGCCAGTGCCCTTGCAAGAGTGGCATTGGCGGAGGTGGGGTGTTACATTTGGTATCAGAGCATAAGGTTTACAAGATTTGAGCAAAAGGTTTTTTAAAAAACTTACCTTTTGAAAAACTATTTTCAAAACCAATTAAGTATTTTCCAAGAAAAGTCTGGTTTATTTTAAAAAGGCTATTCCCCAAAAGCCATTAGCACTATCCTTTGTTTCCTCGTTCTCAATCTATCTTTTTCTTCATTTCAGTATGGCCGATAATTTTGCCATTCTGGAGGGCGTACCAGTACCTATTTGGTTTAGAAGGTACATGGAGGCCAGGGCGAATAAAGCCGGCCCCGCGAACATTCCTCCTCCTTCCCCCGTAGCTAACATTTCTCCTCCTCCCGTAGCTGGGGTTCCTCCTCCTCCTCCTCAGAATCCACAAGAGGATTTCGCGAAGATTTGCAAGGACTTTAAGGCGATGGGTGGCAAGAATTTTATTGGGACGGAGACTTTTATGGTGGCAAGAAATTGGATGGAAGAAACTGAAGACCTCTTTGCTATCTTTGATATAGAAGACCGTAGGAAGGTTCTGTTAGCGGTATGGCTGTTGAAAGGGGAAGCTGCATATTGGTGGGTAGTCACCCCCACTACTAGGCCAATTCTGACTTGGGATGACTTTAGGAGAAGGTTTGGACGGAGGTTTCTATCATCGACAGAAGAGAACCTTCAGATGGAGAGGTTCCTATCTCTAAAGCAAGGGGACATGACAGTTAGGGAATACATGGATACGGTTAATCAACTTGCTCGATTCGATCTAGACTTGATTAACACAGCTCAGAAAAAGGCCCTACGCTTTGCTCTAGGATTGAATGATCCATTGTGCGGTTTGGCCATGTCTCATATACCCATGGGGGCGACTTTCGAGAGTTTGGTGAATATGGCCATGCTTCAAGAGGAAGATAAGGGTGGCAAGAAGGAGGACAAGGCAAATGAGTCTCAAGGCGACAAGGTAGATTCCGGAAAAGGAGGCAAGAACAACAACAGCAAGGACAACAAGTCAAGAGAAAGGCGGAAGTGCAACTTATGTGGGATTACTGGGCACATAGCCAAAGACTGTAGGAAGAAGAAAAGGAAGTTGGGAGAATGCTTTCATTGTGGAGAGTCTGGACACTATAGTAAGGATTGCCCGAAAAAGCGAGGACAAGGGCAAAGGCAAGCTCAGCGAGCGGGACCCTCTGGAGGGCAGTTGCAGGCTCTCCTCGCTCTTCCAGCTTTTGATCGAGGTAGTGTTTCTATAGAAAGTCATGTTCACATTTCTGATTTCCCTGTTCATACCTTGTTTGATTCTGGCACATCGCACAGTTTTATTTCTGATCTTGTTAAAAGTTTGCACCTAAGTACTAGTCTAGTTGAGGATCCCGTTAGAAGTTTCAAATCCAATTGAGGGTTCCGCCCATCTATCTGCGATTTGTATGGATTTGAAAATCTCTATCTTGAGCATAGAATTCATGTGTAATGCTTATGTTCTCGGGGTTATGGGATACGGGTTGATTTTGAGCATGGGTTGGTTGTCCAGTTATGGAGCCATTCTTGACTTCGAACATAGGGTTGCGAGGCTCATGACTCGCCTCGGTAATACCCTCGAAAATCTCGTGTGACCTTTAGGGGTCCGTCATGATTAGTTATCTAGAATCCCTTGGCACTTTTTGGAAATTTGTAATCCAATCGAGTAGTGTTCGCCACAAAGGCGGATGGTCCATTCTGCTTAAGCATGGGTTATAGAAATCACCCTAGTAAGAACATTTGGCAACGTGGAGTGGCAGTTGTTTTCAAGAGATAGTTCTTCTGCGTGGAATACCGTATGGTATGTAAACGAGATCCAGGATTCACTAACGAATTTTGGAAAGCTTGCATGAAACCATGAGCACACAGTTATGTTTAAGCCAAGTATTTTAGGAAAAGAAAAAGTGGAAGTGGAACGAGAGGCAACGGTGAAATGAGTTCTAACTCATATTTTGGAAATAAGAATTAAGAGCTACGAAATTGTGAAGTTAAAAGACGGTCAAGGCATGATGGGATTAAGCACAAGAAAATGCGGCTTAGAAGATTGAAGACTAGATACGCGCATTATATCTCTTTCTAAGAGTATATCCTTGATCCCTATTATTCTGTAGAGCTTACTCGCATGCTATCTTTTAAGTATATCCTCTCGGTCCTATTCTCAATCTTAGTTCTGTTGCAAACCCCATAAGGAGTATGACTCGCCTGTTTGTGATATATATAGTTGGGGTGAAGATGTCCATTAAGTTGACCAAACAATTTGGGCTTTATGGTATATGGGTCATAGTTGATAGACTTACGAAGAGCACCCATCTCCTTCCAATAAAGAACAAGAGGACTGTATCAGGTTTAGCATCTGTTTATCTTCGAGGGATAGTGCGATTGCATGGAGTTCCTTCCAGCATGGTTAGCAGTCGTGACCCAATCTTCACCATCCAATTCTAGAATAGTTTGCAAGAAGCGATGGGTACGCAATTGAATCTAAGTACAGCCTATCACCCCCAGACAGATGGCCAAACCAAAAGGGTGAATAGAGTACTAGAAGATCTGTTGAGGCTATGCATTTTTGACTTTGGTGGTACTTGGGAAGACCACCTTCCTCTTGTAGAGTTTGCTTATAATAACAGCTACCAAGCAAGCATAGGAATGACACCATTCGAAGCTTCGTATGGGAGGCCGAGCAAGTCACCAACATGTTGGTGGGAGACGACGGATAAGCTTATACTTGGGCCCGACATGATGAGGGACACATCCGAGAAGGTTGAGTTGATTCGAAGGCGGATGAAAGCGGCCCAAGACAGACAGAAATCCTATGCAGATAAGCGAAGGACAGACTTAGAGTTTGAAGTTGGAGATATGGTCTTTGTGAAGGTTTCTCCTTTGCGAAATATGGTTCATTTTGGAGCAGTTGGGAAGCTGGCACCAAGGTTCGTAGGACCCTTCCCTATTATAGAAAGAGTTGGGAAGATGGCTTATAAGGTGGAATTGCCTGAAAAGCTGGCCGGAGTGCACAATGTTTTTCATGTCTCGCATCTCCGAAAGTGCCTATATGAGTCAGCCGAGGTAGTTGAGCCTAGCATTCTTGAAGACATGGAGGTTGATAAAGAGGCAACCTTGAGAAGAGCTCCGATTCGTATCATGGAAACGGAGACAAAGAAGCTAAGAAGCAAAGAAGTTAAGCTTGTTAAAGTGCAATAGAGTGAAGCAGAGGAAGACGCAACTTGGGAAACCGAGGAGAAGATGCGTGGGCTTTATCCATTTCTTTTTGAGGGTACATTTTCAATCTCTTTTCCTAGTTGGTATATCTTTCTTTTGCTATCCATGTTTATCTAGTTTATCTCGTTTCGTAAATCTTGTCATGAGAACCTTAGGTAGAAACCCTTGGTTGAAACATGTATTTGAAACATGTTATGCTTGATGTTTGCAAGTGGTTGCAAGTGTTTGCAAGTGGATACTCGTGGATGCATGATACACGTTAGGCACTAAGATCGGCTCACACACTTTCATACCGCATATGCATGAGTGTTTATGCTTATTCATGGATGAAACTTGTATGCTATCACATGGATGTTGCATATGGACGGATATTATGTGCACTCATGTAGAGACTATAAGTTATGTTAGGAATTTGCATACATATGGACGCATTGCACAAACATATTTTGCATTAAGGGGGTTTACTGAATCAGTAACCACCTGATCTTCGCATTAGATAGGTGCATATACACACACTTTTGCATATGTTCATACAGCATTAGAAATCTTTTAAGGACAATGATTACTTGTGGATGATGTTTTGAGTAGATGGATGATGGATGGTAGGATACGTTCTTCCTAACTTGAAGATTTCGGGGATGAAATCCTTTAAGGTGGGGAGGATGTAACAACCCGTATTTTTGAATAACATGTTATAACATAAATTAAGGCAGAATTAAATGTTAAAATTTGAATCAAGGAAACGGGCTGTGCCATTGCGTTCGTCTCGGAAAAATACGCGAAATAGAGTCCGAGTTTTCGAGAAACGGAGTCCGTATGACCAAGTTATGGCCCAATGAAGTTTTCAGAAAATTCTAAGCCCGAAAACAGTTCAAATTCGAATTCAGAATCGAATTTCAGCCAAAACAGACTGGGCGGGAATTTTCCCGCCCAGACAGGGTCGACATAGGTGTCGACACCAATGTCGACGCCCCCCAATGGGTCGACACCCATGTCGACCCAGGGGTCGACCCCCCCCCCCCCCCGGTCGGACCAATTTTTCTGGTGCACCATTTTGGCATGTTGGGTCCCCTTTTGTTGGTTTATGACGGGAGTTAATGGTTCAGATTCGTTTTAGGGTTAATCCTATGGTCTAAACTACCCCTAATCTCTATAAAAAGACCCCTAGACCTAGCCTAAACCTTCATTAATCATTCCTACAACTAAATGCTGCCCAAATGTTCACTAATCATGGCCTCCACCTTCTTCATGAGAGCATGAGTGTCTCAAATCAATCTATGTCATAAAGGAGCCATCTTTCTTGGTCTTTGGGGTTATTCCTTCTTGTTCTCAAGTCTTGAAGTGGAGTTTATCGTCTTTGGTTGCAGATTTGCTAGTGTGGCTTCGTCTCAATCTTATTTTATATTTATTCTAGTCTTCATAGCATTGTAAGCCCTATACTACTCTTAGATTCTAACTATGAAGTTAAATATGACATGTTGCAAGTTTGAGTTTGGGCCTAAGTATGATTTGTTCTTTGATTCTATCATGTTATGCATAGATTTATCCTATGCATGTTTCTAAATCTATCACCTTGACTTTGTGCATAGAAAGCTATGACCTTTGATTTGGAATGTTGCATAAAGCAACATAGAAACTCTCATAAACCTTATGTTATCTTGCATATGATGTTATATGCGAATCACTAGCTATCATCCTATATCATTTATGATCATGTTCCACCTATTTGCTAAAGTTTGATATCATGCATGTTTTGAGGCTTATAATGTAATATGCAAGTTTATGAACACATTTGCCTCATATGCCACCATGTTTAACTTGTGGCCAAACCTTAACCCCTAATGATATTATGCATGCTTGTGGCCAAATCACCCTTATGCTATTGTGCATGCTTGTGGCCAAATCACCCTTATGCTAGTGTGCATGCTTGTGGCCAAATCACCCTTATGCTATTATGCATGCTAGTGGCCAAATCACCCCTATGCTATTTGATATGTTTGAGGCCAAGACACCTTTTATGCTATCATACATGTTGAGGCCATATGCTAGTATGTTGAACCCCTTTTTGGCCTCAAATATCACCATGTTTGACTTGTGATAGACTTTGCCACCTTATGCCCACCTTGTCATATTGTTATGTTCCCTTTTTGATCTATTTGTGTTGATGTGAATTTACGTGCGATGGGAATACGTTATGGGTAATGGGGGCAAACTTAAATAACATGAAAACATGACTTGAAAATATGACATGAAAGTTTGACATGTGTTTATGCTTGAAAACACGAACGTGGACATGACATGTAGAAAACATGAAAGTGGCCAACTCGAGGTTGGGTTGAGTTTGTAGCATAAATCTTCCCGGAACCGATCGGCTTAACTAGTGGCTACAAACAATAGGACACAATGTGAGTAGTTCGTCATATCGCACTTAAAACCCGAGGTTAGACTAGGTTGTGGTGTAAAGCTACCCGGACCCGCCCGGCTTAACTAGTAACCACAACAAAGTCTAATGTGAGAGGTTGGGGTGCATTAAGTTAATTAATGCCACATAGTAGGGTTAAGTCATGAACTACTTGAATATACTTAACCAATTAAACACGATGGATTGGTAGGGTTAAGTCATGAACTACTTGAATATACTTAACCAATTAAACCCGATGTATTGATAGGGTTAAGTCATGAACTGCTTGAATACACTTAACCAACTCAATACATGGTTAGGATAGGGTTAACCACACTTAACCCACTTGAAATCCTAGTTACGTGGTCCTTTTCAGCAGTATCCAACTTGGAAGTATCATGGGTACCCTGGACTAGGCTAGGGTGGGGCACGATTACTGAACTGATTGTAAGAGACAAAAGAGACGGCTGAAGGGTGCACCGGTTGTTCAGGCGGACCGTGGTCGTGCACATTAAGTCCGGAGTTGAACATGGGCACCAGTAGGTTTAGACTGTGCGTGCTTGAATTGTATCTGTGGTTTACACCTTAGGGCTGGATACACCCTGGGGTGGACCTAGCACAGTTAACTACATTCCACGATTAAGCCGTATGACACCGATACACGACGAGTTAGGCTTATAGGGAGCCGATCGACTAGACCGAGTAGTTGGACCTCGATTTAGGTCATCTCATGATGTGGGTCAGCTTTGGGCCAAGGGATCATTTCTTGTTTATACTTGACATGGATTGGAATACTAGTACACACCTGGTGCAACTTAACCTTGTATATGCGATGCCACACTTGATCTATCTTGTTAACTTTTCACCATGCCAGTTATCACCCTACAGCTCATCCCTGTTTTACATGTTCAGTTAACTTTATTAGTTTTTATACTAATAGTAGATAGGACTTACCAGTCTTTTTGACTGACCCATTTTCTTTCGTCTCTTTTCTTCCGTCCCCCCCCCCCCAGGTTTACAGGGTGGGAACACTGGTACCTAGCTTGGATCTTTAGCTATTTTCTGGATAGCTCATGTACGGTTTGGACTTGAGCACGCTATGGCTTTATTCTACCTTGGGGATAGTTACTTTATGATTTTCTTTCCAGTTTTCGGTTGATGTTTCTAGACTATGTTTTGTGGAAAATAATGACCAAGTACTTTGATGTAACTTGACTATGGTTTTGAAATGTTAGTTTTATCCGCTGCTTTATTTACTCTGTTTTTACTTATATGTTCTGTCTTGTGATATCTGCATGCATGTTTACCTCGTTTAACGCCCCTCCAATGCCAGTGCCCTTGCAAGAGTGGCATTGGCGGTGGTGGGGTGTTACAAAGCAGATGTTGATTTTCTGTCGCTTTGGTCAGTTGCCCAATCTGCATCTGAATATGCATTTATGTTGAGATTTTTGCTGTGTTTTAGTACGAGTCCTTGTGTTATAGTTCCCTTTAAATATCTGAGTATTCTCTTTAGAGCTTTCCAGTGTTGGTCCAGAGGATTTTGCACGTATTGGCTGATTTTGTTGACACTGTAGGAAATATCTAGTCTGGTAATTGTGACATATTGCAATGCTCCAACCAGACTTCTATACTGTTTTCCATCTTTGATAGCCTCTCCTCTAGTTTTAGATAATTGTGGACCTGTAACCATAGGAGTAGGAAGTAAGTTAGCATTGTGCATTTTTGCTCTAATTCAAATTTCAGAAATATACTTCCTTTGGCTAAGATGAATTTCAGAGTTGCCATTTCTTTTGACTTCAATTCCTAAGAAGTAATTTAGGTCGCCTAGATCTTTTATAGAGAATTCTGAATTTAAGGCTTTTGTGATTTCACCTATCTCATCATCACTATTTCCTGTAATTATAAAATCATCAACATATATAAGTATATAGGTTGTAGAAACAGTGGTGAATTTTGTAAAAATAGAATTATCAGATTTCAGTGAATTATATCCATGTTTGACAAGTGTTGCTTTGAGCTTGTCAAACCAAACCCTAGGTGCCTGCTTTAACCCATAGATAGCTTTGTTCAATTTGCATACAAGCCCTTCCTTTCCTTGTTGTATGAACCCCTGTGGCTGCTCAAAAAAGCATACCGTTTAAAAAAGCATTATTTACATCGAGTTGCTTGATGGACCATCTATTGTGTAAGGCAATGGTCAACACTATTCTTATAGAGGTTGGTTTTACAACAGGTGAGAATGTTTCAGTAAAGTCAAATCCACTTTGTTGTGAATACCGTTTTGCGACTAGCCTTGCCTTATACTTTGAGATTGAACCATCAGAATTTATTTTAATTCTAAAAGTCCATTTGCAGCCAATGACATTTTTATGATTAGGAGCAGCTGCTAATGTCCATGTATTGTTTTTAATTAAAGCCTTGTACTCCTCATTCATGGCTGCAGTCCAGTGATTAGATTGGGCTGCTTCATGATAGGATACTGGTTCTTGATTTTCCAATGTTGTGTTGTAAATTTTTGGTTTAAATACACCACATTTTGCCCTGGTCATCATATGATGTTGATTTTTGTTGTTCTCAGCAGTATCATGTTGCACAGTATTACCTGTATCCATGTCATCATTACTGTAGCTAGATTGATTATTATTACTGATATGTGGCTGCTGAGTATTGTGATCAAAAGCAGTTGATGGTGATGCATGCTCCTCTTGACCTGGCCCATCAGATGGCATTGTGTGTTGAGGGTTGCCGTCACTGCTGACCTGACACTGTTGATTTGGTATGACTATGTCCCCAACATCAGGTATGGCTAGAACGGATTGTCTTGGATTTTGAATTTTATGAGTGGTTCTAATTCCAGTGTTACTATATGGAAACACATGTTCTTTGAAAACTACATGTCTGGACACATAAATTCTACCTTTGTCATCTAAGCACTTGTACCCTTTCTGATTGTTTGGATATCCTAAAAATGTACATGGTACAGACCGAAAATCAAGCTTATGACTGTTATATGGTCTTAAATAGGGAAAGCATTGACAACCAAACGTTCTCAAGTGATTGTAATCTGGATTATTACCAGTTAACATCCCATGAGGACTTTTGAATTTTAGGATTTTATTGGGCATTAGATTAATTAAATATACTGTTGTTGCAAAAGCTTCAGGCCAAAATTTAAGAGGCATAGAAGCTTTTGCAAGCAATGTTAGCCCTGTTTCAACAATGTGTCTATGCTTTCTCTCTATAATCCCATTTTGTTCAGATGTATAGGGGAAGGTAGTTCTGTGTAGAATACCCTTATTATAAAAAAATTGTTTTAGAGGTAAGAATTCTTTACCCCCATCTGTTTGAAATACTTTAACCTTATTGCCAGTTTGGTTTTCAACATATGTGATGAAATGTTGCACAGTTTTGCAAGTGTCAGATTTGCTTTTAAGCATATATATCCAGACATGTCTACTATAACCATCTATAAAGGAGATGTAGTATTTGTACCCGTAGTCAGAACAAATAGGAGCTGGACCCCATAGATCAGTAGCAATTAATTCAAGTGATCTAGAATACTTTGTGTTTGAGTCTGGAAATGCAATCTTATGACTCTTTCCCATTTGACAAAACGTGCATACATGAGTGGTTGGTAGTTTGTCTATGTTGATATTATTGTTATTTCCAAGTACATGTTTCATAATTTTTATACTGGGGTGTCCCAGTTTATTATGCCATAGTTCAAACTCACTATCTTGCAAGCATTTACTGTCAGAAGTCATCACTTGATCATTAGAAACAGTAGAAACATTATCACAGGAAATAGTCAATACATGATCATTAGACATATTTAACAAATGAGTGTTGCAACTACAGTCATTGATTTCAGATTTATTGACATTAAACTTGTATAGTCCGTTGGTTTCATTACCCTGCAAAATTATTTCATGGGTCAGTATATCTCTAACTAGACAAGCATTGGGAAGGAATTCGAAATATACATTATTGTCTTTAGCAAATTGGGAAACACTCATTAGATTTCTTCTAATAGATGGAACCCTTAGTAAGTTTTTGAGATATAGTTGTTTGGGTCCATCAATTATTGCATTTCCAGTGTGTGTTATGTGAATATTCCTACCATTTGCAGCAAGTAAGTTTTGCGTACCTTTGTACTCACGATTTCCAAGATTTAAATTGTTCAAATTGTTAGTCACATGATTTGTAGCTCCTGAATCGGGGTACCAACTATCATCAGTAATATCTTCGACTTTAGCTGCGTCTACATTGTGCACTTCAGACTTGTTGTCATTTTGATTGCTTATGTTGTTCACACTTGAGTTGCTATTAGAATTGCTATTTTGCTGAGGAGTGTAATTAGTATTAAATCTGAAATAGCACTTAGCGGCACTGTGACCATACTTCTCACAAATTTGACATCTCACTTTACTATTGTTGTTCCTGCCACGACCTCTGCCTCTAGAGGCCTGACCACTCCTCTGACTGTTGGTTTGATTTCTTGATGAGTTCCCCTTATCTTGAAATTTTCCTCTTCCATATGAGGTGTAATTGATTGATGGATCGAAATTAACACTTTTCTTGTGATCAATCCTGCCTTCATGAGCTAGTAGAGTAGAGCATACATATTGTAAATTTGGGGTAGGATCCATTGATAGTACAATAGCTGTAACGGCTTCATAATCATCATCTAGACCACTAACAATGGACAGTACTTGTTCAGACTCAGGTACGTTTTGTCCTGCTGAACTCAATTGATCACATATATTCTTTACTTTGAGAAGATATTCATTCATAGTTGATTCTCCTTTCCTGATGCTGTGTAATTGTCGTCTGTAGTGCATAATTCTTGCAGATGATTGTGCAGTGAAGTTTCTTTCGATAGTAGCCCACACTTCTTGGGCAGTTTTTACGCCAATTAGTTGTGGCAGTATTGTGGGACCTATGGATGACATCATCCATGAACAAACGAGGCTATCTTGCCTTTGGTAGGCCAAGAACTCTGGGTTTTGCACGAGTTTTCCTTCACTGTCTCTGATAAATTTTGGTGGCACAGTTTTTGTACCATATATGAATTCATCTAAGCCATAACCTCTAACGGCTGTTTCTATTTGTAATTTCCACAACAGGAAATTGGATTCGTCGAGCTTTTCAAAGATTAGTTGACTATGTGGCTTGATTATAGCTTTCATCAGATCAATTGTGGGATCAGGTTGACCAGTTGAGACCCTACTGCTTGACGCTTGAGGACTGGTGACATCTCCTTGATTCGTCATGGCAGAAAAGAAAAGGATGGTGATGCAACTGGTACAAAACAGGTATGAAAATTTGAACTGGGTAACTCTTGAATTGAGGTAGCTATAAGAAACGCTTCAGTTGATTAATTTTTGCAACCAGAAGTTTTATAGTATGATGACTGCTTCAATTCTTGATGAGAATGATGTCTGAAAACTTTCTTTGGACGACACTTTAATCAACTGAATGATTTCTTGAGTTTTCTTGATCGATTACTTTTGAGTTCAGATTTTCTATACCATCAAACTCTATCAAAACAGTTGACTGCAGCCACACAGGTGATGGCGAGGCACAATTGCCTTTTGATAGAGTCACAACTCTCAAATGACGAGATCGCAAGATCTTTGATGGGAGGAGTCCAAATGATGAAGCTCCTCTGATGGACTGCTGCAAGAATTGCCTCTGAGTGATCGACAATGATCAAGACTCGATGGCGATGCAGTTAGCACACGGTGGCTCTGATACCAAGATAGATTTACAACTATATTGTAAATGTAAGATTGCAAGCAGTGCTGGAACAAAATGTAATGAGAGAAATTGAAATATTTGATTTCAGCAAATTATTATGTAACGATAGGTACAGAAGTCGTTATATAGACATTGAAATAATACTAAGTGGGCTCGGCCCATTACTGAACTGTACTGATGTATTGTAATGTTACACTCGCTATTACCAACGAAATTCGTTGTAATCAAATCATAATTTTTCAGTCTACCACATGACGAAAGAAAACAGAGCCGTTTCATATGGAAATTCCTTTGAAATCATTGTTGATGACTGTGCGACATTGAATGTATGAGATTTCTTATAAAAAGAGTTTTGATAGCACAAATCAATGTTAACATATTTATCTAAGACCATTATCATCTATAACTGATGAAAATATAAGTCCCACATCGGGGAATGTTCAACTAAAATCCTGGATATATACCAAGAAGCTACAGTTCACAAAACCAATTGGTTGATGTGAACTGTAGCTTCTTAGTATATATCCAGGAATTTAGTTGAACATTCCCCGATGTGGGACTTATATTTTCATCACTCCCCCTTCACGTGTGGCGTATTTGAGCCATCTACGTGATCATGCTATTTTTTGGATGGAGTGGGGCACGTATGGCGGTTAAGCACATACGTATTAGTTGAACTAGCTGAATTAGTTGACCTGCGCTCTGATACCACTGTTGGCATTTTATAGTTTAGAGAGCTACATAGTTTGTTCACAAAACCATTGGTTTTGTGAACAAACTATGTAGCTCTCTAAACTATAAAATGCCAACAGTGGTATCAGAGCGCAGGTCAACTAATTCAGCTAGTTCAACTAATACGTATATGCTTAACCGCCATACGTGCCCCACTCCATCCAAAAAATAGCATGATCACGTAGATGGCTCAAATACGCCACACGTGAAGGGGGAGTGATGAAAATATAAGTCCCACATCGGGGAATGTTCAACTAAAATCCTGGATATATACTAAGAAGCTACAGTTCACATCAACCAATTGGTTTCGTGAACAAACTATGTAGCTCTCTAAACTATAAAATGCCAACAATAACATATCCTCATTTGTATTTTACTGTAGTCTCACGGTGGTTCACATCTCTTTCTTTCTCTCTGGTTTGTGAATTGGGGGGTGGGACTGGAATTGCTTAAACCGAAATTTCAGATGTGGTCTGTGTCATCTCAGGCCGAGGTCATAATCTAATTTCATTTTTGTTTTTTCCTTTTATAGGGTTCGAACAGTATATGTAAGGCCCATGCCCTGTTTTGGTTAACTCTTTTCGCGGCCATATAGTTTCATCTGCCGGGGAAAAAGTTTGATCATGAAACCAAGTTTAACATTAACAAGTTGTGTTTGTTCATGTAAATCAAAGTAATCGTCGAGAAATCAGACTATAGGTTTTACAATGAGACTGTTTAGCTAAGATTCTATTAGGTTACAAAATACACAAAAGCTCATTAACTTAGAACTTTGTAAATTACGGCTTTATTTTATAAAAATAAGTGAGTTGTATTGTATGGCTGGCCCTTTGCATACATCACTACTGGCATAAAACATATCAGATGGCAAACATATAAAAAGATGACAATGATACCAAATTCGTCGGATTAATTGGGCCATAGCCATAATAATTTATGTATCAAAGATATCATATTAAAAAATTATGTGGCCATCGCTGAAGTTCCAAGCATATCTTGGTCAAAGGATCACATCATTATATTCTTTACACTGTATATATGTTTGATTAATATTTTGTACGATCAATTCTTCTCTACCAACATAATATACAGTTTGAAAATTTAGATAATGCCCCATATTTTTCACTGTAATTGTGTATACTGGGAGAAATTCCTAGCTGTAATATCAGCATGAAAGGAGGAAAAACAATGGGAAGAGGTTCAAACCTGAAGTGTTAAGATCCTTATTAAACTTCAGCAGAAGCATCCTTCATGCATTGTTTCTTATCTTTTCCTTGAAACTTGGAAAATCTGGAGGTCTGTGCACACATTCTTTTGTTGTCCATATGGGTTGAGCACATGCATAGTATATGACTAATATGAGGCTTACACTTGAATCAAGAATGCATAAAGATTGACAATGGTAGCTATATACATTAAAGTTAGAAGTAATTTCAGTAAGAGAATTGAAACCTGTGCATGTACTTTCATTAATATGTAACATTCATCTACTGTTTGGAGCTGAGTAATACATGTGTGTAGAACCAGATGGGACAACTTGTTAGCTGATTTTAAAACATCTTGAATATATCTAAAATGGGACTTTGGCCAGTTCTGAGCATATGGTACATTTGACCAGTAAAAATTTTGAAGCTGCCAAAATGTTTCATATCAGTATACATATGCGCTTTTAGCTAACGTTCAAACAAAAAAGGCAAAAATCCTTTCTTTTTCTCCAGAGCCGATCACATGAATATACCAACTGGTTTGTCTGATAATAACTATAAAACAAACATAAAACCCAATGTTTTTGGAGCACTGGCTGGATTTTAGCTTTGAGCAAAAGAACAGTAATAATAATAATCTTATAAACATAGAACAAACAAAAAACCCTTATCTAGTGGTTTGGTTTTTAGATTATATTTTGTTCCTTACTTCTTCTTTTTTTCTTCTTTTTTTTTTTTTTCTTTTTTTTTTCTTTCTTTTTTGTTTTGTGTGTGTTACTTCTGCACAAAAATTATAAATATTTTATATTTCTGTTCATGCACCTTCGTTGATTATGAGGAATAATATATGAAGTATGAATTTGGGATTGTTGCACACTTCCACTACGTACGCGCATGGAAATTAGCAGTTTTAGAAAACAGTTTCAAGGCAAATGACTATGTATAAATCTATTTATTGGATCTTTAAATCTATGCCTCCTATGAAAATAATTTTCTGGAAAACCACATGCGAAGATCTCCATGTATTGATTTCATCCCAAAAAAGGTTATGCCCGGTTGGTTGAGTATATTGTGTCAAAATGAGTAGCAGCTAGGATTGTCAACGGATACTTTCGGATACGGATAGTGTTATATCCGTATCTGTATCCGAAATTATTTTCGGATATCGGATATCCGTATCTGCGGATACGGACGGATATTTATCCTATTCGCCAGCGATCGATAAATCATGAACTATAAATGAAAATTTATAGTTTAACATAATTGTTTTTCAATTTCTTTGATCACTTAAGTGTTAAAAATAAGCATACATGATGAAATTAAATAGATTTGAGTAACTAATATGCATTTAGTGCATATGATATAAACCTTCGAATTAGTAAAGCAATAAATAAATCTGATTCATTGTACTAAAATACATATGATTTTCAGTATAATGTTAAAAATATTCGGACGGATAATTTTCAGATGCGCATATCTATGTATTCATATATGCATCCGTTTTTTCAAATATCGGATAATTATCCGCTTTTCGAATACGGATACAGACAGATTTCAGATTTTTCGGTTATCCGTTGCCGGCCCTAGTAGCAGACCGCATTATAATAGTTCAAGCGGACAAACCACAAAAAAATGAAAAAAAAAAAAAGAACAGTAAATTGCAATGGAGTTTTGGCATCAGCGGCCATTACTTTTGTATATAACGTTGTTGTATATACAATTATATGATTTTTGTTTGATGATAACAACCAAATATATATTATTATAAATGTGTTTGTTATTGTACTTTTTCATATATATACATCACAGACAGAAATATAATATTTATATTTAAACAGAATACGACTGTACAGAAATTCAAATATTCACACAGTATTTTGAATAGAATATTTTATTTCAAACATTCAAACAGTACAATTTTTATAACTCCTCTATTTGTACATTTCAATGATATTTTACATCTCATTCACATATACATTCTTTTTCATACATAGTTCCTCACTACACTACTCTATCACTCAGTCTATACAGTTTCATATATACATTCTTTCACTTATTCACTCAGTTAACAGAAACATACATACTGACACTCTCTTTCACTACTTCATCTTCTGTCTTCACAGCTCACTATCAGTCCAGTCATCATCTGTTTACCTTCATATACAGAAACACATATACAGTATCTAGAACAGAAATAATATTCTAAATTCTAGTGAATATAATTTTTATTTTAAAAATTTATTTACCTCAGAATTTCGGTGTGTTTCTCATCATTTTTCATGACTTGATCTGATACGTAGATATTTCTAGTACCCACTGATCGGCCTCAACACACTACACATCGGTTTGTTGATTAGAACCAGTTGATTCTGAACAGCCACAACTCAGTGCAGCGGTCTGCTGATATATATTCAAATACACACACACACACGCACATATGTATATATATACACACAAGTGTATATATATATACACACATACATGTATATATACATATATGTATACATACAGGTTAACAGCATGTACAAGTAGTGCAAAGCAATACAAGCAACAGCATGAGGCTAACAAGACAGGTTTCATCATAATGTATATTGCTCAAGTCAGTCAACATGAAATGGGTCCAGCATGTAAATATAAATGGTGCACCAGGCCAACATACTAGTAAGCCAAAGTGGTGGAGTACAAGGCATTACAGTCTAAGCAAGTTTAATGAAGCATGGTGATGAATACATGACTAAAGCAGAAGTGTTCAAGCTCGGGTTATACACACATGTGGGTGCACATGATCTTGGTGCAGCAAAATATAACCAAGTACATGGATGGTGCAGCTCAGAAGTATACACAAGATGATGGACAACAAAACTTCAAGTCAGGACAGAAATGATCACATCAGTGATGAGACCAAACAAACAGGAAGTATTTCATGTATACAATGTATGGTGCAACAACTCAACCAATTTCAGGAGCAGGTGGAAACATGTGTGTATTACAGTGTGTACACAAGTAATTTTATATTCATAAGCATGCTACAAACAGAACATGTCGAGCCAGTTTCAAAAATACAAAGGCAAGTTACATGCAACAGTTCTACATTGGTGAAGGCGCAAATTATCAAGCACATGTGTTTACACAAACAAATGTATACAAGTTAATGGGAAGCAGCAATTGTAATTGGACATGCAACAGCATGGTGCAAATGAAACAAGTTCATGTACATGGTATAGTTGATAACTGAACATTCACATTGATCCAATGGTTAGACGACATGGTCGAGCTCATGTATACATGTGCATACTCAAGGCACACAAGACAGTATTGTGCAAACAATGGTAATGCAAAATAGTTCAGATATGTCAAGGGAACAAGCAGACAGAATGCACTGATGTACATGGGTTAAGCCACACATGACACAAATGGTCCAGGTAGTTTTTACTCAAGCTCAAAAGGAATGAACAAGTGCAAGTGCAAATGAATGGAACATATAAACAAGTATGGATGCTCAAAACAGCATGGAGAATATTCAAGTGTGCAAATGGCAAGTGTTTGGCAAGTATGGATGAAACATACATAATCAGCTCATTTGAAAGGAATATATGGAAAAAACATTTTTTTTTTTGGAAAATGAGTATTCATAAATTTGGCAACTTTAAAAAACATGTTAGAATTCTTTTTGGCAAGAGTTTAATTTGCAGAAAATCATATGTGGGAAGAGTTACATTTCAACAATGTAAATGAAACCATCCAGATTCATAGGGGAAGCAAAATCATGGGACAATTCATAACATGGACTTCATACATCTTTATTTTCGAATTTCGGAAATGAGACGTTTTGGGAAACAATCAATTTTCATTTCAATTTTCTTTCCAAAAAAAGGTCGACATAAAATCAGGGACCAGAAACCATATTGAATTTCTTCCAAATTTCATTCAAAGTCGAGAAATTCAAGGTCAAACAAAAAGGGAAAGCAACAACAAATCAGTCGAGCCAGTATATGAAAATCATAGATTTTAGGATTCTATAATCCTATAAACATCCACCATTCATCACAGGAATTTAGGTATCGAAAGCACAAACAACTCAAAAGAAATTCGAAGAGACAATATAGACAACTCACAATTTTTTCACGAGTGTTTCAATCGCAACAATCCCAAATCGAAGTGACAAAGCCATCCATAGATTCGAAACTTCAAAGATTATCCAAAGCATCAATTTGTAGTAATTGCGATTCGATTTGGATTTCCAAAAAAACCCTAGATCGCTAGCCACCATTTTTTATTCCTCAGAGCAAAAGAAATTGGGCTTGACAATTGAAGATGGGCCGACCATATTTTCAAAAGGGGACAACCCTTGGTTTTTTATTTCTAGGGCTTTTAGAGTTCAGTCTTTTGCATTGTTTTTTAATTTGTAATCGTCAAATTGGCTTTCTAGTTTTGTTTGTAAAACTAGTGTTTTCTAGTTTCGTCTGTAAACTATGGGTTTTCTAGTTTCGTCTGTAAAACTAGGGTTTACGGATTACGGATTTGTAATTCTGAGAAAATCTGACCTAGGGGATATAGGTCAGTCTAGGGTTTTGAGCGTAGGATTAGAATAAGAGCGAGGAGTTCGCGAGTTTACATGGTCTTGTAAGCGGGCTGTTCTATTACCTAGTAGAAACCTTAAGAATGTAGCAATAGACAGGATTTTGCCGAAGCTGGGCATATCTGTGTGTCATTTACTTTCTGTATTTTTATTTCTGCTACATTATGTGATTTGATATTTTTTAATATCTCGCTAAAATTTAATAAACCCTATTCATCCCGCTCTCTAGGGTTAATCTAGATCCAACAAGTGGTATCGGAGCTGGTATAAGGTAACAACATGATAGGGGGTTCTCGTTGTATGATCATGTGGCGAAGTATTGACTCTTGCCCCTACATGCCGGTGGGTGGTTGTCTGTGTCGAGAGGCAGGACGTGAAACCAGTGTCTGAGGTATCTTTGGTGGCCACTAGGGTGGTTAAAATTCCTCGTAAATAGAGACACCAAGTGGTATCAGAGCTGGTTAATACATGATGGGGGGTTCTCACCTTGTGATCTATGATATGGTTGGCAAAGCATTGACTCTTACCCACACATGTCCTTCTACTGGTTACTCCGTGTCGAGAGGCTGGATGTAAAACCAGTGTATGAGGTCTACTAAAGAGCCATAAATTATATTCTAGATCTTCAAGTGGTATCAGAGCAGGTTATTACATTAACTCTAGAGTCATGGGTCATCCTAGTTGTCATAGTCAATCCAGTGATATTCCGATTATTTTCAATGGAACAAATTTTTTAATTTGGAAATCAAAAATCGAATTATATTGAAAATCTGTTAATTTTGAATATTGGAATATCATTGAAGATATGGGAGATGTGCTAGATAAGAAAAATAAAGTTGTCAATGCTCGTGTTATGCATATTCTCTATTCTTGTCTTAGTAATAATCAGCTTGATCTTATCTCTCACTATTTAACTGCTCAGGATGTCTGAAAACTCTCAACGCACAGTATGGAAAACCTGACAACTGCTCAAAACCCTCAACAGTCCACTCAGTTTCAGATTTGTGCTTAACAGGTTGTGCAGATGGAAATTCAAATGAAAACTCAACAGGAGATCTTTCTTATAAAGATTTAATTCATCGTTTATATGGTTTAACTGAATTTATTGAGAATCTAAATTCTAAAAATAAAATTTTGATATCTGAAAAGCTTGAGTTGATCAGCAAAAATAATATTTTGGAATCAAAACTTGAGAAGGTCAAGAAATCTTCAAACTCTAGTTTTTTGGTTTTGGAAAACAATCTTGTTCATCAAAATAAAAATATTCAAAAGATTGAAAATGAAATTATGATTTTAAAAGAGAACAAGATTGAGCTTGAAAGTACAAAAAACTTTTTACAAAAGGAATTTGAAAATTTTAAAACTACCAAAAAATTCAGAATATGAATTTGCTGAAAAACAATTTTTGTTGAAAACAGATTTGATTTTGAAAGAGCTTGAAATTGAGATTGAAAAATTCAAAACCTTTGAAAAACTTGAATCTGAAAAGCAAAATCATTTTGAACTTGAAATTTCCGAACCCCAAGCCCAAATTAAATTACATGAAAATGAGAATTTGGTTTTGAAACAGTTTAATGCTGAATAGAAGATCGCTATAAATAATTGCTCAAATTTAATAAAAGAAAATAGCGATCTAAAATCTAAAATTCAACGATTAGAATTAACTTCGGATAAATTTTCTAATGGGGAAAAATCGTTGAATATGCTATTACAAAACCAAGTTTCTATTGGAAATAAATGTGGTCTTGGCTTCGGGAAAAATAATATTTTTGAAAAACGAAACTCAAATTATTTTAAAAATCCTTCAAACTTCTTTGAAAAGAATCATCTTGATAATTTGAACTCGGATAATTTCAAAGGTTTTTCAAATCATTACCGAGATGAGAATTTGTTTTATAACAAACCATTTAAACCATTCTGGACCCCAAAAAGAAATACCGTGAATTCATTTAATTTCAAACAGATTTGGGTCCCTAAAGGTACTTTGGTAAATTCTAATGGATTGTTATATAAACAAGTTTGGGTACCTAAAGGTGTGAACACAACTGTGAGTGGTTTTACAAATTTGGTTAGACCACTCGATTCTCTAAACTGTTAGGTACCGGAGGAGGCTGAGGAACTGCTAGGCAAAAGAGATTTGGATTCATGCTGCGCAATACTTCTGTAATCATTCAAAGTTTCTTAGCCAAGACCGATGATTTAGAGATTCTGGTTTACATCGATTTCAGGTATGACCTCTAAACTCATCTTTGCAAATATTTTTTCTTTTTGTATTTCTCCTTCTACCCCTTCTATTTTGTTTGTTTGTTTTGATTTATCACTGCTATATTTTTTATTCTGGGTTTCCTTAAACTTCCAATTGTAGAATTCATATTTCCTGGAAATTCACTTCATTTGTATAAAACTCTAATGTTTTAATCATTTCCAGATCTTGAATTTAAACTTGTAAATTTCTACAATTGTATTGAAGTTTATTTTTTGATTTCTGAATTCATAACAGTGTTGATGTATTCTTGTCATATCTTGAACATTGTTGATTTGAATTCTAAATTTTTGAAGATCTAAAAGTTTAATGGAATTTCACACACCGCTGCTGTTTTTGAGTTTTCATTAATTCATTTTAGAAAAGCTTAAAATAATACATTCATTACAGCACATCAATATTTATCAGTTGTGATAATTTCATTATTTTTTAGATTGGTTGGATATTTTGAATTGTCTTAAATCACAGTGATACATCTTGAAATTCATCTTTATTCATGATCATTATGGTTGAAATTTGGTTTGTTTGAAATCATCTGAAATTCTTGATATTTTGAATCTCACTCACCTCTTAAATTTGAAATTATCAATCTTGTGTGACTGATTCATTGTATCTCAAAACTTGATATTGATTCAAGTGATTTCAAATAAATTATTTTTAATTTTTGGATCATGAATATATCTCAAACTTGATGTAAATGATCTGAGATTTCTCTTATGCTTGTCAGATAAAATTGTGAAAAATTATTTTGAAATACAGGTCTTGAAACTTACTTTCATTTCATGGTTATTTGATTTAAATATTTGTTTATTTAAAATCATTTGAAATTATTGATTTATTGAATCTCACACAAATCTTGGAACTGAAATTTATAATCTTGTGTGACTGATTCACTGAATCTCATGCTTTTCATATCCCTTCAAATGATTTAAAATAAACCATATATTTAACCTTGGATCATGGACCATTCTTTGACTGCCTGAAATAACTTTGAAACATCTCCTTCACAAGCCTGCTTTGAAAATGATTTTTGTGCTGCTCAGATATTGTTTTTAATTTTTCTGAATACTGTTCTGATAGATGAAATTAATTTTCTTGTTTTGTTAGTGATGTCTGCTTGGTCTATAAGATTAAAATTCTGTTGTCTGTGATATCCTTGTTCGTCTCCAGTGTCATTTTTAAAATCCTCATTAATAGAGACATCAAGTGATATCAGTTTAGAAGTGCTGATTTGTTTATTCTCGTCATGTATATATTTCTTAATCCCCCATGTCTTGTATAGATCTTCATATCCCTCTTGTAATTGATTTTCAATTTTAAAATTATTTATAGATTATTCATTCAGAAATTGAAATCAATGACCAAATTTAACTGTATTCATAATTCATCAAAATTATTACCATATTTTGAAATTGTAATGAATTATGACTGTAGTATACTTCACAACAAGAGGAGATTTTATTTAGATTTTCATAATGGTTGAATAATTATTATAATATCTTTGAATTGGCGATTATTTCACGACCATCTTCTTTATCTACCATTATTCTGCCATCCATCATGTTTTTTATATTAATGTGAAGAATTTAATATTTGTTAAAAAAAATCATCTTGAATAAACACTGAAAATATTTGTGATGGAGTTGTGGTTACATTATTATTCAGAATTAGTGATAATTAAAAAAATTCAATGATCTCGGTACAGTTGATCATATTTCATAATATGATTAATTTAACAATTTATTTCACAAACCATTTCCGTACCTATCACATTTTTATCATCCCTGTTGGTTTTATATACTGAGGAGTTTTTCTTTTGAAACATAAAAAGATATATATATATATATATATATAATATTCATAAGTGTTTCTCTAACCTCATTTAAAAATCCAAGCTCTGGTTATGCATGGTTATGAGATTACTTATATTTAAGTTGCAACTGATCTCATTTAAAAATCCAAGATCTGGTTATGCGTGGTCAGTGTGCTCTTAAATAAAAAAAGGAAATAATTTGAATAAATAAAAATTTATATGAAATTCTCCTTGGTGTTTAAAAACCAGCCTATCAATCCACTTTCTAACCTGTGAAATGTGTTAATATTTTATGACGTATTATGATTTGTTGAGTGATAGCTTTTGGGATTTAAGATTATTCGATTTTGTCACTTAAATTGAATTATTAATTATAATCCAAATCCATCACTAATTTTATACTTCATTTTTAAATTTCTTTTGAAAATAATTGGAAATCATTTTTTAACTCTCCCCATTGTTATAAATTTCATCGTAAATCCGCCATTCTCTACAATGTGAAATATGCCACTAGTTCTCAGAATATTATGATTTTTGTTTGACTGATTGAGATTTATGATGATCGTTCTTCCTTTTAAGATGAAATTATATTTTTAGTCATTTTTCATCTGTATTTTTAATCTCTGTATCCTTTCAATGATAAAAAAAAGGGGGAGAATGGGTTAAGATTTTGATTTATGAGTGATTATTTTATAAATATTTTAATTTTGAAAATTCCATTCAATTTTCATTTTTTTCACTCATGCACGGTTCTAAGGGGAGTTTCTGTTGTAGGGGAGCTATCAAATTAGGGGAGTTCACTACTTCTCTGTCAAACACATTTATTTTATTAAAAATCTTAATATTTGTTTGTCATCATCAAAAGGGGGAGATTGTTGCATATAACGTTGTTGTATACACAATTATATGATTTTTGTTTGATGATAACAACCAAATATATATTATTATAAATGTGTTTGTTATTGTATTGTTCCATATACACATCACAGAAAGAAATATAATATTTATATTTAAACAGAATACGACTGTACAGAAATTCAAATACTCACACAGTATTTTATTTGAATAGAATATTTTATTTCAAATATTCAAACAGTACAATTTTTATAACTCCTCTATTTGTACATTTCACTGATATTTTACATCTCATTCACATATATATCCTTTTTCATACATAGTTCCTCACTACACCACTCTATCACTCAGTCTATACAATTTCATATATACATTCTTTCACTTATTCACTCAGTTAACAGACACATACATACTGACACTCTCTTTCACTGCTTCATCTTCTGTCTTCACAGCTCACTGTCAGTTCAGTCATCATCTGTTTGCCTTCATATACAGAAACACACACACAATATCTAGAATAGAAATAATATTCTAAATTCTAACAAATATAATTTTTATTTTAAAATTTTATTTGCCTTAGAATTTCAGTGTGCTTCTCATCATTTTTCATGACTTGATCTGATACGTTGATATTTCTAGTACCCACTGATCAGCCTCAACACACTACACCGGTTTGCTGATCAGAACCGGTTGATTCTGAACAGCCACAACACAATGTAGCGGTCTATTGATATATATTCAAATACACACACACATATATATACGCACAAGTATATATACACACACACATACGTGTATATATATACATATATGTATACATATAGGTTAACAACATGTACAAGTGGTGCAAAGCAATACAAGCAACAACATGAGGCTAACAAGACAGGTTTCATCATAATGTATATTGCTCAAGTCAGTTAACATGAACTGGGTCCAGCATGTAAATATAAATGGTGCACCAGGGCAACATATTTGTAAGACAAAGTGGTGGAGTACAAGGCATTATAGTCTAAGAAAGTTCAATGAAGCATGGTGATGAATACATGACTAAAGCAGAAGTGTTCAAGCTCAGGTTATGCCACATATGGGTGCACATGATCTTGGTGCAGCAAAATATGGACAAGTTCATGGATGGTGCAGCTCAGAAGTATACACAAGATGATGGACAACAAAACTTCAAGTCAGGCCAGAAATGATCACATCAGTGATGAGACCAAACAAACAGGAAGTATTTCATATATACAGTGTATGGTGCAACAACTCATCCAATTTCAGAAGCAAGTGGAAACATGTGTGTATTACTATGTGTACACAAGTAATTTTATAATCATAAGCATGCTACAAACAGAACATGTTGAGCCAGTTTCAAAAATACAAAGGCATGTTACATGCAGCAGTTCTACATTAGTGAAGGTGCAAGTTATCAAGCACATGTGTTTACACAAACAAATGTATAAAAGTTAATGGGAAGCAGCAATTGTAATTGGACATGCAACAGCATGGTGCAAGTGAAACAAGTTCATGTACATGGTATAGATGATAACTGAAAATTCACATTGATCCAATGGTGAGACAGCATCGTCGAGCTTATGTGTACATGTGCATACTCAAGGCACACAAGACAGTATTGTGCAAACAATGGTAAAGCAAATTATTTTAGATATGTCAAGGGAACAAGCAGATTGAATGCACTGATGTGCATGGGTTAAACCACACATGACACAAGTGGGCAAGGCAGTTTTTACTCAAGATCAAAAGGAATGAACAAGTGTAAGTGCAAATGAATGGAACATATAAACAAGTATGGATGCTCAAAACAGCATGGAGAATATTCAAGTGTGCAAATGGCAAGTGTTTGGCAAGTATGGATGCAGCATACATAATCAGCTCATTTGAAAGGAATATATGGAAATTACATTTTTTTTGGAAAATGAATTTTCATAAATTTGGCAACTTTAAAAAACATGTAAGAATTCTTTTTGGCAAGAGTTTAATTTGCAAAAAATCATATGTGGGAAGAGTTACATTTCAACAATGTAAATGAAACCATCCAGATTCATAGGGGAAGCAAAATCATGGGACAATTCATAACATGGACTTCAAACATCTTTATTTTCGAATTTCAGAAATGAGTCATTTTGGGAAACAATCAATTTTCATTTCAATTTGCTTTCTAGAAACGATTGACATAAAATCAGGGACCAGAAACCATATTGAATTTATTCCAAATTTCATTCAATGTCGAGAAATTCAAGGTCAAACAAAAAGGTAAAGCATCAGCAAATCAGTCAAGCCAGTATATGGAAATCAGAGATTTTAGGATTCTATAATCTTATAAACATCAACCATTCATCACAGGCAATTAGGTATCGAAAGCACAAACAACTCAAAAGAAATTTGAAGAGACATTATAGACAACTCACAATTTTTTCATGAGTGTTTCGATCGCAACAATCCCAAATCGAAGTGACAAAGCCATCCATAGATTCGAAGCTTCAAAGATTATCCAAAGCATCAATTTGTAGTAATTGCGATTCGATTTTTATTTTTGAAGAATAAAAACATAGATCGTCAGCCACCACTTTTTATTTCTCCGAGCAAAAGAAATTGGGCTTGAAAATTGAAGATGGGTCGGCCATATTTTCAAAAGGGGATAACCCTTGGTTTTTATTTCTAGGGCTTTTAGAGTTCAATGTTTTGTATTGTTTTTTACTGTGTAATTGTCAAATTGGTTTTCTAGTTTTGTCCGTAAAACTAGTGGTTTCTAGTTTCATCTGTAAAATTAGGGGTTTTCTAGTTTCATCTGTAAAACTAGGGTTTACGGATTACGGATTTGTAATTCGAAGAAAATCTGACCTAGGGGATATAGGTCAGTCTAGGGTTTTGAGCGTAGGATTAGAATAGGAGCGAGGAGTTCACGAGTTTACTTGGTCTTGTAAGCGGGATCTATTTTATTACCTAGTAGAAACCTTAGGAATGCAGCAGTAGGCAGGATTTTGCCGAAGCTGGGTATATCTGTGTGTCATTTACTTTCTGTATTTTTATTTCTGCTGCATTTTGTGATTTGATATTTTTTTAATATCTTGCTAAAATTTAATAAACCTTATTCACCCCCCCTCTAGGGTTGTAACGATACAGATTTTGCCCGGACCGAATCGATCGTTAGATCGACCAAGACCGTTCAAATCCCGCATACGTTAACTTTGGGAATACAACACATTAGAACAGATAACAACAGACTTTTATAAACATTATAATAATGTTACATCAGAGTACATTGGATAAATAATACAACGGAAGATTAAATTACAACAAAACTAATACAATGCAGCGGAATAATTAAATTAACATAGCGAAAGACTACCAAAGCTCTGGACATAGCTTTAAGCTTCGATCCAGAATCCTGCACAATATATCTGCAAAATAAGCTACTCGACTGCTTGTGTGGAAAAGAGGGCACCCGAATTTGCAAAGTGAAACAAACTATGGGTCAGTCATGGGACTGGTATGAGAAATCTTTACTTAACTTAACTGGTAATAAGGCTAATCACAGGACCACGCCGCTAGCGCGGAACGGGTTTACTCCATTGGATTGCCAGTGCATAAATAAAGTAAATCGTTAAAACAACGCAATGCTTTTTAGAAAAAAATGAAACCATTATAAGACTCTGGTCCCATCACACAATGCAACACAAGCCGGAGGATAGAGTTTTACCTTATAATGGTCAAAAATGCTTGATACGATAAAAACGGATTTGATATTATTATTAGTGTACATATGTTTTAAAAACATTTCAACCATAATGTATTAATCATAGACAGCATAGCTACCATATACTATGTCGCAATACTAGTTCTACAATCAAAACCGCATGGGGTCGTATTGGAAATTGGGTTTCCATCAAGAGTCAAGGCTAGGAATGATCTCCTTACCGATTCGAGACACTATAGCAATGTCTTAGGATTCCCCGCAGTGAACCCTTGGATCCTGCAGGGCCAGTCCACAAATAACGCTAGTGGATTAGTTATGCCTGAACACATGCTCCCCGATCCTATTGGACCTATAAGTTGGCCATTGGAGACCAATAAAAAAAATCCGAGGCGCCTCATTCCATCAACCACATAAGTAACAATGTCGGGCCTTGTAAACACCCAAACACCACTTGTAGCTAGAAAGAAACGTGTGCACTCTCTGCGTTCCCTTGTCCCGTTTTTGACTCTACCGGGGTGTGAGGCTCGCGAGGTAACGTAATACACAAAGCTATGCCTAAATAGGCTATGCTTTGATCATCATCCATAAGGCTATGCTTTTCAACAAAAGCCTCCATCAATTGCATCTTGGCATGTCACATTGACAGTTCACACCATGCGATCGATAACTACCAATATATAACCTTCGAGCTCGTGCGTCTCAAAGAAGGGTGTTAAGCAAGAGAATAAATTTTCCATCACTACAGATATATATATTAATAGATATCAATTTAATTACATAGAATGAAATTCAATGTGGACACACATCCATTTACAAGTCCGTTCTGGGTCTGAACGAAACCAGAGTCACCTTATTCCTCGTCCCGTATGTCCAATACGGAAGTGAGGTGCTCGCGTATCCGGACAATCAATAAGTACGTCCGAACAACTACCACTTTAACCCTTTACTAGGAGCGACCCAGTGCCAGGCATCAGTAGTCGTCCATTCGATGTGAAGATCGCCGGTCTTCAATCACCGTCTTCAATATCTTCGACTTTTAATCGTCGTAGTAATTATTCAGAATGAGTTAAACCCGGTCTTTCCAAATAACTCGCGTATTTTTATAATTTAAAATCAAGTGCTATAAAGACAAATCCAACGCCTCTTTCCAATTCAGAATACTCTTTTAATAAAATATTCATATTCTTAGAGAAAGGTTCCCATTAATTTTATCAAAGATAAATTCTTTTAAATATAATCTTTAACCTTTTTTTTAAAAGATTTATTAAAACTCCAATTCAGTTTCAATATCAAAAATCATAACTTTATGATTATCCAAATTTAAAAATTAAATCTTACTGTTAATTGGGTTAAAGAACAAATGTTGTTTAAAACATAGTTCACGGTAAACCCAATTCACATATCAATTTATTCCAATACTGAATATAATTTTGAAACACTAATAATCTTAGTTAAAAGAATTATTCTTTCATACGGGGTTTTAAGAACAGTGTTATTTAAGACACCATCCACGACAATCCAAAATCTAATTCTTTTATTACAATATCTTTTAGAAATTATTCTTTATTTAAAAGAAATTCTTTGTTTAAAATATTCTTTATATAAAAGATATTCTGAATCGGAAAGCGACTCAATCATTTACCATATAACTTCGATTATATGGATTTCATACATCGTATGTAAATAACAACAAATGATAAATAATCATCAAACCATCCATTCAACATCCAGAGTGAAGTTCACAACAGTGTGAGCATTAAAATGAAATAACAACGCTCATCGCAGCCTGTCAATCTATCGATTGACATACAAATAAATATTGGGAATAGTGTATATCAATTATTATCCCAGTACCCGTGTGGGGTTTTTAGCCAACAACAGTCCATTTAAATAAATAATTGGTTAATGAATTTAACCCATTTTAATACTACCAACATGTTGATGATGATGAACAAAACATGATATTTTATTCCTAATGCCGAAATAAAATATATTTGACTCGTATAATTTCTTTATACATTTCTAATATCTAATAGTATGTAATTTATTTATATGACATTATTGCGGATGACAAATAAAAGATAATTATCATTATACTTTATTTGTATGTAATTATTCTTAACTTTAACACATAAAAGAAATAATCTCAATTTATACGTTTTTCAGTGTATAACCTAACACATAAAAATGTTTATTTTTAAATTGCATACAAATTCTAATGTATGCATTAACATTTAAAGATGTCACTTTAACTCACCTATACATTCTAATGTATGTTTTGACCAATAATATGGTTCTTATATTTGAATATAAATTCTAATGTAAGTTTGCAAATAAAAAGGATTTATATATTTGCATATAAATTCTATTTCAACAAAATGTATAAGAAGTGATATATCCATTTTGCTGACAATTCTATTTTACCAAAATGAGTATTTTTGTTTATAACACAAACCTATATAACAAAATACTATTTGTGTTTAACTCTTTTATTTAACCTAAAAATGTGATTTTTGTTTAATTTCAAATCTAATTAACAAAAATGTACTTTTTGTTTTCCACAATCATATTTAACAAAATGTAATTTTTGTTTCAACTATTGTATTTTTGACAAATATAATTATTTTGGTTCAGCTAAGCAATTCGGCCAAGAATGTTCATTTTGACCAAAAAAGTGTATTTTTCCTCAACTAACCTATCTTGATAAGTATATATTTTGACAAAAATATATGATTTGCTTTAACTAATCTATTTTGACAAAAATGAATATTTTGATAAAATGTATATTTTGATTTAACTAATCTTTTTCAACAAAACATTAAAGATAATGACTTTGTTTTGTTGACAAATTTATTTCAACAAAACAATAAGGATGATAACTTTGTTTGTCGACAATTCTAATTCAACAAAACAAATGAAAGTGACATAATTGTTTTGTCAAATCTAAAGCGACAAAAATGATAATGTTTTTTTTAACCATTATAGTTGGACAAAAGTGACCAATTTGTTTTAACTAAGATAATTTGACAAAAGCGACAAATTGGATTTTAACTTTGAAATTTTGACAAAAGTGACAATTTGGTTTCTGCTTTTATAATTTGATAGTGTATATTTTGTTTCAACTAATATAAATTTACAAGATGAATGTTTTTATTTAACTGCACTATATTGACAAAAATGAATATTTTTGTTTAACTGCACCATATTGTCAAAATGAATATTTTTGTTTTTAACTATTCTATAGTGACAAAAATGAGAATTTTGTTTAACTATTCTATGTTGACAAAAATGAGTATTTTTGTTTAATCCCTTTTAATGAACAAAAATGTATTCGTTCTTTCTAATGAACAAAAATGCATTGAAAATGTATTATTTCAATGTTCACTCTTTTTATTGAAACCAAATGGCAATAAAACATTGTTAATCCCTAAAAATCCATACGCACATTGGGTAAAGGGTACAAGGCGGGTCTTACCAGCGTCGGTCATACATAACGCAACCGCACTGAGCGGGATCCAAATATCAAACCCAAGGTAGGTCAAGTCTACCAGTGCGACCGGGCTATGAGAAGCGCGATTCGACAAAGATGAAGGCCGCATAACCTGAGAACCACTCAAGCACTAAAATAAGACAGGTCGCTCGTTCTGCATGAGCAAGAGCAACCTCATAGCATAGCCATAAAGCCAAGCGACACCACGCAAAAGCAGCAAGTGGACGAGCCACCTTGGTTCAAGAAGAGCGGTCGCGCAAGAAACAAAGGAGGATCGATATCGGCTCCGCACTCCGCTCTTACGAAATCTCCCAAAGCATCTGCGCGCACACTTAAGGACCCGCTCAGCTATTCAAGACACTCGGCAAGTCGTCCGCACATAACACGGAATACGACCACAGACAGCTGGCTACAACTGTCTAGTGGCATGGTCGTAATTAGCAGAATGAACGACCCACAGCCTGGATAAACATATCCCAGATCATTTACCAAGAGGAGTTCACCTATAAATACACCATGACTACCCACATTTAAGGGGGGCTTTTGGAAAAACCACGAAGTGTTGCTAAACTTCATACTCAACCGCAGATCTGGCCAAGGCGTCAAGGACCATCTTAGAGTGAAGGCATCTTCTCTCTCAATCATTCATCCACCCTTGTTCTCCTCAAACTTCATTATTCTTTTGTATAATTCTCTACATCAAAATACATAAACAAGGGTATATTGAGTGGATATGGAGATGTATGAGGTTAAAGAGTTGATGTACCTTGTAATTCTCATTATAAGACAGGAAATCATCTTCATAGTGGATGTAGGCCTCGTTAATGGCTGAACCACTCTAAATCTTGTCTCTACTTTAATTTTTCTCGCATTTTTTACCTTTTTATTGCTAATTAGACACGGTTCCATTTATTTCTTACCGAATCGATGAAGTACAGTTTAGTACCTTGGGTGTTTAGACCATTTTTGGTGTAAACATTTTGGCGCCCACTATGGGGCCGTGTTCATAATTTCCTTTTGTAATTCAGCAATCAAAACATCTCAAAATTGTTTTCTTCTTTGAAATCATGGTTGGATCGAAGAAAAGCGGTAAATCCGCTAAAGTCGCTGCGATCATCGAGGATGATAATGTTAACGAAGCTACGCCTCGAATCTTGAACCAAGGGCTGGGAAAACTCCTGGGCTATCTGTCACGCGAGATGATTTGAATGTGGTTGTAACCGGCTTGAACGAGAAAATGGATAATACAGCGAAGATGATAATGGAAAGGTTTGATGTCCTGACTAATAGTCAAGCCAATTTGTTACCATCAAACGCTGTGGATAATGCTGACGAAAAAGAGGACTCATCAGCCTCAGACCCTGGACGACCTCACAGCCTAGTGAGAGACAGGGAAGAGGCCGGCGTTAGGGATCCTAAGGTCAGATCTCCACAGCGCAAAGAAGAACGTGCGACGAATCTCCTAAACGTAGCCTCCCTCAAGAAGGATGCAAGGCGCCGAAGCTTAAACCGTGGCCACGCTAACATCAGTATCGAATCTGATGGACAAGCGGGAGATGAAAGGCGCATCACAGATTTAGTTCAGCGAGTAATGAAGGAGAAGGCGGCTCAAGAGGATAAGGAGGAACAATGGAAGTTTTCCCCCAGCAAAAATCCATTCACGAAGCAGATCCGTCAAGCAAAGTTCCCGAAGAAATTTATACCACCAACAATAGCACCTTACAGCGGAGTCGGAGATCCAACTATTATCCTGTTCAAATACGACCAGCACATGAATGGAGCTAGAGCCACTGACGAAATCAAGTGCTTATACTTTCCCGTTTGCCTGGAATGTGTGGCCTCACTATGGTTCACCAGACTCCCACCTAGGTGTATCGACCAGTTTGCAGATCTGGCGAGGATATTTCAGGATCAATTCCGGTTGCAGGCCACCAAAGCAAGGGACGTGATGTCACACAGCGAGATGGAACAACGGCCTAGAGAAACCATCAGAGCTTTCCTTACACGCTTCCGCGCTGCAGCAGCGGAGGTCGTAGATCCAGAACCTTGGTATTTGCTTGCGGCCCTAAGAGGAGCCATCGATAAGAAATTAGAATTTGGAAAGTGGCTCAAGATGAAGAAACCAAAGACTCTAAAGAAATTTTATAAGAAAGCCGAAGAGTACATGAGCATGGAAACCGATATCCAGAATGCTCAGAAGGACGCGAGGAATAGTATTATTAAAGAAAGGAAGAACGACGAATCTTCTCAGATAATTTAGAAGGATAATTCTGGGAATAAGAAAGGGTTTGACGGAAGAGACAGTGGAGTACAAGAAGTCAAAATTATTCAGGCATTCAGAATTGACTCCCTGAATGAAACCCTAGAAAAAATATACTCTGCCACAAAGGACTCAGGCATGTTCTCTCAGGTAAAACCGCAAAGAATCACTGATCAACAGGTGAATTTTGGAAAGTTCTGTTGATTTCATAATTAGCCAGGACACAACACAAAATGAATGTCGACACTTGAGAAATTTGATTGAGGAGCTCATCCAGAAAAATAAACTACAACAATATGTTAAGGGTCCACAAAACACATCAGAAAGCCAGCGGCAAGGTAAGGTTGCTGATCAGGACGGGTCGCGCGAGATAAGCCGGCGCCCGAAGACTTACGACCGATCATTGACTAATTACCACTGGACATGGTCCAACATCCTTAGCTGGAATGCGCGACCATCCTTCTCTTTATTTTACTAATTCTGTATTTTGTCTTTCTCAATTGTATCTCCAGGAAGTAATCTGTGATTCCCCCCTTTTTGTCTTATTATGTTAAGTAAAAACTCTACATGATGAAAGACATTCGCTCACGAATTATAATCTCATAAATTGTTTACAAGCTAATGTTAAAATTGGTCTCTGATGTAGGGCAAGTCGTGCATCGAGCATCAAGAGCATTGGTCAAAAAAGGCGGGGTAATCAAGCCCGTCGTCCTGCAGAACTCAAAAGGAAAGGACCATTCCAAAACAATTCACGAAGAGAACACCGACATCTGGAGGTTTCACTCTTTCCTTTCTTTTCTTAAAGAAAGAAGAAAAAAACCTAGCCTGGATAACACCAGTCCTAGGATCGAAAGTCCCATAAACATGCTGGAAGGACCAGCACAAAACAAAACCCGACCGAAAGGAAGGTGGTCATCCTTGTTCTTTGTTGTTAACCAAGTCAAACAAAGCCAAGGGTGGACTACAACAGCAGAAATCCTAGCCGAAAGGGGGTATCAGAAATCCTAGCCATTTAGGGGTATCCAATCTAGGTCTCTATTTGATCATAACGTGCCGGATCAAATAAGATCGAAATTGGGTCGAAAATTGTAACCCAAGTCCTCCCATGGGGGCACGTATCCAAAACCAGTCTCCGAAGGGCTCGGGTCACTGAGTTAGTGAGATATGGGATTGGATACATAAAAAAATACCTTAATTGAACATATAGAGTACGTTTAATCATGTTTTCAAAGGACTTGGGACGCCGAGTCAATAGGGAACGAGATTAAATGTACAACAGGATGTCTACGCCTTATAAGGGCACTTATCCAAAAATGAACTTCAAAAGTTTTAACTGTCAGACCAAATAAAAACACGAACATATGCATAACAAGAACTAAACCCCTCAAAGAAGGGGCTAAAATGAAAATATGATGTCCTAAGTTCAAAGCAAATTAACAATATTAAACAACGTACGGCGTAAAAGCGTAATCATCGTGCGACCGATAAAAGCGCAATACAACGCACACGAATAAATTACGATAAGTTATAACACTTCAACGATAACGCATAACAACAACACGGTCATGAAGTCGGAACTTTAAAAATACAAAACAACAACATATCTTATGACAATTTTTTCAGGGACATCATGGCCATCAACCAAACGAACCTCAAAAGTATCTTGATCAGCAACGGGAAGTTCAGTCAGGGGAATCGCTTCTCCCAAAGCTTCATCTCCCACAAGACTAGGGGCACGGACAGGAGCAACATTTTGGACTTCTATTGCAAAGGATCGAGCTTGTACATCAACTAACATTCTCCTGCCTTCTTCCAAAGCGTCGTGATCTTTAGCCTCAAGGAGGGCTTCTTGAAGAGCACTATCTTCCTTACCTTTGGAGTACTTAAGCACCTTCTCCCAAACAAGGGCTAATGTACGGGGAAAATCTTTGTTCAAATAACTCAAGCTTCCGCGGGTCATAACGCTGAGGGTGTAAAATCGAAATAGGGTCTCTTTAGCTTTATTTCGGGCCCGCTCAAGATCACTAGTTAGCCTTGCTTTATCTCCTTCTAAAGCTTCTAGAGTCCCATTTTGAAAGGCAAGTCTACCTTCAAGCATCGCTTTCTCCCGCCGACAAGAAACTGCATCCTGTCGTGCAGAAGTTAATTGAGATTCAGCTAGCTCACGGTCGGACTGAGCTTCGTCAAGTTGCCTTTTGGCGGTTTCAATCTCTTCCTGAAGTCTTCTGTTGTCAGCCTCTAAGCTACTCATCTTGCTGTTCCCATCCTTAAAGAATGCAACTTCGGCCGCTTGACTTTCAATCACACGGCATAATTCGATTTTATCGTTCTCCAGAAGATCAATACGTTCAAGATGCTGAGTATTCAACTTCTGAAATTCAAAGCAGAATTTATTCCAAGACTCGAGTCGTTTTTCGGAAGTATGTTTGGCTTCATCCAGCTGAACTTCAAGATGACCCATGACAATAGCAAGCTGAGAGGTCACATAGTTTTCTACGGCGCTCAACTCACCAACAACGTTTTGATCATCATATGGAAACAGATCTACGTCGAGGTCCACTCCCCTCAGGTCCTTGTCTCCGAACATGTCCTTCAACTCAGGATTAACAGGGGCAACTCTGTAGGGAGGTCTGTCACGAATCGCCTGGATCTGGCGAAGAATAGGCGAGTCCGAAGTAGGTGATCTAATCAACGACTTCGCAGGAGTCAAGGAACTGGGGAACGGGAATTCAGCCGGTACAGAAAACCCGTCGAACCCAGCTTGTTTATCGTTATCTCCTCTCTTCTCGGTATCTTGGATTTCTCCTCCAGATACCCGAGAATGATCGTGCTTCTTCTTCTTTATCAAACTAGCCAGTGGTACTTCAAGAGCATCTTGGGTTGGAAGGTCTGAAGATGGACGAGAGCGCTTGAGACAATGGGAGAGACTAGATTGCAAGATACTCCGTGGATTAACAAGAGCAGATTGCTGAGAGAAACTTTCCGAGAGGGACGACTTCATTCCTGGATCTAGGAAAGAAAATAAAATCTAAGCACTGTGGTTGTGTGAAGATGAGAAAAGAAGCCAGAAAGAGGATACATCAAAAACAAAAACATAAAAACAACGTGCCAAAGCGGTTAAATGCTTTTTGAGATATCACTTTAACCCAAAAGCAAGGGGATTTTACCCAAAAAGTCCTCACGATAAAAAAGTTTTGAAATATGAACGTCCAGATAGCAATTTTACCTTGAGCAAGCTCTCCAGCCAAGTCAGAAGGATCAAGTCCTTTCGAGGCTTCCGAACCATCTTCTCCTTGGTCTTCTTTAGAAGAGTCCTCTCCACTTCCCAAATTTTCTACAGAAGCTTCCACAATGTCATCAAGCCGCTTCGCTTCCCAAACCTGTCCTCAGGCGGCTCCCTCTGGCAAAGACCCATCTTCCTCGCACGAACGTACCGAAGTCTTGGAGCCTTTGCGCTTTGGGCGCCTAGATACAACTTTTTCGGCAGGGATCGCTCTGCTACTAGAAGTTGCCTCGCTGCTCCCCATGACGTTAGAACATCCTTCTTCCGAAGATTTTTTGGCAAGGGATTTGCTGATAGCTTTCTTTTTGCCAGAAGCGTCCACCGGGAGGGTGCACGGAGATAAAAGCAAGTTGTATTGCCTCAGGAACCCTTCGTTAATCAAAAATTTCCTGTTCCTCTGCTCCTCATTGACAGCTAATAACGAGTTGCATAGATCTTGGTCAAAGGGTATGCTTTGATTGGGAAGCACTACAATACACCCAAAGGACTTTTAGATAAACAAAAGGCCAAGAAAGAAAGAGCAAGCTGGAATTCATGGAATAAAGATACTCACCGACCGCCTTCCAGAGGCCGCAGAAGTTATCGGGGCATCTGACAAAGAAGTATTGATTGGGAAATACTCGCACACTGTCCTCTAAACCAGTGATTATTTTCGGACCTCGGCTTTCCATGAAGACAAATAAGGGACGCTGGACTCTTGTCCTAAAACAAACAATGAGCGTATATCCGTAAACGATGGAGCCCGATGTTTCTCTCTCATAAAAAGGACATAAAGACTTGTCAAAATCTCGTAACCATTGGGGTGTAACTGGTACGGGGCAATGGCCAAATTCCAAAGAATCATCTCTATATAAGGGTTAAAGGGAGGAACTGCTCCACTTTTCAACATACCACGAGTAACAACAACAAATCCTTTAGGGGGTTGTCAGCGAACTCCTTTCCCGTAGGCAGCCTGGCCTCTTCCTTTTCCGAAATCCCAAATTGCTTGCACAATTGACGGAACAAACTAGGCAAAAGTTCCGTCAAGGGCCTCCCACTGGGTGCTTCAGAAAGCGCACGAGGTTGTGAAAATTCTTTGGCAGCACCCATCGAAGAAACAACATGGGGTGCAGATGTAACCTGGTCAGAACTCTCTTCTCGATCCAATCTTCTGTCCTAGTCCGACATAAATGGCTCCCTGAAATTAGGAAATTTTAGAAAAAAGGAAAAACCCTACTTTAAACCCCAGGGTCGTACGACCAAATTCATGCTCCAAAAAGTGGGTTAAAATAAAATCAAAGGAGGAATTTGCTTACAAGCAAATAAGGAGTTTCAAACTCAGGCGAGCAACCCAACTGAATCGATCTTAAAATTACAGAAACCTTGATGACGACGCCACACACAAGTACAAACTTGAACGATAAAAGGACTTTGATCTTCAGAAATGGCAAAGGGAATCCCGGTGGAAAAGAAAACCACTTAAAACGATGCCGCCATTAAAGCTTTCTTTTGATAAGTATGTAACAAAATAACACATAAAAGATAGACATAATGGCTGGCAAACCAGAGTAGTATTTTCGTCCGGTCGCTCAACGGCCCAACAGTCAAATTAATGAGCCCAGCATCCAGATGAGTGAGGAATCGCCCAAAACAAATACGTGGGGAAACTAATAAAAAACGAATAGAAAAAAGGAAATAAGGAAGATTAAAAGGCATACATCCGAAAATTCTCGCCACGTCAGCTTAGTGCCTGACTACACGAAAGTGTCTCGTCAAGTCCTATCTAGCATCCCGAAGCTCGACTATTCGCACAATAATCAAAAAGACGTATCGAGTCTCTCACTCACCAGAAAAGATCATACCAATTCACAACGAAGAGGTAATTTTAATATTTGGCACGAACGACCCCCCGTAAGTCAGGACAAAATCATCAACCAATGTGCGATCGAATATGCCGAAGCCAGTAATTCCATATCGAAAAGAATCACAGGCTTAGAGGGGCAAGTGTTAATCCCTAAAAATCCATATGCACATTGGGTAAAGGGTACAAGGCGGGTCTTACCAGGGTCGGTCGTACATAACGCAACTGCACTGAGCGGGATCCAAATATCAAACCCAAGGCAGGTCAAGTCTACCAGTGCGACCGGGCTATGAGAAGTGCGATTCGACAAAGATGAAGGTCGCATATCCTGATAACCACTCAAGCACTAAAATAAGACAGGTCGTCCATTCTGCATGAGCAAGAGCAACCTCATAGCATAACCATAAAGCCAAGCAGCACCACGCGAAAGCAGCAAGAGGATGAGCGCCCTTGGTTCAAGAAGAGAAGTCGCGCAAGGAACAAAGGAGGATCGATATCAACTCCGCACTCCGCTCTGTAACGACCCGCAACTTCCCCGTAAAGGAAAGCGTCGGATAGTTCGAGAACAAACCACAACAGAACGCATATAAAAGAACATTTCATTGTATATTACAACAATGCATCAGATTACAAGAATATACAGAGTATAAATGAATATCACACAGAAATATCAGAGATTTAAATACATTTAAATACATAGCAGCGGAAAATAATACAATATACAACTAGAAGAAATATACGGATACAAAGCTTTCCGGATATCATTCCAGCTGAAAACCAGGATCCTGTGAATATAAATCTGCAAAACCAAAACTACTAGCTGCCCGTGTCAAAATAGGGGCACCCAGAGTTTAGGTTAAAACAATAAACTCCAGGTCAGTCATGTGACTGGTGTGAGAACTAAAACAGTTAATCTTTATTTTTAAAGCTAGGTAAATCAAGGGACCACGCCGTATAACACGGAACGGGTTTCCTTCCAAGAATACCAGTGCATAAAACAAACAGCGCAATGCTAAATAAGGAAAAATGAAGCTGTTATAAGACCCAGGTCCCATCACACAATGCAACGCAGCCGAGGATAGGGTTTTCCCTTATAACAGCCAAAGAATGCTTGATACGGTTAAAACAAATCGTTTGATACTATTATAAGTGCATAGTGTATAAAACAACTTCAAATCATAAGTATCAATCATAGGCGGCATGAGCGCCCCATCCCACTATGTCGCCATACTAGGCTCTACAAATAAAACCGCAAATGTCACGTATTGGGAAATTGGATTTCCGTCTATGAACCGAGGCAAAAGATAGTCCTCTACCGATTCGTGACTCTCTAGCCCGAGCCACAGGCAAGTACTCAGTCAAGCCTTGGAGCGACAGGGCCGGTCCACCGATGTGGATTAAAATGCCTGAACACTACGTTTCCCCACCCTATGGGGTGTAAGTCTGGTCCGTCAGCCGACCAGAATGCATCGGCCGAAACCGATATAACCGAGGCGCCTCGCAACAGCAACAACCACATAAGTCAAACTCGTCAGGGCGTGTAAAACCACTGACGCCACTTCTAGCTAGAAAGAGACGCATGCCCTCCCTGACGTCCTTCAAATAGGTGTACATAAACAAACCGTCCGGTTTGTAAATGAATATTTATTTATTCACATTCACGTCAAAAATTATATTTTAACGATAAAACATTTTATTCCAACATATGAATTTCTATTATTCATTTACCCAATAAAATGATATTTTTATTTTCTAACTTATTTTAGAAAATTTCGGCAGCATAACGGCACGATACTAGAAACGGGACAAGGCCTAGCCTTATCCCCGGTCTAGTGAAGGCCCACGCCATTCACACATCAATCAAATCAATTTCATCTCATCAAACAATTCAATTCAAACAAATAATTCAACTAATCTATGCAACCAAGCAAACAAGTCCATGGTCTGTGGACGATTGTGTCGGGTGCTACTAAGCACCGTCTGCATCCTAGTATATATATATAACTAGAAAAGAAATTGAAAGGTGAGAAATTCTCACATATAGCTATCCTAGCTCCACGGCACTTCATTGATAGAAAACTTCATTGCTATCGCATCTTCGTCATCTTCGTTGTTCGATACATAAAAATCATATTTTTATTTCGAAGTTCTATATATAAAAATCATATTTTTAATTCGAAGTTCAATATATAAAAATCAACTCCGCTCTTACGAGCAGCACCACGCAAAAGCAGCAAGAGGATGAGCGCCCTTGGTTCAAGAAGAGCGGTCGCGCAAGGAACAAATGAGGATTGATATCGTCTCCGCACTCCGCTCTTACGAAATCTCCCAAAGCATCCGCGCCCGCACTTAAGGACCTGCTCGGCTATTCAAGACACTCGGCAAGTCGTCCGCACATAACACCGAATACGACCACAGACAGCTAGCTACAGCTGTCTAGTGGCATGGTCGTAATTAGAAGAATGAGCGACCCACAGCCTGGATAAACAGATTCCAGATCATTTACCAAGAGGAGTTCACCTATAAATACACCATGACTACCCACATTTAAGGGGGGTTTTGGAAAAACCACGAAGTGCTGCTAAACTTCATACTCAACTGCAGATTGGCTATGGCGTCAAGGACTATCTTAGAGTGAAGGCATCTTCTCTCTCAATCATTCATCCACCCTTCTCGTCAAACTTCATTATTCTCTCGTATAATTCTCTAGATCAAAATACATAAACGAGGGTATATTGAGTGGATATGGAGATGTATGAGGTTAAAGAGTTGATGTACCTTGTAATTCTCATTATAAGATAGGAAATCATCTTCATAGTGGACGTAGGCCTCGTTAATGGATGAACCACTCTAAATCTTGTCTCTACTTTACTTTTTCTCCCATTTTTTACTTTTTATTGCTAATTAGACACGGTTCCATTTATTTCTTGCCGAATTGGTGAAGTACAGTTTAGTACCTTGGGTGTTTAGACCATTTTTGGTGTAAACAAACATGATTTTTAATTCTACTTTTTTTTGTTATTGTAACTAAAATGACAATAAAAATTTTATTTTCAAATTTACTATTTTTATTGCATCTAAAATAAAATTAAAAATGTGGCATTTAAACATATTCCTTTTATTTTATATAAAATGACAACAAAAGTGATACTTTCAACTCTTCTATTTTTATTTCATATAAAATGACAACAAAAATGATACTTTAAAATCCATTCTTTTCATTACAACTAAAATGACAATAAAAATGTTTCTATTGTATCAATTCTTTTTACTGTAACTAACTTGACAATAAAAATGTTATTTTTAAATCTATTCTTTTTATTGTAACTAAATTGACAAAATAAAATGTTACTTTAAATCCATTCTTTTTATTGCATATAGAATGACAGTGAAAATGTTACTTTTTAATCTACACTTTTTATTGTATATAAAATGACAATAAAAATGTTACTTTTAGATCTCAACTCTATTTCATTGTAACTAATTGAAAATAAAAATGAAATCTTTTATTCCAATTCTAATCTTTGTAACTAATTGAAAATAAATTATGATCTTTTATAACTATTCTTTTTAATGAAAACAATATTACATAAGAATGTATGTCTTTTAATCCTATTCTTTTTATTGAAACAATTTATTAATAAAAATGTAATCTTTAATATTTAATCTTTTTATTGAAAACAAATGATAAATAAAAATGTAATCTTAAATGTTTAATCTTTTTATTGAAACAATTGATCAATAAAAATGTAATCTTGAATGTTTAATCTTTTTTACATATACGATAAAAATGTAAATTTTATCGTTAACATATTTTCATTACATATAATGATCATCTTTAATTTATAATAAAAATGTAATCTTTTATATATCCTTTATTACATTAAAAATGTAAATTTAGTGTCTACAAATTCTTATCAAAGTTTAACCTTTTGAAAGAATTCACCTTTACATCAAAAATATGATTTTTAATGTTAACATATTTTTATTCAACAATGATCATTTCAACAAATTCTATTTATTTTGTCAATTCTAATTTAACAAACATGACATATTTAATTTTCCAATTCTAATTTAACAAACATGACATATTTTTAATTTAACAAAATCAAATTTCTAACATTGCTAATATGACAATGTCTTAATTTAACAAAATCATAATTTCTAACATCGCTAACATGACAATGTTTTAATTTAACAAAATCATAATTTCTAACGTCGCTAACATGACAATGTTTTAATTTAACAAAATCATAATTTCTAACATCGCTAACATGACAATGTTTTAATTTAACAAAATCATAATTTCTAACATCGCTAGCATGACAATGCTTTAATTTAACAAAATTATAATTTCCAAGTACAACATGACAAATAAAAAGGATAATTCATTTACATACAAATTCTATGTTTCATTTGTATAAATAAAAATGAGAATTTTATTTACACAACAAATTTTTATTATTAACATATACAGTAAACGAATATTTTTATTGTACATACAATTCTAACAATTTCATGATTATATATACAATAAAAAGAAATATTTTTATTGTACAATCAAATTAACAACTTTCATGATTATATATATATATATAGACAATAAAAGAAATATTTTTATTGTACAATCAATTCTAACAATTTCATATTAGATCCAACGGATCAATACAACAATATCAACCAATTCATATCACATACAACACACAATCGAATCTTGACAGTGTATATAAAAATTTCCAATGCAACAATAATTAATTTTAATTTTTTTAAATAAGAAATCTCAAAGTGGTAATTATTCCTTCTGAATTTGTAGATAGCTCCATTTCAGATCTGGTTTGTTTCATCGCGAAGCTCTCATTTTTCTAATTCCAACGCAACTGAGTTTGCTGAGTTTGGATCTCGTATGGAATAATTATGATGTTACAAACATTTTACATTAATTAAAATAATTAAACTATAACTAAATTCAATAATTACATCATTACTTCACGTTAATTCATTTTCCACATCGTTCGTTACTCCAGACATCGGCCCCTTTTCAAACCCAACTTCGACCTTGCCATGCCCAGAACGCACGCCAACTGGAGCCACTTGAACCCGATCCACCATCACCAATTAGAAGCATCTCATTTAGACAAATATTTTTGCAGTTATTTGTGTTTGAAATATTGCGTGAGGGAAATTTTTGGATTTGTTTTGGAAGATAATGGCCATTGAAGAAGGTAAGTGGCGGCGGCTCATGATATGAATTAGGGTTTTGTAAATGTTAGGTTATTTATAATACAAATTTTTCTTAGTTCTTTTATTTCAAAAAAGAAAAAAAGAAAAGTACGATTAATCCTTATGTTGTATGTTAATAAGAAATTAAATTAACTGATAGGGATGAGGTGTTCATCTATTTAATGTTTATTTCCTATTCAAAGATTTAAAAGAAAACCTAAGGAAAGAAAAAAAGGAATGTAATTAATACATGATTTATTTAACTAAGATGCCCCTTTGTATTAGGTAAGTTATAAATAAATTAAACGTGGTTTATTAAGGCTGAGGTGGCAATATTTATCTCATATTCAAAATTCAAAAAATAAATCACAAAGAGAAAGAGAAAACAAAGAAAATGAATGCATGAGAAATTGTTTGATGCTAATCGTTATAAATTTGTGTGTCTTCTTTAATTTCAAAACATATAACATCATAATTGTAGGGAACATATTAAATTACACAGACAAGAATAAGGCAACCAAAATGTCTACAAATACATAAAGATAATGTAAACAAGAATAAATATAGAAGGGAATAATATATATATATATATATATATATATATATGTGTGTGTGTGTGTGTGTGTGTGTGTGTGGATTATTTGTTTTTAGAGAAAAGATGACAAGAAAGAAAAACGGGAAAGGAGAATAAGGGGTATGAAAACATAATGAATGAGAACATACAAATGAAATAAGATGCATGAACGTAGAAGTGAGGAAAGAAATAAATGTGCACTTAATGGAGAAAAAGGAAGGAATAATATGTGAAAGATGAATGGAAGGTAAGAGGAGTGACATAAGAATAAATAGAAGAAAGATAAAGGAATTAGAATGGGTAGAGGGTGCATTAACTCTTCATGTGTTTTGTCTTAATGTGTTTTATTTATTTATTTATTTAAGAATTGTAACGTTAAGAAATTAATGAAAGGGAAGGGAGAAAGGTGTAATTCTAATAAAGAAACTTTCTCTCCATTTGTTTGTTTTAGCATATTTTTATTATATTTCAATAGAAATGGGTAACATATGCATTAAATAGCAAACAATGAATGCTACATTAACGGAGAAATAGAGTGGAGAGAAAGAAGAATTGAATTTGAGGAAATTAGAGAAGGAATGGGAAAGAAAAGTAAACTTGCATGAAATGTGAATGGATAGAAAAATTATTTGTGTAATTTATTTAAAAAAACTTTTTAAATCCAATAATTTAATTTAATAATGGAAATTTTTTCTGATGCATTTTCAAACAAAATTCCCTAAAAATAAAATTTTAAATTGGTTTTGGTTTTCCGGGTTGTTACAAGGGTTAATCTAGATCCAACAATTACCAGCCGTCGCAAAATGTCGTTCAATTTACTTCGTTGCCAACAGAAAAAGCGACTACATTGTCACTAATTCAGCAGCAGTTTACAATTGCAAGGTGTACACATGACATCTAATGTGACAGTTACATTACAAGAATACACGGCTATTCCAATGGCTCATAGCCATTGGCGGTCGTTTGAAGCCATTGAAATAGCTATTGGAATAGAGTCAATGGATTCTAACGGTTTCCAATGGACCATTGACAACCGCTTCAAACGGTCAGCAGCGTTGAAAACCGTATTAAAGCAACGACCTATAAGCCGTTGGAAACCGTTTGTTGCTGTTGGAAAAATTGGGTTATTTTTTTATAACAGCAAACCAATTACCTTCCAACCACCCCATTTCCAATCCATTTCATTTACAATCCAATTCCAATCAATTGCACACATATATATCAATAACAATATAAACAACCAACATAAATCAAATATACATAAGTATAAACAAAAAAAATCATCCAAACGTCTCAAAAACCAATACATCAACGTTACATGTACACAAACCAAATATAAATCATCAAAATATGTCCATGGTATCATTCTCACCTGCTTTGTACCAATACATACAACATCAAAACAAAATCCTCACCATCTCCAAGTCAAACACAGAAAAAACGTACCTCAAGCGTCATCTTTGTTTCCGGAAGCAGTACCAGACGACGAAGGAAAAGTACCATGATTGTGCACATACTCCACAAGCTTTTGATTTAGCTTCTCTATATGTAACGAAAAGGCTCGTGTTTCTTTAATGCAATAAGGACAAGCAAAACGAATGGTCTTACTCCAACCCAAAAGCATTGCGTATGCATGAAAATCGCTAATGGTCCATAACAAAGAAGCGAACACCCGATTTTTTTCTTTTTTGATACGTCGTATGTTTCAACTCCTTCATACCATAATTTTCAACTCATCAATTAATGTTTGTAAGTAAGCATCAATGCCTTGTGTCGGAAAATCAGGGCTAGGGACGACAATTGTGAGAAACATATATGAAGTTTTCATACACATCCATGGGGGTAGATTGTTAGGTGTGATTATTATAGGCCAAGATGAATATTTAGAACTAAACTGAGAAAAAGATGAGAAGTCATCTATACATAAACCTAGTCTAACATTGCGGCTCTCCGCTGCAAAATCGGGATATTTCTACTAGTGCGTTTTGTAAAAAAAATCGACTTCTCCATTATCTATTTCCGCCGTCACCCTCTTTCGCCCATTCCCTTCTTCTTCCCACTTCATTTATAATTCATAATATCTTATTTTTTTGCTTAATGTGCCTTATTATATGATGTTCATCCCATATAATTTATGTCAAATTTAGATTAATTTTAATGAGTTATTTACCTAAAGCTGCTTTTTCTTGTCAGGATGCGTAATATATCTCCATTATGATCTGCTCAGTGAGGAAGAATGAGATCCAACACTTGTTAAGTTTGCTTTAGAAAGGTTAGAAAAATTTATTCAACTTTCTTGTTTCTGCTTATTACCAGTTGTGTTTTTAAACATGTCATGAGTATAATAAAATTTAGTTGACATATGACAATGATATGACATATGACAATGATATGACATATGACTTAACTTCAATTTCGTAAAAAAAAAAAAATAAGGGCCCAAAATTTTCTTTCCGCACTAGGCCTACAAATACTCAGGACCGGCCCTGTCTAGGGGTGATGGGTAAATAATGCATATGCTTATACGAAACTTCTTTTCCCTTCTTTTCCTTGGTTTATATCTTTCTTGATTGCATATTTTATAATTTCTAAGATTGATGTCTTCTTTCCAATACAACATGCAACCCTTTGAACATGTATCTATTTTTTGATATGGTAAACCGAAAGATGACATAAGTTTTTTCACTTCATTATAATTTTCGCATATTAAATTATCAGATGACATATAGTGTTTAGCAGTTTGAACAACAACCGTAAATCCAGCTTTCGTAAGGTTGTATTTTGATTTCAGTGCAATTTATTCATAGTTACTGATAATTGAGTGCCGCTTTTACATCCATTCCAAAGGTTTTTTAGTGAGATCCAATAAAATATATATTTTTAGCTTAAACATTTAGTTCATTTTCGATGTTAATATCGTCGTTATCAATTTCAACGGTAGGGAACATTGATCGTGCAGCATCTTTGACCATATTTTCTATGAGATTCATGCTAACTTCATCACTAATGACCTCCACCGATTGTTCTTGATTATTATGGGCTATAATTTCTCCATGACGATCCCACATCAAATAATTGGGTACGAAACCATGTTGGCGCAAATGAATCTTAATCATATTCAGTATTTACTATTTCAACAATTTGCACCTACTATATGAACAACAAATTTCTTTATTGTTTCCAAAATTACTTAAAGAAAATTTACGCCATTCTAAAAATGTTCACTTATTGCACCACTAATTTCCCTTTTTTGATACACCCGGCTCCAATCGATAAAGTAATTGATCATTTTTCCTACTTCAAACCTGTGATGAAGTAAAAAAAAATCTAAAATTTTATATTTTGTTTGAATTTTATTTACTAATTTAGTAAACATGTACTAAATTATATATATTTTTTACAAATTTTATTTTAAATAAACAACTATTGGTTCGTTGACACCTACGTGTCTTCTTTGATGGTCAGTCATCCTACTTTCCATTACAAACACAATAGTAATTACATTCCGTAAATGATATCATTTTAAACGTTTTCACAAAATTTTGGCAACATTTCCCCCGTGTTCCTTGTACTGTATACAAATGCGTGTACACAAGGAATGTAAAGTAAATGCCATCGAAATTTTATGAACTATTTAAAGTGACATGAGTTACGTAATATAATTACTTTATAGTGTTTGTAACTTGTCGAATACAGGGACAAATCCGACAAATGATGTATCAGATGAATAGAGATGTCCGTTTTGTAACAAAAAACGAATATCCATATAACGATCATATACAACACTTTTCAGACGGGGACAAAAATATCTAAGGGTTTAAATATTTGTTTATATTAAAAAATATATAATTTCTTTAAATATTTTTTATATTTTACTGTTTTATTACATATGTATTAAATTATATATTTTTACAATTTACTGAATTCTAACTACGAAAATTCCTATCAAAATCATTTGTACACCAAATAAATTCGTGTGTTCGAGCCGTAAGCACAAAACCCGTGTTTGCACAAATTATCAAAAATAGAGATCACTCCTAACATAATATAAACTTCGTGTTTGCATAAATTGTACTATTTTCAAACTCTACCACACACGTACGTTCAATACCAACCAAATCAACATAAACTAATGCAATATACTAAATTGGAAAAAAAATCAATTGGTAATAATTTGATCATTATGGTGATAATGATCAAATTAGGTTTAGGAAAATTACTGATTTGGGTAGCAAGAAAGCTGGACAGAGGCTGGAGCTGCTTGTAGATGGCGTCAGATGTGGTTGGGTGGTTGTTGGGGGTGGCGGCAGTGAATTTGGAGGTGGTGGAAATGGTGGAATTGGGGGAAAAAATGGGTTGAGGAAGGTAATGAAAGCTTCAGGTTGCGGGTGCAGGAAATTATTCCAGAAAATTTCAAACGGCTTTCATCGGTCGCAAACGACCATTATTTTACCGGTTTTCAACGGCTTCAGACGACCAGTTTAAAATTCAGCGCGTCATTAGAAGTTGTTGGCAGTCGTTGAAAATTGGACGTTGGAATACACTGTAGTTCTAGTGGTGTTAGTTTGTTTTTCGATAATGTGTCACAAGCTGTTGTAAACCGTTACAAACTAAGCCAAATTGTCATCGTTGGTCGTCGCTTATCTGGGTCGAATAACCGTTGCTAGACATCGCATAACTGGGTTATATTTTCATCCCCAACCGGCAACTCCATTATCTCAAGCTACACAAACATTTAATCAGAACTAATATTACAATTCCATTCTTAAAAAACAATACCGTTCCATGATTCCACCATATAATTAAATAATCAATATCCATACAAAATACAACATTCCATCATTATCATTCCATCGATATTTCATCTTTCACCAAACAAAAACCAAAATCCACCAAACCAAAAAAGCACATAGGTCATCATAACATACATGAAACAACTACTAAGTATCAACTGTAAGAATCATCGAAAATGCTACCAAATCCATCAAACAAACACAAAGTATCAAACCCATGCATCAACCAAACTACTAAGTAGCAAACCTATCATAATATGTACATATATCGTACCAGCTGGAAAAAAACAAATTATGCATCATCAACGTCATCTTCACCAGCATCATCATCATCATCGCCTGAAGTAGTTGCATTTCCCTCTGTGGGCATTGACCGATGCTCTTGATAGTAGGCAGCATACACTCATCTATTTGCTAGGCCGAGTAGCTCTTATGCCAATCATTGAGCTTATCCAACTATCTTTGCATTCGAGCAATATCCTCATCCTCAATTGATTTCCTATAAGCTCTTTGGAAATTAAGAGTCTGTGAAATACTTCGAGTCAATATTCAAAAACAATGCAATATGATAGTGTTTAAAGATTACATATATGATTGCATTGTTCAAGTTAATAATTCAAGTTTATCAAATTAGTTCAAATATGTGATTGCATTATTAATTTAACTTCAAATATCTCTTAACATTAGTTTAATTTATGTCATTTATTTTACAAAATCAAGTTACTAGGATTTTACCTTAACTCAGAATAATATTTATGTTTCAAATTATCATATCTTCATGAATAAATTTTAACTTAACTTAATTAATCCCTCCTGAATCAATTTCAAAATAATAACTTAAAATATATACCTTAAGACTCCATTTCACCTAAACCATTCCACCCCTTTATCTTACTTAAACTCAAATGGAAAATATTCACTTTAACGAAAGTTATAGATTCAAAATAGTATATTTAAATAAAAATTTAAAGCTAACTTAAGAGATCTCAACCTAACTTCATTTTCTAACTATACATATTAATGTAGTATAATATATTTATTAAAGTATTATAAAAAAAATTCTTATCTTTTATAAACTAGTACTATATTCCAAAATCATAATATTGTATTTAGAAGTATAAAAAATTATTGTTCAAATTTTTAAAAACATATCTTTATCTCTTAGGATTAAACTTTTATTAAACTAGATTAAAGCCAAGTTCTATAAAATAAATAAATATATGTTTTTAGAAATATCGTTTTCAACAATTCTTTTGGAAAATAAATATGAGTTCTTCATTTTATATTGTTAGTAATTCAATTATTTAGTTTACTTTGGTTTTCAAGTGACTCCTACGTATAATTTTATTGTTATAGAAAGATAGGCCGTAGTCATTCTACAAAAAAATTGTTCTTCAAAATGTGTCTTCATTCTTTGTTATAGGAAGATAGTGGGAAATATCATAAATTGATGATGTCTTAGCTTGATTGTTGATAAGTCTTTAGTTTAATTGTAAATCACATAAAAATATAATGTAAATAACATAAATTTATAGTGTTTACAACGTAATTAACATACAAAATATTATACTTTATTGCTATTTTGCTTTCCTAACAAATATTTTATTTCATAGTTTGATTATTACGTTGGTTCACATACATATAGAATATTATTATACTTAACTAAAATACAAATTATTAGAAAGGTTTACCTCCTGATTTCCAAACTGTAACGCCTATTTCGACTAGGTGGTGCAATAATGGAATCACATATGCAATTTGACTCTTCAAGGGTAATTTCCTCCCTTCCTCTCACTTGTGTCGCTCTTGCTTGCTCATCTTCATATCTCTCCTGCAATTATGAACATAATTTTGATACAATTGTTATACAATTTAACTACATACTATGAAATAAGCAAACATGAAACATTATCATCATGGATAAGCATATTTTCCATTACTGTTGCATCTTTATGGTCCACCCAATCGTAGGTAATATTCCCATTGTCATCCGTATGTTCAACCATATATGTGACTCTAAAAACCTTAGCCATTATAAGCTCCCTTCTGTACTTTGCAAATTGAAAATATACGTGAATAAAATATATTGAAAATAAGCATGAATGATATACATAAGGATATACATGAACATATGCTAAGTATATAATATGTTAACTCTAAACCTTGTGCAAGGCTATGGACTTAATACTAACCATGATTGCAATTTTTGGATCTTGATTATACTCGTAATTACAAAACATAAAGATATACGTGCAGACATCATGATTGAGGAGAAGGTAAAAGGGTGTAGATCTGTAAGTTATAGATCTGGAGATTATAGATCTATAGTTTTCCTTCTCTCTCTAAGCCTTACTTTAATTTGTGATGTTTTGAGTTAACCTCAAAGATGAATATTGGGTTATATATATAGGCAGAGTGGGAGGCCAAAATCCTATAAAGATATAATCTCAACCATTCATCAAGGTTGATCATTAATAGATAACATCTTTATTTTAATAGAATTATATCTTCTATTTGGAATCTTATCCTATCAAATCAACAATTCCATAAATAACCTTACTTGTTATATGAAATTATATCTTCTAATTGCAATCTTATCCTATCAAATCAACAATTCCATAAATAACCTTATTTGTTATATGGACCACATAATGAGATGTTCATTAATTCTTACATTCTCCCACTTGGTCCATATGACAAATGCTTTAATGGTCATATAGGAACAAACATAAGACGTGCACAAATGATGAAGTGATATTTTAATAAGTTTATCTCACTACAACAAAAAAATCATATTATAACATCATTTTTACAACTGTCACTAAACACCTGTTGTGATAATGGTTTATTTACAACTGTTTTTCCCCGAAGATTGTAATAAACTTATATTCAACAACTTTTTTATTTCGCCAGTTGTAATGGATGCCTATTACAACCTTTCTTTTTGACAGTTGTAATAGATGTCTATATTTAATAACTATAATTATTATTGTATAATTAGTTATTAAAATATAATATTTACTATTTATTAATTAATAATTGTTAGTAATAATTAAGAAACAAGACTGCTATTAAATGATTATCTTTTAATAATTAATAATAATAAGTAATCTTCATTTTTTGGAAAGGCCATTGATCTTTAATAATTAATAAGTAATACTTATCATTAGTAATTATTATTAATAAATATATTTAATATATCAAAGAGTTAAAAAAATTGAAAATATCTAAATTAAAATTTAAAATATTTATAGTTATAATTAAAGCTTAAAAATTTGTATTTATTTTTTTAACATTTTATTAATTTATTATAGTTTAATATTCAAAATTAATAATAATATTTGACTTACCACTTAATATTATGTTCAATTATTATTGGGTGTATTGGATAATTACTAATATACACATTATAATTAGTATTTAGTAATTAACGTTAAATAACCATGATTGAAAAATAACACATGACAATTGACATCAGCTCCTCTTCATTTTGCAACCTCTTAATTTCATTCTCCGCCTTTTATTTTTAATTCCCGTGTAATAATTTTCAATTCCCATGCACGCCCTCTACCCTTAAGCCTAACTATAGATCCAACGCCTTGTCCAACCTTTCCATTTCCCTTTTTCCCCTTTCCACTGTTATCGAATCCTTTCCAAGCTTCAAAAATTACATTGCTCTGATGCTCTAATTTCAACTGCCTCCTTTCCCCTTTGTTTCAAAAAACCACATGCATTAAGGTTTCTGCTCTCAACTTGATCTTTCATTCTCACCGCTTTTTCACGCTTTCATCCGAGTTCCCCATGCCAGTTTCGATTCGTCTTCTTATCAGATGTTGTTTCCGTGGATATGGCTTCTTCTTGCGTAGACTGCTCTGCCCATATGCCTATCGAGGTGGATAATAGTGTGCGTGTTAGTTAATTTTCTACGAATAGTTATGGTTGTAAACAGTGATGACTTGGAGCAGAGTTTTGGTTATGTTTGACAATTGATACATGACATTTCTTACGTATCATCGTTTTAGGATCTACACTTGTTACCATTCATGCATATTAGTATGAATTGGTATAATTATGTTTGTCTGTCATTAAACACCTATCTAAGTATATATTATACTTAATAACATGGTTTTGATTATAAATTTTGTAAGGGTATTTATATTACAACTACTTGAAAGTTTAAAGTAAAAATTATGTACTCATAGATTTTAGAACCTTTAACCAAAAAAACATGTTTCTAGAGTAGATAGTTATTGAAGCTCAAAAGTGCTCAATGCTATCAAGCTGTCTGCACTTTATTATGTTTATTTATTATTTTGTTATATTGTGATAGACTGTATAAGAATGAAATTCTAATTGTTAAAGTGAATTAAAAATTTAAAACTATTTAGCTGTCTGCATTTGAATGTCAAAATAAATGATGTTGTTTATTCTCTCAGTTGGGTGCTTAAAATACGGGTGATGTAATTTCAATGGCATCGGGCCGGGCCGTAGTTCTTCTGCACCGAGTTCCAGTTGCCTTCTCCATTTTTCTACTAGTACTCGATCAGGATTACATCCTACGCCGCCGACCACGGGCCTTGCTTCAATATCGTCGTTTTGCTTCTCATGCCCGAGGCTTCTTCCCATTCGCTGCATTGGGAGATCAGCTACGAATACGAGCTGTTGTTTTTATTTTTTCTCTTCATCATGTGACTTGATGTGCATGAACAACGATCGAAAGGGAAATTGAAATTATTACGAGCCATAGAGAGGTGAGGCTGAGGAGAAGGTTAGAAGAGGACTACAAAGAGGAAAGAGATGAAATATTCAAGCAATTTACTTCTTTTAGGATTTCCTTTTTCTGAGATATGTGATGTAGAAGAAAGGTTGTCATGGCTTGGTTTTGAGATATGTAATTCAACTATCTGTTCTAATTCTATTGTCTGAATTATTAGGAACTAATGTAATTTCGTTGATCTTTTATAAACAGATGATAATGGTTTCTCTTTCACAATCTATATCTATATTTATATCTTCTCCATCCAATTTAATTAATTATTTCTTATGTTGCATGTAAATGTTGATATTAATTTTATTAAATATTTAGTTGAGGAATAGATGATGTTATCTTAAACTATGAAACAAGCAGCTCACCTAAAGGAATAGCAAACAACTCCCTTTCTTCTACTTCTAATTTTTATGACATTATATCTGTTTATTTCATTTTATTAGAAAATAAGAATACCGTTCATAGTTTAATAAGATAAATTAACTAATTATTTGTTTCTTGTTGCAGCTTCTCCTCGTCAATCACTTTGAAGTATCTCATTCTTCATTATTTTTTTGCATAATATTTCATTGTTTGTTGTTTGCTCTATATATCATAATTGCCGATTCAAGTAAAAACATGCATTTTGGTATGAACATCAGGTGAATTTAACTAATGTATTTTGTATGTTTAAAGTGCCAGAGTATCGAGAGACTTTGAATTGTTTATCGGATGAGAAGAAGAAACAGTAGCCGCAGTTGTTGATGTAATCATACTTTGAATTGTTTAGCAATTGTTTTTGGTAATGATTCAGTTGGTGATGTGAATGACTACTTTAGATTGATTTGTTCGGTATGGTCTTTTGCAATCATCTTATAAATTCACTAATTTATTTCATGTTACTTGTTGTCGTAAATCAGGATAAGTAGATGTTTTTCAAGTGCATGTTAGTTTTTGTAATCATCATTTGTAATGAAGTATTTATATATATCAATGTGATGATGTGTGATTCATTAGTTTTATATTTTGAATATAAATTTGTATCATTTTTTGTATGATTGGATCCAATGCTTTGAATTTATATCAATTTGTTTTCTGTTTATCCAGCTTTTATTGCACTTGCAAAATGTAATCAATTATAGTTGCAATAAAGTGTATTACAATCAACAAAAATAGTTGTAAAAAATACAAAGACACAAAGTTGCATTACAGTTGTAGTAGATAGTGCTACAACGTTGCATAAAAGTTGTAATAAACTTTATTACAATAGTGAAAAACAGTGGTAAAATATACAAAGTTACAACAGTATTATAACGGTGCAACACAGTTTTAAAAGATTTTAGTCTATTACAACTTCTTAATAGACGGTAACGTCACCGTTGTAAATACAATGGTTTTCCATCGTTGTAATATGGTCTATTTGTTGTAATATCTTAATTACACTTAGTCGATTTGAATCATCATTACGATCATAGCGTTTCTATATTAATTAAAGGATGTAGACCCTTTATGTATCACTACGTGAAAATCAAAACAACTAAAGTTTATAGAAGTAATCATAATGGTCCCCATTAATGTCTTGAAGAAAGATTAGTTCTGTTATCATGCATTATTCTAATATGTACATAAAAATAAAGGCATACCTATAGACATCACGATTGAGATGAAGGTAAATGGGCGTAGATCTGTAATTGTAGATCTGGAGTTTTCCACCCCTCTCTTAGCCTTACTTAGTTTGTGATATTTTGAGATAACCTTAATGATGAATATTGGGTTATATTTATAGGCAGAGAGAGAGGTTAAAATCCTCTAAAGATATAATCTCAGTCGTTCATCAAGGTTGATCATTAATAGATAATATCTTTGATTTAATATAGTTATATCTTTTAATTGCAATCTTATCCTATCAAATCAACAATTTCATGAATAACCTTATTTGTTATATGGAACTATATCTTCTAATTGCAATCTTATCCTATCAAATCAACAATTCCATAAATAACCTTATTTGTTATATGGATCACATAACGAGATGTTCATTATTTCTTACAAAGACGCTGTATAAATCATTTATATGATCCTCTGGATCATCATTGCCTTTGACAAATACATCGTTGTTATATATTAAATTTTCACCTTTAACCTTTAGTTTGAATTTATGTGACGGCCCGCCCCGCATCAGCCGACATTTCCAACGAAGGTGCGTTGTGTCAATGCCCGACTAGCATGGGACGGTCACCAAAGAAAGGGAAGGATACAGTGAACTAACAAAGAACCTGTAGAAAGTGTCATAGTGCATGGAATAAAATATAATAATAATATACTTGACATAAAACAGGAGAGATAGTGCATAAGCTGAAAACTAAACCATAATCATCATAGCAGCGGAAATTCAACATACAGCTTATTACAACTACAACCAACCGTTTCTAAAGCAAAGATAAAGGTACACTACTAATGCCCAAAGTAGTGACCAACAGCGACACAGGGAAAATATCTATATATGTCATACATGGAAGCCTCCTGCTCATCTCCGGTACAGCTATCGTGCATGATCACCTGACCTGTCTCTAGTCTGCCCATTTAAGAGCACCTAGAGTAATAAGAAGAGACATAAAACTCTGGGTCAGACAAAAGTCTGGTATGAGCGATAAGTAGCAAAACAGAACAATAATAGGTATACTAAACCATATCTAAACCTGGACCTGCAATCAAAGAGTTTGCACAATAGGATGTGCAATACTCTAAGGTAACACTAGTATATGGTGTAAAGATATGGGGGTGGGGGTGTGCATGTCATAGTGATGGAAAACAATCAAGCATAGCAACCATCCTCACATCTCTCACTCAGTGCGTAAAGCATACGATATCCACCGCTTTGACCACCAATTCCTTTGCTATGATCACTCTGCCCCATGGAGTCATGACAGCTCCACTACACTGGTCCATAGCCACTAATCCCTTGCTATGTCCACTCTGCCCCATGAAGTCATGACGACTCCACTGCACTGGCTCATAGCCATGCTACGATCACTCTGCCCCATGGTGTAGTAACTACCCCACTGCACTGATCCATAGCCTAACATCCGTCTTGGTGGTGAATCAAAGTTGTGGACGTCTATAACCCCTTAGCACACGTCCCGCAGCAAAGCCCAACTCATGAAGCTAACTCGTTGGTTCCCAACTGGATCGTGAGTTCTACTTCCTATTTGGACTATCTTTGCATCTCGGGATTTGGTCATCATCGGATTGGTTTAGAAACAAGCTTCCATTTGGATCGGTCCTTCCTCCTCGTTTAGTCCATGGTCATCAACCCCGTTCGGGTCGGGTCGTGAGTTCCTCCCCAGGTCAGGTCGGTTCGTGATTCCAGCTCCAGAACATCGGGTCGGTTCAAGTGCGCAAGCATGGTTCGTGGTCCATCGAACGGTTCAGGTTGTGCTCTTCGGGTCAGGTCGGAGTAGCTCCACGGCTCGGTTCGGGTGTGCTTCAGCTCATGGTCACCATGCAGAAGAAGCTCGATTCGGGGGTGGCAAGCTTCATGGTCCGGGGTTCTCAGACGCCAGCGAGTCGTGGTCGTGGGGTGCTCCACGAACGGGTTGGGTTCAGGGGACCCGATCTGATCCGGTCTTTGTATATTTCCCGCAAATTTTCCGGCGACTATTTTACGCCATGCGACGGTGTTTTCGACCATTCTAACTTTGCTAATCAATCACAAATCGTACCAAACCTTCATAGCAACATATAACATCAAGCATAAACACCAAAACAACAATATGATATGTTAAAATGGATCAAACATACCCAAAACCCATATTTTATCCTTAATCATGCTTAAGCATAACTAATGATATGATTAGCAGAACATATGCAAATTAACCAAATTTTCTAACAGAGGCCTAAAATAATATTTTAGAATTTCTAAACATTTTTCCAGATTATTAACATGTATAATTTCATTAATTAACACTAATCACCCCCAATTAGCTGTAGTTAGTGTAAAATAAAGCAAATCACTCACCTTAGCCACAAATAAATCCCAGATCTAAAAATATATCTGATTTGGGTTGAATCTCTATGCAACATAGTTGCTCTATTCCCAATTTGATCCTAATTTGTCTTGATTTGATGTTGATTAGGCTAAAACTTGATTAAATGGTGATTAAATGGTGATTAAAAGGTGATTTGGTTGTCGGAGGCCATTGTTAGGGCTAGGGAAATATTTTAGGCGGCTGAAAAATGGAATAAAAATCATTTCCTAACTGGTCTCATCCTCCCCATAAACCTAATCCCAAAATGGGTTGTGGGCCCTCTTGCTAATCACCCAAATTAGGCCCGGTTAAGTTGTTTTTCACCTTCTAAACCTTGTTTTAGCCATATCTCCCAAACGGTGAGTCCGTTTGGCTAATGTGACCACTCTCCGGAATTGTAAACCATCATCAAAATCCAATGGAAGTGGTTTCAAGTTCAAACTCCTTACCAATCAAAAGTTATGGCCGAAACAAGATCAGCTAGGGGCAAAACGGTCATTTAAAAATCGGTAAAAAATCATGAACATTGGAAATGACCCCAATAGTCATTCCCAAAGTTACACGACCATACGACCTCATATGAAAAAGAAATAAATATTCTACGAACCTTCGATAGTAGAATGCAGGTCGTTACACTCTTCCCCCAAAAGAAATTTCATCCCCGAAATTCCTTAACCAAAAACAAACAGAGGATCCCACATGCCTATCAATCATTTACAACAATCAAACACATAAAACAAACAAAACAAACCTATCCTAGCATGCGGAAAGACTAAATCGAAATTTAAAATCCCACAAGACAAAGAGTTCTGGATATGTCTTCCTAATGCTCTCCTCTGTCTCCCAAGTACAGTCATTCTCATCCTCGCCCCACTAAACCTTGACTAGAGTCACCGCTTTCCTTCGAAGTTTCTTCGTATCATGCTCGACAATACGAATCGGCTTGCGGTTCCCAACCGCCTCGGGTTCTACTTCGATATCATCCAACTGATCAGGTGAAATAGTCACATCGGGGTCGTGTATGTATTTCCTTAACTAGGAAACATGAAATACGTTATGAACTCCCGCCATCTTGTCCGGCAACTCAATTTTATATGCCAAATTCCCAACTTGTTCGGGAACTGGGAATGGACCAACAAATCTTGGTGATAACTTGCCTTTCCTACCAAATCGTATTACGCTCTTTAACGGAGAAATCTTGACAAACACCAAGTTGCCAATGGAGAACTTTAAATCTCTTCTCCTCTTATCAGCATAACTCTTCTGCCTATCTTGGGCAGCCTTCATTCGTTGTCGGATAACCTTGATCTTATCTGAGGTTTCTCCTATCACATCTGGCTCAAGCACAAATTTCTCAATCGGTTTCTAATCAACATGACGGTGAGTTGCACGGTCTTCCGTATAAAGCTTCAAATGGAGCCATACCAATACTGGACTGATAACTATTATATATGCAAATTCAACCAAATGCAAACGGTCAACCCATGATCCTCCAAAATCCAATATACAAGTTCTCAAGAGATCTTCTAATACACGATTCACCCTCTCTGTCTAACCATCGGTTTGAGGATGATATGCGGTACTGAGATGTAGTTCTGATCCTAAAGCCTCTTGTAAGCTCTTCCAAAATCCACTAGTGAAAAACGGATCTCGATCGCTCACAATGCCTTTGGGTATTCCTTGAAATCTCACTACCCATTTCATATACAGTTCTGCTAACTTAGCTGTTGTTCTATTCGAGTTGACGGGTATAAACCTTGCACTCTTGGTCAATCGGTCCACAATCACCCAAATGCTATCATGGCCCGATCTAGTCCTTGGTAGCTCCTCAATGAAATACATTGAGACTTGTTCCCATTTCCATTCTAGAATTTCTAATGGTTGCAACAACCCACTTGGTTTATTTTGCTCAGCTTTAACTAACTGGCAATTCATACACTTGGATATAAACTTCCCAATGTCTCTTTTCATCCCTTCCTAGTAGTAGGTCTGCTTCATGTCTCAATACATTTTATTATCACCGGGATGCATAGTCAGTTTTGAGTGATGACATTCTCTAAGTACTTCACCTCTTTATCCATTTGCATTGGGCACAACTAGTCCCCCTTTCTTTCTGAGCCATCCAACCCGATCAAGCCCATATTTGTTCATCTCCTCGTCGATACCCATCTCTAACTTGGAGATGAGTTTTAATAGGTTAGGATCGCCCTTCTGACTGGAACCAATCCACTCAATAAAAGTGGGTCTGATTGTCAAACATGCTAACATTTTTGGATCCAATTCGGACTTAGGTCTGAAATCATATCCTGCGATATACTCTAGTTGCTTCCACTCAAGAAACATAGCCCCTAAACTGGCATGTCTCTTACTCAGTGCATCAACTACTGCATTTCCCTTTCCTGGCATATACGCGATATCAAAATCATAGGAAGCCAAGAATTCTAACCATCTCTGCTTTCGGAGATTTAGATCCTTCTGGGAGAAAAGGTACTTTAATGACTTATGATCGGTAAACAACTCGAATCTTTCTCCCAAGAGATAATGTCTCCATATCTTCAACGCGAACACGATCGCTGCAAATTCCAAATCGAGGGTAGGATATCTTCTCTCATGCGGTTTCAGTTGCCGACTAGCATAAGCTACAACCCTACCTCCTTGCATCAATACAGCACCTAGCCCGGTACCACATGCATCTATATATACTGTCATCTCTTCATTCCCCTTAGGAATGACTAACACTGGTGCAGATGTCAACTTTTCCTTTAGACTCTTGAATGCATTCTCGCACTTTTCGTCCCAAATGAAAGCTTGATTCTTCTTGGTCAACTGAGTCAACGGTGCTGCTATCTTGGAGAAGTCTTGGATAAATTTACGATAATATCCAGCTAATCTCAAGAAACTTCTTACGTATGTTGCATTCTTGGGCATAGACCAATCTTGTACCGTAGCCACCATCGCAGGGTCCATGGCAATACCATTCTCTGAAACAACATGGCCCAAGAATCTCACTTCCCTCCTCCAGAAGTGACACTTAGAAAACTTTGCTTTCAATTGGTGTTTTCTCAACACCTCCATCAATATCCTCAAATGTTCCTTGTATTCTTCCTCTATCCTCGAATAAACCAAGATATCGTCCATGAACACAAAAACAAACTTATTCAATTGATCTCTGAATACCCTATTCATAAGATCCACAAAATATGCTGGTGCATTGGTTAACCCGAATGACATGATCAACCACTCATAGAATCCAAACGGCGTCCGAAAGGTCGTTTCAGCTATACTCTCAGTTTCCACCCTAAGCCGATGAAAACCTGTTGCGAGATCCAACTGGGAGAACACTCTCGCGCCACTCAAATGATCAAACAAATCATCTATCCGTGGTAGAGGATACTTATTCTTCCTTATCACCTTATTCAACTCGCGGTAGTCCACGCACAATCGAAGGGAACCATCTGCGTTGGTAGCAAACACAACTGGTGCTCCCCACTCAGAAACACTTCTTCTGATAAATCCCTTCTTCAAAAGATCGCTTACTTGCACCTCGAGCTCCCGCTGCTCCCTTGGTGCCATACGATGAAGTGGAATCACTATAGGTCTGGCATCTTTCACTAAATCAATATGGAACTCAATCTCTCGGTGTGGTGGAAGTCCGTTCACTTCCTCGAAGACGTCCGGATACTGGGCAGCCACGGGCACATCTGACAACTCATCATGAGGGATGTCGAGGGAATTTAGAAAACTAACCATTACCCCATCACTAGATAGACCACCAAACACTACCCTCCACCCATCATCCGCTCTAACTGTCACCAAAAAGCCCTCACAGTCTACCACCACCCCGTATCTTTGGAGCCAATTGACTCCCAAAATAATGCCAAACCCAATAAAGCCCAAAACAATGCAATCACAAACAAACATACATCCATGACTCGATAAGACCACATTACGATAAATCATACTAAGGCTAGTCGAATCGCCAATCGGCTTCACCGCTGCTAAAGGTCTATCGACTATCTCGGGTTACAATCCCAACCTATCTACCAGGTCACTAGATATGAAGGAACGGGAAGCCCCGGTATCAAACAGTACTCAAACAGCAACAACATAAACAGAAAGCATACCTTGAATGACGACATTCTTTCCTTTCTCCGCTGCAGTTGGGGCATTCGACGAAGAAGGAATAGCATTAAGAGCATATGCTTTCACAATCTGCTTCTCTTTAGTGGGTTGCGGACACTTATCCTTGGGATGTCCCACTTGGCCACAGTTGAAGCACTTCTTGTCCGTAGGCTTTGCTCGACATTCTTTAGCATAATGGCCCTTCTTTCCACAACTAAATCACTCAACATCTTTATTGATCTTTTTCTGACCATCCTTAGCTTGGTTCTGCTTCCTCTTATTCTGAGAATTATTCTTGCCTCCACCGCTTTCTTGCGGCTTTGGCCCTTCTACAGATACAACAACGACTTCAGTCTTGGGCTTAGGATAAAATCTCTCTGACCTCAATGCTTTTCCAATAATCAATTCAAAGTCTCATTAATATGATTTATAAGCCTTTCTCCCAAGTACTGATCTAAACCAGTTATGAACTTTTCATTCTTCTTCTCAGGAGTGACAATAGGGGATAATCCATACTTCGATAAAGTATCGAACTCAGCAACGTACTCCGAGACTGCCCTACCATTCTGCTTAAGCTCCAGAAATTTCCTAAACAGTTCTGATTTTTGAGCAGTTGGGATAAACTTATCACTGAATCGGGCCTTAAACTGATCCCATGCAACTTGATCCTCAGGGGTAGTTGCCTTAATAGCATTCCACCAATTCATAGCCCGTCCTTGCAGCTGACGAGATGCTAGCCTTCTCTTCATCGCATCCTCGATACCAAAGTCTTCGAAGATATGCTCACAGCTATCCAACCAATCCTGAACTTCTGTAGCAGATTCCATTCCGTGGAACGGCTTCCCACCAAGACTAGTGTAGTCCTTACAGAGCTTGGCGAAATCGGCCCTAGGCGCCTGCACCGTTGCACCATCACCATTTGCAGCATTAGGAGCTGCCCTCTGAACATCTCTAAGCATCTCTCTCATGAAGTCAGTGAACATCGTCCTCATATCAGGAGCATCCCCATTATTAGCTCCTCTACCAGTACCCCTCGTATGTCGGCTTATCGTTCAATCTGTAAGGAGAAAATGATTAACCATCTCTTCAGTGGTGCCAATGCAGTGCGACTCCATCCTTAGATATAATAATAGTATATATATACATATCTTTTGAAAGCCAAAATACCACAAATACGCGCTCTCATATACGTACTATTTCTCCCTGGTGTCTTTCCCTAGGTTAACTACGCAACCTGGCTCTGATACCAAGTGTGACGGCCCGCCCCGCACCAGCCGACATTTCCAAAGAAGGAGCGCTGTGTCAATGCCCGACTAGCATGGGACAGTCGCCAAAGAAAGGAAAAGAAAGGGAAGGATACAGTGAACTAACAAAGAACCTGTAGAATGTCTCACAGCGCATGGAATAAAATATAATAATAACATACTTGACATAAAACAGGCGAGACAGTGCATAGGCTGAAAACTAAACCATAATTATCATAGCAGCGGAAATTCAACATACAGCTTATTACAACTCCAACCTACTTTCTCTAAAGCAAAGATAACAGTACACTACCAATGCCCAAAGTAGTGACCAGCAGCGACACAGGGAGAATATCTATATATGTCATATGTGGAAGCCTTCCGCTCGTCTTCGGTACAGCTACTCGTGCATGATCACCTGACCTGTCTCTAGTTTGCCTGTTTAAGAGCACCCAAAGTAATAAGAAGAGACATAAAACCCTAGGTCATACAAAAGTCTGGTATGAGCGATAAGCAGCAAAACAGAACAATAACAGGTATACTAAACCATACCTGAACCTAGACCTGCAACCAAAGAGTTAGCACAACAGGATGTACAATACTCTAAGGTAACACTAGCATATGGTGTAAAGATACGAGGGTGGGGGTGTGCATGTCATAGTGATGGCAAACAATCAAGCATAGCAACCATCCTCACATCTCTCACTCAGTGCGTAAAGCATATGATATCCACCACTTTGACCACCCAATTCCTTTGCTATGATCACTCTGCCCCATGGAGTCATGACGGCTCCACTGCACTGATCCATAGCCACTAATCCCTTGCTATGTCCACTCTGCCCTATGAAATCATGACGACTCCACTACACTGGCTCATAGCCATGCTACGATCACTTTGCCCCCATGGAGTAGTAACTACCCCACTGCACTGATCCATAGCCTAACATCCGTCTTGGTGGTGAATCAAAGTTGTGGACGTCGATAACCCCTTAGCACACGTCCCGCAGCAAAGCCCAACTCATGAAGCTAACTCGTTGGTTCCCAACTGGATCTTGGGTTCTACTTCCTATTTGGACTACCTTTGAATCTCGGGGTTTGGTCACCATCGGATCGGTTTGGAAACAAGCTTCCAGTTGGATCGGTCCTCTCCTCCTCGTTTAGTCCATGGTCATCAACCCCGTTCGGGTCGGGTCGTGAGTTCCTCCCCAAGTCAGGTCGATTCGTGATTCTAGCTCCAGAACATCGGGTCGGTTCAAGTGTGCAAGCATGGTTCGTGGTCCCCCAAATGGTTCGGGTTGAGCTCTTCGGGTCAGGTCGGAGTAGCTCCATGGCTCGGTTCGGGTCTGCCTCAACTCGTGGTCACCATACAGAAGCGGCTCAGTTCGGGGGTGGAAAGCTTCACGGTCCGAGGTTCTCTGACGCCCGCGAGTCGTGGTCGTAGGGTGCTCCATGAGCGGGTTGGGTTCGGGGGACCCGATCTGATCCGGTCTCTGTATATTTCCTGCAACTTTTCCAACGACTGTTTTACGCCATACGACGGCGTTTTCGACCATTATAACTTTGCTAATCAATCATAAATCATACCAAACCATGATAGCAACATATAATATCAACCATAAACACCGAAACAACAATATGTTAAAACGGATCAAACATATCCAAAACCCATATTTTACCCTTAATCTTGCTTAAGCATAACTAATGATATGATTAGCAGAACATATCCAAATTAACCAAATTTTCTAACAGAGGCCTAAAATAATATTTCAGAATTTCTAAACATTTTTCCAGATTTTTAACATGTATAATTTCGTTAATTAACACTAATCACCCCCTAATTAGCCGTAATTAGTGTAAAACAAAGTAAATCACTACCTTAGCCACAAATAAATCCCAGATCTGAAAATATCTCTGATTTGGGTTGAATCTCTATGCAACACAACAGCTCTATTCCCAATTTGATGCTAATTTTCCTTGATTTGATGTAGATTAGGCTAAAACTTGATTGAATGGTGATTAGAAGGCGATTTGGGTGTTGGAGGCCATTGTTAGGGTTAGGAAAATGTTTTAGGCGGCTGAAAAATGAAATAAAAACCATTTCCTAACTTTTCTCAGCCTCCTCATAGCCCTAATCCCGAAATGGGTTATGGGCCCTCTTACTAATCACCCTAATTAGGCCCGGTTAAGTTGTTTTTCACCTTTTAAACATTGTTTCAGCCATATCTCCCAAACGTTGAGTCTGTTTGGCTAATGTAATCACTCTACGGAATTGTAAACCATCATCTAAATCCAATGGAAGTGGTTTTAGGTCAAAAATCCTTACCAATCAAAAGTTATGGCCGAAACAAGATCAGCTAGGGGCAAAACGGTCATTTAAAAATCGGCAAAAATCATGAACATTGGAAATGACCCCAATAGTCGTTCCGCAAAGTTACACGACCTGTAACACGCCGAATTTTCTGAGAATATTAAAATTAAAAAAATTCAAGAACACTTAATTTTTAGATGAAGAATTAAGTGAAATGGGTTGCGCTATTACGTTCGTCTCAAAATCTTGGTCAAGATAGACATTTGGTTTGCATAAAACGGATACTTTATGAAGAAGTTATTAAGCCTTGAAGTTTGTATGCATATGAGATATATATATAGATATATATAAAAATTAAATAAATAAATAAATATGCAAAAAAGTTCAAAACAGCGAATCGGGAGGGGGAATAACCGAACCGGCCCATTTTTGAGGTCGACCCGAGCCCTGTTGGGTCGACTAGGGGTTGATTCAAGGTGTTTGGCTGTCAACCCGTGGGCCGATTCACTCTAAGGCAGATGTGGCATCTGATTGGTTCTGATGGTTCAGGGTTAATCTAATGGTCCTAAAACACTCTCTACAACTATATAAGGACCCTAAACCTAAAACCTAATTCTATTATTCAGTCTCATCTAAACCTAGCCGTCATCTCTTTCAACTCAAAGGCAAGATAGAAGCTAATTAAAAGTGACGAATCAAATCAAATCTAAATTAAAACAACGATTAGTCTACATCAAAGGCGAGCATTTCAACTTCAGAATACAGATTCCAGAAATCAAGATCGTCTTTTGTTAGTAAGTATAGTTATCTTTCAGATGTGAATAAATTAAAGGCGTGATTTGTAATGAATTGGAAAATAGAATTTGAACCAAGTTGTATGTGATTGATGATGCGAATTCATGTCTAATTCTTGCGATAATTTGGTCATGTATGTCTTGGAATGATTGTGGTTTATTTGAACTTATTGTATCATGTGGAAATTGGTGATAAACTTATTATGATTTGGGGAACGAAACCATCATACCACACATAAGTTTGACAATCCTTTCATGATGTGTCATATGCAAGATACATGTTTTATGTTAGTCAAGATCTATATATATGTTCATATGCAAGATACATTTTTTATGTTAGTCAAGATCTATATATATGTTCATATGCAAGATACATGTTTTATGCTAGACCCAAGTCAAGATCTCTCTCTCTCTCTCTCTCTCTCTCTCTCTCTATATATATATATATATATATATATGTATATGTTCATATGCAAGTTTCATGTTCTGTGTTAGATCCAAAAATTAGATCTATATTTATATGCAAGTTTGTAAAGTGGATTCATGCAAGTTCATATGATCATTATTGTTAGATCTAGTTCACATCTACATGTTAAAGTTAAATTTATTCATGCTCTGGAATGTATATGTCATGATTCTCCTAAATTATGCTAGTTTATAAACCAAGTTGTGTTCACCTATGCCTAGATCTGCATGTTCACATGCTTAGGCTTATGCTAGTTCTATCCAATCAAACTGCAAGTTTCGTGAGTCATGTTAATTTAAATTTACGTGACATATGTTTGATTAAATGTTCCCTTCTTTTACCTCTTGTTTATAAATTGGGCTAATTTGCGGGCCCAATGACTTTATGTGATTAACACGAATATACAACGAGGGTAACGTTGGGAAAAACTTGGAAATTACACATAACTGACATATTTGGCTCATAGTCATGTAATTAACGAGTGGCATAAAAATGGTATAGTTTTTATGCCAAAAACCATGAACTTGAATTAGAGGGAAAGTGGGCCATGACAATAAATTGTTGACAAATTTACATATAAGTATAAAAGGATAAATATGTAAAATTAGAAAAGGCGAATATGCCTAACACAAGGTTAGACTAAGTTGTGGTGTAAAACTGCCTAGAACCGACCGGCACATCCAGCGACCACAACAATACCTGTCTAATGTGGGTGGTTAGTGCATTGAGCCCAAAAATGACCCGAGGTTAGACTGAGTTGTGGTGTAAAACTGCCCGGAACCGACCGGCACATCCAGTGACCACAACAATACCTGTCTAATGTGAGTGGTTGTTGTTTTAATAAAGCTAAGTCAAGATTGGTAGGGTTAAGTCAATTAAGGAAACACTTAACCAATTCAACATGTTAACTAAACTGATGGGAGGGGTTAGGTAAATTTAGAACACTTAACCGTTATAACATGTTAATTAGACAAGTGGGTGAGGTTAAGTAAATTTAGAACACTTAACCGTTATAACATGTTAATTAGACAAGTGGGTGAGGTTAAGTAAATTTAGAACACTTAACCGTTATAACATGTTAATTAGACAAGTGGGTGAGGTTAAGTAAATTTAGAACACTTAACCTTTATAACATGTTAATTAGCAATATAACTTGATTTATGGAAAGGTTAAGTTAAAATAAGAGGGTAACACTTAACCAATATAACTTGATTTGTAGTAGGGTTAAGTTAACACAAGAAGGCAACACTTAACCAAAGTAACATGACACGTAGGTGGGTTAAGTTAACTTGAATTGATTGATGTCACTTAACCAATACAACAAGATGAATACGTGGGGTTAAGTTAACAAGAAACACTTGACCAATATAACTTGATGAACGAACGGGGTTAAGTTAATAGGAAACACTTAACCGATCCAACATGATAAGTAAGGAGGGTCAAGTTAATAAGAAATGCTTAACCAACATGACATGATGAATGAGTGGGTTAAGTAAACATGAGCGGACAACACTTAACTAATATGGCGTAATGTGCGGGAGGGTTAAGTACATGTCGGGTTGGTGGGTAATATTAGTAAATATAGGCCTACAAAACTTAACCATTAAATAAACATGCTTGAATCAGTGGAAGGGTTAAGTACATATCGGGTTAGTGGGTAATATTAGTAAATATAGGCCCACAAAACTTAACCATTAAATAAACATGCTTGAATCAGTGGAAGGGTTAAGTACATATCGGGTTGGTGTGTAATATTAGTAAATATAGGCCCACAAAACTTAACTAATAAATGAACATGCTTGAATCGATGGGAGGGTTAAGTACATCTCGTATAGTTGGGTAATATTAGTACATATAGGCCCACAAAACTTAACCGTTTATTAAAAATGCTTGAATCGATGGGAGGGTTAAGTACATATCGGGTTGCTGGGTAATATTAGTAAATATAGGCCCACAAACTTAACTAATAGGAAACCCTAGTAACGGGGATCCATTTCAGCAGTAACCCACATGGATGTATCACGGTACCCTGAACTAGGCAGGGTGGGGCACGATTATAAGCGATCAAAGCAGCGGCAGGGGGTACGTCAGTGTAGGTTCCGACGGTTTACGGGCGTGCACGTACTCCGGAGTAGGAAAAAGCAGGCACTGGGTACCAGTAGTTATACACTGTGCATCTTGAATCGTGTTGGGTCGCTATCATAAGGATTGATACACCTTATGGTGGGACTAGCACAGGGTATCTACATGCAAGAGAGGGTCGATTGACACAGACACATGGAACATGAATACAAGTAGGGAGCCGATCGATAGGGTAGTAAGGGTACATCTAACATGCTCATGGCAATTAGGCTGATTGAGGTGGAATCATCATGATAGATGTACACCTGAAGGCTACCACAATTACGGGGGTTAGGATCACGTTTATCATTTTATACATATTACTAGTTTGGACACTAGTTAGGTGGTACAGAGATAAATATAGAAATCAGATTAACAAAGTAGTAGCGAAGCAGAGAAAAAGTAGAAGCGCATTCAGTTCACCTTGCACCTATCTTGTCTTTAGTTATCTTGTTTTTATAGTATTGTCCTATTTTCAGTTTATTCATGTCATGATCCTTTATCTTGTTTGCATGCTAAAAGATCACTGGACTTACCAGACTTATGTCTGATCTAGTTTGTTTTTCGCCTCTTTTCTTCCGTTCCCCCCCCCCAGGTAGTCAGGGAGGGAATAGCTTAGCCTAACTTGGACCTCTTCTCTTTCCAAGCTTGAAGATTAGTTGGTGTATCGCTTTGGACTCTCTCTCTTCCACTGCTATGGCTGGTTCATGCTTTATCGGGGAATATCATTGTATTTATGCTACTTTTATTCTTGGAAGTTTTTAAATCAATACAGAAGTTCTATGTATTACATTTAAGTATGATTGAGGAAATTGTTGTAAAAGCTTGACTGAATTAAGTTGTTTATAAAATGACTTTATTTTTCGCTGCTTTATTTGTCTGTCTTGTAATTTATCTACATCTTTTACCTATAATGCTCCACCGAAGTTAAGGCATTCCCTCTGTGAGTGACCTTAACGGAGGTGGTGTGTTTCACGACCATACGACCTCATATGAAAAAGAAATAAATATTCTACGATCCTTCGATACGTAGAATGCAGGTCGTTACAATTTAAATCAACTGACGAAGAATATGGGATAAGTTTTGATATTTCTTTTTCGTTTGATAGCATCAGTTATGAATGTACGATTTACCTAGAATTTCAACCTGTTCCCCAGTTTCATGTATCTTTGGATAGTATTTTACGATCTCATATATCTTTTTACTTGTCCAAACTTTAGGTTGTAGCACACTCTCTCTACTCTGTTAGCTTTAAAGTTCTTTACATCTATTCTAAATTTATGATTAATACGCAGAAAACACCAATGACGGTCAAACCAAGAATTTTTTGTTTTATACTTTAATGAAAATGCTTGTATTTCATCCATACAATATGAGGACAAGCTAGACGTCCAGATGTGCTCCAACTTGAAAGCATGTCATACATGGGAAAATCACTAATAGTCCATAATAAAGAAGCGAACATATGAAAAATCCCTTTTCTTAAAATGTCATATGTTTCAACTACTCCATGTCCCAACGTTTTCATTTCTTCGACCAATGGCTGTAGGTAAACATCAATTCCTTATATCGGATCATCCGGACTGGGGACGACAATCATTAGAAATGTATATGGAGTTTTCAGACAAACACATCCATGGAGGTAAATAATAAGGAGTAGTAATAATAGGTCATAATGAATATTTACTACCAAACTGCGAGAATGGTGAAAATCCATCCATAGATAAATCGAGCAAAACATTACGACTCTCTACAAAAAATTCATGATAAGTTTTATCCAAATGTTTCCATGCTTCTCCATCTGATAGATATATCAAAGTTTCTTTTTCTAATGCTCTCACGTTGTGCCATCGCATATGACATGTTGTAGCTGAAGATGCATATAACCATCGAAGTTTAGAAGTGATGGGTAAATAATGCATTCTCTTTTATGGAGCTTCGTTTCCTTTCTTTTTTCTTGGTTTGTATCTTTCTTCCTTTCATATTCTGCATTTTCTAAAGTAAGCGACTACTTTCCAATACAATATGCAACCTTTTACACATGTATCTATCTTCTGGTACAGCAATCCAAAAGTAGACATTAATTTTTTTACTTTATAACGACTATCACACATCAAAATATTCGGTGGAATGTGTCATTTTGCAGTTCATACAACTGTAGTAAATACAACTTCTGTAAGATTGAATTTCGATTTCATAGTGATGTATTCGATGGTTACAAATAATTTGGTTAAACACCCATCCCAAAACAGCCTCTTGGTAGAATCTAATAAATCATTAAAAAAAATAGCTTCCATGATCGATTCTTCAACATTTTCGTTCTCATCGTCGCCTTGATCAATAGTAGGAAACAAGCATCTTGCACCATATTTTCTATCAGATTAGTTATTGTATTATCGTCTTCTACCACTATAGGATAAGATGTAGGTTGAACAAGTTTTCCATTATGATCCCATAAGTAATATGTAACAACCTGGAAAATCAGAACCAATTTAAAATCTATATTTTAGAAATTTTAATGGATTTTAAATATTTTAAATAATTTATTTTAAATAATAACGATTAAAAATTTATTTAAATCGAAGTTAAAACGAATATATTTATTTTAATTATAAAAGGAATTAGAGATAGCGCGGCAATTTGAAAATTTGAACTTTAACTGAGTGTACAGAATACAAATTAAATCAGATTTTAGTGAAACCAAAAATATCTAAATCTGTTTAAAAATATCATTCCAACGAATCCAAAAAATTGAAATTTCATAGCGGGAATCAAAAGTTCTGGCCAATTGAATATTCAGAATAGTCGCTATAGAATTTAATATAATATATAGCCCATATAAATAGCCATTTTGCAAACGACTTCCGTTTTCGAAAAAACCACTATTGTTGGATCCGGAATGTCAAATTATTGCTATATTCCAATTTTCATAATTTTGGAATTAATATGTGAGCGTGGCAAAAAAAAACGTGTTTTGTCAATTTTAGTCAAATAGGACCAACCAAAAAATGGCCATTTTTCAAACGGTCCCAAATTCGACAAAATTAATTTTTTAGGACCATATCATCATAACATAGCTAGATATAATTTTTCTGTAATTTTTGGAGTTAGTATGTAGCCTCGGTAAATTAAAATGTACGATCAAATTAAATAATTAAATGTTTTATATTTTAAATTAAATAAAAGTGGGCTGAAGCGGTCAAACGGGCTGATGGGACCTAGCCCAATGTGTCCGGAATGGGGGTATTTGGCTAGGGGCAATATTCTTTGGGCTGAATTTGGAGTTATCAGTGATAATAAAATAAAATTGGAATTAAATATTAGAATAATATTAAAATACATATTCTATAAATACCCTTTCATAACCTAACCCAAATTCATAACCAACCAGCCGCCACTAACGTTCTCAATGGCTGAAACGCTCTGAAACTCCTTCCTAATTATCTTTTAATCCATTCAACAATTTTCAAAACTTCTTGAACCAAATCCGTAGAGCTATGAGAGATCTCCAACTTGAACGGCTATGATCGCGTCATCATCAACAAAGCAGTCGGAATTCGGTAAGGGCGGTGGTCGGTTTAGAGCAGTATTCCATGGGGCAGGGGCCACCGGACCTGGCGGCGTCCATGTCGGAGATGGAGTTTGTGACGGGCTTCAGGGTGGCGCCAGGGGATTGACCTCCGATGGTCACAAGGAGGAGCGGCGGCGGTTCACCATTTTGAACGATGATGGGTTTAATGGGTTTCAGGTGTAAACGAGAAAGAGGACAAAACCGTGGCCAAATTGTGTTGATTAAGGTTAATTACACCTTAATTAAGATTAATTATATAATTAAATTGATTAGAATTTAAAATATTATATCTTTTTCAGACATGATCAGAAAATAGAAAACAAGGATCCGTTGAAACCGTAAAACCAAGATCCACAACATGGAGAAGATCAGATCTGAAACAAAGCGGTCTAAAATTTTGAAGAATTCAAAAACCCCAATGTGAGATTTCTCGATTTAAAATTAAAATAATATATATATATATATATATATTTAAATTGATTTCGATTGTGCTGTTAACGCTATATCCAAATATTTGTGCGTTGTATAAAATCAAGATTGATTGATTTATTTTGGTTATGATGAATGGTTGGATCAATATATATATATATATTGTTCGTCAAAACATTGTCTTTAACATTTTACTTTAAAATAAAAAGATTCATTTGTTTTTTTATATTTTTAGTAGTTAAAATTGATCATACGCTCAAAATATGATTTTGCTAGATTAGAACATCATCATCAATATATTAGTGATATTAGAAAATTGATCATAGGATTAAAAATATGATTTGGTTAGATTAAAACATTAGCGTGATGATGTTATCCAAGTTAGAACATAATCATATGTCGAAAACATATTTTGCAAAATAAAATATTATTTTGTTATGAAATGTCATATTGACATAAAAATGTCCTTTTGTTATGAAATGTCATATTAACCTGAAAATTTCCTTTTGTTAAGGAATGTTATATCAAAATAAAATTATCATTTTGTTATAAAATGTGACGTTAGAATAAAAATATTATTTTGTTAGAATCATGTTATGTTGAATAAAAATAACTTTATGTTACAAAATGTTACATTAGAAATAAAATAACATTTTGTTATAAATTGTTACATTAGAAATAAAATAATATTTTGTTATAAAATGTTACATTAGAATAAAAATAACATTTTGTAATAAAATGTTGCATTAGATTAAAATTGTCATTTTGTTATAAAATATTTTATTAGATTAAAAATATTAATTTTTGTCAATATAGAATAGTTAAACAAAAATATTCATTTTTGTCAATATAGAGTAGTTAAACAAAAATATTCATTTTTGTCAATATGGTTTTGTTGAACAAAAACATTCATTTTTGTCAATTAGTATAGTTGAAATAAAAACATTCGTTTTCGTCAAATTAGAATTGTTGAACAAATATACATTTTTGTCAAAACACATTAGTTTATACCAATTTGTCGCTATTGTCAAATTAAAAAAGTTGAAATCAAAATTTGTCGCTTTTGTCAAATTATAAAAATTGAAATCAAATTTGTCGCTTTTGTCAAATTATAAAAGTTGAAATCAAAATATGTCTCTTTTGTCAAATTATAATAGTTGAAACCAAATTTGTCACTTTGGTCAAAATGTAATAGTTGAAACAAAATTGGCACTTTTTGTCAAACTATAATGGTTGGAACAAAAATTATTTGTTAATTAGAATTGAGTTAGAACAAAAAAAAAATTAACATTTTTGTTAAGTAGAATTGAGTTAGAACAAAAATTACATTTTTGGTTAATTAGATTTTAGTTAGAACAAGAACTATAGTTTTGTTAATTAGAATTTAGTTAGAACAAAAACTACAGTTTTGTTAATTAGAATTTAGTTAGAATAAAAACTACATTTTTGTTAATTAGAATTTAGTTAGAATAAAAATTACATTTTTGTTAATTAGAATTGAGTTAGAACAAAAATTACATTTTTGTCAAATAGATCTGTGTCAAAACACAAAATAGCATTTTTGTTAAGGAGATTTATGTTAAAACAAAAATAACCCTTTTGTTAAATAGATTTGTTTTAAAACAACAATATCAATTTTCATTAATTAGAAATTGTAAACAAATAAAATTATAATTTTTATTTGTTGAGTTAAAATAGAAATTGTAAACAAATAAAATTCTCATTTTTATTTGTTGAGTTTAAATAGAAATTGTAAACAAATAAATTTATCATTTTTATTTGTTATGTTGAATAGAAAATATATGCAAATAAATTATTCTTTTATTTGTCATTAGAATACAAATGTATGTAAATAAATATGTCATTTAGTCAGAAAACATATTTTGTAAATAAATATGTCATTTAGATAAGAATATGTTTTTGTTAATAAAAATATCATTTAATTAGAATATGTTTTGTCAAAATAGAAATTGTCTTTTTTATTGAATTAGAATTGTCAAAATAAAAAATGTCATTTGGTTGTATAAGAATTGATAAAACAAAATATCATTTTTTGTTGAATTTAGTTATTGTTAACAAAATGAAGTTGTCACTTTTATTCATTTTGTTAAAATAGAATTGTTAACAAAATGAAGTTGTCATTTTTATTCATTTTGTCAAAATATACATTTTTGCCAAAATAGATTAGTTGAATCAAAAAATATATTTTTGCCAAAATATTAATTTTTGTTAAACTGGAATTGTCAACATAAAAGAAATCATCACTTATATTCATTTTGTTAAACTAGAATTGTTAACATAATGAAATTACCGCTTTCATCACTTTGTTAAACTAGAATTATCAACATAAAAGCAATCATCACTTATACTCATTTTGTTAAACTAGAATTGTTAACAAAATGAAATTATCGCTTTTAATCATTTTGTTGAAATGGAATTGCCAACAAAAAAGGAATGTATCACTTTTTATGCATTTTGTTGAAATAGAATTTGTATGCAAGTTAAAGAATCATTTTTACTATCAAAACATACATTCGGATTTGTATGTAAGTTAAATAATTATTTGTATCGTCAATGTAACACCCCGCCTCCGCTAGGGTCACTCGCAAAGGAATGCACTAGCTTTAGAGGGGCATTATTGGTAAACATGCACAGAAATATCACAAGACAGAACATTTAAAATAGCGGAAGGAAAATCAAACTTTCATAACATGAATAAATAACGTCTAAAGCCTTTTACATCAGAGTACATCAAAACCTGTCTTGCAATAGTAAAGAAGCATAAAGACATTTTCATAAATTATTCCCCAAGTAAAACAGTAAAGTAGCCATAGCCAAGAAAAGTCCAAGCCATCCATGATGACCTTCAAGCAGAAGAAGTCCGAACTAAACAACAGTATTTCCTCCCTGTAACCGGGGGGGGGGGGAACGAAAGAAAAGAAGCGAAACAAAACGGGTCAGTCAAAAAGACTGAGTAAGCCCTATCTACTATCAGCATAAAAACTAGTAAAGTTAACTGACATGAGAAACTGAGATGAACATAAGCATGATGACAAGATAGATAAGCTAAATCAAAATAACATGATGAACTACTGAACTCAGATAAACTAAGGTGTCATGATAAATTATAATGTCAAGATAAAACAAGGTATCCCTTCATCAGGTTCCTATCAAGTATAATATCCCCAAGATATCTATCCCGTATTTTAGCTCTGCACCAACCGTACTAGTATCCCCACCGTATCGTGTGTTAACCATGAATGACCCTTACTCAAAATTCGTGTAATGGTCTATATCAACCTAATATATCGCTTATATAGGTTACTCAGCTCGTATGTTTTATTCCATGTAAATGTTCAGTCCCTTGCCGTAGACCATACGGGCTTTCCCATGAGATTCTATACTACTTTAACATAGTTCCATGATCCTTAAGATCGTTTTGGATTGTCACCCTATATCTAACTAGGGTCTCTCAACATGAATCATCGTTTGTACAACTAGGACTTATGCTACCTAGGACTATTAGGGATTATGCTTACCTATTGCACGTTTTCGTATCTCGGTTTTTGTTCAACCACCCAGGGCCACTAGGATTTACGCTAACCGTCAACCGCGCCCTTTTTCCTACGCATTCATCGTGAATTGTTTTTCCATGACTGTATGCACATGTATCACATCGTACCATCCGAGTCCTGTCACAGGGCAGACCAAGAAATACAGGACTCGGTCGGGAGCTTTCGATTTATCTGCCGATGCAGATGCTAAGGTCTGTTTTTCTTATACGTGGCTATGGTCCCACGAGACCACTCCCTCAACTAGTGAAAGACAAGACAGGATAAATCCTGTATGAGAACACAACACTGGCCAACCCACATCCAAGCCTTACCGCACCCATAATTAGATAGCAATTATGGTCTTTTGGGTGTTCTCTACCTTTCCGTACGTACACGCTTGACCAAAAATAGTAGGTAGCATGACGAAATGCTATCTAGGGTACGACCGTGTATCGTCGACTATCCCCTATCCATCCCCGTCTTTAGGTCGCTCGTATAGCAACCAAGGCATACTCTTGGTTCTTCTAACGCAGACCTTAACCTCTCATGAGCCTAGTATGATCACCTGGCAGCTCATAGAGGGATACCAAGAATATCCTCACGTTCCCCGAAGCCGCTGCTTCGTTACCCAGTTCGCTGGAGCCTTTATCTAAATCAGATACTTGCTCCTACTCGTATACTTAAACGATGACCTACCGTATCAGGTTACTCATCTCTCTATGAACTGGTCTAAATTTCCTTGACTAAGAATCATTACTTAGTTATTCTTCAACTAAGGTTTACCACTTAGCCTTATTCCCGTTATCCTTGTTAACTACGGTTATCCACCTAATCCTCAGAACTAGGGTTTACATAATGGATTAAGTGTCACTTAAGTTCATGACTTAACCCGTCTACAAATCATGTCAAAATTGGCTAAGTATCCAAGTTCAAGACTTAACCCTACAAACCATGCTCAAGTTGGTTAAGTATATATTAACTTGACCCTATCAAATTACTGAGTCAAATCGGTCAAGCGTATTTAAGCGATTCGTGACTTAGCCTTATCATGTTTTCACGTTAGATTGGTTAAGTATAGGTTAACTTAACCTCAATAAATTCACGAGTTAGATTGGTTAAGTATAGGTCACTTAACCACCTCAAATCATCATGTTAGATTAGTTAAGTGTTTAACTTAACTCCATTAAACTACCAAGTGGGATTAATTAAGTCTAGGCTAACTTAACCCCATCCAATTTCCATGCTTAGACTAGTTGAGTCCAATCTTAACCCCATCCATTAACTGTATTTTTCGGTTAAGCGTCATTAAGAAAACTTACTTAACCTTACCAAGTTATCGTGTTGGATTGATTAAGTGTTGGTTAACTTAACCCCGTCCACTAGTCGTATAAAAATGGTTAAGTGTCATTAGGCAAATCAAATTACTTAACCTACCCAACCTTGTCATGTTTTGTTAAGTATCATTAGCCTAATCAAATTACTTAACCCATTTGTCCATGTCATATTTGATTAAGAGTCATTAATCAAATTAACTTAACCCTATCATGTGGCATTAATTACTTAATGCACCTCAACCTCTCACATTAGACTTTGTTGTGGTTACTAGTTAAGCCGGTCGGTTCCGGGTAGCTTTACACCACAACTTGGTCTAACCTCGGGTTCAAGCACAACATGACCAACTTCTCACATTGGGTCCTATTGTTTGCAACTACTAGTTAGGCCGGTCGGTTCCGGGTAGTTTTACGTTGCAAACTCAACCCAACCTCGAGTTGGCCACACTTATATTATCTAAGTGTCATGTCCATCATGTTTCCAAAACATGTTACAAGTTTTCAAGCATTTGGGTAGACCTAACTTAATAGGTAAATTCCCAAAGGGTAGACCTAACTTAATAGGTAAATTCCCAAGCTTATGTTTTTATGCATACTTACATGTCAACTTCCATGTTATATTTCAAGTCATATTTTCAAGTTATATTTTCATGTCACTAGAAATTACCCATAACATAACCCAACGCTTTTAAACTCGCATATACGTTCGCAACAACGTAATGGATTAAAAGAAGAGACTTGGCAAAGGCATGACAAAAATGGATATTAAGCCACAAGTTAATCATGGTGGCAAATGAGGCACAAATGTGTTCATTAACTTGCATGTTACCTTCTTAAGCCCCAAAAACATGCATAAACCCAAACTTGGCACATAAGCAAATCATGGTGACAAAAGACATGGAATGATGACTAGTAACTCGCATATATCATCATATAAGGGTTATGACTTCATATGCAAGTTGACATAAAGGTTATGAGGGTTCTCATGTTGCATAATGCAACATTTCAACATAAAGGTTGTAGCTTTTAGCCCACAAGATCAAGATAATGACTTCATAAACTTGCATGACATGATAGCATGTATCATACTCAATGATCAAACCCAAACTTGCAACATGAACATTTAACTTCATAGTTAATATCTAAGAGTAGGGAAAGGGCTTACATTGCTATGAAGGCACAAAAGATATGATAAAGCCCTTATGCAATCAAATAGACCCAAAATGCAAGCTCTAACATAAAAACCCTTGAGCCAAAGTGATCAAAACCCTTGCTTTATGATGCAAATATAGAAACTTGACTTGAATGCAAGCTAATGACACTCATACAAGCTTGAAAACACTTGTATGCATGGAAAATCTCTCAAAGAAACAATTTAGAAATTTTATGAAGAGAGTGGAGGCCATGAGAGGTAAAATTTTGCCATAGTTTAGTTGTATGAATGAATAATGATGATTTAGGGTTAGGTTAGGGTCTTATTTATAGATTAGGCAAGTGTTTTAGGCCATAGGATTAAACCCTAGTTGCAATCTCAGCCCTTAAAACCGAATCTGGCCCCCAAACTCAACACAAACCCAAAATGGTGCACCAGGCAGAACTGCCCGGCTGGACCAAGTCGACAGCCAAGTCGACAGGGCTGTCGACTTGGATCCAACCAAGTCGACTCCCAAGTCGACAGGGCTGTCGACTTGGGTGCTCTGGCGGGAATTTTCCCGCCTGGCCCAAACTGGCCCAAATTTTCAAATTCAAACTTGAATTTGAAATCTGTTTTTACTTTGAAATTTTCTGAAAACTTCGTTGGGCCTTAATCGGGTCATACGGACTCTGATTTTCGAAAACTCGGACTCTATTTCGCGTATTTTTCCGAGACGAACGCAATGGCATAGCCTGTTTTACTTGATTCAGAATTTAAAAATGAAATTCTGCCTTGATTCTCGTTTTAACATGTTATCAAAATACGGGTTGTTACATTCTCCCCACCTTTTAGGATTTCGTCCCCGAAATCTCCAAGTTAGGAAGAACATATACTACCATCCATCATTCATCTACTCAAAACATCATCCACAAGCAACCATTGTCCTTAGATGATTTCTAATGCTGTATGAATACATGCAAAAGGTGTGTGTATATGCACTTATCTAATGTAAATGATCAGGCCTGAGTGATCTAATGCAAAATATGTATAGTGCCATGAATCCAACATGTATGCAAATAGTCCTAGTCATATAGATACTATATGCGTGCACAATCATTCATTCATATGCAACAACCGCATGATAACACATTCGATTTCATCCATAAACAAGTATAAATACTCGTGCATATGCAATATGAAATGTGACCGAGTCGAGCTAGTATCTAATGTGTATTCGCGCATCCACGAGCAACCATTTGCAACCATTTCAATCATAACATGTTTCAAATACATGTTTACATCCATAGGGTTCTACCTAGGATTCCCTGAAACGGGGCCGAGAAGATAAACAAGACAAACTCCTTATGGGGTTTGTAACAGAAAATAGGACCGAGAGGATGTCCACAAAAGATAGCCTACTAGTAAGCTCTACAGAAAACAGGGATCAAGGATATACTCCCAAAAAGAGATATCATGCGCGTATCTAGTCTTTGACCATCAAAGTCGTATTTCCTCGAGCTTAATTCCATTGTGCCTTGACCGTCCTTTAACTTCGCGATTTCGTAGCTTCTTATTTCCTGTTTCCATAACATGAGCTGGAACTCATTTCTTCGTCGCCTCTCGTTCCACTTGCACTTATCATTTTCCTAGAATACTTGACGCAAACATGACTGCGTACTCATGATCTCATGCAAGCTTTCCAAAATTCACTAGTGAATCTCGGACCTCGTACCACAAGGTATTCCACGTAGAAGAACTTACTCTTGAAAGTAAACAGATGCCAACCAGGTTATCAAGCGCACTTACTAGGGTGATCTCTATAACCCATGCATAAATGAAGTAAACTATCCATCTTATTGGCGAACACCACTCGATCGGGCTTCAAATTTCCAATAAAGGCATCAAGGGATTCTAAGTAACTAGTCATGACAGAACCTCAAAAAGGTTACATGATACTTCGAGGGTATTACCAAGGCTAGTCAAAAGGTCTAACTACCCTCCTATCAAAACCGAGAGTGGCACCCCCTACTGGATAACCACTTCATCCCTAGAATCCATCCATAGCTTATAAACATAAGCATTATTTCCAAACTCAACACTTGGCATAGACATTCTCAAATCCAAACAAGTCATGTATAAATGGAATGATTCTCCAATAGGACTTTGAGACAAAAATGGGATTCTCTATTACGCTAGTACTTAAGGTGCAGAGACTCAACTACCGAAGCGGACTTAAATGATGCGGGGATCAAAACAAAGTCTTGGCGGGATGATAGAAAGAATAACTAGATCTTCAACAAGGATGTTATCCCCCTACTCAGGTACTCTAGTGAAAGTATACAATTGTCTTCACGATGATCTTGTCCTTGTCCCACAATACTTAACTATCCGTCCCGTTTCACCATACCAAAGATACTTTCTCGTTATGGGTTGAGCCATACCAACAAGTTGCTCATCCTTAAGCTCGTATCCTTTATCCTCTTTCTTACTATCCTTTCTTATAACGCGGCCACTGGTCTCTCGAGAACCACCTCCATCGTATGGAAAGCACTTTCGTAGATAGAAAAGACTAGTCGCAGTTAAAACCACTGTGACTACAGATGGAGGAAAGGAAGGAAATCAAGGAAACAAGGATAGTGCTAATGGCCTTTGGGGAATAGCCTTTTTCCTTTAAAAGAAAATTTTCTTGAAAAATGCTTCTTTGTAAACGGTTTTTCAAATAGTTTTCAGAAGGTCTTTAAAAACTTTTGCCCAGTCTGGTAACCTTCTGCTCTGATACCACGTGTAACACCCCGCCTCCGCTAGGGTCACTCGCAAAGGAATGCACTAGCTTTAGAGGGGCATTATTGGTAAACATGCACAGAAATATCACAAGACAGAACATATAAAATAGCGGAAGTAAAATCAAACTTTCATAACATGAATAAATAAGGTCTAAAGCCTTTTACATCAGAGTACATCAAAACCTGTCTTGTAATAGTAAAGAAGCATAAAGACATTTTCATAAATTATTCCCCAAGTAAAACAGTAAAGTAGCCATAGCCAAGAAAAGTCCTAGCCATCCATGATGACCTTCAAGCAGAAGAAGTCCGAACTAAACAACAGTATTTCCTCCCTGTAACCTGGGGGGGAAACGGAAGAAAAGAAGCGAAACAAAACGGGTCAGTCAAAAAGACTGAGTAAGCCCTATCTACTATTAGCATAAAAACTAGTAAAGTTAACTGACATGAGAAACTGAGATGAACATAAGCATGATGACAAGATAGATAAGCTAAATCAAAATAACATGATGAACTACTGAACTCAGATAAACTAAGGTGTCATGATAAATTATAATGTCAAGATAAAACAAGGTATCCCTTCGTCAGGTTCTTATCAAGTATAATATCCCCAAGATATCTATCCCGTATTTTAGCTCTGCACCTACCGTACTAGTATCCCCACCGTATCGTGTGTTAACCATGAATGACCCTTACTCAAAAGTCGTGTAATGGTCTATATCAACCTAATATATCACTTATATAGGTTACTCAGCTCGTATGTTTTATTCCATGTAAATGTTCAGTCCCTTGCCGTAGACCATACGGGCTTTCCCATGAGATTCTATACTACTTTAACATAGTTCCATGATCCTTAAGATCGTTTTGGATTGTCACCCTATATCTAACTAGAGTCTCTCAACATGAATCATCGTTTGTACAACTAGGACTTATGCTACCTAGGACTACTAGGGATTATGCTTACCTATTGCACGTTTTCGTATCTTGGTTTTGGTTCAACCACCCAGGGCCACTAGGATTTACGCTAACCGTCAACCGCGCCCTTTTTCCCACACATTCATCGTGAATCGTTTTTCCATGACTGTATGCACATGTATCACATCGTGCCATCCGAGTCCTGTCACAGGGCAGACCAAGAAATACAGGACTCGGTCGGGAGCTTTCGATTTATCTGCCGATGCAGATGCTAAGGTCTGTTTTTCTTATATGTGGCTATGGTCCCACGAGACCACTCCCTCAACTAGTGAAAGACAAGACATGATAAATCCTGTATGAGAACACAACACTGGCCAACCCACATCCAAGCCTTACCGCACCCATAATTAGATAGCAATTATGGTCTTTTGGGTGTTCTCTGCCTTTCCGTACGTACACGCTTGACCAAAGATGGTAGGTAGCCTGACGAAATGCTATCTAGGGTACGACCGTGTATTGTCGACTATCCCTTATCCATCCCCGTCTTTAGGTCGCTCGTATAGCAACCAAGGCATACTCTTGGTTCTTCTAACGCAGACCTTAACCTCTCATGAGCCTAGTATGATCACCTGGCAGCTCATAGAGGGATACCAAGAATATCCTCACGTTCCCCGGAGCCGCTGCTTCGTTACCCAGTTCGCTGGAGCCTTTATCTAAATCAGATACTTGCTCCTACTCGTATACTTAAACGATGACCTACCGTATCAGGTTACTCATCTCTCTATGAACTGTTCTAAATTTCCTTGACTAAGAATCATTACTTAGTTATTCTTCAACTAAGGTTTACCACTTAGCCTTATTCCCGTTATCCTTGTTAACTACGGTTATCCACCTAATCCTCAGAACTAGGGTTTACATAATGGATTAAGTGTCACTTAAGTTCATGACTTAACCCGTCTACAAATCATGTCAAAATTGGCTAAGTATCCAAGTTCAAGACTTAACCCTACAAACCAAGCTCAAGTTGGTTAAGTATATATTAACTTGACCCTATCAAATTACTGAGTCAAATCGGTCAAGCGTATTTAAGCGATTCGTGACTTAGCCTTATCATGTTTTCACGTTAGATTGGTTAAGTATAGGTTAACTTAACCTTAATAAATTCACGAGTTAGATTGGTTAAGTATAGGTCACTTAACCACCTCAAATCATCATGTTAGATTAGTTAAGTGTTTAACTTAACTCCATTAAACTACCAAGTGGGATTAATTAAGTCTAGGCTAACTTAACCCCATCCGATTTCCATGCTTAGACTAGTTGAGTCCAATCTTAACCCCATCCATTAACTGTATTTTTCGGTTAAGCGTCATTAAGAAAACTTACTTAACCTTACCAAGTTATCGTGTTGGATTGATTAAGTGTTGGTTAACTTAACCCCGTCCACTAGTCGTATAAAAATGGTTAAGTGTCATTAGGCAAATCAAATTACTTAACCTACCCAACCTTGTCATGTTTTGTTAAGTATCATTAGCCTAATCAAATTACTTAACCCATTTGTCCATGTCATATTTGATTAAGAGTCATTAATCAAATTAACTTAACCCTATCATGTGGCATTAATTACTTAATGCACCTCAACCTCTCACATTAGACTTTGTTGTGGTTACTAGTTAAGCCGGTCGGTTCCGGGTAGCTTTACACCACAACTTGGTCTAACCTCGGGTTCAAGCACAACATGATCAACTTCTCACATTGGGTCCTATTGTTTGCAACTACTAGTTAGGCCGGTCGGTTCCGGGTAGTTTTACGTTGCAAACTCAAGCCAACCTCGAGTTGGCCACACTTATATTATCTAAGTGTCATGTCCATCATGTTTCCAAAACATGTTACAAGTTTTCAAGCATTTGGGTAGACCTAACTTAATAGGTAAATTCCCAAAGGGTAGACCTAACTTAATAGGTAAATTCCCAAGCTTATGTTTTTATGCATACTTACATGTCAACTTCCATGTTATATTTCAAGTCATATTTTCAAGTTATATTTTCATGTCACTAGAAATTACCCATAACATAACCCAACGCTTTTAAACTCGCATATACGTTCGCAACAACGTAATGGATTAAAAGAAGAGACTTGGCAAAGGCATGACAAAAATGGATATTAAGCCACAAGTTAATCATGGTGGCAAATGAGGCACAAATGTGTTCATTAACTTGCATGTTACCTTCTTAAGCCCCAAAAACATGCATAAACCCAAACTTGGCACATAAGCAAATCATGGTGACAAAAGACATGGAATGATGACTAGTAACTCACATATATCATCATATAAGGGTTATGACTTCATATGCAAGTTGACATAAAGGTTATGAGGGTTCTCATGTTGCATAATGCAACATTTCAACATAAAGGTTGTAGCTTTTAGCCCACAAGATCAAGATAATGACTTCATAAACTTGCATGACATGATAGCATGTATCATACTCAATGATCAAACCCAAACTTGCAACATGAACATTTAACTTCATAGTTAATATCTAAGAGTAGGGAAAGGGCTTACATTGCTATGAAGGCACAAAAGATATGATAAAGTCCTTATGCAATCAAATAGACCCAAAATGCAAGCTCTAACATAAAAACCCTTTAGCCAAAGTGATCAAAACCCTTTCTTTATGATGCAAATATAGTAACTTGACTTGAATGCAAGCTAATGACACTCATACAAGCTTGAAAACACTTGTATGCATGGAAAATCTCTCATAGAAACAATTTAGAAATTTTATGAAGAGAGTGGAGGCCATGAGAGGTAAAATTTTGCCATAGTTTAGTTGTATGAATGAATAATGATGATTTAGGGTTAGGTTAGGGTCTTATTTATAGATTAGGCAAGTGTTTTAGGCCATAGGATTAAACCCTAGTTGCAATCTCAGCCCTTAAAACCGAATCTGGCCCCCAAACTCAACACAAACCCAAAATGGTGCACCAGGCAGAACTGCCCGGCTGGACCAAGTCGACAGCCAAGTCGACAGGGCTGTCGACTTGGGTCCAACCAAGTCGACTCCCAAGTCGACAGGGCTGTCGACTTGGGTGCTCTGGCGCGAATTTTCCCGCCTGGCCCAAACTGGCCCAAATTTTCAAATTCAAACTTGAATTTGAAATCTGTTTTACTTTGAAATTTTCTGAAAACTTCGTTGGGCCTTAATCAGGTCATACAGACTCCGATTTTCGAAAACTCGGACTCTATTTCGCGTATTTTTCCGAGACGAACGCAATGGCATAGCCCGTTTTACTTGATTCAGAATTTAAAAATGAAATTCTGCCTTGATTCTCGTTTTAACATGTTATCGAAATACGGGTTGTTACAGTCAAATTATACATTAGAATTTGTGTACAAAGTAAAGAGGCATTTTTATATGTTGTGTTATACATTGAAACTATATATACAAATAATGCAAATAAAAATATTTCTTTTTATTTGTTAAAGTTAAAAATAGAAATTGCATATAAATAATGAAAATAAAAATTATCTTTTTATTTGTCATTAGCAAAATGTCATGTAAATAAAATACATATTTATTTGACATTAAGAACATGTAGGTATGATATGCCAATAAAACATTCTTTTATTTTGCGTGTTAAACGCGTTAGTGAGATCGTCAAATGATTTATATTAATATATAATTATATATATATATATATATATAAATTAAAATTAAATGAATCGCGCATGGTAGTTCGCCTTTCGAAATCGTAACTTTAAACGATGATACCGAAAGATCCGACCGTCGGATTTTCCCAAAACTGGAACCGTTAGGTCCGCTTTGGGAAGATCTTTCCGTCGATATAAATTTTGTTAAAATCCAATGGTTAGATTACGAGAAATGTGTAAATCAAATTTTGGTAAAAACAGCACCAGAGCCGCCCATTGACCCAAAGCATCGTTAAATTTAATTGGACTATTTTTATATAAATAAAAATAACGATAAATCGTTATAAAACAATATTAACGATATGAAATGATTTTAAATTATAATTATTCGATAATTATTTGAAAAGACCGAGTTCGATCTCATTTCAAATAATTATACGACGATTTAAAGTCGAAGACATTAAAGACGGTGATTGAAGACCGGCGATCTTCACATCGAATGAATGACTACTGATGCCCTGAACTGATTTTATCCCAGGAAAGGGTTACAGTGGTAGTTGTTCATATGTACTTGTTGATTGTCCAGATAAACGAACACCTCTCTTCCGTATTGGACATACGGGACGAGGAATAAGGTGTCTCCGGTTTCGTTCAGACCCAGAACGGACTTGTAAACGAATGTGTGTCTGACATTGGATTTCATTCCATGTGAATTGATTTCTAGTCAATTCATATCTGTTTGGTGGCAGAGAATTTATTCTTTTTCTCAACACCCTTCTCTGAGACGCACGAGCTCAGAGGTTATATATTGATAGTTATCGATCGCATGGCGTGAATTGTCAATGTGGCATGCCAAGATTCAAATGATCGGGGCTTTTGTTGAAAAGCAGGGCCTTGTGGTTGATGATCAAAGTACGGCCTGTTTAGGCATAGCTTTGTGTATAGCATTACTTCGCGAGCCTCACACCCCGGTATGAGTCAAAAACGGGACACGGGAACGCAGGGAGTGCACAGTTTCTTTCTAGCTAGAAGTGGTATCAGGGTTTTGCAAGCCCTGACATTTTACTTATGTGGATGATGGATTATGAGGCCTCAGTTATATTGGTCGATAGTGACCAATTTATAGGTTCAATAGGACCGGGAAACGTGTGTTCAGAAATTGCTAATCCACTAAAGTATTTGTGGATCGGCCCTGCAGGATCTAGGGGTTCACTGCAGGGGATCCTGAGACATTTGCTACAGTGTCTCGAATTGGTAAGGAGATCGTCCCTAGCCTTGACTCATGATGGAAATCCAACTTCCTATACGACACCATGCAGTTTTGATTGTAAAACTAGTATGGCGACATAGTATATTGTAGCTATGCCGTCTATAACTGATACATTATGATTGAAATGTTTTTGAAACATATATACAATAATAATAATATCAAATACGTTTTTATCGTATCAAGCATTTTTGACAATTATAAGGAAAAACTCTATCCTCTGGTTTGCGTTGCATTGTGTGATGGGACTTGAGTCTTATAATGGTTTCATTTTTCTAAAAAGCATTGCATTGTTTAAAATTTTACTTTATTTATGCACTGGCAATCCTATGGAGTAAACCTGTTCAGCGTTGGCGGCGTGGTCCTGTGATTAGCCTTATTGTTAGATAAGTTAATTTTAACAGTTAGATTTCTCATACCATTCCCATGACTGACCCGTAGTTTGTTTCACTTGCAAACTCGGGTGCCCTCTTTTCCATACGGGCAGTCGAGTAGCTTATTTTGAAGATATATTGAGCAGGATTCTGGATCAAAGCATAAAGCTGTGTCCAGACCATTGATAGACTTCCGCTGAGCTGTATTAAATTCATTGTAAATTATCTTCCGCTGTATTATTATTTATCGATGTACTCTGATGTAACATTATTATAATATTTATAAAAGTCTTCTGTTATTTGTTCTGATGTGTTGTATGCCCAAAGTTAGTGTATCCAGCGATTTCCCGTGAAGGGGATTTTCGGGTCATTACATGTGGTATCGGAGCTTTGTTTAATTCAAATCTTTGGGGTACAGCTCGTTAGAACTGAACTAAAGACTCATCAGAGGTAGGATTAGAAATATCCTATAAAAGAATACTCATTAGAGATAGGATCAGTAGCATCCTAGAATGAGAAAAAATCGTTAGAGATGGGGTTAACAATGCCCTAGAATGAGTTAAGAGTGACAAGTTTATAATTAACGTATTTGGGATTATATATATAATCCAATTTTAGAAAATATGATTTTTGAATATATAAAAGTTATATATATTTGAAAAAAATAATCAAATAATAAAATTATTGAAACCAATAAAAAAATGAAAGTGAAGTTAGTCAATTTAACAACTTTCAGCACCGTTCCTTTTCGAGGACGAAAAGATTTTTAAGCGGGGGAGATTGTAACAACCCAGAAAATCAGAACAATTTAAAATCTATGTTTTAGAAATTTTAATGGATTTTAAATATTTAAAAAAATTCATTTTAAATAATAATGATTAAAAATTTATTTAAATCGAAGTTAGAACGAATATATTTATTTTAATTATAAAAGGAATTAGAAATAGCGCGGTAGTTTGAAAATTTGAATGTGAACTTTAACTGAATGGACAGAATGCAAATTACATCGGATTTTAGTGAAACCTAAAATATCTTTCCAACGAATCCGAAAAATTTAAATTTCATAGCGGGAATCAAAAGTTATGGCCAATTGAATATTCAGAATAGTCGTTATAGAATTTAATATAATATATAGCCCATATAAATAGCCATTTTGCAAACGACCTCCGTTTTTCGATGAAACCACTTTTGTTGGATCTGGAAAGTTAAATTATTGCTAGATTTCAATTTTCATTATTTTTGGAATTAATATGTGAGCGTGGCAAAAGAAAACATGTTTTGTCAATTTTTGTCAAATTGGATCGACTAGAAAATGGCCATTTTTCAAATGATCTCCAAATTCGATGAAATTAATTTTGTTAGGAGCGTATTATCAAAACATAGCTAGATATAATTTTTCTATAATTTTTGTAGCTAGTATGTGGCCCCGATAAATTAAAATGAACGATCAAATTAAATAATTAAATGTTTTATATTATAAATTAAATATAAGTGGGCTGAAACGATCAAACCAGCTGACGGGACATAGTCCATTGTGTCCGGAATGAGGGTATTTGGCTAGGGGCAATATTCTTCGGGCTGAAATTGGAGTTATCAGTGATAAACAAATAAATTTGGAATTAAATATTAGAATAATATTAAAATACATATTCTATAAATACCCTTTCATAACCTAACCCCAATTCATAACCAACCAGCCGCCACTATCGTCCTCAATGGCTGAAACGGTCCGAAACTCCTTCCCAATTATCTTTTAATCCATTCAGCAATTTTCAAAACTTCTTGAACCAAATCCGTAGAGCTATGAGAGATCTCCAACTTGAACGGCTATGACCGCGTTATCATCAACAAAGTAGTCAGAATTCGGTGAAGGAGGTGGTCGGTTTGGAGTAGTATTCCATGGGGCAGGGGCCACCGGACCTGGCGGCGTCCACGTCGGAGATGAAGTTTGTCACGGGGTTCACGGTGGCGCCTGGGGATTGACCTCAGATGGTCACAAGAAGGAGCGACGGTGGTTCACCATTTTGAACGATAATGGGTTCTAATGGGTTTCAGGTGTAAACGAGAAAGAGGACAAAACTGTGGCCAAATTGTGTTGATTAATGTTAATTACACCTTAATTAAGATTAATTATATAATTAAATTGATTAGAATTTAAAATATTATATCTTTTTCTGACATGATCAGAAAATAGCAAACAAGGATCCGTTGAAACCGTAAAACCAAGATCTACAACATGGAGCAGATCAGATCTGAAACGAAGCGATCTAAAATTTTAAAGAATTCAAAACCCCCAATGTGAGATTTCTCGATTTAAAATTAAAATAATATATATATGGATATATATATATATATATATATATTTATATATAAATTGATTGTGATTGTGCTGTTAATGCTATATCCAACACATTTGTGTGTTGTATAAAATTAAGATTGACTGATTTATTTTGGTTATGATGAATGGTTGGATCAATATATATAAATTGTTCTTTAAAACATTGTCTTTAACATTTTAGTTTAGAATAAAAAGATTCATTTGTTAATTATATTTTCAGTAGTTAAAATTGATCATATGCTCAAAATATGATCTTGCTAGATTAGAACATTATCATCAATATATTAGTTGTAACAGCCCACATTTTTAATATAATTAAAAATGTACAAATATGTATATATGCATAGACAGGTAAATAATGGTGATGTAAAATGAAAAATTAATTCATACATTGAAGAGTAAGGAAATTAATGCGATAACAATGTGTGTAATCGAAGAGATGAGAAAATAAAAATACTTAATTTAAATATCAGGAATTAAGTAAAACGGACATCACCATTTCGTCCGTCTTGGAATTACGGTCAAGATAGACACCTGGTTTGCGTAAAACGGACATCGTATGAAGAAGTTATTACGCCTAAAAGTTTGTATACACACAAGAGAAATATATATATGTGTGTGTGTATATATATATATACATAAACAAATTAAAGTATAAAATAAAGAATAAAATAAGGATTGCATGTAATAAATACATGCACTGAAAAAAAATGTAATGCATGCATTAAAAGAAAGAAAGGATTGGTTGCATGCAATGTAAATATGTTGCATGCACTGATTTGCAAACATAATGCATTAACATTAAAAGAAAAAGATTCATTCAATGGTTTAATTTAAGTATTGTAACTAACATGAAAAAGAGAAGTAAGGAGAGAACAATAATTATCATTGTTCTAAGACTTATTAACAAAAGACTTCATAGCTCAGTTGGTTAAGACATTGGATTTGTAACATGGAGGTCGGGGATTCAAACCCCAGCGGCGGCATAATTTTTATCTTTGTTTTAGAGAGGGCCAACAGAACATGCAAATATATGTACGTATACAAATTCAAAATTTGAAAGGATAAGAACGTACATATAAGGAAATAAAGAAAATATATGTATATATATGAGAATATATATATATATACATACATATATATATATGCATAAATATATGTATACAAAAGATAAAATTCAAGATAAGGCTATAGTCAATGAAATATGGCAAGAATCAAATAACGGTGCAACATCATTTGAATTCTGAAAATAAAAGAAATTTTTTGCGTATATATATACGCATAAAATGGTCGGTAGAGTAATCGTATACATATAAGAATATTTCATGTGAATAAAATAGTTAAATAAATTCCAGAAATTCAAAAGTTCAAAAAATCAAATTTCTACGCCAAAACAATTCAAACATTTGAAATTCGAATTTCTACGCCAAAACAGCTTGCGGGACCCAATGCTGACTCAGCGCTGCGTGTACGATAAGATTTGGCTAGATTCATCTGCGAACCTGGACTATTTTCTTAACTGGGTTCAATGCTAACTCAGCGCTGCGTGTACGATAAGGTCTTGAGCACCTATATAAACACCCCTAGGGCTACAATTTTCTCTACACATCTTCATTATGCCTATAATCTTCCCTAATTCAAATCAAAATAAATCAAAGACGGGGTTATGCTGCTCAAGTTCTTCGTTAGAATTCAAGTAGAGAATCAAAGGCTAATTCAACGACTTCAACAACTATTTTCTAAGAATTAAATCTAAATTAGAGGATCGATAATGTACGTCAGGGGATAGCTTTTCAGTTTCAGAAATCAGATCCCAGAATTCAAGATCCGTTCTTAAATCAGCGAGTGGGATTACAATACACTTCATGCATAACAGTATTATTATCGTTCGTCATTCCTCAGTTAAAATTCATGTTGCAATTTAAAATAATCTTTGTATGCTTAATCTATTCCTCTTACCTATTCTTCCTTTTTATTTTTGAAACTTTGGCTAACTTCGAGCCAAGGTCAACAGCGCGTAAATTATAGTTATTTGGGAAGAGCTTGAGATTTAATCGATGAATTAGGCAATTTGGGTAAAAAGATTATTACACGAATGGTTATGTAAGCAAAGTAGAATGGGTTATATAGAACTTGACATATGAATAAGCTTAACCAACATATGAGGAATGATAGCAACCTGTTAGGAACACATGTATGGGAAACTGGAATAATAGGTATAGCCTATTAACGGGATTATAAGCATGAACATAAATTGGGTTTTTTGGGTAAAGCTTGAATTTGAGACTTGAAAATTGGATATGCCGTTAAGATCCTAGAAACATAATTAAAAACGGAATATGTTGGACAAACCATGTTTTTATGTAATTATGGAACTCGACACATAACATGAAATTGACAATAGTGGCATAACTTGAACATGAACATGCTTGTGAATTGGTAATTGACATTTGATATATAGAATGAACATGAACATGCTTGTAAATTTATAATTGGCCTATGACACCTAGAATAGACATGAATTGTTAATTAGCTAAACATGAAACATGGCTAACTCGAGGTTAGAATTAGTTTGCGGTGTAATCCTGCCCGGAACCGCCCGGCACATCCAGTGACCGCGAACAATAGGTTTTAATGTGAGAAGTTAGTCATAACGTGCTTGAAACCCGAGGTTAGATTGAATTATGGTGTAATCCTGCCTGGAACCAACTGGCACATCTAGTGACCGCGACAATAGGTCTAATGTGAGAGGTTGGGCATTAATGATTAATTAATGCTAATGACACATGCTAGTATGGTAAGGTTAAGTAACCATGAAACACTAGACAACACTTAAGAAATTTGACATGATATATGGGTGGGTTAAGTCAACGTGAACTGCTAGATAACACTTAACCAATTTGACATGATATATGGGCGGGTTAAGTCAACATGAACTGATAGAGAACACTTAACCAATTTAGCATGGTACGTGGGTTGAATTAAATACGTGATTGGGGGTTAAGTCAACTTGGACACATGGGCAAACTTAACCAATATAACAGTATCAAAGCAAGGAAAAGTGGGGAATGATAAGATTAAATAATAGATAAACTTATCCTAGGGATAAGAAATGAATATGACTTAAGATGTAATACAAGACTCGAAGGGTGGGACGACTTGTACCATGAAATAAGTTAATCTAAGCTGGAAATGTGGGAAAACACCCGTACGCTATCATTTGACAAAGAGAACTTAAGTCATACTTGAATTCATTGGTAAACCTTAGTTAAAAGGAACTAAGTAACAAACCTTAGTTAAAGAGAACTAAGTAACAGAAACTAAGTATCAAACCTTGGTTAAGAGAACCAAGTAATAAATCTTAGTTAAGAGGACTAAGTTGTGAACCTTAGTTAAAAAACGAACGATTAAGAGAACTAAGCAGTAAACCTTAGTTAAGAGGACTAAGCAGTAAACCTTAGTTAAGAAAGCTAACGATTCAGGAAACTAAGTAGTGAACCATAGTTAAGAAAGCTAACGATTCAGGAAACTAAGTAGTAAACCTTAGTTAAGAGAACTAAGTAGTAAACCTTAGTCAAGAAAGCCAAGTATAACACGAGGAGGAGCGAACGTCCATCTGATCATGAAGAAGGCTACAACTAACTGGGTTATGAAGCACGCGGCTTCGAGGGGAGGTTAGGGTACTCTTGGTATCCCTCTGTTAGGTTGCAATATAGTGAGGGTGGCAAATAGGTTTATGGGGGAATACAGGGCCTGCGTACAGTTCTCATTCTTGATTTTCTTGGGTGCCTTTTATTAGTTGAGGGAGGGCTCAAGTGGGACCATAGCCACATACAGATAAAACAGACCTTAGCATCTGCATCGGCAGATAACTTAAAGCTACCGACCGAGTTCCATGTTTCTTGATTAGCTCTGCCATGGGACTCGGGCCGCACATATAGAGGAATGTGAACCTAGATATCTAGCACGTTTAACGACACAATTGGGACGTAAAGTCTAGGAACATATATCGCTCTAGGTAGTGTGTCCTAGACTAGGGGGCATTGTTCGATAGGTAGCATAAACCCTAGTGGACCAAGGTAGCATATACCCTGGTCGGATCTAGAAAGCGTTCAATAGGTAACATAAACCCCAGTGGCCCTGGGTAATGTAATCCCTGGTTGAATCTAGGAAGCGCTGGATAGAAAACCCTAGATTAGATCTAGGTAATAAACGGAATCTAGCAAGATCAAGTGTGGTAGTCCAAACGATTTTGAGAATGGTGGCACTACACTAAAGTAGTATAGATTTACATGATGAAGCCCGTACGACTTACGGCAAGGGACTATATATATACATGGAAAGGATTATACGAGTTGGGGGTATCTACATATACGTTGTATTAGGTTAATCTACTAGTGGGACATGAGTATAGCCTAGAGAGCTAATATCGCGAATAACCTAATAAGCAAGAAAATATAACTGAATGGTATATGTAGGATTATACAGAAGTTTATTCTAAGTCCACTCACACAGAACTTATGTTCTGACCCCCTCCTCATTACATACTTCCAGGTAAGGTTCATGACAGAGATGGTATAAGCTTTGGATACTGCTTAGGTAGTATGTTTTAGAAGGTAAAGCTATATTTAAAGTATATTATACTTTGAATTCCTTTCGCTGTAAGATGCTTATGAATTCTGACATGTTTTCTTTATCTTTGTCTTTTTCTACAGGATAGCAGGGTGCCCAACTAGGGTTTCGATAGATTGGGTTTTTGAAAAAAATTCGGTCTATTGGAATCCGGGTTGTTACATCTGGTATCAGAGCTTCGGTTTAGTGATCTTAGGGAGATAATGAGTGAATGTATTTGTATTTTCTAAAATATAAATATATTATATATAAACCTAAATCCATAAAGTAGCCCACTAGGAATGGAAAGAGTTGGGATAGCTATTTTGTACACTAAAGGAACGAACCTAGAAATTTTAAGACCCTTAGGTGGTTTGGTTGGAAAGTGTACAATATGATTTGGTATTGGAGAAAGAAAGTATCCCATAAGAATTAAAACTGAAATGTTGTTATTTCAGAATAGTGGGTTTAGAAGTGAAACCTTATAAGTTAGAAAAAGTTTAAAATGTGGAAAATGGATTAGGAATATATATAGTTGAGAGAATTGGTTTGGAAAGTGCCTAGGAAGGCCTAGTTGAGTTGAAAGACCCACTTTGAGTCTAACCCAATAATAAACTTTTAAGAACTTGAATTTGTAAAAGAGTTTGTGGTGTTTTTCAATTTTAATCTTAAAAGTATTTTTGATGTTTAAGAAAAATACGTAAAGGACATATTCAGTGCATGTTGGGTTTTTAAAGTAAAGTGGTGTATACTTTGGTAAAACAATGATTTCTTGTTTTAAAAGAACTCTCTCATTAAAAAGTGCATAATATAGAGCATATATAGCTCGCTAGTTTTCATATTATAATATATGAAAGGATTGAAAAGAAAGTGTTGTGTTTTGTAAAAGAAAATTCTATTCTATTAACAATAAATTTTGATTATTGATTTACGAAGAAATTTTGTTGGGTGGACAAAATAAGTTGTAGGAATAGAATAGATGTCTGCACCTTATAGCGAGTAGTTAAATTAGCATTGTAATTAGAAACAATGTAAGCCTGATAGTTGTCCTTGTCTACTCCAGTTTTGTGATTTGAAAAAAAATGTTTTGCATTTTATTCTGTAACATGTTTTTATGGTTTGGCGAAAACAAGTTTTGGAGAAGAAAACAAAGTTTTAACACTTTTAATTTTTGAAAGAAAAATGTAATGAAAAGAAAGGAGGCCAAATCATGTTTTAAAAAGAATGGAGTAGGTAAGGATTAGTGCCTAGAAAAGGACAAGATAAAGTTAAAGCTATGAATTAAACAATTGGAACCAACTAGAGATTGTTTGAGTTGAGTAATTCTCTGAGTGTCAATCTGATGTTGATTTCGGTCTTCGGGGTTGATATTAAGGGAGTTACTCTCTTGCCAATTTACAGTCAGGGATTAGCTTATATTAAACTAATGGAAAATTCCCGTAGAAGCATAAGCATTGAGAAACCTAGGTTTGTTGCTTGAGAAAGAGAAAAAAATATAGGCTAGTAATGCACAGCAAGGACTAGTAGTGACTACTAAGTAGTAAAGGGCAAGTAAGTGGGTAGATCATGTTGTGTGGACTCGCAATTGTCTGAGATGACAAAATCCTAAGATCCTTGGCTCATAGTAGTAGCTGCGTAGGATGATGTTTGAGTTGAAAACAGAAAAAGCTTATTTGAAATAATAAACTTAAGTAATTGGATTAAGTCAAATAAGCTACGAAAGAGAAAAGCCTAAGCTAACAAGAGACAATAAATTCAGTAAGGCAACAAATGTGACGGGAAAAGAAAATGAAAATCTTAAGAAAACGATGAATAAATATGAAACTATTCCAAGATAAGATGAAAGAGAAAGGAAAGTTTTCTTATGTAGTTGTGCTTGGATAGGAAAGTAGGAAGTTTTTATAGAATAGTTATATAAAAATTCGAGTGCAATTATAAAAGATACAGCGGAAAATGTAAATTCTTCCATTTTATATCTTTTTGTAACATAAGAAATCGAATTTAGGAAATTAGATTTTTCTAAATTTCGAATTTAATGATGGTTGGTAGGGTTTTGGATGCGCAATTGGGTGAACCATGCTCTTATTCTATAAGAGTATGGGAAAACTTGGATGAAAAATATTTTGATTTTTCAAGAATATTGCATTCATATAGAACTACAAGTATATTTAGGATGTGAGCATCATGTTGTGAAAGGGTTTTTAAAATTTGCATACATATAGGTGGATCCAAATTAGGGATACATACTTTACTATGATGTATCTCACTTTGCACATGTGCACAATGTTTGCAACAATTGGATGCACAATGGATGGATGGATATTGCGAGGGATTATCTATTTTACTCTTATCGAATTTCAGGGAAGAAATTCTTTAAGGGTGGGAGAATGTAACACCCCACATTTTTAATATAATTAAAAATGTACAAATATGTATATATGCACAGATAGGTAAATAATGGTGATGTATAATGAAAAATTAATTCATACATTGAAGAGTAAGGAAATTAATGCGATAACAATGTGTGTAATCGAAGAGATAAGAAAATAAAAATACTTAATTTAAATATCAGGAATTAAGTAAAACGGAAATCACCATTTCGTCCATCTCGGAATTCTGATTAAGATAGACACCTAGTTTGCGTAAAATGGACATCATATGAAGAAGTTATTAAGCCTAGAAGTTTGTATACGCACAAGAGAAATATGTATATATATATATATGTGTGTGTGTGTGTATATACAAACAATTTAAAGTATAAAATAAAGAATAAAATAAGGATTGCATGTAATAAATACATGCATTGAAAAAAATGTAATGCATGCATTAAAAGAAAGAAAGAATTGGTTGCATGCAATGTAAATATGTTACATGCACTGATTTGCAAACATAATGCATTAACATTAAAAGAAAAAGATTCATGCAATGGTTTAATTTAAGTATTTTAACTAACATGAAAAAGAGAAGTATGCAGAGAACAATAATTATCATTGTTCTAAGACTTATTAACAGAAGACTTCATAGCTCAGTTGGTTAAGACATTGGATTTGTAACATGGAGGTCGGGGGTTCGAACTCTGGTGGCGGCATAATTTTTATCTTTGTTTTAGAGAGGGCCAACTGAACATGAAAATATATGTACGTATTCAAATTCAAAATTTGAAAGGATAAGAACATACATATAAGGAAATAAAGAAAATATATGAATATATATGAGTATATATATATATATATGCATAAATATATGTATACGAAAGATAAAATTCAAGATAAGGCTAAAGTCAATGAAATATGGAAAGAATCAAATAACGGTGCAAAATCGTTTGAATTTTGAAAATAAAATGAAAATTGTGCATATATATACGCGTAAAATGGTCGGTAGAGTAATTGTATAAATATAAGAATATTTCATGCGAATAAAACAGTTAAATAAATTCCAGAAATTCAAAAGTTCAAAAATCAAATTTCTACGCCAAAACAATTCAAACATTCGAAATTCGAATTTCTACGCCAAAACAGCTTGCGGGACCCAATGCTGACTCAGCGCTGCTTGTACGATAAGAGTTGGCTAGATTCATCTGCGAACCTGTACTATTTTCTTAACTGGGTTCAATGCTAACTCAGCGCTGCGTGTACGATAAGGTCTTGAGCACCTATATAAACACCCCTAAGGCTACAGTTTTCTCTACACATCTTCATTATGCATATACTCTTCCCTAATTCATATCAAAATAAATCAAAGACGGGGTTATGCTGCTTAAGTTCTTCGTTAGAATTCAAGTAGAGAATCAAAGGCTAATTCAACGACTTCAACAACTATTTTCTAAGAATCAAATCTAAATTAGAGGTTCGATAATCTACGTCAAGGGATAGTTTTTTAGTTTCAGAAATCAGATCCCAGAATTCAAGATACATTCTTAAATCAGTGAGTGGGATTTCAATACACTTCATGCATAATAGTATTATTATCGTTCGTCATTCCTCAGTTAAAATTCATGTTACAATTTAAAATAATCTTTGTATGCTTAATCTATTCCTCTTCCCTATTCTTCCTTTTTATTTTTGAAACTTTGGTTACCTTCGAGCCAAGGTCAACAGCGCGTAAATTATAGTTATTTGGGAAGAGCTTGAGATTTAATCGATGAATTAGGCAATTTGGATAAAAAGATTATTACACGAATGGTTGTGTAAGCAAAGTAGAATGGGTTAAGTAGCACTTGACATATGAATAAGCTTAACCAACATATGAGGAATGATAGCAACCTGTTAGGAACACATGTATGGGAAACTGGAATAATAGGTATAACCTATTAACGGGAGTATAAGCATGAACATAAATTAGGGTTTTTGCGTAAATCTTGAATTTGAGACTTGAAAATTGGATATGCCGTTAAGATCCTAGAAACCTAATTAAAAATGGAATATGTTGGACAAACCATGTTTTTATGTAATTATGGAACTCGACACATAACATGAAATTGACAATAGTGGCATAACTTGAACATGAACATGCTTGTGAATTGGTAATTGACATTTGATATCTAGAATGAACAAGAACATGCTTGTAAATTTATAATTGGCCTATGACACCTAGAATAGACATGAATTGTTAATTGGCTAAACATGAAACATGGCTAACTCGAGGTTAGAATGAGTTTGCGGTGCAATCCTGGCCGGAACCACCCGGCACATCCAGTGACCGCAAACAATAGGTTCTAATGTGAGAAGTAAGTCATAACGTGCTTGAAACCCGAGGTTAGATTGTGGTGTAATCCTGCCCGGAACCGACCGGCACATCCAGTGACCGCAACAATAGGTCTAATGTGAGAGGTTGGGCATTTGTAATTAATTAATGCTATTGACACATGCTAGTATGGTAAGGTTAAGTCAACATGAAACACTAGACAATACTTAACCAATTTGACATGATATATGGGCGGGTTAATTCAACATGAACTGATAGAGAACACTTAACCAATTTAGCATGGTATGTGGGTTGAATTAAATACGTGATTGGGGGTTAAGTCAACTTGGGCACATGGGCAAACTTAACCAATATAACATTATCAAAGCAAGGAAAAGTGGGGAATGATAAGATTAAATAATAGATAAACTTATTCTAGGGATAAGATATGAATATGACTTAAGATGTAATACAAGACTCGAAGGGTGGGACGACTTATACCATGAAATAAGTTAATCTAAGTTGGAAATGTGGGAAAACACCTGTACGCTATTATTTGATAAAGAGAACTTAAGTCATACTTGAATTCAATTGTAAACATTAGTTAAAAGGAACTAAGTAACAAACCTTAGTTAAAGAGAACTAAGTAACAGAAACTAAGTATCAAACCTTGGTTAAGAGAACCAAGTAATAAACCTTAGTTAAGAGGACTAAGTTGTAAACCTTAGTTAAGAAAACGAACGATTAAGAGGACTAAGTAGTAAACCTTAGTTAAGAGGACTAAGTAGTAAACCTTAGTTAAGAAAGCTAACGATTCAGGAAACTAAGTAGCGAACCTTAGTTAAGAAAGCTAACGATTCATGAAACTAAGTAGTAAAACTTAGTTAAGAGAACTAAGTAGTAAACCATAGTCAAGAAAGCCAAGTAGAACACGAGGAGGAGCGAACGTCCATCTGATCATGAAGAAGGCTCCAACGAACTGGGTTACAAAGCATGCGGCTTCGAGGGGACGTGAGGGTACTCTTGGTATCCCTCTGTGAGGTTGCAGATGATCCTCCTGGGGTCACAGAGGTTAAGGTCTGCGTTAGAAGAGCCAAGGGTATGCCTTGGTTGCAATATAAGCAACCTAAAGACTAGGATGGGTCAGCGTGAGGCGGCGATATCTTGTTTAGCCCTGTGATAGCATGTCGTCGTCTACCTACCATCTTGAGTCAATCGTGATATGCAAGCGGAAAGGCGGAGAACTCCAAAAGACCATATACTTTGCTATTTAGTTATGGGTGGGGGTGACCAATAGGTTTGTGGGGGCATAGAGGGCCTGCGTACAGTTCTCATTCTTGATTTTCTTGGGTGCCTTTCATTAGTTGAGGGAGGGGTCCAGTGGGACCATAGCCACATACAGATAAAACATACCTGAGCATCTGCATCAGCAGATAACTTAAAGCTCCCGACCGAGTTTCGTGTTTCTTGATTAGCCCTGCCATGGGACTCGGGACGCACATATAGAGGACATGTGCAACTAGATATCTAGCACGTTTAACGACCCGATTGGGACGTAAAGTCTAGGAACATATATCGCTCTGGGTAGTGTGTCCTAGACTAGGGGCATTATTCGATAGGTAGCATAAACCCTAGTGGCCCTAGGTAGCATAAACCATGGTCGGATCTAGAAAGCGTTCAATAGGTAGCATAAACCCCAGTGGCCGTGGGTAGCGTAAACCCTGGTTGAATCTAGGAAGCGCTGGATAGAAAACCCTAGATTAGATCTAGGTAATAAACGGAATCTAGCAAGATCAAGAGTGGTAGTCCAAATGATTTCGAGAATGGTGACACTACACTAAAGTAGTATAGATTTAAATGATGAAGCCCGTACAACATACGTCAAGGGACTGTATATATACATGGAAAGGATTATACGAGTTGGGGGTATCTACATATACATTGTATTAGGTTAATCTACTAGTGGGACATGAGTATAGCCTAGAGAGCTAATATCGCGAATAATCTAATAAGCAAGAAAATATAACTGAACGGTATATGTAGGATTATACAGAAGTTTATTCTAAGTCCACTCACACAGAACTTATGTTCTGACTCCCTCCTCATTACATACTTCCAGGTTAGGTTCATGACAGAGATGGTATAAGCTTTGGATACTGGTTAGGCAGTATGTTTTATAAGGTAAAGCTATATTTAAAGTATATTATACTTTGAATTCCTTCCGCTGTAAGATGCTTACGAATTCTGACATGTTTTCTTTATCTCTGTCTTTTTCTGTAGGATACCAGAGCGCCCAACTCGGGTTTCGATAGATTGGGTTTTTTGAAAAAAAAAAATCGGTCTGTCGGAATCCGGGTTGTTACATTAGTGAAATTAGAAAATTGATCATAGGATTAAAAATATGATTTGGTTAGATTAAAAAATTATCGTGATTATGTTAGCAAAGTTAAAACATAATCATATGTCGAAAACATATTTTGCAAAACAAAATATTATTTTGTTATGAAATGTCATATAGACATAAAAATGTCCTCTTTTTATGAAATGTCATATTGACATAAAAATGTCCTTTTGTTATTAAATGTCATATTAACCTGAAAATGTCCTTTTGTTATGAAATGTTATATCAAAATAAAAATATCATTTTGTTATAAAATGTGAGGTTAGAATAAAAATATCATTTTGTTAGAATCATGTTACGTTGAATAAAAATAACATTTTGTCATAAAATGTAACATCAGAAATAAAATAACATTTTGTTATAAATTGTTACATTAGAAATAAAATAACATTTTGTTATAAAATGTTACATTAGAATAAAAACAACATTTTGTAATAAAATGTTGCATTAGATTAAAATTGTCTTTTTGTTATAAAATGTTTTATTAGCTTAAAAATATTCATTTTTGTCAATATAGAATAGTTAAAAAAAAATATTCATTTTTGTCAATATAGAGTAGTTAAATAAAAATATTCATTTTTGTCAATATAGAGTAGTTAAACAAAAATATTCATTTTTGTCAATATAGTTTAGTTGAACAAAAACATTCATTTTTGTCAATTAGTATAGTTGAAATAAAAACATTCATTTTCAACAAATTAGAATTGTTGAACAAATATATATTTTTATTAAAACACATTAGCTGAAACCAATTTGTCACTTTTGTCAAATTATAAAAGTTGAAATCAAAATTTGTCGCTTTTGTCAAATTATAAAAGTTAAAATCAAATTTGTCGCTTTTGTCAAATTATAAAAGTTGAAATCAAAATTTGTCGCTTTTGTCAAATTATAATAGTTGAAACCAAATTTGTCACTTTTGTCAAAATGTAATAGTTGAAACGAAATTGGCATTATTGGTTAAAATATAATGGTTGGAACAAAAATTACATTTTTGTTAATTAGAATTGAGTTAGAACAAAAAAAAATTACATTTTTGTTAAGTAGAATTGAGTTAGAACAAAAATTACATTTTTGGCTAATTAGATTTTAGTTAAAACAAAATTTACATTTTTGGTTAATTAGAATTTACTTAGAACAAAAACTACATTCTTGTTATTTAGAATTTAGTTAGAGCAAAAACTACATTTTTGTTAATTAGAATTTAGTTAGAACAAAATTTACATTTTTGTTAATTAGAATTGAGTTAGAACAAAAATTACATTTTTGTCAAATAGATTGGTGTCAAAACACAAAATAGCATTTTTGTTAAAGAGATTTATGCTAAAACAAAAATAACCCTTTTGCTAAATAGATTTGTTTTAAAACAACAATATCAATTTTTGTTAATTAGAAATTGTAAACAAATAAAGGTTTCATTTTTATTTGTTGAGTTAAAATAGAAATTGTAAAAAATAAAATTCTCATTTTTATTTGTTGAGTTGAAATAGAAATTATAAACAAATAAATTTATCATTTTTATTTGTTATGTTGAATAGAAAATGTATGCAAATAAATTATTCTTTTATTTGTCATTAGAATACAAATGTATGTAAATAAATATGTCATTTAGTTAGAAAACATATTTTGTGAATAAATATGTCATTTAGATAAGAATATGTTTTTGTTAATAAAAATATTATTTAATTAGAATATGTTTTGTCAAAATAGAAATTGTCATTTTTATTGAATTAGAATTGTCAAAATAAAAAATGTCATTTTGTTGTATTAGAATTGATAAAAAAAATATCATTTTTTGTTGAATTTAGTTATTGTTAACAAAATGAAGTTGTTACTTTTATTCATTTTGTTAAAATAGAATTGTTAACAAAATGAAGTTGTCATTTTTATTCATTTTGTCAAAATATACATTTTTCCCAAAAAAGATTAATTGAAGCAAAATATATATTTTTGTCAAAATATTAATTTTTGTAAACTAGAATTGTCAACATAAAAAAAACATCACTTATATTCATTTTGTTAAACTAGAATTGTTAACAAAACGAAATTATCGCTTTTCATCATTTTGTTAAACTAGAATTATCAACATAAAAGCAATCATCACTTATACTCATTTTGTTAAACTAGAATTGTTAACAAAATGAAATTATCGCTTTTAATCATTTTGTTGAAATAGAATTGTCAACAAAAAAGGAATGTATCACTTTTTATGCATTTTTTTGAAATGGAATTTGTATGCAAGTTAAAGAATCTTTTTTATTGTCAAAACATACATTAGGATTTGTATGTAAGTTAAAGAATTATTTGTATCGTCAAATTATACATTAGAATTTGTGTACAAAGTAAAGAGGCATTTTTATATATTGTGTTATACGTTGAAACTATATATACAAATAATGCAAATAAAAATATTTCTTTTTATTTGTTAAAGTTAAAAATAGAAATTGCATACAAATAATGAAAATAAAAATTATCTTTTTATTTGTAATTAACAAAATGTCATGTAAATAAAATACATATTTATTTGACATTAAGAACATGTAGATATGATATGCCAATAAAACATTCTTTTATTTGGCGTGTTAAACGTGTTAGTGGGATCGTCGAATGATTTATATTTATATGTAATTATATATATATATTAAAATTAAACGAATCGCGCACGGTAGTTCGCGTTTCGAAATCGTAACTTTAAACGATGATACCGAAAGATCCGACCGTCGGATTTTACCAAAACTGAAACCGTTAGGTCTGCTTTGGGAAGATCTTTCCGAGATATAAATTTTGTTAAAATCCAACAGTTAGATTTCAAGAAATGTGTAAATCAAATTTAGGTAAAAACAGTGCCAGGGCCGTCCATTAACCCAAAGCGTCGTCGAATTAAATTGGACTAATTTTATATAAATAAAAATAGCGATAAAACGTTATAAAACAATACTAACGATATGAAATGATTTTAAATTATAATTATTCGAGAATTATTTGAAAAGACCGAGTTCAATCTCATTTCAAATAATTATACGACGATTTAAAGTCGAAGACATTGAAGATGGTGATTGAAGATCGGCGATCTTCACATCGAATGGATGACTACTGATGCCCTGGACTGATTTGCTCCCAGGAAAGGGTTACAGTGGTAGTTGTCCAGACGTACTTGTTGATTGTCCGGATAAGCGAGCACCTCTCTTCCGTATTGGACATACGAGACGAGGAATAAGGTGTCTCCGGTTTCGTTCAGACCCAGAACGGACTTGTAAATGGATGTGTCTGACATTGGATTTCATTCCTTGTGAATTGATTTCTATTCAATATATATCTGTTTGGTGATGGGGAATTTATTCTCTTGCTTAACACCCTTCTATGAGACGCACGAGCTCAGAGGTTATATATTGATAGTTATCGATCGCATGACGTGAATTGTCAATGTGGCATGCCAAGATGCAAATGATCGGGGCTTTTGTTGAAAAGCAGGGCCTTGTGGTTGATGATCAAAGCACGACCTGTTTAGGCGTAGCTTTGTATATAGCGTTACTTCGCGAGCTCACACCCCGGTATGAGTCAAAAATGGGACAATGGAACGCAGGGAGTGCACACGTTTCTTTCTAGCTAGAAGTTGTATCAGGGTTTTGCAAGCCCTGACATTTTACTTATGTGGATGATGGATAACAAGGCCTCAATTATATTGGTCGATAGTGACCAGTTTATAGGTTAAATAGGACCAGGAAACGTGTGTTCAGGAATTGCCAATCCACTAAAGTATTTGTGGACCGGCCCTGCAGGATCTAAGGGTTCACTGCGAGGGATCCTGATACATTTGTTAGAGTGTCTCGAATCGGTAAGGAGATCGTCCCTAGCCTTGACTCATGATGGAAATCCAACTTCCAATACGACACCATGCGGTTTTGATTGTAAAACTAGTATGGCGACATAGTATATGGTAGCTATGTTGTCTATGATTGATACATTGTGATTGAAATGTTTTTGAAATGTATATACACTAATAATAATATCAAATCTGTTTTTATCGTATCAAGCATTTTTGACCATTAAAAGGAAAAACTCTATCCTCCGGTTTGCGTTGCATTGTGTGATGGGACTTGAGTCTTATAATGGCTTCATTTTTCTAAAAAGCATTGCGTTGTTTAACGATTTACTTTATTTATGCACTGGCAATCCTATGGAGTAAACCCGTTCCGCATTAGCGGCGTGGTCCTATGATTAGCCTTATTGTTAGATAAGTTAATTTTAACTGTTAGATTTATCATACCAGTCCCATGACTGACCCGTAGTTCGTTTCACTTGCAAACTCGGGTGCCCTCTTTTCCACACGGGCTGTTAAGCAGCTTATTTTGAAGATATATTGAGCAAGATTCTGGATCGAAGCATAAAGCTGTGTCCAGAGCCTTAATAGACTTCCGCTATATCAGATTATTGATTCCGCTGCACTGTATTAAATTCATTGTAAATTATCTTCCGCTGTATTATTATTATTTATCGATATACTCGTATATTCTGTACTTTGATGTAACATTATTATAATGTTTATAAAAGTCTTATGTTATTTGTTCTGATGGTTGTATGCCCAAAGTTAGTGTATCCGGCGATTTCTCGTGAGGGGGATTTTCGGGTCATTACATAATAATTCAGCACAAAACAAAATTTATGCAAATGTACTTCTACTACATCTCACTTACAATGCTTCATATGTTTGCACTTACTACGCGGACAACGAATGTCTACGTTATTTCGATTATTAGATTCAACAAATCTAATAAATTATTGTACACCATTTATAGAAATGTTCGTTTATTGATCCTTTCATATCAGTTTGGGATTCATACACCCAAACATGATCGAGAAAATAATCGAATATATTTCCTAATTTGCAAAAAATATGTTAGAAACGTATCATCCCACATTAATTAAATAATAAATTGGGTAAGACATAAAGATTGCATATATATATATATATATGCATGAATATAAATGTTGAAATAAAGAGTACAAGTTAAGAATAGGAAGAAATAAATGCATAGATAAATACATGCATGAAAATTAGACAAGAAATTAACTACAATTTGAAATTAAAATAAAATAATGCATTAAAAGGAATAAAACAATACATTGATAGCCTTATCATTTTTATTAATCTATCAGCTATAAAACGGAGCTTGCATAGGAAAGTTATTAATGAATTAATAACCAAAACGTAGTGCCCCGCCTCTATACCCACTATCGTCCAGTTCATTTCAGAGAAATGTTGTAGACCATAACGAAGAATGAGGTTTGTGAAGAGCGACCGATTGTATGATTACTCCATATGAGGAATGCACATCGAATTCTGATACCAATTAAAATTTCGACATGACCATTCGACACATAGGGGAACTACACAACGACTATAAATAATCCGGAAAGAAGAATAAAATAGACAACAACAATAATATATGTATGGTATATCTCAAAGCCAGACATAGAATAATCATATCACAAAGGCGGAATAGATATGAATAAACCGAGGATGTGTACAACAAGATAGTGGTCAACAAAAATTCACTAATCCCCAAGAGAATAGATACATGCACCATGATCTAAATAAAAGAATATGTACACAACAATTGATGATGACATAGGTACAAAAGTACATAAAGCTGTAGAGACAGAGTAGCAAGCTGAAAGCGGAAGATCAATAATGCGATGAGTCCCAAAGGAGTACCTAAAATGACTCGGCCTGACCCGAGTATTATTTCTAAGAAAATAAACATTAAACGGACCAGTCTAACTGTACTCATCGAATAAACTAAGATAAAAAGAGATAGAACACAGGATGACATGATTCTAGTAATAATATCTAGTCATAAACAAATATGAAACATGGCATTGAAACAAAATCAGGAAATGACAATGGAATGTCAGCACACAAATATCTCTAAATAATCTCCTAGCTAATGTAGAATGCAACATTCTAACAATAGCACACAACAGGAAATGACAGAGGAATGCCAACTATAAATCAAATTGGTGTGCATCGCATCAAAGTAAACTTAAATCAAATTAACGCGCATCGCATCAAAGTAAACATAAATCAAATTGACGTGCATCGCATCAAAATAAACATAAATCAAATTGACGCACATCGCATCAAATAAACATAAATCAAATTGACGCACATCGCATCAAAGTAATCAAAAATCAGAAATCATTTATCAAATTGGCGCATAATGCGTCAAAGTGGTCAAATTGACGCGCAATGCATCAAAGTAGTGAGATACGATCTCTAGGTAGCGAACCCATTGTTTGAGCCGAAGCTCCCCACAAAGCCGGGTCGTGACCCCGAAAGAGAGAAAACACATAAATCGTGAAATCTATCGAAAACATCATAAATCATAGAAAGTTGGACCGAAGTCCCATAGGTGAAATCCAAGAATCGCAAATCCCACTCGGACGATCGAGGACCACAAAACATAAGTCACAAAGGCGGATACCATGGATCTGGGTGAATAGAAATTACTCTGAGCTGGTTAATATAAGAAAATAGCAACATGTCCCGCTATTCTCGAATATTTACACACTCGTACTTGGTTCCTATTCAAAACAGAGAAAATCATAGAATGAGCATTGCCACGGTTTTCAATCGGACGAGTCCAAGAATTAACCATCGAAGCAAAAGTAAAGGTTCACAGTCCTTGATTTTATTAAGATGTTTAATTAGATTTCTCATACGAATGAGAAAAAGGTTTATAAAATATATACTTGTAGATTTGCAGAAGGTTCATAAAACGATTTCGTAAATTAGCTTCGTATAATGAAGTAAGATTGGAAATCATTTTAGTACAAGAATTTGATATCTACTGATAACATAAAACCTCTTTATATACTTTTAAAGTGGCAATAAATAATAGTACGCTTGCCGAGGCAAATCGATCAGAGGGATTCACATCAAATAGACATAAATCCAAATCATAAATCATCAAATGTAAATTCGATAAATCGAATGTACATATAGCTCATTAGTGAATCCAATGACGTTAATAAATGGCTAGAAATCACCCTGAAGCGACAGGAAACAAAGACACAAAATCAGGTGGTGCAGATTAAAAAGCGATCACCAAGGTGATCGTTAATGCGTAATTCACATTACAACAATATACCGGAAATCAAAGGGATAACGGTTGTAATTTTGATCAACGAATGAATCGAAATCCCAAACTAACACCCGAAGGTTTTAAACTATATCGGAATAGACTCTAAGGATATCGAGTCGATAATTCACGTTTTAGAGTCGTGAATCATAATCAAACTAATATCGAGGGTCAAAACTGAATTAACGAGTAAATAGATTCAAATTACTCCAAAATTAGTTTCATTTCGAAGCTCTCGTCGATACGGTTCCAACGCATCTTGTTTCGCTGAATTACGAGTTCGTATGAAAAAGTTATGATCGTTTTAAAGTAAATTAATTATTTCACCCTTTGTTTTTAACTGTTCAGTTATTTACATTGGATGTTTTCCTCCACCAAAAATTTCTAATTGCTCTAAATTAGTTTCATTGGAAAGCTCTCGTCGATACGGTCCCAACGCACCTGATTTCGCTCAATTCCGAATTCGTATGAAAAAGTTATTGCCGTTCAAAGATTGAACATTTTTTTTCTTCTGTCGGCCATTAATGGCCGAACAGAAGGCATTTGCTCGGCCATTAATGGCCGAACGGCAGTTAAATCCCCAAAAATTTACATTTTTGCCAACCAAACATCTCCAAAATGATACCGGCCAATGCCCGAAGGTCTATGATGTTAAATACATGCAAATGAGGCATCTACAACTCACCGAAGCAACTCATAACACCAAATTCACATGCACAAACATTCACACAAGAAATTTGCAATGATTCTTGATTATAAACCCCAAAACGATTAAATTCTCTAATGAAAGAAATCAAATGCGATATAAGTGAATTGTGAAGTCTTAGAACTTGCCCGGTGCGACAATGGTACTTCACAACACCATATTCACATGCATAAGCATATATACATAAGATTGCAATGATTCGGTTTATAAATTCAATTATGAACAAAATTCCAAACCTAAGCACACTAAAGCGATTCAAGTGACTTGTGAAGACTTAGAAATTTGTCGGGGCAACGGAGCTTCACAACATCACCAAATCAACTCATAACATATGCATTAGATCGTATGAACAATCCTTATCATAATTTTCAACTCAATGAAACATAAAAACATGAAATCGGCTAAGTTACACTAACATAACCAATTTACTAGCACATGCAAACTCATATGAACACTAAATTACACTTGTACAAGCCAATGGCTTGTGGCATAGATGTGAGTTCAAAAGGAACTCACCTTGGTTTCATGAACGACAAGAACAAGCTCCAACTCAAGCAAAGAAGCTTTCTTTCTTCAATTGCTCCTCTCTAATCACCATATAAACACACATGAAGATACATGAGTGTTAGAGCATGATCAAAATCCGAAATTGAGAGGAGAGAAAGGTAGAGAACGAGTAGAGAGAGAGCTTACCCTTATTCTCCTAGGATTAGCATATGATTGGAGTTTCAAATTGCAAAACCTAGGTTGCAATTTCTATTTCCCTTTCCACTCTCTCCATTCTTTTGCCTTAGGAAATAAAAATGAAGTGAATGAGAGGAGAAGGGTTGGGCTGATAGGAATAGACGGAGAGGTTTAAACAAGCCAATTTGGCTAGTTTAGCCACAACTAAGCCCATTTTTTAGCCCGAAAATCCGTAACTCCAAACATATCGAAGTTTATACTCAAAAAGGTCGTAAACAATGATTCAGACTCAATGGAAGTGGTCCCGAATCCTAATTTTATCGTTTTGAAAAACGACATTTTGAGTGACATATGAGATATGACGATATATTTAAATCTAAAATCATCGAATGAGCGGGTTGTTACAGACTTCCCCCTTAAAAGAATTGTGTCCCCGCAATTCCTTAAGAATGAAGTAATAGGTAACAACCCAAAGTAATACCACGGAGTGGTACCACAAGAACCGACACGAAATGAAAATATCACACCACTGGCTAGGTGAGATTCCAATTTCATCTCACAAGATCATAAAAACCAGATTTCAATCTCGAATTCCATTACCCATGAAGGTAGTCATCCCAAATGGATAAAATAATTCCAGAAAAAATCATAAGCGCTATGAATTCAAGTAGACTCGCCTTTCTTCGTATGATTCTCAAGGGAATGAGAATCAATAGAATGCACAAAAACCAAGCGAATCTAACTTGGAATTTCAAGGAGCAATGGGACTGCGTCGTACAGACGCGAGATATCGATAGTAGATATTTCTCTTAGGATATGAAATGGGAATTTACGGTGGTTGACTAATCCATCCCCAAACTCAATCACGGCGATGTAGCGAACATCGAACCTGAGCGCTTTAGTCTTGTGACAAGGTAGCTGACACCAACAAAAGCACAACACAGAGATTCCAACGAATTTAGCTAAGGAGAGCAATTCTCGAAGGAATAATCAATTTTAATATCAATGATTCAAGGTTGATAACGGAATACCAATGAGCTAGAAATCGCTAAGCAAATATTGGTAACGGAATACCAAAGAATATTTGGGGAAATCGATTTCTAACCATGTACTAAATCTCATTTAGTAACCATAAGGATGAATCATTAGGAATTATACGAAATTCCCAATATTCAGAAACTTGAGTATCGATTTTAGAAAACCAGAAACATCGAGAAGATGATGGATAAGTAGTGCACAACTTATCACTTCGGAACAACAGGATTTAAGATAATTTTCCGCCAAAAATATTAAATCGCAAAAACATCAGCAATTAATCAAAGAAGCGATAGACAATTTCTATAACAAGATGAGATTAAACCAAAGAGGTCATAATTCCCAAAGATTTGATTGACAAGGGTTAACAAACGTGCGGAGACAATTGTTAATCCAAATGATTCAAACAAACAAAGGAGGAATATCAAAAGAGCTCATCCGTTCGATATTCATTCTAAGAACAATGCAAGGGTAAGTCCATAAGTGCATTGACTATAGCACTTCCGGATGATCGACTAGATTATAGATTCAATTTAAGGAATTATTGAGTTTGTCGTGGATCGCAAAACCCAAATCTTCCCTCCCTCACGGGAACTCTCATTCTCTCGAGTGATCGTTCACTAGAGAAAATAAGAATACCCATGGAATCACAAGAATACTAAATTCTCTTTAGCAAATCGAAACAAGGATTAAGAACTAGGCGAGATTCTCAATCACTAAGAATTCTCGAAAATCAAAGATCTAAAATCAAGCAACAAGAGACATAAATGAATAACTATTTGGGTTGTTCATGGAGTTATTTAATTTACTCAAAGAAAAGATTCAAGATAATTTCCTACTGAAAATCTTGAACCACTCAAATTCTTGGAATTGCTAAAAGGATACCTAGAAATAAATTATCTAGAAAAATAACAAACAATTACGAAAAATCGCAAAACCCAAAAATATTATTATTTTGATTAACTTATTAACGGTTAATTTAATTTTAGGGATCATTTCAAATGTTGGATTGTCACATAATGGTGTTTAGGAATTCCGACAACATGGCGTCCCACGTCTCGTTCGAGATCCTTAACGCACCCAACGGACAAGTTAACACAAGAAAGTCCTCAAAATTTCTAAAGTCCACGCAAATCTCGTGAAAATATACAAATTCAGTAAATCATTCGGGATGGCATAAAGGAAATAAAATTCCTTTATCAATTTACTAATAAAACAAAAATGATATCTTATGATAACGAAGAACACGATCGACGTATATCAAAAAAACATAAATAAAATAATCTCTGAACAAGGTAAATGACATTAAGGAATTAATGAAACATACCTTGACTCAAGAAGAGGGATCACAAGAAGCGGGACGCTTTCCCTCATTCTTGATCTTGAGTTCGGAACGCAATGAGGTAACACAAATGTATCATCGTGCATTTGTTGAGTTAATTTAGCACAAATGCTTGGTGACTCACACCGGCACAACGAGGTGACAAATGAGTTGTTTTAGCCCGAAGGCTTGGTGATCTCACACCGAACTAAAACTATATAGCTGACAACAAGGGAGTAGATTTAGTCATAAAGACATGGTATCTCCATACCGACCGACAAGTGATCAATAGACCATGCTAGGTACGTAACGACGTACGAAACAATCTTACTAAAGATCAATCAACAACAGGGATCATAAATGATCAACAAGATAAGTGTGATACCATTTATACAGAAACAGGCATCGGTTAGCAACTCGAGTCAAAGAATAAAACAGAAACACCACTAGAGCACACGGGCCCTAGATTCACTATAGAAATCAACCCGAAGAGGACAAGTCGATAACTATTCTAAAAGACTAAAGATAGGCAACTTGAGACATAATTACCCCTCACGTAGGAGGTACACTAGGTGAACCGGCACTTGCACGGCTACGACCAACTATTTCGCTTCTTTAAGGAAAAAGAAGGAGGAAAAAGTTAGTCCTAAGTTGAATTCAAACGGCGCGAATTCAAAAAATGGAATCGTATAGGAAGATAAGCTATGACGGGTCTTAAGACTCTAACTAAAACCCTAAAGCACGATTCCCGAGAGAGGCTCAAGACAATACCATCGTCATACTATCTTACACTGTTCCGGAAAGTGGCTTTGAAACCAACTGTAGGCCCCGTCTCTATACCCACTATCGTCCAGTTCATTTCAGAGAAATGTCGTAGACCATAACGGAGAATGAGGTTTGGGAAGAGCGACCGATTGTATGATTACTCCATGTGAGGAATGCACATCGAATTATGATACCGATTAAAATTTCGACATGACCATTCGACACATAGGGCAACTACACAACGGCTATAAATAATCTGGAAAGCAGAATAAAATAGACAACAACAATAATATAAGTATGGTATATCTCAAAGCCAGACACAGAATAATCATATCACAAAGGAGGAATATGTAACGACCCGAACTTCTCCGGTAAGGAAAGCCCGGATTGAGTTGAGAACAACACACAAAAGAACGCAGATGGAAGAACATTTCATTGTCTATTACAACAATTCCATCAGAATACAAGAATATACAGAGTATGAATAAATATTACAGTTCATAAAATATCAGAGACTACAATAAATTACATAGCAGCGGAAAAATAATAATATACACAACTGAAAGGAATACGCGAATACAGAGCTTTCCGAGTATCGTTCCAGCTGTAAATCAGGATCTTGTGAATATAAATCTACAAAACCAAAACTACTAGCTGCCCGTGTCGAAATAAGGGCACCCAGAGTTTAGGTTAAAACAATAAACTCCAGGTCAGTCATGGGACTGGTGTGAGAACTAAAACAGTTATTAATCTTTATTTTAAATCAGATATATCAAGGGACCACGCCGTATAACACGGAACGGGTTTCCTCCCAAGAATACCAGTGCCTAAAACAACAGTGCAATGCTAAATAAAGAACAATGAAGCTATTATAAGACCCAGGTCCCATCACACAATGCAACACAAGCCGTAGGATAGGGTTTTACCTTATAATAGCCAAAGAATGCTTGATACGCTAAATTTCATCTTTTAATTCTTAATCAGACTCCAACCGTAAATTAGTAAGAGAACGATTCCCTAAGTACTAACCCCGAAGGCCGAAACCAACATCAGACTAATACCCAGGAAACCACCCATCTTAGCTCTTTTCCAGTTAGTTTCTAATTTTATATACAATCATAAATATCAATCATATGCGGCATGAGCGCACCATCCCACTATGTTGCCATATATAGGATTACAACTAAAACCGAAACGTCACGTATTGGAAGTTGGATTTCCATCTGTGAACCGAGGCAAAAGATAGTCCTCTACCGATTCGAGACAATCTAGCCCATATCTCAGGAACAGAACGCATCGTCCCTTAGAGCCGCAGGGCCGGTCCACCGATGTGGATTAGACAAAATCCTGAACACTACGTCTCCCCGTCCTATGGGGCGTAAATGAGCTAACGAATGACTCCATCGGTTCGAGAACGACCAATATATCCGAGACGCCTCGCAACAGCAACAACCACATAAGTCAAACTCGTCAGGGCATGTAAAACCACTGACGTCACTTCTAGCTAGAAAGAGACGCATGTTCTCCCTAGATCCTTCTCCGGTTTCTGGTTCACAACCGGGGTGTGAGGCTCGCGAATCAATGCTACACAAAGCTACGCCACAAAGGCCATGCTTTGATCATCAACTACAAGACTCTGCTTTTCAACAGAAGCCTTGATCAATTGCCACTTAGGCATGCCACATAGGCAATTCACTCCATGCGATGGATTTCCATCAATATATAACCCCTGACCTCGTACGTCTCAGAGAAGGGCGTTAAGCAAGAGAATAAATTCTCCGCCGCCAAACAGATATATATTTAATAGAAATCAATCACACAGACTGAAATCCAATGTCAGACACACAGTCCATTTACAAGTTCTTTCTGGGTCTGAACGAAACCGGAGGCACCTAGTACCCCGCATATCCATCGATCTCCAAGTACGTCTGGACGACCACTAACTGATTCCCTCCTCTTGGGTGTACGGCCCAATCAAGATCATCATTAATTATCCAAACGACGTGAAGACCTCCGGTCTTCGACCACCGTCTTCATCTTCGACTTATCGTTGTATCAGTTATTCAGAATGGGATAAACCCGGTCTTTTCGAATAACTCGCGTATATAATAAACAAGTGTTAGACTAACACAACATACGCCTCATTCCAATTCATCAGTCACTAACCTTAATTTAACAAGAGAATAATTCCCCAAATATTAAACCCCAAAGGCCGAAACCAACATCAGATCAATACCCAGGAAACTGTTCTGCTTAGCTAACCTATAGTTAGTTTCTAAATTTCACATTCATAGGGAAAGGTTCCCATTAATTTTATCAAAGATAAATTCCTTTAAATTTATTTTTTTAATCTTCCTTTGAATATCACTTCAAACTAGTCGGGATTAGCGAACCACACCAAAGTAATCCTTTATTTTAATTTCCCAATCCCAACGTATTCATCCCATGAAGTAAAACTAGTAGTACTTCATATCTAACACCATGGTGTTATCGGTAAACTCAATTACCATTTCACGTTCAAATCTAATTAAAGATTTAACTATCGCTTGGAGCAAAACTGGTGATACTCCATTCTCGATCTTTTCAATCTAATTAAAGATTCATTAAAACTCCACTTAGTTTTAATCTTTGACTAGGTTAAAGAATCAGTGTCATTTAAAACACGGTTCACGATAAACCCCAAAATCACATCACATTTCAATCAGTCTCTAACCGTAAACTAGCAAGTGAGCAATTCCCTAAGTATTAACCCCGAAGGCCGAAACCAACATCAGATCAATACCCCAGAAACCATTCAACTTAACTAATCTCCAGTTAGTTTCTGATTTTCTTAACTCCTTTGGGTCCAAGAACAGTATTATTGAAGATACCGTTCATGACAACCCAAAATCACATTCCATTAATTATCGGGTTAAAGAACAAGTGTTATTTAAAACACTGTTCACGATAAACCCAAAAATCAATACCAATTCAATTCCAATTAAAAATTATTTAATTGGTACACTTCATTAAATATAAATAAAAAGATTTCATCTTTTTCTCAACTGGGCTTAAGAACAGCGTTAGTGAAGACACCATTCACGACAAACCCAAATCATATTTGATATTAAATACAAGGCTCTGAATAGAAAATATATCGGCTTATATTCAATATCAAATTCTACGACCAACAAATATCGTATTGTAAATAACGATATAAATATACATCTTTCAAATTTCCCTAACAATATCTGTATAATCACGAAATCCAACATCGAAATATTCCAAAGACAATTTCGATTCAAATCCATTCCAATTCAATTATTGGAAATTCTGGTTTCTTTTAAAACCATTTCAAATCAAATTTATTTATTTAAAAATAAATAAACTATTATTCTAATTCAAAATTAGTTCATTTCGATAAAAATCTATTTTTATCTTTTCAAATATGGAGTTTTTCATCCCAATTCTTCACAAATCATTTCTTATGATTTTACACAAATTATTGATATTTTTAATAATTTTATCAAGGCCCGTACAGTCGATTTCCATCAACGGCCATCGAACTGCACTTACAACAACCTTTTCCAAATTTGATTTGGACATAATTCCAAATCCAACCGTTAGATTTCAAATCTCTAATATTCATTGGAAAGCTCTTTTCGATACGAACCCAACGGTTCCGGTTTCAGGAGAATCCGACGGTCGGATCTCCCGTAATATCCATTCGAAGTCATTGGTCGAAATTCACGAACGGTCGCGGCGCGTTCTATTCAGGCCATTATATATAATATATATATATATATATTATATATATTTCGTCGATTTCCTTTCAAAACGTATTTTATAAATCGTTTTAAATTCTTTTTCGAAACAATTTCAACTTCATTTCAAATTCAAATCAAAATTGATTTTTTTTCTTATAAATTCGTTTTAAATTCATTTCAAATTGATTTCAATTCAAATCGATTTTTAATTCAATTTCAGTTCGTTTTTAATTCAATTCGAACTCATTTCTATTTGAATTTCAATTCGAATTCATTTCTATTCAATTTCAATTCGAATTCAATTATTTTCAATTTAATTCGAATTTCGAACTCACTTTCAATATTCATTCAAAAATGAATAAAATCGATATAAATATCGTTCGCGTCAAAATGGCGTCAATCTAATCAACATGGCTTCATATATTTCTATTTAAAATATTTCTTTTTCAAATATTTCTTTTTCAAATATTTCTATTTCAAATATTTCTTTTTCAAATATTTCTTTTTCAAATATTTCTATTTCAAATATTTCTTTTTCAAATATTTCTATTACAAATATTTCTTTTTCAAAACTGGAATGAGGCCCAATCAATTACCATATAATGCTAATTATATGGACTTTTCTACAAAACAAGTATAAAATAACAACGATAAATAATCAACCATCATCCAAAGTGCATTCTACACTATATAAGCATCAAATATAAATATTTAATGCTCATAACTGTCTGTCCATCAAGCGATCGACATACAACTAATTATTGGGATTAGTGTATGTCATATATCATCCCAATACCCATGTGGGGTTTCAAACAATCAAACACAAATTTTATTTGTGCAGTTGGGCGATGTGTAAAATTTATCGTCCCAATCAATATCAGTCAAATGTGTGTATATAAACAAATCGTCCGATTTGTTTATATTAGTTTATTTCATTTCACATCACATTACACAATCAACTACACATCAAAATCAAACAAACAAGCATACAAGCCGTCCATGGTCTATGGACGACGGGTGTCGGGTGCTACTAAACGCCGTCTGCATCCTAGTATATATTTTAACTAGAAAATTAAATTAAAAGTGAGGAGTTCTCACTGAGGGTTCCACTCCGCCGTGCTTTGCTTTTGAACTGCTGAACCGTCTGGATCTGCTTGAAATTCCAATGCAATTCTTTTCACGCTGTTCAAATAAAAATTATATTTTTATTGCTTCATTTCAATAAATAAAATTCATATTTATATTCCTACTTCATGTATATATATTTTTCGATGCTTCATTCTATATAAAAATCATGTCTTTAATATTTCTACTTTTAAAAATCACATTTTTAACTTCATACTTTATATAAAAATTATATTTTTACTTCGCCATTTCAACAATAAAAATCTCACCTTTCTTACATTAAAAATCTCGTCTTTACATGGTTAAAAATGACGTCTTTACTCATTTAAAAATCACGTCTTTCCTCATTTAAAAATCACGTCTTTTTGTGAATAAAAATCATATCTTATAAATTGAAAACTGATTTATATAAAATCAGATCTTAAACAAAACTGATTTAAATATAAGGTTAAAAAAACTGATTTCATATAATTTAAAAAAACTGATTTCATATAATTTAACCTATAGTAAATCGGATTTAAATAAAATAAAATAAACGAAACTCACCTTGGCCAAAACAAATCTTTATCGAAGAAAGGGGGCTTCATCGTCGACGCCTAAAGGGGGGCGCTCCTGGTTCGCGGATCGAGGAAGATGGGGGCGCGACTGAGCGGTGGCGCATCGACTTAGGCTAGGGTTCGGTGGTCGGGAGGCTGAGGGCGCGTGAGGAGAGAGGAGGCAGGAGCGAGAGAGAGGGAATGAGGAGAGGGTGGCTCGCGAAGGGGGGGCTCTCGGGTGGCGCGCCAGGGGGTTGAACGGAGGGGGAAGCATCGTCGATTCGGCAGTGGGGTTTTTGGGTGGGAGCTCGAACGGAGGGAGGAGAAGGAGAAGGGGACGGCGAGGGTGACTGGCGCGAGCGGCAGCGGTAGGTGGAGGATGGAAGGGCGACAGGTCAACGGGGGGGAATCGGGTTATTTTTTTATTTTTTTTCTTCTGAACTAAAAAGTGAAAGAGAGAGAGGGAGGGGCCAAGAGATTATATAATATATACTTTAATATTTAATTTAACCTCAAAAAGCAACTTTTATTTTCGAACTCGAAACCGAACCCACCGTCTGTTATCCATAGCTAATTACCCACATTCCGAACACAATGGGATATGTATCGTAGGCTGATTCGATCGTTTCGATCAGTTTTCGTCAAAATCAACATATAACTCTATATATTGAATTTGAACGTACATTTCAATTTACTGGGGTCACATACGAACTCTAAAAATTCCCGAAAAATATTTTCTAGCTTCATATTGGCGATACGGTCCTAACAAAACTAATTTCGTCAAATTCTGAGACCGTTTGAAAAATGGTCATTTTCCAGTCGATTAAAATCAACTAAAACTGGTCAAACGCGTTTTCCTTTGCCACGCTCACATATTGATTCGAAAAATTACGAATTTTGAAACCTAGCAATAACTTGACATCGTGGATCCAACAAAAGTGGTTTCGTCGAAATCCGAGGTCGTTTGCAAAATTCCCATTTTTAAGGGCCAGAATTCCATAGCGACTATTCTGAATTTTCAATTGGACATATCTTTTTTATCCCCGCTATGAAATTTTGATTTTCCTGATTCGTTGGAAAGATATTCTCAAATTGATCCGAATATTTTTGGTTTCGTTAAAATCCGGTTTATTTTGCACCAGGTACATTCATTTAAACTTTGAAATCGAATTATCGAACTACCGCGCCATTTTCAATTCCTTTTATATATGTAAATAAATATTTATATTCTAACGACGATTCGAATAAATATATACGTTCTATTCTATTAAAAAATATATATCTCGTCGTTATTATTTAAAATAATTCATTTTAAATATTCAAAATTCACTAAAATTGCCAAAATAAATATTTTAAATTGGCTCGGATTTCCGGGTTATTATAATCTCTCCCACTTAAACTTTTCATCCCCGAAAAGGAACGAAGCTGAAAGTTGTTTAACAATTCAACTCAACTTCCAGTATTTTCACTACGGCTTAAGTTCTTCAACTTTTCAGTTTCTAAGAACTTTTCAAATTTTTCAAAAATTTGGCTAACACCCTAAATTTTCGAAAAATTTCGCCATAACCTTTGTAAGAACCCGTAACTTCCCCGTGAAGGAAAATGCGGATACATTGAGAACAACACACAAATGAACGCAGACGGAAGAACATTTCATTGCTATTACAACAATTCCATCAGATACAAGAATATACAGAGTATAAATGAATAAATTACATTCGACAAATATCAGAGATTACATTAAATTACATAACAGCGGGAAATAATACAAAGCACAACTGAAGGTGATATACGGATACAGAGCTTTCCAGATATCATTCCAGCTGTAAACCAGGATCCTGTGAATATAAATCTGCAAAACCAAAACTACTAGCTGCCCGTGCGGAAAATAGGGGCACCCAGAGTTTAGGTTAAAACAATAAACTCCAGGTCAGTCATGTGACTGGTGTGAGAACTAAAACAGTTATTTAAAACTTTACTTTAAAAGAGGGTAATTCAAGGGACCACGCCGTATAACACGGAACGGGTTTCCTCCCAAGAATACCAGTGCGTAGAATAAACAACGCAATGCTTTTTCGAAAAATGAAGCTATTATAAGACCCAGGTCCCATCACACAATGCAACGCAAGCCGGAGGATAGGGTTTTACCTTATAACAGCCAAACATGTTTGGTACGTTTAAAACAAATCATTTGATACTATAATAAGTGTATAGTGTCAAAACACTTTCAATCATAAATATAAATCATAGACGGCATAGCATCCCATGCTACTATGTCGCCATACTAGGCTCTACAAATAAAGCTGCAATACACGTATTGGAAATTGGATTTCCGTCATGAGTCGAGGCAGGGGGCAAGCTCCTCTCCGCGTTCGAGACACTCTAGCAAATGTCTCAGGGTTACGCACTCTGGGCAACCCCGGATCCTCCAAGGCCGGTCCTCACTTACGTTAGAGGATTAATTATGCCTGAACACACGTTTCCCGGTCCTTACAGACCTATAATCGAGGCACCTCGCATTCCAACAACCACATAGGTGAAAAGTATATAAATGTTAGGACTGGTAAGTCACTGACACCACCATTGCTAGAAAGAAACGTCATGCACTCCTTGGGTCCTTATCCCGTTTTTGACTCATACCGAGGTGTGAGGCTCGCGAATCCACGCTATACACAAAGCTACGCCACAAAGGCCGTGCTTTGATCATCAACCACAAGACTTTTCTTTTCAACAGAAGCCTTGATCTATGCAACTCAGCATGCCACACAGGCAATTCATGCCATGCGATTGATATCTATCGATATATAACCTCTAAGCTCGTACGTCTCAGAGAAGGGCGTTAAGCAAGAGAATAAATTCTCCACCGCCAAACAGATATATTTTTAACAGAAATCAATCAACACAGAATGAAATCCAATGTCAGGCACACAATCCATTTACAAGTTCGTTCTGGGTCTGAACGAAACCGGAGGCACTTTCCTCGCATATCCATCCATCTCCAAGTACGTCTGGACGACCACCAACTATTTCCATCCTCTTGGGTGTACAGCCCAATCAGGATCGTCAGTAATTATCCAAACGATGTGAAAACTTCCGGTCTTCGACCACCGTCTTCATCTTCGACATATCGTCGAATCGGTTATTCAGAATGGGTATAAACCCGGATTTTCCGAACAACCCGCGTATATTAAAAACAAATGTTACACAAACTCAACATACGCCTCATTCCAATTCAGAATATTCTTTTATTCACCAAATCACATTCTTAGGGAAAGGTTCCCATTAATTTTATCCAAGATAAATTCTATAGAATTTATCCTTTAATCTTCCTTTGGATGATCTATCAAACCAAATTATGGTTTTCTAAACTAGTCGAGATTAGCGAACCACAACGAAGTAATTATTTATTTTATTTCCCAATCCCAACCTATTCATCCCATGAAGCAAAACTGGTAATACTCCATATCTAACACCATGGTGTTATCGGTAAAATTAATTACCATTTCACGTTCAAATCTAATTAAAGATTTAACTATCGCTTTGGAGCAAAACTGGTGATACTCCATTCTCGCTCATTTCTAAATTTGATAATTTAGATTAAAGATTTACATTTCAACCTAATTGCAGATTCGTTAAAACTCTTTTTACTGGATTAAAGAACTAGGTGTTATTTAAAACACAGTTCACGACAAACCCAAATCACATTATATTTATTATCGGGTTACAGAACTAGTGTTATTTAAAACACCGTTCACGATGAACCCACAAATCAATTCTAGTTCAATTTAAATCAAATATATTAGGAATTCCGATTATTTAAAACCCCTTTTTAAATCTAATTTATTTATTTAAAAACAAATCGGGTTTTGAATTTAGTTCAAACTAGTTCATTTTGATAAAATCTATTTTTATCATTTCAAATATGGAGTTTTTCATCCCAAATTTTCCCAAATCATTTCTTATGATTTTACACAAATTATTACTATTTTTAATAATTTTATTAAGGCCCGTACAATCGATTTCCAACAATGGCCATCGAACTGCACTTACAGCGACCTTTTTCAAATTTGATTTGGACGTATCTCCAAATCCAACTGTTAGATTTCAAATTTCTAATATTCGTTAGAAAGCTCTTTTCGATACGAACCCAACGGTTCCAGTTTTAGGATAATCCGACGGTCGGATCTCCCGTAATGTCCGTTTGAAATAAATGGTCGAAATTCACGAACTGCCGCGGCGCGGCGCGTTCTATTCAGGCCATTATATTATATATATAATATATATAATATATATTTCGTCGATTTCTATTTAAAACGAATTATATAAATAGTTTTGAATTCGTTTCAAAAACAATTTCAACCTTCATTTCAATTCAAATCAAAATTGAATTTTCTATGATAAATTCGTTTTAAAATTCATTCCTATTCAATTCAAATTTCAATTCAATTTGAATTCATTTCAATTCGCTTTCAATTCAATTTGAATTCGTTTTCAATTCAATTCAATTCCAAAGTCATTTTCTATTCGATTCAATTCAAATTGGTTTTCTATTCGATTCAATTCAAATTGGTTTTCTATTCGATTCAATTCAAATTGGTTTTTAATTCGAATCAAATTCGTTATATATTCCATTGAAATCAAATTCGTTTTCTATTCAAATCAAATTCGTTATATATTCAATTGAAATCAAATTCGTTTTCTATTCAATTCATTTCGAAATGAATAAAATCGATATAAATATCGTTCACGTCAAAATGGCGTCAATCTAATCAACACGGCTTAATGTATTTCTATTTTCAAATATTCTATTTCAAATATTTCCTATTATCAAAATATTTGTTATTATCAAAATATTTCGTTCAACACATGACTAATCGCAACGGATGAGTACAGTCAACACATGAACCGTTACTTTATATTGATAAAGATGTAAATTTTATTATTAAAATATTTCGTTCAACACATGACTAATCTCAACGGATGAGTACAGTCAACACATGAACCTTTACTTTATATTGATAAAGATGTAAATTTTATTATTAAAATATTTCGTTCAACACATGACTAATCTCAACGGATGAGTACAGTCAACACATGAACCTTTACTTTATAATATTCTTTATTTTCTAAATTGGAATGAGGCCCAATCAATTACCATATAATCTTAATTATATGGATTTTCATACATCACACTTATATAATAGCATTGAAAATAATCAACCATCAACCAAAGTGCACTACACTGTATAAGCATCAAATATAGATATCTAACGCTTATAATAGCCTGTCAATCAATCGATCGACATATTTAATCAATTAGGATGAGTGAACTTCAAATTTCATCCCAATACCCGTGTGGGGTTTCAAACAATCAAACACATATTTTATTTGTGCAGTTGGGCGATGTGTAAAATTTATCGACCCAATCAATGTCCTTCAAATAGGTGTACATCAACAAACCGTCCGGCTTGTAAATGAATATTTTATTTTGTTCACTTCACGTTAAAAATTATATTTTTAACGATAAAATATTTTATTTCAACACATGAATTTTTATTCAGTTCATTTACACAATGAAAATGATATTTTTATTTTTCTAACATATTTTAGAAAATTTTGGCAGCATAACGGCACGATACTAGAAACGGGACAAGGCCTAGCCTTATCCCCGGTCTAGTGAAGGCCCACGCCATTCACACATCAATCAAATCAATTTCATTTCACCAAACAATTCAAATTCAAATCAAATCATCTAACTAATCTATGCAACCAAACAAACAAGTCCATGGTCTGTGGACGATTGTGTCGGGTGCTACTAAGCACCGTCTGCATCCTAGTATATATATATAACTAGAAAAAGAAATTGAAAGGTGAGAAATTCTCACCGATAGCTATCCAACTCCACGACACTTCATTGATAGAAATCTTCATCGTTATCGCATCTTCGTCATCTTCGTTGCTGTAGCCACTACATATGTAAAAATCGAATTTTTACTTCGCTATTCAATATATAAAAATCGAATTTTTACTTTGTTATTCAATATATAAAAATCATATTTTTATTACACGCCTTATATAAAAATCATATTTTTATTACACGCCTTATATAAAAATCACATTTTTATTATCACTGCAATATAAAAAACATATTTTTATTATGTTGCTACCTACATAAAAATTCTCTTTCTTTAATAAAAATTACAACTTTGCATTGTAAAAAATCCAATTTTTATGCCGCTATCTCAATAATAAAAATCACGTTATTATGTCGCTCTTATGTTTATAAAGATCGTATGTTTACTTCGTTTTCATGATGAAAAAATCCAATCTTTTCATAAATGAAAATATAATCCTTTCACGTTGAAAAATATTATCTTTACATGTTTTAACAAAAATCTAATCTTGACATAGCGAAAAATCTAATTTTTATGTAAGGAAAAATCTAATTTTTATACAAGGAAAAATGTAATACTTTTTATTACCAGAAAAATCTAAACTTTATTATCATAAAAATAATAACTTTATATTAATAAATAAATAAATAAAATCTGATTTCATATAAATCATAAATAAAACTAATCTACATTTTCAAATCTAATTACATTAAATAAGGAGAAAGCAAAACAAAATCAAAGCTTACAGTCAAAATGGAAGGGGGCTGCTCACAGCGCTCAGGCGGAGGGAGGGTCTGATGTTCGAACGGAGGTGGGGCCTCTTCTGGTTGGGGTGGCGATCTTCAGGCCTTCGGCGGCGAATTGGGGGGACTGGAGATGGTTTCTAGGGTTTTGGGGTAAGAGGGGTGTGGCTCTCGCGGTCTCGAGGAGGGGCTGAGGTCGATGGGGCGTGGCTGGTGATGTGCGGTGGCGGGGCCAGTAGGGGAGTCGGCGGATTACAGAACAAAAAGGGACTAGGGTTGTCGCGGCGCCTCTAGCGCCTGGGGGGGGGGGGTTCCGTTCTGACGAGGAGGAGGGGGGGTCTTCGCACGGCGTCGGCAGCGCAGCAGCGCTGCTCTTCTTCTTCTTCTTCTTCTTTTTTGACTGTCGATTTAAAATCAGAAAGGGGGAGGGGCCAGAGGGATTTAAGGGGTGAGGAGAGAGGATTCCAATTTTTAATTATTTTAATTATGAAAAAGTTGACTTTTACATATGACCTCAAAACGAGGCCCACCGCCTGTCGTCCATAGCGTATTACCCTCATTCCGAACTCAATGGGATACGTATCGCAAGCTGATTTGATCGTTTCGATCAGTTTTCATTGAATTTACATTTAAATCATTATATTGAATTTTAAACGCGCATTTCAATTTACCGGGGTCACATACCAACTCTAAAAATTGCAGAAAAATATTTTCTAGCTTCGTATTAACGATACGGTCCTAACAAAACTAGTTTCGTCGAATTCCGAGACCGTTGGAAAAATGGCCATTTTCCAGTCGATTAAAATCAACTGAAACCGGTCAAACGCGTTTTCCTTCGCCACGCTCACATATTGATTCAAAAAATTATGAAATTTGGAATCTAGCAATAATTTTACATCACGGATCCAACAAAAGTGGTTTCGTCGAAATCCGAGGTCGTTTGCAAAATTTCCATTTTTAAGGGCTTGAATTCCATAGCGACTATTCAGAATTTTCAACTGGACATATCTTTTGATTCCCGCTATGAAATTTTGATTTTTCGGATTCGTTGGAAAGATATTCCCAAATAGATCCTATCATTTTTGGTTTTGCTAAAATCTGGATTGTTTTGCACCCGGTACATTCAATTGAAGTTTGAAATCGAATTATCGAACTACCGCGCCATTTTCAATTCTATTTATAATTATATATAAATATTTATATTCTAACGACGACGCGTATAATATATACGTTCGAATTATATTCAAAATAAATTTCTCGTCGATATTATTTAAAATAATTCATTTTAAATAATCAAAATTCGCTAAAATTGCCAAAACAAAAATTTTAAATTGGTTCAGAATTTCGGGTTATTACAACCTCCCCTGCACCGGGGACTTCGGGATATTTCATATAGCCTCCCATGGCCTTCTTCAATCCAAAAGAAAAAGAAAAAGCCAAGCGGCTAGCCAATCGTCTCACAAAATCATCATCACCCAAACAAAACGGTAAATTATGGTAAACATGTACCTATTTGTCGGGCAAACAATTTTATTCTGCTGCTCTAGCCTCCTTGCTATGACCTGTTCAATGTAAGTACATGTATATGCAAGCAAATGCGACTAATTTTCAATACAATTCACTTTTTGGTTCAAATTGGCTATATGGTTCAAATTTTAATTAATTAACCAATAATCAAACAACACTACCATCAATCAATTAGTTGATTAGCTTTTTAAATTCATAATTTTGATATATAGTCAAAAATCACATTTTTGGTGCCAAGTCACAACAATATATTTTAACTATATTTTGGTTCTCACACCAGTCTAATGGAAATATATAGGAATCTCACTTTCGAAACTCGAAAATAAATACTGGTGATTGTATACTTAATCATCAGGACAATGCCCGGGCGACTAGTGTGTGATTCTATATCTACCCAATATATTAAAACTTCGAATACACGTGGATCAGACGTATACGCAAAATCTTTATATACTGGATAGTCCAAATCATTATAAATAAATATTCAAATACGTATACAACGATTTTAATCTCAAAACAAAGTTGGTTTTCTTTTTATTTTTCAAAAATATACTATTCACACTCGTTCTAGGATACTACTGATCCCATCTCTAACGAGTCATTCCCATTGGATATTACTAATCCAATCTCTGATGAATTCTTTCGTTTGGTTCTAATGTGTCTTGTTCTCTGAGCTTTGTAAACCAAAGCTCTGATACCACGATGTAACGACCCGAACTTCCCCGGTAAGGAAAGCCCGGATTGAGTTGAGAACAACACACAAAAGAAAGCAGACGGAAGAACATTTCATTGTCTATTACAATAATTCCATCAGAATACAAGAATATACAGAGTATGAATAAATATTACAGTTCATAAAATATCAGAGACTACAATAAATTACATAGCAGCGGAAAAATAATAAAATACACAACTGAAAGGAATACGCGGATACAGAGCTTTTCGAGTATCATTCCAGCTGTAAATCAGGATCCTGTGAATATAAATCTGCAAAACCAAAACTACTAGTTGCCCGTGTCGAAATAAGGGCACCCAGAGTTTAGGTTAAATCAATAAACTCCAGGTCAGTCATGGGACTGGTGTGAGAACTAAAACAGTTATTAATCTTTATTTTAAATCAGATATATCAAGGGACCACGCCGTATAATACGGAACGGGTTTCCTCCCAAGAATACCAATGCATAAAACAACAGCGCAATGCAAAATAAAGAACAGTGAAGCTATTATAAGACCCAGGTCCCATCACACAATGCAACACAAGCCGGAGGATATGGTTTTACCTTATAATAGCCAAAGAATGCTTGATACGCTAAATTTCATCTTTTAATTCTTAATCAGACTCCAACCGTAAATTATTAAGAGAACGATTCCCTAAGTATTAACCCCGAAGGCCGAAACCAACATCAGACTAATACCCAGGAAACCACCCATCTTAGCTCTTTTCCAGTTAGTTTCTGATTTTATATACAATCATAAATATCAATAATAGGCGGCATGAGCGCCTCATCCCACTATGTCGCCATATATAGGATTACAACTAAAACCGAAACGTCACGTATTGGAAGTTAGATTTCTATCTGTGAACCGAGGCAAAAGATAGTCCTCTACTGATTCGAGACAATCTTGCCCATGTCTTAGGAACAGAACGCATCGTCCCTTGGAGCCACAGGGCCGGTCCACCGATGTGGATTAGACGAAATCCTGAACACTACGTCTCCCTGCCCTATGGGGCGTAAATGAGCCAACGAATGACTCCATCGGTTCGAGAACGACCGATATATCTGAGGCGCCTCGCAACAGAAACAACCACATAAGTCAAACTCGTCAGGGCGTGTAAAACCACTGACGCCACTTCTAGCTAGAAAGAGACGCATGTTCTCCCTGGATCCTTCTCCCGTTTCTGGTTCACAACCGGGGTGTGAGGCTCGCGAATCAACGCTACACAAAGCTACGCCACAAAGGCCGTGCTTTGATCATCAACTACAAGACTCTGCTTTTCAACAGAAGCCTTGATCAATTGCCACTTAGGCATGCCACATAGGCAATTCACTCCATGCGATGGATATCCATCAATATATAAACCCTGACCTCGTACGTCTCAGAGAAGGGCGTTAAGCAAGAGAATAAATTCTCCGCCGCCAAACAGATATATATTTAATAGAAATCAATCACACAGACTGAAATCCAATGTCAGACACACAGTCCATTTACAAGTTCGTTCTGGGTCTGAACGAAACCGGAGGCACCTAGTACCCCGCATACCCATCGATCTCCAAGTACGTCTGGACGACCACTAACTGATTCCCTCATCTTGGGTGTGCGGCCCAATCAAGATCATCAGTAATTATCCAAACGACGTAAAGACCTCCGGTTTTCGACCACCGTCTTCGTCTTCGACTTATCGTCGTATCAGTTATTCAAAATGGGATAAACCCGGTCTTTCCGAATAACTCGCATATATAATAAACAAGTGTTACACAAACACAACATACGCCTCATTCCAATTCATCAGTCAATTACCGTAATTTAACAAGAGAATAATTCCCCAAATATTAACCCCGAAGGCCGAAACCAACATCAGATCAATACCTAGGAAACCGTTCTGCTTAGGTAACCTATAGTTAGTTTCTAAATTTCACATTCTTAGGGAAAGGTTCCCATTAATTTTATTAAAGATAAATTCCTTTAAATTTATTTTTTTAATCTTCCTTTGAATATCACTTCAAACTAGTCGGGATTAGCGAACCACACCGAAGTAATCCATTATTTTAATTTCCCAATCCCAACGTATTCATCCCATGAAGTAAAACTGGTAATACTTCATATCTAACACCATGGTGTTATCGGTAAACTCAATTACCATTTCACGTTCAAATCTAATTAAAGATTTAACTATCGCTTGGAGCAAAACTGGTGATACACCATTCTCGATCTTTTCAATCTAATTAAAGATTCATTAAAACTCCACTTAGTTTTAATCTTTGTCTAGGTTAAAGAATCAGTGTCATTTAAAACACGGTTCACGATAAACCCCAAAATCACATCACATTTCAATCAGTCTCTAACCGTAAACTAGCAAGTGAGCAATTCCCTAAGTATTAACCCCGAAGGCCGAAACCAACATCAGATCAATACCCCAGAAACCATTCAACTTAACTAATCTCCAGTTAGTTTCTGATTTTCTTAACTCCTTTGGGTCTAAGAACAGTATTATTGAAGATACCGTTCATGAAAACCCAAAATCACATTCCATTAATTATCAGGTTAAAGAACAAGTGTTATTTAAAACACTGCTCACGATAAACCCAAAAATCAATACCAATTCAATTCCAATTAAATATTATTTAATTGGTACACTTCATTAAATCTAAATAAAAAGATTTCATCTTTTTCTCAACTGGGCTTAAGAACAGCGTTAGTGAAGACACCATTCACGACAAACCCAAATCATATTTGATATTAAATACAAGGCTCTGAATAGAAAATATATCGGCTTATATTCAATATCAAATTCTACGACCAACAAATATCGTATTGGAAATAACGATATAAATATATATCTTTCAAATTTCCCTAACAATATCTGTATAATCACGAAATCCAACATCGAAATATTCCAAAGAAAATTTCGATTCAAATCCATTCCAATTCAATTATTGGAAATTCTGGTTTCTTTTAAAACCATTTCAAATCAAATTTATTTATTTAAAAATAAATAAACTATTATTCTAATTCAAAATTAGTTCATTTCGATAAAAATCTATTTTTATCTTTTCAAATATGGAGTTTTTCATCCCAATTCTTCACAAATCATTTCTTATGATTTTACACAAATTATTGATATTTTTAATAATTTTATCAAGGCCCGTACAGTCGATTTCCATCAACGGCCATCGAACTGCACTTATAGTGACCTTTTCCAAATTTGATTTGGACATAATTCCAAATCCAACCATTAGATTTCAAATCTCTAATATTCATTAGAAAGCTCTTTTCGATACGAACCCAACGGTTCCGGTTTCAGGAGAATCCGACGGTCGGATCTCCCGTAATATCCATTCGAAGTCAATGGTCGAAATTCACGAACGGCCGCGGCGCGGCGCGTTCTATTCAGGCCAATATATAAAATATATATATATTATATATTTCGTCGATTTCCTTTCAAAACGTATTTTATAAATCATTTTAAATTCGTTTTCGAAACGATTTCAACTTCATTTCAAATTCAAATCAAAATTGAATTTTTTTCTTATAAATTCGTTTTAAATTCATTTCAAATTGATTTCAATTCAAATCGATTTTTAATTCAATTTCAGTTCGTTTTCAATTCAATTCAATTTCAATTCGAATTCATTTCTATTTGAATTTCAATTCGAATTCATTTCTATTCAACTTCAATTCGAATTCAATTCTTTTCAATTTCAATTTAATTCGAATTTCGAAGTCACTTTCAATATTCATTGAAAAATGAATAAAATCGATATAAATATCGTTTGCGTCAAAATGGCATCAATCTAATCAACACGGCTTCATATATTTCTATTTCAAATATTTCTATTTCAAATATTTCTTTTTCAAATATTTCTTTTTCAAATATTTCTATTTCAAATATTTCTTTTTCAAATATTTCTTTTTCAAATATTTCTATTTCAAATATTTCTTTTTCAAATATTTCTATTTCAAATATTTCTTTTTCAAAACTGGAATGAGGCCCAATCAATTACCATATAATGTTAATTATATGGATTTTTCTACAACACATGTATAAAATAACAACGATAAATAATCAACCATCATCCAAAGTGCATTCTACACAGTATAAGCATCAAATATAAATATTTAACGCTCATAACAGTCTGTCCATCAAGCGATCGACATACAACTAATTATTGGGATTAGTGTATGTCATATGTCATCATAATACCCGTGTGGGGTTTCAAACAATCAAACACAGATTTTATTTGTACAGTTGGGTGATGTGTAAAATTTATCGTCCCAATCAATATCAGTCAAATGTGTGTGTATAAACAAATCGTCCGATTTGTTTATGTTTGTTTATTTCATTTCATATACACGTTAAAAATTCTATTTTTAACTATAAAATATTTTTAACTATATAAATATTTTATTTCACATCACATTACATAATCAACTACACATCAAAATCAAACAAACAAGCATACAAGCCGTCCATGGTCTGTGGACGACGGATGTCGGGTGCTACTAAACACCGTCTGCATCCTAGTATATATTTTAACTAGAAAATTAAATTAATAGTGAGGAGTTCTCACTGAGGGTTCCACTCCGCCGTGCTTTGCTTTTGAACTGCTGAACCGTCTGGATCTGATTTCTATTTCAAATATTTCTATTTCAAATATTTCTATTTCAAATATTTCTTTTTCAAATATTTCTTTTTCAAATATTTCTATTTCAAATATTTCTTTTTCAAATATTTCTTTTTAAAATATTTCTTTTTCAAATATTTCTATTTCAAATATTTCTTTTTCAAATATTTCTATTTCAAATATTTCTTTTTCAAAACTGGAATGAGGCCCAATCAATTACCATATAATGTTAATTATATGGATTTTTCTACAACACATGTATAAAATAACAACGATAAATAATCAACCATCATCCAAAGTGCATTCTACACAGTATAAACATCAAATAAAAATATTTAACGCTCATAACAGTCTGTCCATCAAGCGATCGACATACAACTAATTATTGGGATTAGTGTATGTCATATGTCATCCTAATACCCGTGTGGGGTTTCAAACAATCAAACACAGATTTTATTTGTACAGTTGGGTGATGTGTAAAATTTATCGTCCCAATCAATATCAGTCAAATGTGTGTATATAAACAAATCGTCCGATTTGTTTATGTTTGTTTATTTCATTTCATATACATGTTAAAAATTCTATTTTTAACTATAGAATATTTTTAACTATATAAATATTTTATTTCATTTCACATCACATTACATAATCAACTACACATCAAAATCAAACAAACAAGAATACAAGCCGTCCATGGTCTTTGGACGACGGATGTCGGGTGCTACTAAACACCGTCTACATCCTAGTATATATTTTAACTAGAAAATTAAATTAATAGTGAGGAGTTCTCACTGAGGGTTCCACTCCGTCGTGCTTTGCTTTTGAACTGCTGAACCGTCTGGATCTGCTTGAAATTCCAATGTAGTTCTTTTCACGCTGTTCAAATAAAAATTATATTTTTATTGCTTCGCTTCAATAAATAAAATTCATATTTATATTCCTACTTCATGTATATATATTTTTTGATGCTTCATTCTATATAAAAATCATGTCTATAATATTTCTACTTTTAAAAATCACGTTTTTAACTTCATGCTTTATATAAAAATTATATTTTTACTTTGCCATTTCAACAATAAAAATCTCACCTTTCTTACATTAAAAATCTCGTCTTTACACAGTTAAAAATGACGTCTTTACTCGTTTAAAAATCACGTCTTTCCTCATTTAAAAATCACGTCTTTTTGTGAATAAAAATCATATCTTATAAATTGAAAACTGATTTATATAAAATCAGATCTTAAACAAAACTGATTTAAATATAAGCTTAAAAAAACTGATTTCATATAATTTAAAAAAAAACTGATTTAATATAAATTAACCTATAGAAAATCGGATTTAAATAAAATAAAATAAACAAAACACACCTTGGCCAAAACAAATCTTTATCGATGGAAGGGGGCTTCATTGTCGGCGCTTGAAGGGTGGCACTCCTGGTTCGCGGATCGAGGAAGATGGGGGCGCGACTGAGGGGTGGCGCATCGACTCAGGCTAGGGTTCGGTGGTCGGGAGGCTGAGGGCGCGTGATGAGAGAGGAGGCAAGAGCGAGAGAGAGGGAATGAGGAGAGGGTGGCTCGCGAAGGGCGGGCTCTCTGGTGGCGCGCCAGGGGGTTTAACAGAGGGGAAGCATCGTCGATTCGGCGGTGGGGTTTCGGGGTGGGAGCTCGAACGGGGGGAGGAGAAGGAGAAGGGGACGACGAGGGTGACTGGCGCGAGCGGCGGCGGTAGGTGGAGGACGGAAGGGCGACAGGTCAACGGGGGGTGGGGGGAATCGGGTTATTTTTTATTTTTTCCTTCTGAACTGAAAAGTGAAAGAGAGAGAGGGAGGGGCCAAGAGATTATATAATATATATTTTAATATTTAATTTAACCTCAAAAAGTAACTTTTATTTTCGAACTTGAAACCGAACCCACCGCCTGTCGTCCATAGCTAATTACCCTCATTCCGAACACAATGGGATATGTATCGTAGGCTGATTCGATCATTTTGATCAGTTTTCGTCAAAATCAACGTATAACTCTATATATTGAATTTGAACGTACATTTCAATTTACTGGGGTCACATACGAACTCTAAAAATTCCCGAAAAATATTTTCTAGCTTCGTATTGGCTATACGGTCCTAACAAAACTAATTCGTCAAATTCTGAGATCGTTTGAAAAATGGCCATTTTCCAGTTGATTAAAATCAGCTAAAACTGGTCAAACGCGTTTTCCTTTGCCACGCTCACATATTGGTTCGAAAAATTACGAATTTTGAAACCTAGCAATAACTTGACATCACGGATCCAACAAAAGTGGTTTCGTCGAAATCCGAGGTCGTTTGCAAAATTCCCATTTTTAAGGGCCAGAATTCCATAGCGACTATTTTGAATTTTCAATTGGACATATCTTTTTATCCCCGCTATGAAATTTTGATTTTTCTGATTCGTTGGAAAGAAATTCTCAAATAGATCCGAATATTTTTGGTTTCGTTAAAATCCGGTTTATTTTGCACCAGGTACATTCATTTGAACTTTGAAATCGAATTATTGAACTACCGCGCCATTTTCAATTCCTTTTATATATATATATATATATATATTCTAACAACGATTCGAATAAATATATACGTTCTATTCTATTAAAAAAAATATTTCTCATCGTTATTATTTAAAATAATTCATTTTAAATATTCAAAATTCACTAAAATTGCCAAAATAAAATTTTTAAATTGGCTCGGATTTCCGGGTTATTACAGAATAGATATGAATAAACCGAGGATGTGTACAACTAGACAGTGGTCAACAAAGATCCACTAATCCCCAAGAGAATAGATACATGCACCATGATCTAAATAAAAGAATATGTACACAACATTTGATAAAGACATAGGTACAAAAGTACATAAAGCTGCAGAGACAGAGTAGCAAGCTGAAAGCAGAAGATCAATCATGCGATGAGTCCCAAATGAGTACCTAAAATGACTCGGCCTGACCCGAGTATTATTTCTAAGAAAATAAACAATAAACAGATCAGTCTATTTGTACTCATCAAATAAACTGAGATAAAAAGAGATAGAACACAGGATGACATGATTCTAGTAATAATATCTAGTCATAAACAAATATGAAACATGGCATGGCAACAAAATTAGGAAATGACAATGGAATGTCAGCACACAAATATCTCTAAATAATCTCCTAGCTAATGTAGAATGCAACATTCAAACAATAGCACACAACAGGAAATGACAGAGGAATGCCTACTATAAATCAAATTGACGTGCATCACATCAAAGTAAACGTAAATCAAATTGACGTGCATCGCATCAAAGTAAATATAAATCAAATTGACGCACATCGCATTAAAGTAAATATAAATCAAATTGACGCGCATCGCATCAAAGTAAACATAAATCAAATTGACGCGCACCGCATCAAAGTAATCAAGAATCAGAAATCATTTATCAAATTGGCGCGTAATGCGTCAAAGTGGTCAAATTGACGCGCAATGCATCAAAGTAGTGAGATACGATCTCTAGGTAGCGAACCCATTGTTTGAGCCGAAGCTCCCTACGAGGCCGGGTCGTGACCCCGGAAGAGAGAAAACACATAAATCGTGAAATCTCTAGAAAACATCATAAATCATAGAAAGTTGGACCGAAGTCCCATAAGTGAAATCCAAGAATCGTAAATCCCACTCGGGCGATCGAGGACCACAAAACATAAGTCATAGAGGCGTATACCATGGATCTGGGTGAATAGAAATTACTCCGAGCTAGTTAATATAAGAAAATAGCAACATGTCCCATAACCACATGCTATTCTCGAATATTTACGCACTCGTAATTGGTTCCTATTCAAAACAGAGAAAACCATAGAAGGAGCATTGCCACGGTTTTCTATCGGACGAGTCCAAGAATTAACCATCAAAGCAAAAGTAAGGATTCATAGTCCTTGATTTTATTAAGATGTTTAATTAGATTTCTCATACGAATGAGAAAAAGGATTATAAAATATATACTAGTAGATTTGCAGAAGGTTCATAAAACGATTTCGTAAATTAGCTTCGTATAATGAAGTTAGATTGGAAATCATTTTAGTACAAGAATTTGATATCTACTGATAACATAAAACCTCTTTATATAATTTCAAAGTGGCAATAAATAATAGTACGATTGCCGAGGCAAATCGATCAAGGGGATTCATGTCAAATTGACATAAATCCAAATCATAAATCATCAAATGTAAATTCGATAAATCGAATGTACATATAGCTCATTAGTGAATCCAATGACGTTAATAAATGGCTAGAAATCACCCTGAAGCGACAGGAAACAAAGACACAAATTCAGGTGGCGCAGATCAAAGATCGATCACCAAGGTGATCGTTAATGCGTAATTCACATTACAACAATATACAGGAAATCAAAGGGATAATGGTTGTAATTTCGATCAATGAATGAATTGAAATCCAAAACTATCACCCGAAGGTTTTAAACTATATCGGAATAGACTCGAAGGATATCGAGTCGATAATTCTCATTTTAGAATCGTGAATCATAATCGAACTAATATCGAGGGTCAAAGCCGAATTAACAAGTAAACAGATTCAAACTACTCCAAAACTAGTTTCATTTCAAATCTCTCGTCGATACAGTTCCAATGCATCTTGTTTCGCCGAATTCCGATTTCGTATGAAAAATTTATGATCGTTTTAATGTAAATTAATTATTTCGCCCTTTGTTTTTCACTAATCGGTTATTTACATTGGATTTTTTCCTCCACCAAAAATTCCCATTAACTCCAAATTACTCCAAATTAGTTTCATTGGAAAGCTCTCGTCGAGATGGTTCCAACGCACCTGATTTCGCTCAATTCCGAGTCTGTATGAAAAAGTTATGGCCATTTAAAGATTGAACTTTTTTTTCTTCTGTTCGGCCATTAATGGCCGAACAGAAGGCATTTGCTCGGCCATTAATGGCTGAACGGCTGTTAAACCCCCAAAAATTTACATTTTTGCCAACCAAACATCTCCAAAATTATACCGGCTAATGCCCGAAGGCCTATGATGTTAAATACATGCAAATGAGGCATCTACAACTCACCGAAGCAACTCATAACACCAAATTCACATGCACAAACATTCACACAAGAGATTTGCAATGATTCTTGATTATAAACCCCAAAACGATTAAATTCTCTAACGAAAGAAATCAAATGCGATATAGGTGAATTGTGAAGTATTAGAACTTGTCGGGTGCGACAATGGTACTTCACAACACCATATTCACATGCATAAGCATATATACATAAGATTGCAATGATCTGGTTTATAAATTCAAGTATGAACAAAATTCCAAACCAAAGCACACTAAAGCGATTCAAGCGACTTGTGAAGACTTAGAAATTTGCTAGGGCAACGGAGCTTCACAACATCACCAAATCAACTCATAACATATGCATTAGATCGTATGAACAATCCTTATCATAATTTTCAACTCAATGAAACATAGAAACATGAAATCGGCTAAGTTACACTAACATAACCAATTCACTAGCACATGCAAACTCATATGAACACTAAATTACACTTGTACAAGCCAATGGCTTGTGGCATAGATGTGAGTTCAAAAAGAACTCACCTCAATTTCATGAACGACAAGAACAAGCTCCAACTCAAGCAAAGAAGCTTTCTTTCTTCAATTGCTCCTCTCTAATCACCATATAAACACACATGAAGATACATGAGTATTAGAGCATGATCAAAATCCGAAATTGAGAGGAGAGAAAGGTAGAGAACGAGTAGAGAGAGAGCTTACCCTTGTTCTCCTAGGATTAGCATATGATTGGAGCTTCAAATTGCAAAACCTAGGTTGTAATTTCTATTTCTCTTTCCACTCTCTCCATTATTTTGCCTGAGGAAATAAAAATGAAGTGAATGAGAGGAGAAGGAGAAGTGTTGGGCTGATAGGAATAGTGGGAGAGTTTTAAACAAGCCAATTTGGCTAGTTTAGCCACAACTAAGCCCTTTTTTGAAGCCCGAAAATCCGTAACTCCAAACATATTGAAGTTTATACTCAAAAAGGTCGTAAACGATGATTCAGACTCAATGGAAGTAGTCCTGAATCCTAATTTTATCGTTTGTGAAAAACGACATTTTGAGTGACACATGAGATACGACGATATATTTAAATATAAAATATTTAAATCTAAAATCGTCGAATGAGCGGGTTGTTACACAAAAGATTGCATGGGTATATATACATGCAAATTCAAAATTAAAACATGAAGGTGGGTTATAATTGGAATAATATAAATATAGAGAATTATCTAAAGCAAATAATTAATGTTATTAACTAACGTTAAAATCATAAAGCGCAGCGGTGTAGAAAATCCGCCTCGACCCAGGATTGGTTGACCCATGTTAGAGTTGGGTCGACCCATGTGTCGACCCAGGGGTCCACCCACCTCTAGGATAGGTCGACACAAGGGTCAACCCACCTCTAGGTTGGTCGACATATGGGTCAACCCGTTCAGTCCAGATCTATTTTCTACATGACGATTTCTAATATAAACGACTCAGATTTTATGTAACGAACTGGTATTTTTTACCCCGAAAATCGACATAAAACCCATGTCAACTATCCAAGAATCGAACATACCAGATTATTAATAGAAAGAAGTTAGATGGGAGAAAAAGAAAGAAAGAAATATTAGAATAGAAGAAGAAAAGACAAAAGAAGAACAAAAACAACAAAGAATCTCACATCGCGGGGGAATAAAATATATTATATAACATAACTTTTGAAATACAAATCAGTACCGGTATACAATACCATTATCAGAGTACTACACTTACAATATAGCGGAAAAATAATAACTAAATAACGCTGAAGCCTTCTGCTCCAAGCTCCTCTAAGCATATCAGTAAATACCTGAACTACTTGACTTCCCACACAAATTTGGGCACCCAAGAGTTTAGGGTAAAATAAAACAAAATAAACTCTAGGTCAATCATGGGATTGGTATGAGTAAACAATTTAAAACAGTTTGAGAAATTAAACGATATCTCATAAGACCATGCCGTATAACACAGAACGGGTTTTAATCCTTATAAGAATCCAAAACACTTGCTTTCAAAAATCCTTTTGAAAGAAAGGATAATCTTTATATCAACATTCTTTTGATATTTAATAGTGCCTATCAACCACAGCTAAATATTAGTCTAACAGATTGCTTGCATCTCACGCTCTACATACATAGTATACCATCAAAACCGCGAGCACTTATTGGATAATGGATTTCCAACTATGACAAGGTATGGAACCACCTTCCGATAATGTATCTGTAGAGAGGGATACACTAGGTTCAACAAGAACATCTTGTAACCCGACCACACATGACCGACCACTCATTTCACTTGAGTATATTGAATATATATCACCAAAGGTTGGGATCAACAATCGTTTCTCGAAAGGGATAGTATCGAATAGAATAAAGAAGGAAATAAATTTTCTCTAGATAGGTGATAATACACCCTAATTGGGAGCTAACCACTTAGCAATGTTGCCTGCCTGATTTTTGTCATTTCCCGATTGTTGAGGCCTGAGTCTACGATTACTTATGATTCATTTGATAATACAACCACTTTGAATGCCACATTGTCATATCCTTTAAGCATTAGTTGATTTGCACAAATATATTCTAGATAATATGCTAAGAAAATAAATTCTCCACCACCATATATATTTATATAGACCAACATATGTAATCATTGGAAATACTCTGTCAGACATTCGTCCATACAACTTCATTCTAGGAATGAACGAAACTGAATGCACAATTTCCATTAGTGAATATTGGGCACACGTCCCTATTATGTTTGTAAATTCAATCGGCATCCACAGTAACTTTAATATATAAAGCAGGTCCCTAGAATTTGTTGTTACGTGCTTTCTTAAAAAAAAGCGCAGACATATAAAAAAAATCTAAAATCTACAAATATTCCCAGAAGACCACGAAAAAAAAACTTGCATACATGTATGCAAGTATACACAATAGTTGCATACATGTATGCAAGTATTCCTGAAGCAGTTTACACTGAAAATCTGTGTGAATTCTTGCATACATGTATGCAAGTATTCTAAATACATGCATACATGTATGCAAATAAATCATGCAGGTTTCACATTGAAAAATATGTGTGAATACTTCCATGCGTGTATGCAAGTATTCTGTTTTCTTGCATACATGCATGTAAAAATGAACTGAGATTCATGCCTATGGATTGTTGCATACATGTGTGCATTTATTATGAATACTTGCATGCATGCATGCAAATAAATATGAACTAATTTGCATGCCTACGAATTATAGCATACTTGTATGCAAGAATACTGTATTACTTACATGCGCGCATGCAAAAAAGCAAACCCAAATGCATAACTGAAATAGTTGCACAGATGTGTGCAAGAATTTCAAATATATGCATCATGCGATACAATAAACTGTTGTTTCGCTGTTTTTATGTATTTTTGGTTTTTGACATGTTTTTTGGTTGTTTTTTCATCTGAATTTTATTTTTGTTTTCATGTTTTATTTAAATATGAATTTACCTGATTTTTTTTGATGAATTTTCGAAAAATAGGGATGTATTTTATAATAAGTTTTGGACCGGACCTGAGCCTAATTTCCAAGCCTTTTATGGACCTGTGCCAAACTCACCCTTTCCATTAATCCATCTTAGGAAATTTCTACCTAGGATTAACAGAAAAAGCCCTTGCACTTTACTCCGTTTCGAGTATCTTCATATAATCTGATCGCAATGCTAGTGCCAATACGGAGTGGTTCTCGGATAATAATCCAACCGACCTCTCCATATTGACACGATGTTGGACAATACTTCGATTGTCGGTTATTTAACTATCGAAGAAAAACAAGCATTCATCCAAAGCATCAAACAATCACTGGGTCCATTAATTAATATTTCATTAATAAAATTTATCATTTCCCAATTTCTCTTCAATATCTTTACCCAGATATTTCTCCAAACTCGTTTAGCCTCTCACGATTCTTGGAAAAACATTTCCATTTATCATAACAATCAATTTTCTATATTGTAGAAAATATCACTTTTTAACGTTGCAAGACATTTCTGTTTCTTATTTACATATTATTATTCTTCCCCATTTACCAGTCCTTAATTGTAAACTAGTAAGAGAACAATTTCCTAAGTATCAACCTCGAAGGCCGAAACCAACATCAGATCGATATTCAAGAAGTCATTCAACTTAACTAATCTCCAGTCAATTTCTAATTTTCTTAACTCCATTTCTTAACTTCTTATCAACAAAATCATTTCAATCTTCAAAATGTTTGTTTTAAACCATCATTCACTCTAAATGTATATACGCTTTTTCTTCCCACCTATCCAGATTTAATTTCATAAATTCTTTTTCTTATTTATAAAATTCCATTATATGTTTATTTGATTATTAAATTTCATATACGATTGATAAGTCAATTTCAAGTTATCTAACTTTTGTTAAATTTTTCTATCTCCTTAAATTTCTAGAAAATTTCACCAGCACCTCCTTTGTATCGGTCAATAGCTCAAACCCTAACTCTCCTCTCTAGGCCCTTCCCATTCAAAAAGAAAATTGAAAAGCCAAGGGTTTGTCGATTCGGCGCATAAAAACTCATGGAATTTAAACATATACCTATTTGTTGGCACTCAAATTATAATCTTCATTCTCTTCATTCTATACTTATTTAACATACATACGTCCATTCCTAATTTATTCCAACTCAATCCAATCACTTTTAACTCAATTTGCTAATTTATTCTTTAATTAGCTCTTTTTTGCCTATTTCACTTTTTATTTGAAAATAACATGTTCAAATAAAATTTTAACTTGCTTATAAATTAATTGAGTTACATTTTCAATTCAAGTTTCATATTTGATTTCAAATACGAATTCACAAATCTAATTTACCTTTCAAAGTCCAATTTCGATCCAAAACCCAATTAAACAATTTCTTCTCTAATTTGTTAACTTGAATCAATAATTAAAAATCTGATTTTTATTTGAAAAATCTATTAACTTATTACACTTGAGTTCATATTTATTTTATAACTCAAGTTTGGATTTTTCTAATAGAAATTCGGATTTTATTTACTTAAAATCCTTATATTAATTTTAAATAAACTATTATAGTTTTTACACTATTATGGTGCTGTTTTTCTAGAAATTTGTTTTTGACATAACTCAAAATCTAGACGAAATCCGGATTTTTTTTCTCTTCCATTAGAAAAATATTAATCAACCAATCTTGACAATACTTGTTTCGAAGAATTCCAACTTAAATTGAGTTCTATATACTCAATTGAAGTTCGAAACCTCAAATTACGAACTACCGCATTGGCGAGTTCGTTTTAATTATATTTAAATATAAACGTTTAAACTTCATTTAATTTAAATTTCAATCTCGTTCTCATATATTTTAATATACATATTAATCCAGCTTTCCAAATCCAACTTAATATTCCATATTATTCCTAATCGTCAGTAATTCCATAACTCAGTTATAATTTATTTACAACTAAATCTTAAACATTAAATTCTAATTCATTTGGGAATAAATTATTTTATAAAATTTTATATAATCGAGTTCCAATCTTAACTTGGATTAAACTTAATTCAGTTTATATTCTGAAATTCTAGAATAAAATCTATCGTTCTCTCTTCGAAACAATTTCCAATCCTTTTTAAATTAATACTTGAATTTAAATGTTCAAATTATCCCACCTTATTTATAAATGTCGTTTATAAATTTAACTTCCTCGTTTTATATATAATAAAACAAGTTTTCATTTCAAATTCCATTTGAAATCAAATTCCTATCTTGGAATATTTTGTTATAACCTATACATATAATTGTAGAATATATTTCCATATTTAATTTTAGTTTCTGTCTAATACAATTTAAATACCATTTCTGAAAATAATTTGTTTTTAATAAATTGGACATAGTCGAATTCATATCGTAAATACGTATGGATTTATTTCACTTCAATTTATATTCGGAACATCGGAATAAATTTCATTGTTTCCCTTTTTACACGATTCCCAATTCTCATTTTAAATTCATATTTGAATTTAAACATTTAAATTATCCAAATGATAATTTTTCACCTTTATTTACAAACGTCGTTTATATTACATGTTTATATATTTAAACAAGTCTCGATTTCAAATCCATTTGAAATTAAATTTCTACTTTGGAAATATAATTTTTCCTTTTTAAATTCACACTTGTATATACATTTCCCGAATTATCCAATGATAATTCATTTCACTTCATTTATAAACATCGTTTATAAATGAACTACTTGTTTTTATTACTCAAAACAAATTAATACTTCTAGTCCATTCAAAATTCAAATTCTATTTTGAACAAAAAATGATTTTCTATTTTTAATCTCAATATCTCTTTTCACGATATTTTTATATATCAACATTTAGGCTCAGCAATATTAAACATCCAAAACACCCAATTATCAATCATAGGTTGTTTAACACATCATATATGATAATATATATAAAAAATGATTTTCCCATTGCTGATTATCCAGTTTAATTTTGTATCGTCGGCTATGAAATTACTGGAATGAAATTTACTGTGTACCTACGATTATTTAATTTTATTCGACAATTACACGATTATTTATTTAATAAAACTACTAAAATAATTAATTAAATTATTCTATATATTTTAAATTTTGTAGAAACATATACCTTGCTCTTGAACAACAACAAAGCCAACTCAACACACATCGACCAATTCCTACTTCAAACATCATAGCTAATACCACGTTAACCCCAACTCATCCCTTTCTTCCCCGACCCGTCGCATTTCCAACTATTGTAGCTCACTGCTAAATTACCTCACGACAACCAAGCTTCCTTGTATTAAGTGAATGACTTCCTTATGCATAGAGAAATTCAACTCTAGTCCAACTTGTTCATTATCAGGAAATTAAAACTCCATCTCGCAAGTACCACTCAGACCAACTTGTCACCTCCAAACAGCAGTTGTTCTTACTCCCAGGAATTCGAAAACCTTGTTCTAATTTCCAGATGAAAAGGAAGAAAATGCAAATCCTTTATCCTTGCACAATAAAGCCATGACTTTGATTTTGCCCTAAACCTCCCTGGGTATTACGACTTTACCCAACGAAGATGATGACCCCTTCCCTTTCACGCAAGCTATCATTTCCTTACTCAATCCTAAAATTTGAACTACATAACAGATCGTGACTTCAAACCCCTAAAACACACAACGCCACCCTTCGACTTTCCCATCAACGCCTCATACCTCCACGCGACTTAACCCTATTCTCGGCTATGAGCTACCGATCGTGGGAAACCCCATTTCCTCGAGATAAAGGTTGTGATACACACGAATTCGAAAGCTTCGATTGGATTTCCCATTTAATTTTCTTCCTAAATTTCTGTTGATTTGGCCAGAATAACGATAGGAGGAAAAAAAGCCCCTTTTGATTTTTATTCCAATGGTTAAAATTCACGTTTTTGAGAAAAGAAGAAAAGAATTTGCGGCCTAGAATTGTTTCAGAACTGAGGAAATGGAATAGGAAGTTGTGATTTATATGGGAAAGACAGTGACCATTTCAATTTTTGAAGCTCCGACTATCTTTGCAAATGAAAAAGGAATGGAAACAGGAAGGGTGTGTCGCATTATTTATAAAGATGAATGCTTCGACATTAAGGAATTTAGGTTTGCATATATTACATTATAGGTATAGGCTTAAGTACATGTAATTTAATTCAATTATATTTTTATTTGATTTCTAATTAATACGATTTGATTTTGATCTTATCCATTAAAAATATCTCACGGTTCACAACTTGAACTCACGAACCGCTATTTTAACGTAACAATTGACGTTCCAATGTTATAACACTATTCTGAATTCAACATAATAGATTATAAAATTTAATTCAAACGTATATATAAAATAACCATATTAAATCGATATAATATAAATATTAAACTCTATACATATTAACTCCTCGATAATAAATTATTATCATCATTGTTTATAGCCAATATAATTTAAATTGATCATCTGAATCATTTTGATTCAAATTTTACTTTGAAATTAATTATATATATATATATATCATTTTCATATTACAATAATTTGATATTCTTGAAATTAGACCGTATTCGATTATTAAATCGATAAATCGGTATAAATATCCATTTATATTATCAACTCACATTTAATATATTTAAAATAATATTAAATGTTTAAAATTAATTGATCAAAAATCCGGGTCGTTACATTTTAATTGATTAAATCTAATGGATCAGACTTTCTCGTACACCTATAAATAGACTAGCAGGGCCTAGATTTAAACTCATATTTTCTGAGATGCTGCCCAGGCTCTGCCATTCTCTTCTTCCTCGAAATCTTTTTAGGAAAATAGAATATTGGTTCATAGTGGTTCTGATTCAAGATTTGAAGGTAAGAGATATAAATCTACAAATAGGTGTTCAGAATTCTGCTTAACGTGAGGTAAGTTCTGGACTCTGATTTATTTAGATTTATCTTCCTCTTTCCCTCTTCTTTTAGTATCATATTTGCAAATCCGTGGTTGTTTAATATTAAATTCAGTTAGGGAGGCCACAGAATAACAAATCTGGATCAGATTCAAGGATTGAAAAGCTGTCTGGTGAGTGGATTTAAATTATACATTTTTAAATAATGGTATATTTACCATTTGCATTTCCCATTATTCTTAACATGTTAAATAACTGTAAATTTTGATAATTGCAGTATAATTCATTTTTAGTTATGTTAAAAATATCACTGTTGTATAGATCTATTTTATGAATCTATTAATCGGATTAAGATCACGGTAATACTAGAATTGCGGAATTTACAATAAAAGTGAATATGTTACAGAAAATGTTGTTAATGACAAGCTGGATATTGTGAATCAAATTACAGTGAAATTGGGAATAACAGAAAAAGAGTAGATATGCCTAATTTGTATGTAAAATTTATAGTAATTGGGAAATTGTAGATAACCGCACTGAGAAACGAGGTTAATTTCAACTTGTAGTAGAAGCCTGCCCGAAACCATTCGGCAAATCCCGCATCCACAAGTGGTCAACTTAGTGAGAGAGGTCTGGTGCCTAAACACACAAAAAAAATGTATGCAACAGAAAATAAGTAAATAAATAAGTTAGTAATGTCTGTTATGGTACAATAAATAAATATTTTGGGACTGATAAAATAAAGATACTTCATTGTCAATTAATGTCTTAGGAAACTATGACTATTAGGTTCATATGTGACATTAATTGTAATTAATAGAATTAAATGGTATGTATGGAAATATACAAGACGGTAAAGAAATGTATGCTACAACAATAAAGGTTTAGTTAAAAAAGGGAAAATGTGATGAACAAGAAATATAACCTATTATAACTGGTTTTATGAATAAGAATGGTTAGGCTTGTCCTAGGGATAAGTGGAAATTATAACGTAGGTTATAATAAATAAAAAGGATACTTATTTATAAGGCTTAGTTTAGAGAACTAAGCTAATAAGTAAACAACAAAAAGCTGTAATGACAGTGTAAGGTTATGATTAAAAAAGACTTACGCAATGAAATAAGTTATATTTAATCATATATATTAAGTAACATGTTAATAGAAAACATGGGGATTGGGATAAGATATACTTAACTATACATTGAGTAGAACATTTTATTGTAATTTGTAAACATGAAGTTGGACAATGAATGACATGGTAATGATGTAAAAAGATTATAGGTTACCCTCGTTAATTACAATCTAGGGAATAACATGTTATGGGCTTATTAATGAACTTAAATGGGTTAAGTTATATTACTAACTCAATAAGCGAGAGTGGTCAGTTCCTACGATATATAAGGGACTCAGAGAAAACCTGTAACTTGAATAAAAAGTTTAAATGTGGATAACCAAGTTAATTGGCAATCCAATAAGATAAGATAAGCGCATGATTAAAAGATTAGACATAGGGTCTAATAACATGTTAGTGTGATGCGCTTGAACCAGTCTGCATGTACGAAGATAAAGAACTCAACGGGGTAGATCATCGAGGTATCAGGAGGCACTAGAGGAGCACGTCCATCTGATTATTCTGCTTGATGTTCTTCTTGCTGGCTCTATGGGACTGGATGGAAGCACACGGCTTCCGAGGGACGTGGTTGTTATATATGACGATTATATAATTTTTGTTTGATGATAACAAACATATATATATTATTATAAATGTGTTTGCAATTGTACTATTCTACTACATCACGTGTAGAATTAAATATTTATATTTAAATAGAATACTACTACACAAGAATTTAAATATTCAAACAATATTTATTTAAATATAATATTTATTACAACATTTTAATAGTACAATTTTTATAACTCCACTATCTGTACATCTCACTGTAATACAATACATTCAATTCAAATTCATTTGTTACATCAGTTGCTCACCACAACTCTCAATTCACTCTGTTACATCACTCAGACTTGGTTATATTCACTCTTTAATACAACTCATATACTGTCACACTCACTCATACACCCCGACACACTTGTCTTCTGTCTTTCTTCACAGTCAGTCCAGTCACCTGCTTACCTATCATAGAAATAGACAAAGTAAACTGGAACAAAAATATTTTTAAATTCTAGCAGATATAATTTTATTTTAAAATGTATTTACCTCAGAATTTTGGTATGTTTCTCATCATATTTCATGACTTGATCTGATATGTATATATATATATCCATTTGTGTTTGGACAGCTTGTGATATTCACAGTGATTCAGTTTAAATACCACAAGGTAGACAATATCTCTAGTGCTTATATATATTCTACATGAACATGAATACACATACATATGTACGTATATAGACATATATTTTGAGCAGGGGTAAAATGGTCATCATGGGATAAAAATATCAAGCAAGGTATGTTCAAGTGAAGCCTGACACACATGCATGGTGAATTGTTTAGGTGTCCATGAACAACACTAGATAATAGCAATGACATGGCAAAAAACAATGAGAAGATACATACAACAAAGACACACACACACATATATATATATACACACACACACACATATTTATATATACAAGCGTGTGTGTACATATATGTATATATATACATATGGTTCAGGAAGATACATGCATGTACAAGAGTAGTGACATGCACATATACATGGGTCAAGACAGCAAGCTTGAACAAAACTCACACCAGAACTCAAGTGAACAAACAATGGCAAAGCAACACAAGATTCAGTTGTGTAGCAAGAATTAAAGGCGAGAAGTCAGGCATGTCATGCACATAAAACAAGGGGCAAGCCAGTTGTATTTCTGATGCAAGCAGTCATGTGGCAATACACAGGTGTTTATGTATACATAACAAGGCATCAACATGTGTTTCAAATGGTCATGCAGTTTGTATTGGAAATTCGAGTACAAATGCAAGAATACAAAAAATGGTCAAATGCATTGCAACATGACACATGACAGTGCTCATACTCACAACAATAATGTATCAAAATGCAACATGCACAAGTCCTCAAATTTAACATGGCACAATGCATGGTCCAACACCAATTCATGTTTCTAGTTCAAGCCAAACTAGAGTACACTAATGAATCGAGATAGAAAGAAACAACTCAGACCTAAGCTTGGTACATTAAACAAATTCAAGAATAAATGAACACATCATGGCATGTTCACAAAAGTTCACAAGGCTACATGAATAAGGGTGCATGAAAATCGGACAGTAATGCAACAACTCAACTGGAGCCAAAGAACACAAGTCACAACACAGGTGAATTCATGAATACAAGCACACATGAATATACTTGTGCATGCATGTGAGTATGGAAAGAGACACACCCAAGTCATAAATAATCATGTATGGGACAGTGGAATGAAATGCATAAGATTATTTTTAACAGGAAAGCCAACAAGGGTCGTGACAGAAACCAGTGCATATGGAAGCTCAAGAAATTGGTCAAGTCGATATACATGTAGACAACCTCAAAGAAAAATGGCATGGATGTCAAGCCAGTAACATAGTAAAAGGAAAGTAATAAAACTGACATGCAAGAAGATAAATTCAAGTGACACAACATGTGTAATGGAGACAGTCAAGAACACAAGCTCGACAGTATATATATATATATATATATATATATATATAACATGGCTGCATGGGTAAAGGACATGTTCATGCAAATACACAAGATTCGTGAACAAACTATTTTCAGATATGTGTATACAATGTAGTACAATTGTTCAGATCAGTGGTCAATACATGCACACAAGTTCATGTATGAATCATGTTGCAAGACATTTTCAAATTCAAGAGCATAAATGCAATACGAATAGATCATCATGCAAAGAACAAACCAGAATGTTTTCTTTGATTTACAATTTTGGCAAATACCATGAATCAATATTTGGAAAGGTTGCAATTCATGAGTACAAAATGTTTCCAGAATTCAGTATGCATTTTTTTTAGGTAGAAAATCACGGTATTATTTTAGACAAGAAATAAATTCATTTATTTCCAGAATTTTTATCAGACATTCGCGGCTAGTTTAATCAAGTAAGTTTTTCAATGACGCAAGGGCCAAGAGAACATTTTTTAATTTGCTTCCATAAATTATGCGTGAGTACAGGGAAACAGTCACACAAGTATCATGCCAAAAATCAAAGCAACAATCACGCAAGTCAGACCAATTCAATATGAGAAATCAGATAATGATTTTAAGGTTTCTAAACCGTATTTAATCAACACCCATTCATCATTGACATTATCAAAAAAAAAAAAAAAAAAAAAAAAACAAGCCACGAATTCGAGAGCTCAGAGAAATCAAATCAGAAATACTCACGTTGTTTTCGTTCATATGCAAATCATCAAACAAGAGAGCCAGAACAATTCGCTTATCAAAGAAACAATTTTACAAGTTATTGAAATCGCGATTTGAAGCAAGGGGGACAAAGCCCTACTTTTCTGATATCAGCCGACATTGTTATCGAAGACAACATTTCAAAGGAAATAAAAGAGACCGACTTGTGTTAATTTAGAAAAGGGGGTTTTGTTTAATTTATTCTATTTTGTTTTTCATTTGTAACCGTTCATCAATTTTTCTAGTTCTTCTGTAAAAGTAGAGAATTCTAGTTACAGGGTTATAGCTAAGGTTTTCGAGTGACGGATCTGTAACTCGGAAAACTAATTTTGGGGTTAAAATCAGTACGGGGTTTTAAGCGTAGGATTAGAACAGTTGGGAGTTGGTGCCGCGAGTTGACAGGGATTTTGTAAGCGTAGAGATTGTTTTAATTCTAGTAAAAACCTTGGGGAATGCAGCAGTAGGCAGAGTTTGCCGAAGCGGGGTAAAATCTGTGTTATTCACTTTCTGCATTTATTTTCTCTATCACAATCTGTGCTGTGATAATTTTAATATTTCATAAAATTCCAATAAACCCTATTCATCCCGCTTTATGGTTAATCTAGATCCAACAAGTGGTATATAACAATTCGGATTTTTCGAAACAGTCAAAATTGCTGAAATATTCGTTCGTTGTAAAACTACGTGAAAACTATTAACTTATTGTACAATATCTGATAAACATTCAACATTGCTAAATGTATAGGATACAAATTTAATTATACAACTTAATCAAAGATCTTTTAATACACTATGTGTGCTGTAATACAAGAGAACTTAAACAAATAAACCAACCTTTGTATAACTCTAATGAGATAGACAGTAATAAATACTCCTGCAAACTCAACAAACAAGTCAAATGCGTAATAAAACAGTAAGCAAGAACGATACCACATTACTAGATGCATAATAATAAACAACAAACAAAATAGGATTATGTTATTCAAGAGGCTGCATCACTACCACTTTTGATTGCCTACGTACCCTTATCTAATTGGGTATCCAATTAGATACAGGATCAAGCCAACGTAGTTCTCCTATTCACAAATAGGACTCATGGAGCCTACGATGCACAAACAACATTGCAATTCTCAAATTACCCTTTATCTTAATCTTCACATTTAGATTTATCAAATCTAATCAACTTTATTATTTTCAAAATCCATTCTTTTGAAAATAATCCCATCGATCTTAAATTCCCGATTTCATTTCAATTCGTTGAAATAATATATTCCTTTTATATCAAATCATACTTCACTTTGGGATTTGAAAACAAATCACTTTTGAAAATCTCAAATATCTACAATACAAGCATATCAACATATATGCCACCAGATCGATAGTTTCTCCCAATAACAAGGCCACTGGATACTAGCCGCCTCCATAAATAAATAAAACCGTCTCTCCAACATTTCAGAGCAGACTAACATTCAAGGGTCTTCTAAACCCCATATCCACTTCTTAGTCGTGGGTTACCCGAATCTCGGTAACACAACAAATCACAACCGGATGAACAGCCTAAGGTAATAAGAGGAGACATAAAATCTTGAGTCAGACAACAGTCTTAGTGAGCGATAAAACAACTAGAAAACTTCAACAATAAAGTATATGAGAAGGGATAGGTAAACATACTGTCTTCAAATCATGGTGTTGTTGTTTTTCTAAATCATTTTAAACAACGGGATTTAAGCCATCGAGATTCTCTTCGCTTATAAAACATCTTTTTGTAAACCACTTAATATCTTTCAAATATTTATTTCCAAATATTTTCTATTTCTCTGAAATCAAACATTAATTTCATATTGTTTTATGAAAACAATCTTTCAAAATCATTCATTTAAACTTATGTTCACAAATTAAATGAATCAATATTGACGTTAAACACCTTTTAGTCAAATCATGAAATAGATCACAAGGCGTTAGCACACAAATATTTTCTACCCAACCCAATGCTAAATATAAAAGCATACTTGCTCATAAACTGGTCGAGCGTAAGTCACACAATCGATCAAATAATAATAACCAACAATAAATGATAATCAATAAATAACACAACATTTATCATTATTCGTATACTTAACTCGTTTCCGACATTATCAACTTAACTATTCCTCGTCCGGGATGAGGCTAGGTGAGCAGGGCACTGGTTGCTCCTGAACATCTCCTTAGTTTAAGCACCTCGAACCGAATCTCAGAAACATATAGGCCTACTCGTCGGCTTATTAGAGTTATGCTCTTTATGTCACTTTCTAGTTAAGTAATTAAGAAGATATATTTAAGAGGGAAATAAAAGATATGCTACATGATATAAAGTTGTCATTTTCTTTCGAAAACAAGAGGGTTCTAAAGTTAATAACTTTACTTAGTTAATGTCACTTTAACTTTATACTTCAAACATAACACATTTATAAACAATATATAGCTAAAAGATAACTTATATCCGTACCTAACCAAGCACACAAAGCCATAAGAAAAAAAGAACCAACTACTTTCATTACCACCGGCCTAAAGATCCAATCTTTAGCACTTCCAAACCAAGCCAAAACCAATCCTCCTCCGCCACCACCGTTGTCACGGCCCTTCCTAGGAACCACTTCTTTCTCCCTCCTTCCTCCACTTCTTACTTGCTAATCATGCCTTCCATGATGTCTTAGGCCTAAAGCCAAAGTTTAAAAGAGATTAAAGGAGATTTGGTTAACTTTCGAAAAAGTTAGAGAGTAATTAGTGAATTAGTGCTTAAGCACTTCCACCATTTTTAACCCTCCTACTTCTTCTTAAGAAGTACCATAAGAAAGTAGAGTAAGAAAAGAAATTGTGTAAATATTCCTAAGGGTATACCTCCCTTTATATAGCCTTAGGAATGTGACGGGTAAAGTCCAAAAGCCCCTTAAAACCCTTATCTTACAAATGAAGTATTTCCATTTTTGCTCATTTTCCTTATTTGCTCATTTCCTAAATATCTTTTCTTATGTCATGCATGACATCATCCAGATATTAAGTTAAACTACTAAAAATATTTTTATTTTCTAGTTACTAGCCTAATGTATAATTAGACGTTCATTTAAATTTTCAACAACTTTTATTGAGAAAATAGTTATATATTGATAAAACGATTTGCGGTCATTTTATCAATATTTTTCCAAAAAATATATTTTTGCAAACATTTTTCCAAAATGAGTCTAGCATCATTAATTTCTTATGAAATGATGTTTAACTAGGTTATAAAATCATATTTATACCATATAACAATATTCTAAAATAGTTACGATGTTCAAAGATAAAGTACTATAATTTTCGGGTCTTTACATTCTCCCCCACTTTAATTATTTCATCCTCGAAATTGCAAGAACAGGAAAATGTAACCAAAAGCAAACTATCAAGTTAAGCACACCAAAAATAATTCAACCCATATCCCCGGTCGAGGTACGAGCCTTATCCTATCCATTTATATTTATCAAACTAAGGTAGTTTCATTTAAAATTCCTAGGTTGAATTAATAACCTAGACGAATTTTCCTTAGGCACCTAACCTAAGCTCTGATACCAAATATAACGACCCAGATTTTTTTGAATAGTCAAAATTGCCGAAATATCCGTCTGTTGTATTAGGTGAAAACTACCAACTTAGTGTACAGTATTTGAAAAACATTCAACATTGCCAAACGTATAGGATACAAATTTAATTATAAAACTTAATCAAAGATGTTTTTATATACTATGTGTGCTGTAATATAAGATAACTTCAGATATTTGTTATCTTTCTCTTTGAATGAGATCTCAATTCCAGCTACGGTTTCATAAAAAATAAATCTACCTTTGTATAGCTCTAATGAGATAAATAGTAATAAATACTCCTGCAAACTCAACAAATAAGCCAAATGCATAATAAAATAGTAAACAAGAAAGATATCACATTACTAGATGCATAATAATAATCAACAAACAAAAAAGGGTTATGTTACTTAAGAGCCTGCATCACTACCACTTGTGACTGCCTACATAACCTTATCTAATCGGGTACCCAATTAGATACAGGATCAAGCCAACTTAGTTCTCCTATTCACAAATAGGACTCATGGAGCCTACGATGCATAAACAACAATGCAATTCCCAAATTACCCTTTATCTTAATCTTCACATTTAGATTTATCAAATCTAATCAACTTTATTATTTTCAAAATCCATTCTTTTGAAAATAATCCCTTCGATCTAAAATCCTAATTTCATTTCAAATCGTTGAAATAATATATTCCTTTTATATCAAATCATACTTCACTTTGGGATTTAAAAACAAATCACTTATGAAAATCTCAAATATCTATAATACAAGCATATCAACATATATGCCACCAAATCGGGAGGTTTCTCCTGATAACAAGGCCACTGGATACTAGCCACCTCCATAAATAAATAATATTGTCTCTCCAAAATTTCAGAGCAGACTAACATTCAAGGGTCTTTTAAACCCCATACCCAGTTCTTAGTCGTGGGTTACCCGAATCTCGGTAACACAACAAATCATTTAATATCCCGAGGTGATAAATCGTTTCACAATAATAATCACAAATATCTTCAAATCATAGTGTTGCTGTCTTTCTAAATCATTTTAAACAACAGGATTTAAGCCATCGAGATTCTCTTCGTTTATAAAACATCTTTTTATAAACCACTTATTATCTTCCAAATTTTTATTTCCAAATATTTTCTATTTCTCTGAAATCAAACATTTAATTTCATATTGTTTTATGAATGTAATCTTTCAAAATCATTCATTTAAACTTATGTTCACAAACTAAATGAATTAATGTTGTTGTTACACACATTTTAGTCAAATCGTGAGATTGATCACAAGGCGTTAGCGCACAAATATTTTCTACCCAACCCAATGCTAAGTATAAAAGCATACTTGCTCATAAATTGGTCGAGTGTAAATCACACAATCAATCAAACAATAATAACCAACAATAAATGATAGTCAATAAATAAAACAACATTTATCATTATGTGTATACTTAACTCGTTTCTGACATTATCAACTTAACTATTCCTCGTCCGGGATGAGGCCAGGTGAGCAGGGCAATGGTTGCTCCTGAACATCTCCTTAGTTTAAGAACCTCAAACCGAATCTCAGAAACATATAAGCCTACTTGTTGGCTTATTAGAGTTATGCTCTTTATATCACTTTCTAGTTAAGTAATTAACAAGATATGTTTAAGAGGGCAATAAAAGGTATGATACATAATATAAAGTTGTCATTTTCTTTCAGAAACAAGAGGGTTCTAAAGTTAATTACTTTACTTAGTTAATGTCACTTTAACTTTATACTTCAAACATAAAACATATTTAAACAATATATAACTAAGAGATAACTTATATCCATACCTAACCAAGCACACAAAGCCATAAGAACAAAAGAACCAACTACTTTCATTACCACCGGCCTAAAGATCCAATCTTTAGCACTTCCAAACCAAGCCAAAACCAATCCTCCTCCTCCTCCACCATTGTCATGGCCCCTCCTAGGAACCACTTCTTCCTCCCTCGTTCCTCCACTTCTTACTTGCTAATCATGCCTTCCATGATGTCTTAGGACCAAAGCCAAAGTTTAAAAGAGATTAAAGGAGATTTGGTTAACTTTCGATAAAAAGTTAGAGAGTAATTAGTGAATTAGCGCTTAAGCACTTCCACCATTTTTAACCCTACTACTTCTTCTCAAGAAGTACCATTAGAAAATAAGTTAAGAAAATAAATTGTGTAAATATTCCTAAAGGTATGCCTCCCTTTATATAGCCTTAGGAATATGATGGGTAAAGTCCAAAAGCCCCTTAAAACCCTTATCTTACAAATGAAGTATTTCCATTTTTGCTCATTCTCCTTATTTCTCATTTCCTAAATATCTTTGCTTATGTCATGCATGACATCATCCAGATATTTAGTTAACCATAAATACTAAAAATATTTTTATTTGCTAATTACTAGCCTAATGTATAATTAGACATTCATTTAATTTTTCAACAGCTTTTATTGAGAAAATAGCTATATATTGATAAAACGATTTTCGGTCCTTTTATCAATATTTTTCCAAAAAATATATTTTCGCAATCATTTTTCCAAAATGAGTCTAGCATCATTAATTACTAATGAAATGATGTTTACCTAGGTTATAAAATCATATTTATACCATCTAACAATATTCCAAATAGTAACGATATTCAAAGAGAAAGTACTCAAATTTTCGGGTCTTTACATGGTATCAAGTAGGTATTTCATTAACTTTAAAGTTATGGTGTTCCCTAGTTGTCAATCCAGTGAGGGTCAGTCTAGTCGTATTCCAACTATTTTTAATGGTACAAGTTTTTTGAATTGAAAATCAGAAATGGAATCCTATTTAAAATTTGTTAATGTTAAATGTTGGTGTATTGTTATTAATGGGTATGATATGGTAGATATGAGTGATATTGGACTTAATTGTCGTACTACTCATATTTTATATTCTTATATTGATGATGACTAATATAGCCTTATCTCACATTGTTTAATTGTGCAGGAGATCAGGAATACTCTCGATTTGAAGTATGGAAGAATTGACAGTAGCAGCTCAAAACCCCAGAAGGTCAACTCAGTTTCAGAGCTATGCTTAAAAGGAGGAATAGTTAATGAATTTGATGGAGACTTAATAGACAATGAGATGAAAATTTTCTCTTATGAAGATTTAGTTTATATGTGTACTGATTTAACTAAATCAGTTGATAAACTCCAACGGACAAATAAATCTCTGAAGTCTAAAAATCATGAGTTGACTAGCAAAATTAATGATGTGGTATTAAAACTTGAATACTCTAAAAATTATTAAAACTCTGACTGTAAAAAAATTTTGAATTTGAAAAACAATCTTGTTCATCTCAATAAAAATATTCAAAAGCTTGAGAATGAAATTCTGGTCTTAAAAGGCAACGAGATTGATCTTGTAAGTACAAATATTTTTTTTGCAAAAGGAATTGAATAATTTTAAGATGTCTAAAAATTACAAACTTGAAATTCTTAAAAAGGAAAATTTGGTGAAAAATAAATCTATTTTGAATGAGCTTGAAAACGAGATTGAAAAATTCAAGAATTTCGAAAAACTTGAAACTGAAAAACAAAAATGTTTTGAAAATGAAATTTCTGAGTCCCATGCCAAAATTAAATTGCTTGAAAACGAAAATTTGGTTTTGAAACAAATATATGCTGAAAGGATGAACACTAATAATCATTGTTCAGATTTAATGAAAGAAAATGGTGGTCTTAAATTTAAAATTCAATTACTTGAATCGACTTTAGAAAAATTCTCTAATGGGGAAAAAATCATTGAATATGTCATTGCAAAACCAAGATTCTGTTGGAAATAAATGTGGTCTTGGCTTTGAGAAAAATATTGTTTTTTGGAAAGTTGAACTCTATTTGTTTTTAAAATCATCCAAAATGGTTTGGAAAAGATCGAATTGAAAATTTAAACTCAAATGTTTTCAAAGGGCTTTTAAATCATAAACGTGATGAGAATTTGTTGTGTAACCATCCATTTAAATAATCTTAGATCCCAAAAGGAAATAAAACGATTTTAACTAAATTCAAACAGATTTGGGTTCCTAAGGGTACAAAAATTAATTTAGATGGATTTATAGATAAACAAGTTTGGGTACCTAAAGCCGTGAACACAGTTAAGAGTGGTTTTACAAATTTTGTTAGACCACTCGATGCTCTAAATGCTTAGGTACCAGAGGATGGCTGATGAACAATCTTTTAGGGAATCGAAGTATGTTCCATGATTGAATTGAATTTATTCGATATATGTTCCTCGGCCATGTTTGATGAGTTGAGATCCACAACATCTACTGTAAATAAGGTATGATCTCTAAACTCATTTCTTTTAATATTCTCTATTTTTATTCTTCTTTGTTTATTCCTCCTTTTAACCCTTTTATTTATTTCTTTAGAGTATGGTTATTGGCTTTGCCACTGCCACAATTTTTTCTTCTTAACTTCAAATTGCAGAATTCTTGGTCCTTTGGAAATTTGCTTCATTTGTATAAAACTCTAATGTTTTAATGATTTCTAGATCTTGAATTCAGATTTGTAAATATCTATAATGATTCTGAAGTGTTTTTTATTTCTGAATTCCTAGCAGTGCCAAAGCATTCTTATCGTATCTTGAACACTGTTAATTTTGAATTCTAAATTTTTTGAAGAACTGAAAAATTAATGAATTTTCACAAATCTCTACTGTATTGAGTTTCATCTAATTCATTTTGGAAAGACATAAAAGACTACACTCACTACAACACACTACTATTTTTCAGTTGTGATAATTTCATTAGTTTTTGGATTGGCTTGGATATTTCCGAAATGAAAAACATTTGGCTTGAATCATTGTTATGGATCTTGAAATTCATTTTTTATTCGTGATCATTTGGGTTGGATATTTGATTTGTTTGAAATCATTCGAAATTGTTGATCTCATGAATCTCACACACATCTTTAATTCAAAATTAATAATCTTGTGTGATCGATTGATTGAATCCTAAAATTTACACATCTGTTCAAGTGATTTCAAATAAACTGTCTTTTAAAATCTTGAATCATAAATCATCTCTTGTGCTTGTTAGAAATAATTGTGAAAAATTCTCTTGAGCATCTCTGATCTGAAATTGAAAGTTTGTTGCTCTGATAAAAGGAATCATTTTGAAAAATGTTTTAATAACTACTTGTTTAGGTAAAAATTGCTTACTTCTTTGATAGATGGAATTAATATGCTAGTTTTGACTGCTTGGGATTGGTGTTTTAAATTTAATATTATGTGCTTTGTTTTCATTGACCACTATGGAAATCTGGAGGCCTAAGTGGTATCATCCTTGGATGCTTTGAAAATTTGTCATTCAACAAGTTGAATTTTAAATCTGAGTCTTATCCTGTATCTTTTAAATCCCTCTTTTAATATATTTTTTCAATTTTAAAATCAATTATTTATTCTTTATTCAGAAATTGAAATCAAAAATAAAAATCGAACCATACTAATAACCCATCAAAATTATTGTTAGAATTTTGATATTGTGATAAGTTGTGACTATAGTATATTTCACAACAAGAGAAAATTTTATTTAAATTTTCATGATGATTGAACAATTTTATAATATCTTTGAATTAATGCTTATTTCACGAATTCTTTTACTATTATCCTTCTATCATCCATCATGATTTTATATTAATGTGGAGAGAAAATATTTTTTAAATCATCTTAAATATACAATGTCAAAATTTGTGATGGAATTGTGACTGTATTATTTTTCAGAAACAGTGATAATTAATTTTTTTTAAAGATCTCGATATGGTTGAGCATATTTCATAATATGATTAATTTGGAAATTTATTTCACAATCATTTCTGTACCTACCGTATTTCTATCATCCATATTGGTTCTATATACTGAGGAGACTTTTGAAAAAGAAAATGATAAACATATAATATACATAAGTGTTTCTCTAACCTCATTTAAAAATCCAAGATTTGGCCATGCATGGTTTTGAGATTACTTATAATTTAAGTTGCAACTGACCTCATTTAAAAATCCAAGATATGGTTATGCGTGGTCAGTGTATTCTTACAATGAAAAGAAAAGAAAAAGGGAAACAAATAAATAAATAAAAATTTATATGAAATCTTCCTTGCTGTGTAAAACCATCCTATCAATCCATTTTTCTGATCTGTGAAATGTGTTAATATTTTATGATATATTATGATTTGTTGATTGATAGTCATTAGGATTTGAGATCATTTGATTTTGCCACTCGGCTTGAATTTATAATCTTGTTCAAATCTATCACTGTTTTGCACTTAATTAATTTTTTTTATAATTGGAATCCATGTGTTTTTCAAACTCTCTCGATTTTTATAAAAATCATCGTAAATCCATCATTCTCAAATGTGAAATTTGCTTCTACTTCTAGGAATATTATGATTTTTGTTTGACTGAATAAGATTTATGGTGAACATTCTCTCTCTTGATTTGATTTTATATTTCTTGTCAATTTTTCATCACTATTTTAATTTCTGTATCCTTTTGATGATAGCAAAAGGTGGAGAATAGTTAAGATTTTGATCGATAAGTGAATATTCCTTGAACATTTTAATATCAGAGTTTCAATTATTGTTTTCTTTTCACTCACGCACATATCTAGGGGGTGTTCTGTTGCGCGGGAGCATACATATAGGGGGAGTTTAACAATTCACTGTCAAACACATTTATTATACTCGAAGACTTATTATATGTTTGCCATCGTCAAAAGAGGGAGATTGTTGTATATAACAATTATATGATTTTTGTTTGATGATAACATATATATATCATAAATGTGTTTGCAATTGTATTACTCTACTACACCACATATAGAATTAAATATTTATATTTAAATAGAATACTACTACACAAGAATTTAAATATTCAAATAATATTTTATTTAAGTATTATATTTTATTTCTACATTTGAATAGTACAAATTTTATAACTCCATTATCTGTACATCTCACATAATACAATACATTCAATTCAAAATTCATTTGTTACATCAGTTCTTCACTACAACTCTCAGTTCACATTGTTACATCACTCAGAATTGGTTACATTCATTCTCTTATAAAAACTCATATAAAGTTACACTCACTCATACACCTGACACACTTGTCTTCTGTCTGTCTTCGCATTCAGTCCAGTCATTTGCTTACCTGTCACAGAAATATACACAGTAGACTGGAACAAAAATATTTTTAAATTCAAGCAGATATAATTTTATTTTAAAATTTATTTACCTTAGAATTTTTGTGTGTTTCTCATTATATTTCATGACTATATTTGATATGTATATATATCCATCTGTGTCAAGATAACTTATGATATTCACAATAATTCACAGTAAATACCACAAGGTAGACAATATCTCTAGTGCTTATATATATATATATATATATTTTGCACTTACATGTATAAACATACATGTGTATGGATATACATATATATTTTGTGCAGGGGCAATATGGTCTGCAAGGGACAAATATATCAAGCACGTTATGTTCAGGTGAAGCCTGACACACATGCATGGTACATACGTCAGGTGTCCATGAACAACACAAGATGATAGCAATGACATGGTAAAACACAATGAGAGGATACATACAACAAAGACACATACATATATATACACACACAAATATATATATATATATACACACACACACACATACGTGTGTGTGTATATGCATATATATATAGTGACATGCATATATAAATGGGTCAAGATAGCATGCTCGAACAAAAGCTCACACCAAAACTCAAGTGAACAAACAATGATAAAGCAAAACAAGATTTAATAGTGTTGCAAGAATTAAAGCCAAGAAGTTAGGCATGTTATGCACATAAAACAAGGAGCAAGGCAGTTGCATTTTTAATGGAAACAGTCATGTGGCAATACGTAGGTGTTTCTTCATACATAACAAGGCATCAACATGTGTTTCAAATGGTCATGCAATTTGTATAGGAAATTCAAGTACAAATGCAAGCATACAAAAAATAGTCAAATGCATTGCAACATGGCACAAGATAGTGCTCATAATCACAACAATAATATACAGAAATGCAACATGCACAAGTCCACAAATTTAACATGGCACAATACATTGTCCAGCACCAATTCATGTTTCTAGTTTAAGCCAGACTAGAGTACACAAATGAATCAAGATGGAAAGAAACAACTTAGACCCAAGCTTGGTACATGCAACAAATTCAAGAATAAATGAACACAGCATGGCATGTTCACAAAAGTACACTAGGGTACTTGAATAAGGGTGCATGAAAACTGGACAGTAATGCAACAACTCAACTGGAGCAAAAGACACAAGTCACAATACAGGTGAATACAAGAATACTAGCACACATGAATATACTTGTGCATGCATGTGAATATGGACAAAGACACACCCAAGTCATACATAAATATGTATGGGAAAGTGAAACGAAATGCACAAGATTATTTTAAATAGGAAAGCCAACAAGGGTCATGACAGAAACCAGTGCATATGGAAGCTCAAGAAATTGGTTAAGTCAATATACATGTTGATAGCCTAAAAGAAAAATGGCATGAATGTCAAGCCGATAACATAGAAAAAGGAAAGCAATAAAACTGACATGTAAGTAGGTAAATTCAAGTGACACAACATGTGTAATGGAGATAGTCAAGAACACAAGCTCGACAGAGTGTGTGTGTGTATGGAACTTAACATGGCTGCATGGGTAAAGGACAAGGTCATGCAAATACACAAGATTTGTGAATAAACTATTTTCAGATATGTGTACACAAGGCAGTACACTTGTTCAGATCACTGGTCAATACATGCACAAGTTCATGTATGAAGCATGTTGGAAGATAGTTTAAAATTCAGGAGCATAAATATAATGCGAACAGAACAACATGCAAAGAGTAAACAACATTCTTTTCTTTGATTTGCAATTTTGGCAAATACCAGGAACCAATATTTGGCAAGATTACAATTCATGTGTACAAAATGTTTCCAAAATCCATCAATCACTTTTTTGGGTAGAAAATCATAGTATTATTTTAGGCAAGAAATAATTCATTCATTTCTGGAATTTCTATCAGACATTTACAGCTAGTTTAATCAAGTAAGTTTTTCAATCACACAAGGGCCGAGAAAACAATTTTTTATTTTCTTCCACAAATCATGCGTGAGTACAGGGCAACAATCACATAAATGTCATGCCAGAAATCAAAGCAATAGTCACGCAAATTAGACCAATTCTATACGAGAAATCAGAGAATGATTTTAGGGTTTCTATACCCTATTCAATCAACACCCATTCATCGTTGATATTATCGAAAAACAATAAGCCACAAATTTGAGACCTCGAAGAAATCAAATCAGAAATACTCACGCTGTTTTCAATCATATGCAAACCATCAAGCAAGAGAGCCAAAAGAATTCGATCATCAGAGAAACAATTTTACAAGTTATTGAAATCGTGATTTGAATCAAGGAGGACAAAGCTCTAAATTTTTTATGTCGACCGACATTAATTTTAGAGAAAACATTTCAAAGGAAATAAAAGAGGCCAACTTGTGTTAATTTAGAAAAAGGGGTTATTGTTTAATTTATTCTATTTTGTTTATGTTTTTCATTTGTAACCATTCATCAGTCTTTTTAGTTTTTCTGTAAAATTAGAGATTTCTAGTTATAGCTAGGGTTTACGAGTTACGGATCTGTAATTCGGGAAAATCTGATTTTGGGGTTAAAATCAGTACGGGGTTTTGAGCGTAGGATTAAAACAGTTGTGAGTGGGTGTCTTGAGTTTATAGGGATTTTGTAAGCATAGTGATATTTTTAATTCTAGTAAAAACCTTAGGGAATGCAGCAGTAGGCAGGGTTTCCCGAAGCTGGGTAACATCTGTATTATTTACTTTCTGCATTTATTTTCTCTGTTATAATCTGTGTTGTGATCATTTTAATATTTCTTAAAATTCTAATAAACCCTATTCGCCCCCTCTAGGGTTAATCTAGATCCAATAATGGTAGGGTACTCCATGGTGGTCCTCTATCGCGGTGAATGCTCAGGCTGTACTTGTAGAGGTTTGGTCTGCACGTTACCACCCGGTGAGTATACCTTGACTGCAACGGTAGTTTGGCAGTTAGAAGGCTGTGGCACGTGACGTTGGGTGATTCGGCGGTTGTTTCACGGGGAGGATGGTCATGACCAAATAGCGGATTGTAATCGTCGGTTACCTGTTATCGGCAATTAGTGGGATGCAGAAAGACTAGAGCTAAACCTATAGGCCATCAATCTTTCACTATCGAGACTTTTGTTGTGGAATACGCCAATTTGGATGTAGATTGTTTGCTAAGGGGACATCACTTAGCTCTGTAGTCTTTCACTAGTTGAGGGAGGGGTCGAGATGGGACCATAGCCACCGTGAAAATGTAGACCATAGGTTTGATATCTGTACTTTAGGCCCTGTTAGTTGACCTTTACAGATATGGAAAATCTCCCGACCGAGTTCCATGCATTGGATGCAAAATTATTACAGGACTCGAGGTACAGTAGACAGTGCGTACGTGTGAGGGTCTAGATACATGCGCACTGTAACGGGTGGTGTGTCGTAGATGCTAGGGCATTACACCATGTTGAGACTTAATTCAATCGAAGAGTTTGGATATGGCAATCCGCACGCTTACGTAGCATAGCGATGGTAGTTCAATGCGGAACGTGGTATGGTAATATGGAGTTCCATATGCCATTTGGCGCAGGATGAGAGTTGCATAAGCTTCTGTGGCATGATGACGGAGACCATGCGAAAAGGGTACCATGGAAAGTCCTTGATATTGGGGGTAGCTACATATATGCTATATTAGGTTGATCTACTGGAGGTAGATGGGTAAGACGTGTGTGTAAAGCCTTGAGTGCTATCAACAGAAACTAACCTAATAAATAAGAAAACATAACTGAACAATATATGTAGGGTTATTTCAGAATGTGTAATTTAGTCCAGTCACCAGAACTTGTGTTTTGATCCCCTCCTCATAACACACTCATAGGTTAGGTTTGTGGCAGAAATATGGTAGCTTTAGATACTGGCTAGGCAGTATTATTACTTTAGTAAGACTATATTTGATTAAATCATATTTTATTCCATTTCGTTGTGAGATGTTTTCTGAGCTTTGATACATTTTATACCTTTATCTTTTCTGCAGGATACCAGACAAGTCAACTCGAATTTCGGTAGATTCGGATTTTTGAAAAAAGAAATCGGTTTGTCGGAATTCGGGTTGTTACAAGAAAATTCAATAAAACTACAGTCTTGTAAAAATTCATTTATAACACTCACTATTGTAAAAAAATTAAATAACTACTTTATTTTATTTTTTAGTTTAATATTTTTTTACTTTGACTTGTGATCATCCTACTGTTGATTACAAACACAATAATGTAATCATGTTTTATAAATCGTTTCATGTAAGTGATTCAACAAAATTTTGGCAATACTTCCCTTTATTCCATGTATCGTACAAAAATGTGTGTACGTATGAAATAAAAGGAAGCGCCGAAATTTTGTAAACTATTTAAATTGAAATGATTTATAAAATGTGATTACATTATTGTGTTTGTAACTTTTTCAATATTGGGACAAATCTAATAAATATTTTATCAGATTAACACAGATATTCATTCTATGTAAAAACAAATATCCATATAATGATCATTTACAACACTTGTCAGATGGAGCCAAAAAATCTCTAAGGGATTCACATACGTAAAACACATTTTATAATTTCTATTTTAACATTTACAAAATATTTCAGAATACGATCAATAAATATTTGTTAACTAAAGATTAAAATTTAAAACCTACTTTAACTTTCATTTAACTACAATGTACTCCTGTACTCCTATATAATATTTTATTGTTGTTATGCTCATTTAAAAATTTATAATTCATTCAACAATTTATATATTTTACTTAATAAATGTGAAATATCAACACGTACTTTAAAATTTAGCTAATGACATCAAGTTTTAAACAACGAATTTTTATAGAAGCTAGGAATTTTAATAAATTAAATTATATTTGTTTTAAAATATGCTAACAAAGATAATTAACACGCGCTAGAAAATTGTAAACTACTGCTTATGATTAACTGTACCAATTCAACATTTATGTTAATCAATATATAGTACACATATTTTCACCTAAACGACAACAAACGTTGTTTTAAAGTAAAACAAATATTCGCTCAAACTTATCAATAAACATGTTAATCGATAATATAAATTAATTTTCAGATCACACCACCAATAAATTACTCTACATCAACTAACGCAACAGTATGACAACTATCACGATAATCATCATTTTCGACCTCATAATAAAGTACATTTACTCATAAATCGACCTACAACACTATTATCATCATACTTATGTCACATAACCATCAATTTAAAATCCATAAACAACTAATTTTCAAACCCACAAACATCCTATTAAGTCCTAGAATTAACCCTAATTAAGCATAAATTAGGGTTAGAAGACGAACCAGCAAGATTACAGAGACTTGGAGGTGTGTGGTGAGGGCCGACAACCTGTAGCTACGAAGGGCTAAAAATCTAGGTGTAAATTTTTATCTTTATAAAATTTGTATTTAATATATATATATAATTAGATCGTACTCCGTTGAAGATCAAACGTCACACTATTGGATGATTTTTGAACCTTGCTTTTTGTAAATCATACCTGGGAAGAAGAAAAGGGGATTCGCCTTCCCATAGTCGATCCTTCGAAGAATGATCAAATGCTTCTATTGATTTAAAAAGGACAACAATTATATCTGTGATTTCAATAATAATCATTTGGATTGATAAATTTATCTGATGGTTCTTCTAATTTTTGTTATCAAATGTTATATGATTCTACCTTTGATTTTGGCTTCACTGTCAATACATATGATGATCACTGGAAATGGAATTTTGTTAAATATTAATCAATTTACATATTCAGCAATAGTTGGATGTAAGTGAAACTAAATGTTTTGAAGGGAATGTTCCAAAAAAAATCACATATTGGAATAGCCAAAGTATTCCAAGATTGATTTTCGGAGCACGATGATTTCAGCAGCAATATGCTGCTTGAATTAAGTTGCATGATTAGATGAAGAGAGGGGCAACATGATTAAAAAAATATTGTCTCCTACTACCATTACAATCGTAGTCAAATTCATGTGTACCCATTTTGTGGATTTGAGAAGCAAGTGTAATGTCCCGTTTTTTTGGCAATAAAATATTTAATTTATTTTTATTGTTTTAAATATTTTCTTTGGAATATTAATGGATTTTAATATTGAATTTTTTTATTTAAAACGAAGTGAACGTTAAATTTACATAATTTAAACGAGCTCGAAATGGCGCGGTAGTTCGTAATATTGAGTTTTGAACTTCAATTGAATATACATGATCCGATATAAGTCGGATTTATATGAAACAAGAAATGTTGGAATCTAGTTGATTATAATTTTCATATGGAAGAGTAAAATCCAGATTTCATGTAATAGATTTTTAGTTTTGTTCAAATCAAAATTTAAAATAGTCACAATGGAAATCGTTATTAAAATATAACGCTTATTTAATATATTTAAAAGGGTTTTAATATAATATGGACACCGTTTAACTCGATATTGATGATTCTAAGTTGTAAAATTTATATTTGAAGTTATATGATGTTTCCAGTTGGGTATTTATGATAATAATAATTTATTATTATTTTGTTTAATTAGTTTGGATATTTATGATATTTTAATATATTATATATAAGCATTAAAAGTGGCTATTTTGCAAACAAAGTTTGTTTTCAATGAAATTAGTTTCATTGGAACCATAACGTTAAATTATTGTACGGTATTTAATTTCGTGGCAAACTGATGTCGTATGTAACAACGGCAGCCGTAAAAGCCAAGTCATTTTGTATTGCGTGTAATTAATTTAATTTAATAAAGAGATATTTGTGCACAACTTGAGCAAACGATCGAATTAAGCCACAAAACCAATTCCATTGAGTTCATATCGACGTTTAGAGTCAGAATAGGCAGGTAGTTTTCTTTTTACATCGGGTATTTTGGTGTCCAAAATAACGTTGTTTTGCATATAAAAATAGCGTATCGGGAAACTGTCTCGGAACGCGATGAAATTAGTGCCGTTGGATTCGTATTAACTAATTATTATAAGATTTCAAATTTCATATCAATCGGACTCACCGTTTGATCGTGGCAACGATAAACGCCTTAATCATTTATACTATTTTTGCCAATTTAGGCAGGCGTAACTTTAAAGGAATAAACGGCTGGCCAAATGAATTCCGATTTTAGCGAAAAAAAATATTGGATCCGTAAGGAAAAGGTCTAGTATAATTTCAAAGTTTCAGGTTTATTGGACTTATTTTGTGATCATGGAAAATTTAAATGCATGATTTTTTAGTTTGTGATTTATAAAGGACTTTTCACAAACGACCTCGGAATTTAACGAAACTTGTCCCATCGGGTCCGTAATATTTTTTTAATGTTTGGATCACATTATTTTGTCAAAAATGGAGATCATATGTGCTTGTTTAAAACTAATACTTCACGGTTAAGTTTTATTATAATATAATAATATTATTTTGTTCCCACCTAAATATATATACCGGTCAAACTGAATCACATGGTCAATGCGATTATCAGCCGCCTCATAAACCATTAACGGTCCAAATCTACCCATCTTTCCGTTCAATTTTCTCTCAAGTCTTGCATCAATTCGAACAATCATCAACTATGATTGTGATCAGCTTGGAGAGGCCTTCAACTGATCGGTGGTGATGTGTTAACAGTGCTCGTGGAGGCTGAAAATGGACTGAAACGTGGCGAAGGTCAGAGAGGATTTGTTGGCAAAGTATAGGTCTGGTTAAGGAGATGTTTGGGGTGCTCGTCAGGCATGTGGAGGGGCGTGTTTGGGAAGTTTCTGATTTGTGATCGATGGCCTGTTGAGGTGCGGGGGTGAGAAATCTTGGACGGAGCATGGGTCTGTCTTGGTTGAAACAGTATGAACAACGCGGTGTAAAAGAAGGATGCCTTGGAAACGATGTACAGTAAACAATTAGGAGAAGGCAGCATAGTCTGGAGCAACTGGAAACAAAGAGAAGCGGATTGTTTTGGTTGAGTAGCGGGATGTGTGGAAGACAAGAACGAAGAGTTCATTTTCAATTGAGCCGTAGGATTTGTTTTTCTAATCAAAGTAACTAACCATTATTTCATAACATAATTTATAATTTAAACTATTTAATTAAGGGTTAATTAGGAAAGTTGATTAACCAACCTGTTTTATATTTTTCAAATTGAGGAAATGGGATCGAACACAGCAAATCAGCCTGTTTTCTTTGAACGTGCAGAAGGGAGTCAACCTAATTATCTTTAACATATGTAATTAATTTAAAACTAATCTATTATTAAGAACTTGATTATTTAGTTAGAAACAGTTAACTTAAAGTGTAAATTAATTTAAGCTTGGTTTAATATTATTTATAACCCATGTGTTTGTAATCAGGTCTAAACCAAAACCGTGAAGCTTGCAAGAACGGGAATGGAGTTTTGGAAGTCCGGGTAGCGTAATTAAAACGTAATTAGTGGAAATTAGAAATTAATTAAGAGTTAATTATTTTAATAAAAACCATATACTTATGTTTAGTATAACTCTCGCGTATGTTAACAGAATTTGGCAAAACCAATTGCGTTAGGACCACATTATCGAACACTACACTCTGGAACTGATCTAGATAAAAATGGAGCAACATGAATTTATATTTAAATTAAACGACTGTTTAATTTAACTGTAACCGAACCACTTCAAAAATAAATGGAATCAAGGTGAGTTAAACTCACACAGTTCTTCGCACTTATTTTTTATATAAGTCAGGTTTTTATTTTATGTGCTATGGTTGCTAATGGTTGATTATTTATTAAATATATATATATATATATATATATATATATATATATCCATAAATTTATTGAACTGATGAAATTAAACGTCGTTTAATTTCAGTGAAACACCAAATCGTTGTTTTAATGATCGAAATCAATGAAGGTAACTTACCTTGTTGGTCACGTTTATTAAATAAACGTGTTTAATTGTTTGAATTGTTTTGTTAATTGGTTGATGATAAGTAGTCGTTATTTACTATTATAGAAATAATCAGTTAAATTGAATTGAAAGGATTTATGTGAGATAATCTACTTTATGCAGGGAAAAATAAGTTGGAGCTCAAATATATTAAATGTTGTTTATTTTCATATTTTCATTATATGAACTATTCTGATTAGATGATTGATTTGTTTGTCGACCATTGAACTGAAATTCAACAATTATTTTGTTTAAACCAATATGTAATATTGGTTGAGTAATTGGTAATATATGACCTATGAATCAATCGTTTTCTAAATACTGATTTACCGTCAAGTAAATCGATAGAAGAGAAGTTATAAAATTTATTTTATAACTGAAGATAGGTTTTTTAAATCTATTATTTTGAATAAAATTTTGTTAAAAGGAAAAAAATATTTATTTCTATTTATTAAGTTTATAATTAATATTAATTTATTTTATAAAGTAAATTCTGAGGTTAATCAAATTGATAAGCAAGAGAGTATAAAATTAACCTAACCGTTAGGATTTTGAATATTTGTTTTTAAGAAACAATTAAATGGGATTATTTAAATTAATTATATTATTAATTAAATTAAAATAAGAACAAATTGGAATTGGTTAATGGATTAATCGTGTATTGAGTCGACTAAGTCAACCATTTTAACTGGCATTGTTTCTTAAATTAGTTTGTTTTGAATTAATCCATTAAAATAGTTTAACGGACATTTGTTTTAATTTTAATAAGGTTTTAAAATGGAAATTTACTATTTATTTTAGTTAATGAAGAAGTTAACTACTACTGTTGTAGTTAATGATTGAAGTAAATTATTATTTTAATTAATTATAATTTAGGAGATTGCTTTTTAATTGAAATTCATTTAAAAAGCAATCGAAGTTGAAATGAATCTAATCGAAATGTGAATGGAGTTTAGACACAGGTTTTATATTAAAACCGAGTTTTTATAACAAAATTGTAAAAAGGATTTTAAGCAAATATAATAGCTTAAATTAAATATTTACTTAATATTTGAAGTTAGAAAAAGAAAATAGAGAAAATAGGAAATGAAATGAAATGGCTATGTGAGATTTATTCCGAGGTCCGGAATGTGATATTCCTAAGTTTAGAATGTTAAGCGGAGTTGAAAATTATTCCGAAGTTCGCAATGTTATGTTACGAAGTTCGAAATGTTAATAGAAAGCGAGAGTATAAGCTAAATAAATTTTTTTGGAAATGGCAATGAATATAAGTGTCATAAATGATTTACAACGATTTTGTAAATGGAAGTTTTAACGACCCGAACTTCCCGGCCGGCCTAAACCGAACAAGAAGGCGGACTGCTTTGAGAACAAGACTAATTGGAACGCAAACAGAAGAACATTTCGTTGCTGTTACAACAATTTACATCAGAGTACAAGAATATAACAGAGTATGAATAAATAATATACATTTGATAAATATCAGAGATTCAAATTACAAAGCAATGGAAAAATAATATGTAACACAACTGAAAGAAATACACGAATACAGAACTTTCAGAATATAGCTCTAGCTGTAAACCAGGATCCTATGAATATTATATCTGCAAAAAACCCAACTACTAGCTGCCCATGTGGAAAATAAGGGCACCCAGAGTTTAGGTTAAAACAATAAACTCTAGGTCAGTCATGTGACTGGTATGAGAACTAAAAACAGTTATTTAAAACTTTTCTTTAAAAGTAGAGTAAATCAAGAGACCACGCCGTATAACACAGAACGGGTTTCCTCCCAAGAATACCAGTGCATATAACAAACAGCGCAATGCTTTTTGGAAAAATGAAGCTATTATAAGACTCAGGTCCCATCACACAATGCAACGCAAGACGGAGGATAGAGTTTTACCTTATAATAGCCAAACATGCTTGGTACGTTTTGTAACACCCCACGTCCATTAATGTCACTCACAAATGGAATGCATTAACTTTCATGGAGCACTATAAGTGTATAGAACAGAATATTACAAGATAGATAAATGGTACTTCAAATTTAAAAATAACTTCATTGCAGCGAAAACTGAGTATAGTTTGGTTACAACATCAAAACCAAATAATAAAGCCAAGTACACGAATATCCATCTTGGACAATTTATTTTCAAAGTACATAAAAACAAAAGCATAATCCCACTCCAAATAGCCATATGAAAAAGGGATAAAGTTGAGCATTACTTTCAGCACTTCCAGTAGAAAGAAAGAAATATGAGTCAAGCTCCACTAATCCCACCCTGAGTACCTCGGAGGGGGGGGGGGGGAGGAAAGAAAAGAGGCGAAACAAAACGAGGTCAGACATAAAGTCTGGCGAGTCCAATGAGTTTAACTATATAATTAGTAAAGTAACAGGACAAGACATAAACTGGATATAAGAAATGACTGTAACATAAACAGATATGATAAGGTGAACAAGGCGAACAAGATATAACTCTGATTACGCTTCTAATCACTATAAGATAACTCCTACACTGCAACAATGCTAATTACACCGCACCATTACTAGTCCCATACTGGAAGTTGATCCCTCTTACTAATCATAATAATGGTAGTTTTTTGTACTTCTAGCTGTTATCGTAGGTGCCGTCTGCTCCTGCCTTACTAGTTGTACCCACTACCCTCCCCATTCTAGTTACAACATTTACTCATAGTATGGTAGTTGTACTCCTAGCTACTGTCATAGGTGCCGCCTGCTCCTATCTCCACTAGTTGTACCCACTACCCTCCCCATTCGATCGGCTCCCTAACTCGTAGATACCCGTGCTGGTCCCACAGTAGAGTGTATCACTCCCTAAAGTGGCAACCCGATACTACAAAAAATGCACGACTTATACCTACACGATGCAACAACGTCATACCTACCGGCCTGGACCCACGCACGCACATGACTTCTTTGGACTTGCATTGCCACCGCTAACTCTTTATTGACCTCTTACAATCAAACCCAGTAAGTGTGTCCCGTCCTCGACCTAGTTCAAGGTCATATAGATACAGAATGGGTTACTCGTTGAAAAGAGTCCACACACTTGACACAAGCTTCCCTTCTAAGCTTGGTCCCCACTAGAACTTTCCACTTAACCCCTTCTTATTCCCAGGTCTTCTTACATGTTTCACCTTGGTTAAGTGCTTCTAATTATATTTCACATGTCACCCATGTCTTACCACATGCCTTATCTTGGTTAAGTGTTCATTATTTATGTTATACATGCTGCCCATGCAATACATGCTACACATGTCACCCACTTAACCCTTTTCTGTTCCCATGTCTTACTACATGTCTTATCTTGGTTAAGTATTGTCTATCCGCCCAGTTGACTTAACCTCATCCACTTATCAAATCAATATGTATTATTGGTTAAGCTTTCCTTAACCCTATCCACTTTGTTTATGTAATATTGGCTAAGTTGTCATCTTACACAAGTTAACTTAACCCCACCCACCTAACATGTTTTAGATATCATATTCATCTTTGATCAGCATTAATTAGTTATTAATGCACAGACCTTTCACATTAAATCGATTGCATGTGGCCGCTGGACATGCCGGGCAGTTCCGGGCAGACTTCTACCACAAGCCAGACTTAACCTCGTGTCTAAGCATCTTTTAGTTATGCCTACGACCTCTCACATTAGACTGACCGTTTGCGGTTGCTGGTTAGGCCGGTTGGTTCCGGGCAGGCTTCTACTACAAACGAAGTCTAACCTCGTGCCTCAGCATGCTTATCTTAGCCAATTTATTTATTTGCAGTTTATGCCAATTTCAGGCTAATTATGTCAATTACCCAAAATCCCTCATTAAAATTATGTTTATAATTTTAATCCAAATTAGGCCTAATAATCTTATGTACATATGTCATGCCAAATTACGCCCAAATTACTTTGCGTTCATTGTTATTAACAATCTATGCCAAACCCCATGTATACAAATTGTACCAATTCATTCCATAAATCAATTACATGATTACAAACCAATTTATTCTAGTTACATATTATTCAATAATTTCCCCAATCTTTTCCCACAACGTTCCCACGTTATTCGTACGTATAATTCAACGTAGTTTGTTAGGCTCGCAGTTAGCCTAATCTCATAAAAAGGAAAAGAAAAGAAGGGAAGAGAATTAAAGCACCAAAATTTGCCTAACACATAAAATAGATCCAGTAACATATGGAATATAGACTTTGGGTATGAATAATAAAATAGATCCAATAAGCATATGGAACATAAACTGGCATATAACAATAACATAGATCCATTAAGCATATGAAACATAAACTGGCATAGAACAATGACATAGATCTAATAAGCATGTGGATCATGAACTAGCATAGCATAATAACATAGATCTAATAAGCGTATATGAACTGACATAATAAAATAGATCTAATAAGCATATGAACTAGCATCATAAAATAGATCTAATTAAACATATGAACTTGCATCATAAAATAGATCTAATTAAACATATGAATTTGCATAATAAAATAGATCTAATTAAACTTATGAACTGGCATCATAAAATGGATCTAATTAAACATATGAACTCGCATCATAAAATAGATCTAATTAAACATATGATTCATCTCACAGTCATGTTCATACAATCCAATCCACAAACTTATCATAATTACTTTTAACTAATTATTTGTGAAAGCAACGTGGACTCACAGTGGAAGAAGAGAAAGTAGATCTGAATTCTATATTCTGAATTTGATTAGCTAAACCGTTGTTGTTGAATTCTATTCTTATCTTCCAATATGAATTACTTCTAATAAGACTTGCTTTAGTGTAGAAGAAAGACGAGCTTATGTTGCGGCAGCATGGAGGCGTATAAATTAGTGTATTGTGAATTAGGTTTAGGTCTAAGTATGTTTATATAGTTGTAGTGAGTGAATTAGGGCCTTTAGATCTAACTAGGATTCATCTAAACCATTCAGATTAAAAAGACACATCACTTAGCCAACCAGAAGAGGCCACGTCAGCCCTAAAACTCATAAATCATCATTAACCAATAAAAATGCGCCATGTGTGCAACATGATGCGCAGCAGCAGGGGTGTTGACACCCATACATGTCATATATACATATTATATATTTATTTTTCTTTTTAACTATCTTTCCAATTAACCCTTTTCACACTGAACCGCTTTTTTTTAATTGAACCGCATTCACACTAGGCCACTTTTTATCCATTCCCCTAAAATAAAAATATGGCGCTGGCGAGGATTGAACTCAGATGCTCTTGTATACAAGTCACATGTTCTAACCAGATGAGCCACTAAGTCTTTTGTTTACAAACCTTAGAACAATGCTAAATATTATCCTTTTCTCATTCCTCTTTTTCATGTTTTGTTGCAATATTTAATTTAAAGATATCTTTTTCATCCTAAATCGGTTTTCTACAAACCATAGGTCTAAATTGACAAGAAAATCGCCACGAACGCAATGACACTAATTTCATGACCAAATTTCTAGAGCTCTTCATATTTCCTTTTTATTTCTATTTAATTGTTTGCATGTATTTCTTTGCATTTCATGTATTGCATTTAATTTCTTTTATTAATCTTTTTCCTTCATTTCACTGCATGAACTTATTACATGCAATTTTATTGTCATTATTTAATTTTTCTCTTAAATATATCTATGTATATAATATATACACATATTTCCACATTTTTAATTTCATTAAAAATGCGGAGTGTTACATTCTCCCCTACTTAAAGGATTTTGTCCCCGAAATCTCTGAGTTAAGAAGACTGTATCCTACCATCCATCATCCATCATCTACAAGCATCCATTGTCATTAAAAAAATTCGAATACTATATGAACATATGCAAAGGTGTATGTATATGTTCCTTATCTAATGCAAAGATCAGGCGGTCTACTGATTCAGTTGACCTCCTCAATGCAAATTATGTTTGTGCCATGAGTCCAACATGTATGCAAAGTAATCTTAATGATACATATCATTTCTATATGAGTGCACAATCATTCATTCAAATGCAACATCCATATGATAACGCATTCAATATACATCCATTAATTTAAATATGCACACTCATTCATATGCAATATGAAAGTGATTGAGCCGATCTAGTGCCTAATGTGTGTGTAAATGCATCCACGAGCAAGCACTAGCAAACACTTGCATCCACTTGCATATTCAAACATAACATGTCTCAAACACATGTTTACAACTATAAGATTTTCCTACCTAAAGATCGAAGATGTAATCGAGAGGACATATTAAACGATAGAACAAGTAGAAACAAAGTGGTAGAAAAAGGAGAAGTTAAGATCATACCCTCAAAAAGGAAAGGGTATAATGCACGTATCTTGTCTTCTGTTTCCCAAGTCGCGTCTCCTTGATCATCTCCCCATTGGACTTCAACCAACTTGACCTCTCGGTTGCGTAACTTCTTGACCTCCGATCCAGGAATGCATGTAGGTTTTCGTCTAATCGTGGCATCTCGCTCCACTTCCACTTCCCTAAGCATGCTGGGCTCCACTACTTCCGTGGTATCATTTAAACACTTCTGCAAATGCGACACGTGAAATACGTCATGAACACCACTAAGCTTCTCCGGCAACTTCACTCTGTACGCCATCTGTCCAATCCTCTCTGTAATGGGGAATGGCCCTACGAACCTCGGTGCCAACTTCCCTACATATCCAAAATGAACTACATTCCTCAACGATGATAATAAAAACCATGTCCCCAACACCGAACTCAAGATCGGTCCTTCTCTTATCAGCATATGACTTTTGCCGGCCTTGTGTTGTCTTCAAGAATTGTCTTTCTCAAGCTCTTGTCTCGTGAAATGCAAAGTCTTTAATGAACTTCCTATAATAGCCCGCTAACCCTGGAAAACTTCTTACTTCCGTTGTGTTTCTAGGAACCTTCCAATCTTGGATTGCCACCACCTTCGCGGATCCACTGCTATCCTCTCCTTAGAGACCACATGTCCTAAGAACCTCACTTCCTTCCTCCAAAAATGGCATATGGAGAATTTAGCCTTGAGTTGATGTGCTCGAAGAGTCTCTAAGACTTCCCTAAGATGTAGGGCATGTTCTTCCTCGCTTCTAGAGAACATCAAAATCTCACCCACAAAGACTACTATGAACTTGTTTAGAAACTCCCTAAACACCCTACTCATCAAGTCTATGAAATATGTGGGTTCATTCATCAAACCAAAAGGCATGAAGATCCACTCGAAGAAACCGTCGGGAGTCCTAAAAGCAGTCTTATCTATACTCTCCTCAGCTACCCTCAGTTGATGAAATCCTATAGCTAAGTGCAACTGCGAGAAAACCGAAGCTCCGACCAACTGATCGAACAAATAATCTATCCTCGGTAATGGGTGTCTATTTTTCTATGTTAGTTTATTTAGCTCCCTATAGTTCACACACAATCTAAGTGAACCGTCCGCTTTTATAGCAAAAACAACTGGAGCACCCCATTCCAAAATACCTCTTCTTATGAACCCTTTCCCAAGTAGCTCCCCTACTTGCTTAATGAGTTCCCTCCTCTCTCTTGGAGCCATGTGGCACACTGGCAATGCAACTGGCTTTGCATTATCTACTAAGTATATACGGAAGTCTATCTTGCGCCTCCTGGGTAAACCCTGAACCTCATCAAAGGCATCATCAGACTACATGAACAGATTTCAAATCATCGATGGACGCGTCAAGAGATCAACAATACAGTTCGAAATATAATGTTAGACATGTAATGCTGTCTTTAACTGGGTTAAAGAACTAATGTCGTTTAAAACACAGTTCACGATAAACTCCAAATCACATCCCATTAATGATGGAATCTTCACGGAAAAACAGATCAATATATAATCGATATCAATCTCCATATCCAACTAATAATATAAATGGAATAACGACAAAGCCTTTTAAATTCCATTTATATTAACAGTCTTCCTCCACAGAAGCTCACTTCGATTATTACCAAATCGAGTTCCATTCCATTCCAATTTATTATATTAAATTGGAAAACTTTACTTTGAAAAGTTTCCATTAATCTTAATTAAAAGATTTATAAATTCTAAATCTCATTTCACTGTTAATCGGGTTAAAGAACGAATGTCGTTAAAAACATAGTTCATAATAAAACAAATTCAAATTCCATTTTATTCCAATTATTAAATATAATCGGAAATTCATATAATCTTAATTAAAAGATTTATTCTTTTCTCAACTGGATTTAAGAACAGTGTTATTTAAAACATCGTTCATGACAAACCTAAAATCCAATTTGAAATTAAATACAAGGCTCTGAATAGAAATTATATCGGCTTATATTCAATATCAAATTCTGAAACCAAAAGATATCGTATTGGGAATAACGATATCTGTATCTTCCAAATTCCCATAACAATATCCGTATAACCAAGGAATCCCATATTGAAATATTCCGAAGATTATTTCCATTCTAATTTATTTATTGGAAAATTCTAGTTATTTTAAAACCATTTCTCAATCTAATTTATTTATTTAAAAACGTTGGATTTTTATTCTAGTTAATAACTAGTTCATTCAGATAAAAATATCTTCTATCTTTACAAACGTGGAATTTCTCATCCAAATCCTTTCCAAATCATTTATTATGATTTTACACAAATTATTAATATTTTTAATAATTTTATTAAGGCCCTTCTAGTCGATTTCCATAAACGGTTATCGAACTACACTTACAACGACCTTTTCCAAATTTGATTTGGACATAATTCCAAATCCAACCGTTAGATTTTAAATCTCTTATATTCGTTGAGAAGCTCTTTTCGATACGAACCCAATGGTTCTGGTTTTAGGAGAATTCGACGGTCGGATCTCCCGTAATGTCAATTCGAAGTCAATGGTCGAAATTCGCTAACAGTCGCGGTGCAGCGCGTTCTATTCAGGCCATTAGTATATAATATATACATATATTATATATATTTCATCTATTTTAATTTAAAACGTAATTTATAAATCGTTTTAAATTCGTTTTGAAAACAATTTCAACTTCCTTTTCAATTTTAAATCAAAATTGAATATTCCATATCATTATAATATTTAAATGATAATAATTTCTAAGTATCTGATTTGAGATAATTTCCTTTTCGATATTCATTATAAAACTAAATAAAATCGACATAAATATCGTTCACGTTAAAATGACGTAAATCTAATCAACACGGCTTTACACATTTCAATATTTTCGTGTCCATTCAAAATCGGACATCAAAATCATATTTTAATCTTTTACTGATTATTATCTGAAAATATTCGTTATTTTAAAATATTCATTATTTTAAAATATTCGTTCTTTCTAAACTAGAATCAGACCCAACCAATTACCATATAATGTTATTTATAAGGATTTCTTTCATACACACATGTACACAACAATAATTATACACAATCAACCATCATCTAGAGTGCATTACACAACTGCGTAAGCATTAAAATTAATAAATAACGCTTATCACAGTCTGTTGATCCATCGACTAACATATAATTAAATATTGGGATTAGTGTATGTCAAATATCAGCCCAATACCTGTGTGGGGTTTTCAACCATCAAATTATTATTATTATTTGTGCACTTGGGCGATGTGTAAAAATTATTGTTGTAACGACCCGGAATTTTGGGCCGAATTTAAAATTTTTATTTTAATTATTTTAATGGGTTTTTAATATTCAAAATAATTTATTTTATATAAGAACGAGTGAAAATTTATTTTAATCGACGTTAAAATGAATAAATTTTATTCAAATTATTAAAGGAGCTAGAAATAGCGCGGTAGTTTGAAAATTTGAATTTTAACTTTGACCGACTGTACAAGATGCGAAATAAATCGGATTTTAGCGAAACCAAAAATATTAGAATCTATTTAAAAATATCTTTCCAATGAATTCGAAAAATTGAAATTTCATAGCGGGAATCAAAAGTTATGTCCAAATCAAGATATCAGAAAAATATGGGAAAGTTTATATATATAATATATATGGCCCAAACAGCTACTTTTTGCATATGAATGAATTTGGACTCGAAACCACTCTCATTGAGTTCAAAATGACATTTCTGAATCCAAAAAGTATAAACATCGATATATTTCGAGATTCGGGAATTATTCATTTAAATATGTATTTTTAATATTAAATATATACGCCTTAAAAATGGGAATTTTGCAAACGACCTCCGAATTTGACAAAACCACTTTCTGTGGATCCGGAATATTAAATTATTGCTAGATTCCAAAATTCGCAATTTTTGGAGCTAGTATGTGGTCGTTATTAATTTTTAAGTGAAAAACAATCAATTTTTAGTCGTTAAAATTTCACTATTTATTCATACGGACCCGGAATTCAACTAAACAAGTTTCTTTGGATTCGTAATGTCAAATAATAGTGTTCCAATTTCCATCGAAATAGGAATCTGTATGTGTTCGCAAAAATTTTAAAACCGTTAAAAGGATTGAAAATTGAATAACTTTAATTGCAAAAGAGTTATAATTATAAAGTTAAACAAGGATTAAAACATAATTACCCAGACAATATATAATTTCTCCAACGGCTCCTAAACCTAAGAGAAAACACTAGCCACCTTCTTCTTCACTTTCATGGCCTCCACTCTAAATTCTTCTTTGCAAATAAGACCCTGATTCTTCAAAAATTAATATCTCTCAAACGAAACAAAATAAGACCAAACCCTTTCTGGGTTTTGTGCATCTCTATCGCCTCTACCTCTCATGAAAAATCCATGGCCTAACGTCGCACGGATTCGCCGGGATCTGAGTTCAACGGCAGAAAACTGCTGTTGGAAATTTGGGTTTTCTGGCCAATCCGTGAAGAATTAGGCGATGGGCCAGTTGGGGAAGTTGTAGAGGGGAGATAGATGCACAACTTTGTCGAAGGAAGTTTGGTCTGAAAGTGTACGGTTTGGCGAGAAAATGACAAAAACAGCAAAACAGCAATTTCGAAACTGAAAACAAAAACGATTTTTTTCCCCTCGATCCGTGCATTTTCAGGCTAAGTGACCTGAACGAAAGTTGTTCGGGAGGTCGAGATCTAGCTACTGACAAAAATTGGTGGCATTTGGAGCAACGAGGCGGCCGCAGGACTAAGATGAACGGAAACTGCACTTTTCCGTTCGTCTATAGATCGTGGGCCCCACGTGGCGAATTGGAGGGGGGACCACCAGGCGTGGAAAGAGGGGAGAAGCCGAAGAGAATGGCGCTGGTTTCGTGCAATTCCGACTTACGGTTTGGCCGTGGCGAGCATTTTAAGTTGAGGGTGTCGTTTGGAGAAGAAGGCGAATAGTGATTTTATTATATAAATAATATTTCATGTTTGTATATTAATATCTTTCTGCCACGAACTCAGAATCATGCAAAACTGGATCCACCGCGGTCATGGCGACGAGACCTTCGAGTGGACACCAATTTCGTCCAATTTAGAGGAAGTTGAAATTTTGGGTAATTTTTACAAATTCAAATATTATTTAAATCAATTTGTTAACTTCGCAAGTGCATAACTCTTTGTCACGTTATCGAAATTGCATGAAACTGAATCCGCTGAGTTCGTTATGTCGAGAGCTTCGAGCGAGCAGTAATTTTGTCCAATTTTGAGCAAGTTGAAAATTTCGGTAATTTCCATATTTTAAATTAATTATTAAATTGTTACAAACTTCGAAAATTCATATCTTTTTGATACGAACTCGAAATTGCGCAAAACAGGATTTTCCATGATCGTTGAATCATAAGCTCTGCGTAGCCACCAAAATTGTCAATTTTCTAGCATGTTGGATTTTGGGCCAAAATTGGACCTGAATCGTCAATTAAAGCCCAGAAAAAGTGAGAGCTTTTATCTCACTCAAGCTTTTGAACAGTTAATTATTTTTATTTTTAAATATTAATTAATTATCTGAGTTGGAATTATTGTTTGTTAGATAAATGTTGATTTGGATGACTATTGTGAATTGTTTGAAATTTGAAATATGTAACATGTTGTTACGACATTTATGATATTTAAAACATGTTTACACTGCCATTTACAAGTTGCCTGACTTGTTTATGTTGAATGGACGATAAATTTTCACACATCATCCAAAGACACAATTAATAATATATTATTTGAATTTGTGTTGGTTGAAACCCCACACGGGTCTGGGGTTGATATTCTGACTACACATCGCCCTTGTTATTAGTTTAAAATGCACTTTGGCTGTTATTGAATGTTTTATCATTATTATAGAATTAATGCGATGTTTGAAATCCATATAATTAAAATTATATGGTAATGGATTGGGTCTCATTCCAATTTTGAATTGAAGGAATATTTTAATTTAATATTCAGTTAATGGAATTAATTGACGTATGAATTAGAAAGATTATATCTTTATTGTTTAAAAGTTATAATAAAAATGATTCAATTAAAAAGATTACATCTTTACGGTCAGTATGTTAAGATAAGAAGGTTTGATTTCAAAATTTTGAACATTTTGATAAGATTATTATTATAATATAATAATAATATAGAAAGTTCAATTTTTCATTAAAAAATTGAAATGTCAGTTAGGATATTCGAAAACAAAGGGTTTTATAAAATTAGTAACAATTTAATGTAAATATCATATCTCTATTTTAAAAGAATATTTTAAAATAATATTTTCAGTGAATTAATTATAATTATTAATTATAATTGTACTTGGACACGATGTTAGGTTACATTTGTGGTATAAGTCTGCCCGGACCCGCCCGGCATATCCAGCAACCACAAATGTTGAACCTAATGTGAGAGGTCCAAGTGTGCAAATGCTAATTGAGCCATGACACGAGGTTAAGCCCAACTTGTGGTATAAGTCTGCCCGGAACGAAACGGCATATCCAGCATTCGCAGGTTGTAGGCTTAATGTGAGAGGTCTGACCCATAATAAAATATAAATGGATAAGATAATGAATTGAGCTTTTTAGTCCAGTAACACCATTTTTACTCGAACGTATTTATCGATTTACATTATCCATTTAATTATGAATATTAAAAGAGAAATTTCAAAATTAATATTTTGGAAAATAATATTATTCAAAAAGGATAATATATCGAATATTCAACTCATTTTTTTTAAATTTAAATATAAGTTGGAATCATTTTCAAAACGAATTTATAAACGCTTTAAAATACGTTTAGAAAGGAAATCGACGATAAAATATATTAATATATATAATGGTTTGAATAGAATGTTTCGCGCAGTGACCGTTCGTGAATTTTGACACTTTGATTAGACATAGCGGAAGATCCGACCGTCAGATTCTTCTGGAACCGAAACCTTTGGGTTCGTATCGAAAAGAGCTTTTAAATGAGTATTTAAGATTTGAAATCCAACGGTTAGATTTTCTGAAATGTTAAAATCAAATTGAAAAAAAAATAGCGGCCATGTAGTTGAATGACCTGGAGCATCGTTTAAATTAAAATGGCCTATTTTTAATTAAAAATAGGGAGAAATTATGTAAAATCATAATAAATGTTTTAAAAGGGTTTTTGATGAAAATTCCAAGTTTATAAAGATAAAAGATATTTTTGTCAAATAAGTGATTTATTTATTTTATAAATAATAAAAAGGGATTTAAATGGATTTAATTTTAATTAAGAATTTCCAATGAATAGAGTGAATTGGACTTGAATGGAAATTATCTACGGATTATTTCAATATTGATTTTCTGTGATTATATGGATATTATGTTGGAAATTTGGAAGATATTTAATATCGTTATTTCTGATATGATATCCGTTGGTTTTAGAATTTGATATTGAATGTAAGTCGTTATAGTGCCTATTCAAAGCCTTATATTTAATATCAAATAAGAATTTGGGTTTGTCGTGAATAGTGTCTTAATTAACACTATTCTTGAACCTTTTTGAAGAATAAACCTTTTAATTAAGATTTAAATGTGATTTCCCTAATTTAATATATTAAATTAGAAATTAATGAAATACAAATCTGGGTTTATCGCGAATTATGTTTTAATTGACATTTATTTTTAACTCGGAATAAAGATAAGATTAATTCCCGAAAGTTGATAATCATTAAATAATGATTTTAGAAAATTAAAACTAAATAAATTTTTAATTAGATTGAAGGGGAATCAAGTAGATAAAATTACGGAATTAAGGAAGTGATCGGAAATGGAGAACTACCCGTTTAACTCCATGCGATAGTTAAATCTTTAATTAGATTTAAATGGAAAATGGTAATTAAGTTTACCGGAACAAATTGGGATGAGTAGGTTTGGATTGGGATTAATTAATAAATAATTACTTCGGTAAGACGTAAATCCCGACTAGTTTGGATAAACCATAATTTGGTTAATATGGAGAAAGGATAAATTAAAATCTTTTGAAACAAAGATCAAAAGGAAAGATTAAAGAATAAAGTTGAAGGATTTATCTTTGATAAAATTAATGGGAATCTTTCGATAAGAATGTGAATATTTTATTCTGAATTGGAATGAGGCGTATGTTATGTTTTTATAGCACTTGATTATAAAATACGCGAATTATTTAGAAAGACCGGGTTTAACCCATTCTGAATAATAAATACGACGATCAAGAGTCGAAGATGAAGACGGTGGTTGAAGACTGGAGTTCTTCACATCGTTTGGATGGTTATTGCTATCTTGATTGGACCGTACACCCAAAACGATGGAAAAGTGGTGATCATCCAAACGTACTTGGAGATCGATGGGAATGCAAGGAATAAGGTGCCTCCGGTTTCGTTCAACGGACTTGTAAATGGATTGCTTATCCGACATTGTATTCCTTTATGCTGTATTCGTTGATCTCTGCTAAATATTTATATCTGTTTGGTGTTTAACACCCTTCTCTGAGACGTACGAGCTTAGAGGTTATATATTGGTAGGAATCAATGGTATGGTATGGATTGACAATGTGGCATGCCAAGATGCAAATGATCAAGGCTTTTGGTGAAAAGCAGGGCCTTGTGGGATGATCAAAGCATAGCCTGTATAGGCGTAGCTTTGTGTACAACGTTACTTCGCGAGCCTCACACCCCAGTATGAGTCAAAAACAGGATTAAGACTGCAGGGAGTGCACACTTTTCTTTCTAGCTAGAGTGGTGTCAGTGACCTACCAGCCCTGACATTTTTACTTATGTGGATGATGGATTATGAGGTACCTCGTATTTATAGGTTGTTAGTGGCCATATGGAGGTTCAAAGGAACCGGGAAACGTGTGTTCAGGCATAACCAATCCAGCCATTGCACCGACCCTGAAGATCCAAGGGTTCGCCAGAGTCCGAATCCTGAGGCATTTGCTAGAGTGTCTCGAATCGTGGAGGACGATCCCTAGCCTCGACTCATGATGGAAACCAAATCTCCAATATAACATTATGGTTTTAGATTGTAAACCCTATATATGGCGACATAGTGGGATGGGGCGCTCATGCCGTCTATGATTAATACATTTACTTTCGAAATTGATTTCTGCACTATGCACTTATAATAATATTAAAAGGTAAATTTCGCGTACCAAGCATATTTGGCTATTATAAGGTAAATCTCTATCCTCCGGCTTGTGTTGCATTGTGCGATGGGACCTGAGTCTTATAATAGCTTCATTTTCCTTTATTTAGCATTACGCTGTTTATTTTTATGCACTGGTATTCTTGGGGGTAAACCCGTTCCACGTTATACGGCGTGGTCCCTTGATTTTCCTAACTTTAAAATCAACTTAACAACTATTTTGAGTTCTCATACCAGTCCCATGACTGACACTACAAGAAAAACAGCAAATAGCAGCGGCATTATCCGCTGCTAATCCTCTAGTTGTTTCACTACTTCAGCAAATTCTCCAGCGCAATTTCCAGAAACTTTAATCCGATCATTACAAATACAGACTTAGTAAATAGCATGCAAATAATTTTTTAATTATGGTAGTAGCTTATAAATATTTGGTTGAAGCTTAAAATTATAAAATTATGAGGATGCTATGTTAATTGATCAATCAAACTGTTCCAGTAATTTACAAGAACTACGCAACATAGGAGCTCTAGTATTTGCAATTTCATGAATCTAAACTCTCTGATGCTAATGAAATAATTATATGAGATTTATTAAACATATAAATGTATAAAGCATCGTCATTGGGTATGCTATATGTGGCTATTCATACAGCAAGTTATGGCTCACAACCATTGGCTATTCATACAGCAAGTTACGGCTCATAACCATCCTAACAAATTATACTGTATTTTTGCAAGTTCTGAGCATAACTGAAGGTGGAAATAAAAAACACAACAAAATTCAAAATCAAATTAAATGTGCAATGATAAAGAGAAAACTTAATTATAAAATTCAATTCATATGTAGTTTCACAAGATCTGTAGTTATTCTGTTTAAAACTCACTATATGATATTTAAGATTGCAGCCGAAAGGTTGATGGTAAAATTTATAAGACAGACAATGTGACATTGATGACATAGAGTCATAGATGGTAATTTGCACACAAAGATCATGCTCAATTGAATAAATCCTACCAAACTGCAGTAAATGAAATTCAACTTCCCTAGATTCAAGCTTATCCACAATGCATCCACAAATTTACGTTGGTAACCACTTTACATAACCGACCCCAAATTAATGCGTAAACGTGTAGAAAATAGTGGAGATGTAAACCAAAAAAGCACTAGAAACTAGCGTAACAAGAGTAGTAACAGCCCTAACAGCAAACTTACTGCCGCAAGAAAGCATCCCAAGCCAGATCTGGATCGCATTCACCATCGACAGCAGCAGAAACAACCAGCCCGTAACGGATCCCACAGCGGAAGCGAGCATCCCCGATCTGAGATCCCACAGCGGAAGCGAGCATCCCCGATCTGCTATGTCGTTCCCAACCTAAGTCCATCTGCCACATAGAAGAACTCGTCCGAGGCCGCGCCAAAGCAGCCGTACCATCTGCTTGGTGATTCGGTGGAGATGTGCCATGTGTTGGAGTCGAGATCATACACCTCGAAGGTGGAGGTTCTGGGGTTGCCTTCGGCGAGGTAGATCTGGTCTTTGAGTGCGGAGATGGTGAGCTTCTTGCTTTTGATCTGAGGATGCGAGATGGGAGAGATCGTGGTTATCCACGTATCGTTCTCGACTGTGGATCTGGAGGAGAGGAGGTAGACTTTGTTGCTAATGGAGATGAAAGAGGCGGAGGCTTGTTTGGTGCGATGAAATAGAGAAGGAAGAGGCGGCGAGCGATTTAGGATATTCAGAAGAAGAGTAGTAGTAAGACAGATTTGGGAAGTAGAGAAAATATATGTGGATCCGAAATTTCAGAATGGGTTTTGAAATTTTAAAGGCCGCCAAAATGAAATTAGAGCGGGCTTCGAAATTTAGAAGGCGCTTCTTTTTTTTGCCGTAAAAGGCTGATGGTTTAGGAAAGTTTGATTGTTTACTGGCTTTTAAAATGTTAGATTGAACGATTGATGGTATTATATTATGATTAGAAATTTATGTATAGTAATTAATAATTTAAGATCTGAAATTGTAATTTAATCTAAAAGGTTTGAGTCTCGAGAAAAGCCTGTTATTAAAGACGCAGTAACAAACATTGAAAACATTACTTCGAGCTAAATAAAAAACGCATATGTTAAAAGTGTTCAAAAACAAAAATTCTACTATTTTTTTATATTTTCTAGTTTTATGAAAATTTGAATATCTGAAAATTTTATTTTGAATTTCAAGAAAGTTACAATTTTTTTTTTAATTTTACGAGTGTTTTAAGTTATTGAATATTAATAAATTAAATTATAAAATATTAAAAGATAAATAAAGAACATATTTCTTAATTAAATATTAAATATTGAACATTAATTATTACGTAATATAATATTAGTTACCATTTTCAAATTTTTTTATTAACTACTATTTGTTATTTAGGTGTTCGCATGAGTTATAATGATAAACATTAAAATATTCAAATGTAAAATATTTATTGTAACCTATAAAGAAATGCAATTCTTAATAATGTGTTTATTGCAACTAGTAGAAAGCTTAATTGTTAAATTTATGTTTGTCGCAAGAGGCGAGAAAATGCAATCCTTATTTACTAACTAGTATAACCGCATAACATGGGAAAACCAACTTTGTAATACATCTTGATTTACTTTCCTTATAATGAAAAAAATACATTTCCATGTTGTTGTTTTTTATATATGGACATATTGAAAATTTCACCCAAGTACCCTACCATTTGTTCATTCATAATTAATATTTATGACTAATTTGCGCATGTAATTCAAAAGTGATAAGAGAAAATAAGCATCATGATTTTGACTTTAAAGGTAAGGCCATAAGGCTGCAATTAATGTGAAATTTTTTTACATATGAAATGAATATTTGTGAACAAATTCTTGCATGACATATATGGATATAAATAAGGTAAACAATTACCATGCCCCATTAGGGAAAATGTTGAGATTTATAAAATTGACCTATTTTCTTTGAAGTAATAACAAATTATGTAATCAAAATATTTATTCCGCCGATAGTGCACTACTTAAATCTTATGCTCAGCTGTAATTAATCACTAATTAAATTTTATTATTAATTATAGATTACCAACAACTAATTATTAATAGTAGATATTAATTTATAATAACTATTATATACTTATATTAACTATCACATATCAATTATTAATTATTTAATAGTACATTAATATGCATGAAAATAATAACTTGCATGGTAATGTTTGAATTTTTTGAATTTCAAAATTCTTTAATATTTATTTAACTTCTTATTTTTAAACTTTGACCATTTTGTTTTTCTTAATTAATTACTAATTATTTGTCAAATAATACGTACCAATCAATTTCTTAAAAGCAAATATGTACTAATAATTTCTTGATATTAATTTAATTAATCGTATTAAAGACTATTAAATAATCATTGATTATCAAAACAAATTTAATAAACATCGAACAACAATGTATTTTATTAATTACTATTACCTCTTATTTATATTATATAGTAATTAATAATTAATCAGCACTAATTTTCAAAATAAATAAATTAATCAGCATTAACTATTGAATTTTATTTACTTCTAATAATTATTATTTATTATTAATTACTAATGTATTATTAACATTAATTATTTAAAATTTAAATTTACTAATTAATTACTAAGTGATAACACAAATGTAAAACATTTAATAAATAAAAAATATAAAAGTTCGTTTCAAATCCCTTGGAAAACTGCAGGAAAATAGATTCAAAATTATGTCGACGGTAATCCGACTCTATTAGCAACGGAATTTAGCGTCAAATATTATATGACGGTAAAGAGCTGCAATTTCCATTGGTTTAGTGACAGAATTAGTATTCGACGGTAATAATTTATAATAAGATGACATGTAAAATCCAAAATATTTTCTCTTACAAAGCCCACAAAAATCCGCCGCTAATTAGCGACGGAATTTTCCGCTGCTAAAAATCTGTCGCTAATCTCGGTTTTTCTTGTAGTGTGACCTGGAGTTTATTGTTTTAACCTAAACTCTGGGTGCCCATATTTTCCACACGTGCACCTAGTAGTTTTGGTTTTGCAGATATTATATTCACAGGATCCTGGTTTACAGCTGAAGCGATATTCGGAAAGCACTGTATCCGTGTATTCCTTTCGGTTGTATTTTGTAATATTTTTCCGCTGTTATTTAAATGTAATTTAAACTTTGATATTGTATTTCCAATGTATACTATTCATTCATACTCTGGAATATTCTTGTACTCTGATGTAATTGTTGTAATAGCAATAAAATGTTCTTCTGTTTGTGTCCTGATGTGTGTTGTTCTCAAAGCAATCCGGGCTTTCCTTTACTGGGAAGTTTGGGTCATTTCATTTGGTATCAGAGCGTTGGTTTACAGAGCTCGAGAACAAGACACATTAGAACCGAACGGTTGAATTCATCAGAGATTGGATTAGTAATATCCAATAAGAATAACTCGTTAGAGATGGGATCAGTAGCATCCTAGAACGAGTGTTAAGAGTATTATTTATATAGAAAAAAACAAATTTAGTTTTGAAATTTAATCTAATAATATGTATTTGAGTATAATAATTTGTTTTGGACAATCGAGTATATAGAGATTTGCATATACGCCTAGCTAGCGTGTATATGAAGCCTCCAATATACTGGATAGATATAGAATCACACTCTAGTCGCCCGGAGATGATTCTGATGATGAGCATGACATCATCAGTGTTTATGTTTGAGTATTCGAATGTGGGATATCTATATATTTCCAACTGACTGGTATGGAAACCAAAACTAGCTAGGATTTATTGTTGTGATTTGCACTGAAATATGATTTTTGATTATATATAAAAGTTATATACATTTGAAAAGTTAATCACCTAATTGATTGATGGTTGTGATGTTTGATAATTAGTTTAACTAATTTAAATATTGAAATGAAAATTAATTTAACCAATATGAGAAAGAATGATAAATTTAGCTTAATCGAATTTAACATTGAACTGAAGTGAAAATTGATTAGAATTGAAAGTTGAGTTGGTTATTTAAAAAACTTTTAGCTTCGTTCCTTTTCGAGGACGAAAAGTTCTTAAGTGGGGGAGATTGTAACGACCCGGAATTTTGGGCCGAATTTAAAATTTTTATTTTAATTATTTTAATGGGTTTTTAATATTTAAAATAATTTATTTTATATAATAACGACTACTAATTTATTTTAATCGAAGTTAATACGAATAAATTTTATTTAAATTATAAAAGGAGTTAGAAATAGTGCGGTAGTTTGAAAATTTGAATTTTAACTTTGACTGACTGTACAGGATGTGAAATACATCGGATTTTAGCGAAACCAAAAATATTAGAATCTATTTAAAAATATCTTTCCAACGAATCTGAAAAATTGAAATTTCATAGTGGGAATCAAAAGTTATGTTCAAATCAAGATATCAGAAAAATACGGGAAAGTTTATATATATAATATATATGGCCCAAACAGCTACTTTTTGCATATGAATGAATTTGGACTCGAAACCACTCCCATTGAGTTCAAAATGACATTTCTGAATCCGAAAAGTATAAACATCGATATATTCTGAGATTCGAAAATTATTCATTTAAATATGTATTTTTAATATTAAATATATACGCCTTAAAAATGGGAATTTTGCAAACGACCTCCGAATTCGACAAAACCACTTTCTATGGATCCGGAATATTAAATTATTGCTAGATTCCAAAATTCGTAATTTTTGGAGCTAGTATGTGGTCGTTATTAATTTTTAAGTGAAAAACAGTCAATTTTTAATCGTTAAAATTTCACTATTTATTCATACTGACTCGGAATTCAACGAAACCAGTTTCTTTGGATTCGTAATGTCAAATAATATTTGTGTTCCTATTTCCATCGAAATTGGAATCCGTATGTGTTCGCAAGAATTTTAAACCCGTTAAAAGGATTGAAAATTGAATAAATTTAATTGCAAAAGAGCTATAATTATAAAGTTAAAAAAGGATTAAAACATAATTACCCAGCCCATATATAATATATCCAACAGCTCCTAAACCTAAGAGAAAACACTAGCCACCTTCTTCTTCACTTTCATTGCCTCCACTCTAAATTCTTCTTTGCAAATAAGACTCTGATTCATCAAAAATTTATATCTCAAACGAAACAAAATCAGACCAAACCCATTCTGGGTTTTGTGCATCTCTATTGTCTCTACCTCCCATGAAAAATCCATGGCCTAACGTCGCACGGATTCGCTGGGATCTGAGTTCAATGGCAGAAAACTGTTGTTGGAAATTTGGGTTTTCTGGTCAATCCGTGAAGAATTAGGCGATGGCCCAGTTGGGGAAGTTGTAGAGGGGAGATAGATGCACAATTTTGTCGAAGGAAATTTGGTCTGAAAGTGTACGGTTTGGCGAGAAAATGACGAAAACAGCAAAACAACAATTTTGAAACTGAAAACAAAAACGATTTTTTTCCCGTCGATCCGTGCATTTTCAGGCGAAGTGACCTAAACTAAAGTTGTACGGGAGGTCGAGATCTAGCTACTGACAAAAATTGGTTGTATTTGGAGCACCGAGGCGGCCGCAGCACTAAGATGAACGAAAACTGCACTTTTTCGTTCATCTACAGATCGTGGGCCCCACGTGGCGGACTGGAGGGGAGGACCACCCGGCGTGGAAAGAGGGGGAGAAGCCGGAGATAATGGCGCTGGTTTCGTGCAATTCCGACTTACGGTTCGGCCGTGGCGAGCATTTTAAGTTGAGGGTGTCGTTTGGAGAAGAAGGTGAATAGTGATTTTATTATATAAATAATATTTCATGTTCGTATATTAATATCTTTCTGCCACGAACTTAGAATCACGCAAAACTGGATTCGCCGCGACACCAATTTCATCCAATTTGGAGAAAGTTGAAATTTTGGGTAATTTTTACAAAGGGTGCATTTTTTACAGGTCCCTATTAAGTTTTAAAATTAGGCTCACATCCAGTCATAAACTTAATATAAATTAGGTCCCTATTTTTTAAAAGTAGGTAAAAAAATAAAAAAAAGTATGTAAATTCATATTTAAATAAAATAAGTACACGAGAAAAAAATCAGGTGGAAAAACAATCAATAAACATGTCAAAATACAAAAATACAAAAATGAAAGCGAAATGCAGTAAAATGCATCGAACCATGCACATATTTCACATAATAGCATATATGTATGCATTTATTACAATTTAGTGTCGAACAAACAACATAAATGCATAAATGTGTGTAGATTTGTGAATTAAATGCATGTTTTGATGCAACTATCTAAAATCCGCATAGAAATCATGCGTGCAAGTATATTTTGCATGTGTAAACAGATAGTTGCATACATGTATGCAACTATAGGCAAAAGTTGCATACATGTATGCAACTTTTTTTTTCTCCGTGGACTTCTACAGAAGTTTCCAGAATTTAGAAATTTTTTTTTTAAATAACCAGCGCATTTTTTTAAAGAAACATGTAACATTCAAAGAAAGAAGGCATAAAGTATATTTTGCATGTGTAAACAGATAGTTGCATACATGTATGCAACTATAGGCAATAGTTGCATACATGTATACAACTTTTTTTTTCTTTTTTCCGTGGACTGTTGGAGAAGTTTCCAGAATTTAGAAGAAAAAAATTATATCACAGCGCCTTTTTTTCTGCAAAACACGTAAACCTGGCAAAAGAATGCAAAAAGGCGGAAGTTCCTGGAATAAAGGCGGGCGACACTAAAAATAGGGACTGGGATTACAAATAAAACATTGCAAGGACGTGAGCCACATTAAGTTCGGAAATAAGGATGTGAGGCTAATATTCACTTTTACAAATTCAAATATTATTTAAATCGATTTGTTAACTTCGCAAGTGCATAACTCTTTGTCACGTTATCGAAATCGCATGGAACTAAATCCGCTGAGTTTGTTATGTCGAGAGCTTCGAGCGTGCAGCAATTTTGTCCAATTCTGAGCAAGTTGAAAATTTCGGTAATTTCCATATTTTAAATTAATTATTAAATTGTTACAAACTTTGAAAATTCTTATCTTTTTGATACGAACTCGAAATAGCGCAAAACAGGATTTGCCATGATCATTGAGTAATAAGCTCCGCGTAGACACCAAATTTGTCAATTTTCGAGCAAGTTGGATTTTCGGCCAAAATTGGGCCAGAACCGTCAATTAAAGTCCAGAAAAAGTGAGAACTTTTATCTCACTCAAGCTTTTGAACAGTTAATTATTTTTATTATTAAATATTAATTAATTATCTGTGTTGGAATTATTGTTTGTTGGATAAATGTTGATTTGGATGACTGTTGTGAATTGTTTGAAATTTGAAATATGTAACATGTTGTTATGACATTTATGATATTTAAAACATGTTTACACTGCCATTTACAAGTTGCCTGACTTGTTTATGTTGATTGGACGATAATTTTTCACACATCGTCCAAAGGCACAATTAATAATATATTATTTGAATTTGTGTTGGTTGAAACCCCACACGGGTCTTGGGTTGATATTCTGACTACACATCGCCCTTGTGTTTAGTTTAAAATGCACTTTGGCTGTTATTGAATGTTTTATCATTATTATAGAATTAATGCGATGTTTGAATCCATATAATTAAAATTAATGCGATGTAACGAATTTATAAACGCTTTAAAATACGTTTAGAAAGGAAATCGATGATAAAATATATTAATATATATAATGGTTTGAATAGAACGTTTCGTGCATCGACCATTCGCGAATTTCGACACATTGATTAGACATAGCGAAAGATCCGACCGTCGGATTCTTCTAGAACCGGAACCTATGGGTTCGTATCGAAAAGATCTTTTAAATGAGTATTTAAGATTTGAAATCCAACGGTTAGATTTTCTGAAATGTTTAAATCAAATTGGAAAAAATAGCGGCCGTGTAGTTGAATGACCTGGAACGTCGTTTAAATTAAAATGGCCTATTTTTAATTAAAAATAGGAAGAAATTATGTAAAACCATAACAAATGTTTTGAAAGGGTTTTTGATGAAAATTCCAAGTTTATAAAGATAAAAGATTTTTTTTCAAATAAGTGATTTATTTATTTTATAAATAATAAAAAGGGATTCAAATGGATTTAATTTTAATTAAAAATTTCCAATAAATAGAGTGAATTGGACTTGAATGGAAATTATCTACGGATTATTTCAATAATGATTTTCTGTGATTATATGGATATTATGTTTGAAATTTGGAAGATATTTAATATCGTTATTTCTGATATGATATCCGTTGGTTTTAGAATTTGATATTGAATATAAGTCGTTATAGTGCTTATTCTAAGCCTTATATTTAATATCAAATAAGAATTTGGGTTTGTCGTGAATAGTGTCTTAATTAACACTATTCTTGAACCTTTTTGAAGAATAAACCTTTTAATTAAGATTTAAATGTGATTTCCCTAATTTAATATATTAAATTAGAAATTAATGAAATACGAATCTGGGTTTATCGCGAATTATGTTTTAATTGACATTTATTTTTAACCCAGATTAAAGATAAGATTAATTCCCGAAAGTTGATAATCATTTAATAATGATTTTAGAAAATTAAAACTAAATAAATTTTTAATAAATTTTTAATTAGATTGAAGGGGAATTAAGTAGTTAAAATTACGGAATTAAGGAATTGATCGGAAATGGAGAACTACTAGTTTAACTCCATGCGATAGTTAAATATTTAATTAGATTTAAACGGAAAATGGTAATTAAGTTTACCGGAACAAATCGGGATGAGTAGGTTGGGATTGGGATTGGGATTAATTAATAAATAATTACTTCGGTAAGACGTAAATCCCGACTAGTTTGGATAAACCATAATTTGGTTAATATGGAGAAAGGATAAAGTAAAATCTTTTGAAACAAAGATCAAAAGGAAAGATTAAAGAATAAAGTTGAAGGATTTATCTTTGATAAAATTAATGGGAATCTTTCCCTAAGAATGTGAATATTTTATTATAAATTGGAATGAGGCGTATGTTATGTTTTTATAGCACTTGATTATAAAAGACGCGAATTATTCAGAAAGACCGGGTTTAACCCATTCTGAATAATAAATACGACAATCAAGAGTCGAAGATGAAGACGGTGGTTGAAGACCGGAGTTCTTCACATTGTTTGGATGGTTATTGCTATCTTGATTGGACCGTACACCCAAAACGATGGAAAAGTGGTGATCATCCAAAAATACTTGGAGATCGATGGGAATGCGAGGAATAAGGTGTCTTCGGTTTCGTTCAGACCCAGAACGGACTTGTAAATGGATTGCGTGTCCGACATTGTATTCCTTTATGCTGTATTCGTTGATCTCTGCTAAATATATATTTGTTTGGTGTTTAACACCCTTCTCTGAGACGTATGAGATTAAAGGTCAAATATTGGTAGGAATCAATGGTATGGTATAGATTGACAATGTGGCATGCCAAGATGCAAATGATCAAGGCTTTTGTTGAAAAGCAGGGCATTGTGGGATGATCAAAGCATAGCCTGTATAGGCGTAGCTTTGTGTACAGCGTTACTTCGCGAGCCTCACACCCCGGTATGAGTCAAAAAGGGGATTAGGACTGCAGGGAGTGCACACGTTTCTTTCTAGCTAGAGTGGTGTCCGTGACCTACCAGCCCTGACATTTTTACTTATGTGGATGATGGATTATGAGGTACCTCGGATTTATAGGTTGTTAGTGGCCATATGGAGGTTCAAAGGAACCGGGAAACGTGCGTTCAGGCATAACCAATCCAGCCATTGCACTATGGGCGGATCGACCCTGAAGATCCAAGGGTTCGCCAGAGTCCAAATCCTGAGGCATTTGCTAGAGTGTCTCGAATCAGAGAGGACGATCCCTAGTCTCGACTCATGATGGAAACCAAATCTCCAATACGACATTACGGTTTTTGATTGTAAATCCTATATATGGCGACATGGTGGGATGGGGCGCTCATGCCGTCTATGATTAATACATTTACTTTCGAAATTGATTTCTGCACTATGCACTTATAGTAATATTAAAAGATAAATTTCGCATACCAAGCATATTTGGCTATTATAAGGTAAAACTCTATCCTCCGGCTTGCGTTGCATTGTGTGATGGGACCTGAGTGTTATAATAGCTTCATTTTCCTTTATTTAGCATTGCGCTGTTTATTTTTATGCACTGGTATTCTTGTGGGTAAACCCGTTCCGTGTTATACGGCGTGGTCCCTTGATTTACCTAACTTTAAAATCAACTTAACAACTGTTTTGAGTTCTCATACCAGTCCCATGACTGACCTGGAGTTTATTGTTTTAACCTAAACTCTGGGTGCCTATATTTTCCACACGGGCAGCTAGTAGTTTTGGATTTGCAGATATTATATTCACAGGATCCTGGTTTACAGCTGAAGCGATATTCGGAAAGCTCTGTATCCGTGTATTCCTTTCGGTTGTATTTTGTATTATTTTTGTGCTGCTATTTAAATGTAATTTAAACTCTGATATTTTATTTCCAATGTATATTATTCATTCATACTCTGGAATATTCTTGTACTCTGATGTAATTGTTGTAATAACAATAAAATGTTCTTCTGTTCATGTGTGTTGTTCTCAAAGCAATCCGGGCTTTCCTTTACTGGGAAGTTTGGGTCGTTTCAATTGTCCCAATCGATATCACAAAAATAGGCGAGCATAAACAAGTCGTCCGACTTGTAAATGGATGTGTAAACTTATTTTTGACTATCCAATAAAAAATTTATTTATCGCAGTTATAAGATAAAAATAATATTTTCAACTAACTAAATTTTTCTAACACTTTTTTAGAAAATTTCGGTAGCATAACGACACGATAATAGAACCAGAATAAGGTCTAGCCTTATCCCTCGCCTAATACTCGCTCGCGCCATACACAAACCAATTCCAATCAATCATACCACAATACAGTCAATTTCACAACCACAATTAAATCACACAGAACATCCAAATAAATAAATACTCAACTACACCAATGCCATTTACGGCGCCATAAGTGGCTGTTCGAGGAGTATGAAATCCGTGTGTCGGTAATATCCATACATCGCTTTCAAATTATGTGATTGCGCGAATTCGAGTGTTGAACTCCATATAATTCAAATAAAATCCTATAATGGAAATTTCTATTTATTTACAGTTATAAAATACGTTAACTAACTATACAAAATTTTAGTGAGAAGGAATTCTCACTTTGGGATCCACTCCGCCTTGCTTTTCTGACGTTATGAATTGTTGTTCTGATCTCATAACTTGCAAATGAGCTCCAATCTTCACACCGTTTTTTTTCTAGCTATAGCACGCCATTCCGAACGACTTTCGCCTAGTGGCATTTCTTCCGAAAATGCTCCATTTCGCCAGAATTCGCGAAAAGACATAATTCGGATAGTAAACTATGGACGCGTTTTCTGAACAACTCTACAATCCAAAATATGACTTCCATATACTCAAATCGAAGAGGATATCGTGCTCTTCGATTTTGGCAATGTGGAGTTTTGGCCAGAAGCGCACGGTTTGGGAGATATTGGCTAAAAAAGGTCAGGGTGTTCATTTCAAAACTAGAAACGGTTAAAAATTGGATTTTTAAAGGAGACGGGGCCCGGGGTTGGCGCTGACGTGGCGGGGGAGGGTGCAGGTGGTGCTGGAAGGTTACGGGTGGTGGGTGGTTGCCGACGGAGGGTTGGGTGACGGGTTTGGGGGTTATTCGGGCGGTGAAGCTTCAAATCGGAGAAGGATGGGGCGGAGAGAGAGGGGGAGGCGATGGAGGGGGGCGCTGGCCAGAGGGTGCGGCGATGGGTGGTGGGGAGGCGGCGACGGCGGCATTGGTGGGAGGCGATGGGTTTCGATCGCGGTTTTTTCTAAAAACTGATGGGGGAAGAAGGGGAAAAAGGGGGGTGTTTATATATTTTATATTATTATTATTTTTTCTTCTAAAAAGTTACTCTTTCATTTCAACTCCAAATCGAATCCAAGGACTATCACCCCCAACTAATTACCCCATTCCGAACACAACGGGATACGTCTGGTAAGCCAATTTGGCTGTTTCGACCAGTTTTTCTTTAAATTAAAATATAAATCAATATGTTGAATTTTAAACGTACATTTTAAATTATCGGGGCCACATACTGACATCAAAAATTCCAGAAAAATAAATCTAGCTATGTCTTAATGATACGGTCCTAACAAAACTAATTTCAATGAATTTGGAGACCGTTTTAAAAATGGTCATTTTCCAGTCGATTAAATTCAAACTAAAATTGCTAAACGCGTTTAAATTCACCACGCTCACATATTAATTTCCAAAATTATGAAAATTGGAGCCTAGCAATAAATTAACATTCTGGATCCAACAAAAGTGGTTTCGTAGAAAATGGAGATCGTATGCAAAATGGCTATTTTTAAGGGCTATATATTATATAAAATATATATAAATTCCATAACGACTATTCTAAATTTTAAACTGGACATAGCTTTTAATTCTCGTTATGAAATTTGGATTTTTTGCATTCGTTAGAAATATATTGTTAAATAGATTCAAATATTTCTGGTTTTACTGAAATCCGATTTATTTTGAATCATGTACATTCATTTAAAATCTAAAATCGAATTTTCAAACTACCGCGCCATTTTAAGATCGTTTTATAATTAAAATAAATTTATTCGTTCTAACTTCATTCAAAATAAATTTTTAGTAATTATTATTTAAAATAAATCATTTTAAATATTCAAAATCCATTAAAATAGCTAAAATAAAAAATTTAAATTGGTTCGGAAAATCCAGGTTTTTACAGAAGTTAAGAGTTTAGAAATGAAATCTGTAATGTTTGTTACAGATGATAAACGATTGTTTTGATAAAAAGGATTCGTACGAAATGTCAATAAGAATTGTAAAAGATATTATTGTAAGATTTATAAAGGTAGTTATAAAAGATTTGTAAAGATATTTATATTAGATTTGATAAAGAAAGTTATATATGATTTAAAACAAATATAGTATTATTGTTACAAACAAGTTGAAGAATATTTATAAAGAGATGTTGAAGAAATTTATAAAGGATTCTACTTATAATGGAATCAAAGTTCGAGTATAACATTATAAAAGATTTTTAAGGATTAAAATAGAAGTAAAATAATAGTTTACTTAATAATTAATTAAGTAAACGGTGTGCAGATTTAAATAAGGATTTCAAAGGAAAATGTGTGGTTAGTGAACTTCTATCTATTCTGAAGATATGAATGTTGTTGGTCAAGGTTTGAGAGTTGAATGACTTACCGATACTCCAAAAATAGTATCAGTTTATAAACAAGAGCAATTGAGGGAAACATAAGTTATGATTTCCGTAAATAATATTATAAATTGTACTCGGAAAGTATAAGCGGATGAAATATTTTTTAAGAATATTCTTATTTATAACAAGAAGTAAAAGGCAAACTCCCAATATTGGAAGATTTTAAGAATAAAATTAATAGATGTTTAATTAAAGAGGCTAAGTAATGCCGAGTATTGAATCAGTAAACTCATTTTATTCACATGATTATTTATTTGATTGTTAAATGACCGACTATCAAATCCGACCCAATACGATTGTGGGTATGGAAAGACCGGGATCGAATTATATTCGAAAACCATTTTGAACCAGGAAATACGTGTAGATGCTGATTCAAAACGGAGCAATTGAAGACCGTTGATCTTCATGAGCGGAAGGATGACTCGATACATTTCTCTAGGTAGCTCTTAGAGACATTTTGACAGTGACTCTGTTGTGGTTGAAATCTTTGCATTGCAAGGACCACTCGCTACTGATCCTTGGGGTGATACCTATATAGGATGTGGTATGAGGGTGCCTTCGGTTCATCCTATTCCTGGATGACTTATATGGACGAGTGTCTGACAAAGTATTTCCATAGGGGTCATGTACATTGATTTCTTCAAACGTACCAAGTCGATGGCGGAGAAGTGCACATTCTCTTATCAACTTGAGTATTTTTGTGGACTTATATTAGTGATATCTGGCGGATCTAACGATGTGGCATTCAAAGTGGATGGAGATGTGTTGCTTTAAAGGATAAGCTTAACCTCACTACAACAAAATGACCATATTACAACAGTGGAAAACCGTTGTAATATACATTTTACAACGGTGGGCTAATCGTCGTGTATTAAGAAGTTGCAATAGACTAAAATCTTTTACAACTTTTTTGCACCATTGCAACATCGTAATATGTACATTTTACAACTTTTTCCCACAGTTGTAATAAACTTTATTACAAAATTATGCACCGTTGTTGTAATTTTTACAAATATTTATACCCGTTGTGTTATATTTTATTACAACTTTTATTTTACAATTGTAATATATCCACAAATTATATGCATAAGAATCTATATATATTTTATATGTTCAACAATAAATAGATAAATAATATTTGAAATAGATGTAAGTTTAAAGGTATCATGATCCATTCATTGATAAAAATCACAACTTTATATCCAGAATACAAATTATAAACCATATACCACATAAAAATGTATAAAATTACAACCGTTACCATAACATCCTTAATTAAAAGTGTACTCCAACAAAGCACAGATACAATTTTATTTTCCACTGGTTAGAACTCATCTCAAGTACAAATTACATATCATCTACAATTTTACATGCTAATGCGGAAGATACCGCTTCTCATTCAAGCTTTTTCTTTAGTTACCATCCTGTCTTCTTTTCTAGATGACATTACTCCGAATGATTCCAAAAATCATCAAAACAGCTTCTCATTCCTCTACTTCCTTGTCCGTTAACTGTAAAATTAAACATAAATTAGCTTTATGCTGGTTCAATCCTAAAAACAATAAACAATATATAAGAATACATTCACTAACATATAAAAGAGACCCAATATCTATTGTATTTTCATTTAAGCATGCATTTTATCTAAAAAATGGGGTAAAATATACAGTATTCCAAATTTGAATGCTTATCAAGATGGGAGTTTAAACAGCTTCTACACGCTTTTGAATTAACTAGTATGTACAGGAATTTATACAAAATACTAGAGCGAAAAAAAAAAACAACAAAAACAAAATCTATACGAATAAATTTAATTGAAAAATGAACTTAATGTTCTGATTATACCTCTTTGCTTCAAGCATGTAGTCATCTTCTCCATCCATCGCATTCAGTCATTTTCATTTTAGCACAACGTACCGAAAGTGTTGTCAGCTGCAATAAGGAGGAATCATCAATGTCAAAATGTATTGCCTATGTATGTGGAAGATAAAATAAACATGTTGTGCAATATTTAGACAAGCTGCACCCAAAACACTGTCATGGCATTAAGACTGTTGCTTACTCGCTTAGTTCTTAAAAACACCAAGATCTTGATTGCGGATAATCGAATGCTACAGCTAAGCATTTGTATTATCAGTAATGGTTCCAACAAAGAAAAACCCTTTTGATTACCTCACGTGCAGTTCAGGCTCAAATTGAGATCAAATGTGAATAATCGAAAGCGCTTTGTGACAGGTTCAACTTTTTTTTTGATAAGGTAAACAACTAAGAACTGACATACACCAAAATACCTGCGTATTGCACACTACACAAATTAGACAGGAAGCAAAGGCTAACAACATAACATTGGAATCATAACAACCTTGGAAAATGCAATTAAAAATAAACTAGAGCAAAGAAGAGATAAAAGTGCAAATTATGGTGAAATTAATATTGCAAAAAAGGAAAGATGATTGTTGTTTGATTTTCTACCGTAAGGCTCAGTCAAGAATCTGGTAGTATAAAAATGATAACGCATATAATGTTAATTCTACATCCAATATTATTTATTAAGGATCAAATACAACCACTTTTTAAGTTGCAAAGCAAAAGAAAGATCGCAATGAAAGGAGGACAATTAGTGTTATTGATAATCCAACCAGAGTTTGAGCATAACTTAGTTGTACTATTATAGGACAAGATGATAGAGAATTTGTAACCAAATATCCAAAAAAATTCTGAAATGAAATTCATTTTTAGATGAGCGCAATAAATGGAATTTTTTGAGCTATAGTTGTGAGAACCTTAATCAAAGAGAATATCATTTTGCTACTGAAATATTATCTCAATGGTAGGATCTTCTGTCTAGGAAAATTTCTTCCATCTTGAGCTCACTTCTCATGAAAGTCACCGCCAATCATCTTCAACAGCGCACATCCTGCAAGAGTTTCAGATCATGCTCGAGTTCAAGTTTCAATTAATCACCATGATTTTAGCCTATTCGAGGTGATTTCTTGGTTTCTCTTCTCAGATCTGATCACCTTTGACATGACTGCACCGTAGAACAGGGATTCCTCGATTAGCATGGACTCCTTGCCCAAATCTGTACGTAGGTAATCATTGATTTTCCTCAGGAGGAAGACCGTTGTGAGGTACTTCGTCTTTGGTCTTTCACCATTGATTGGATCCGCGCCGCTGATCATCAGAGAATCTCAAATCCACCTGGATTGAGCTGATACACGACTTTCCTTTTCAGATCTAGTCTTCCTTGGTTTCATCAAACTCCAACATCTGCACCAATCGCTTGTCGATGCCATTCTGAACCACGTTTAGATCCGGTTTCAACTTCAACCGCCGCCACAATTTACTTTAGATCCGCATCACCCTAATTTTACCAGTAGCTTGTGAGTTTTCTGACGCCAAGCTCTGGTAACCTCAGGCAACCTCAACACATACTTTGCATATAGGACTTCACAATGCTGTACAAAGTGATGCCAAAAGCTTCAATATCCCGAATGGTATCAATTGAACCGAAGTTTTTCAAACTCAGATTGAGAAACTTTTCGCAGCCTACACTTCAGATTTGCACAATGATCTTTATATTTTGGTGAACTCCGGCTGTTTCTCATCTCTGAACCTGTTCATTCGTCAACTTCTCTTGATTTAAAGCTCGCCGAGATGTGCAACTGAATCAGGCTGACTTGTGACTTTTGATATTTATGAACTTGCTTGTTGATTTATGCATTTGGCAATTGGTTTCGGCTGACTTTCATGTACTGATTAGCGATGTTCTGAAGATCACACTTCACCCTGTGTTGTCACAATCGACTCTTAGCTGATGATCAAGATCCCTGAACTGTGCAATACTTTGCCATTGTGTTTTAATTTTCAGGAGATGAGTTTCGATGAAGTGAAAGCAAGGCTTAAATACTGGGTGCAAGTTATAGCATGCAATGTTCGACTATGCAGTTGACACAAATTTTCCATAAAGAAAAATACAAATCATGTTGTACTATATTGTATCGATTTTGTAGAATTCATGAAAGAATATATACGAGTCCGGTTCGGGATTTGTAAAAAAAAAAAAAAGGAAAAATCAAAGAGAATATAACCGTTTTAGCTACTACTTTTGCAGTCACTAGGGTCTATTAGCATACACTTGGATATATGATATCATGTAGTACAATATAATATACATTGATTGGGCCTTAATGGATAAGTGATGATCATAAAATGACAATGAAGTTTGTTAACCAAGCGCAAACTACAGGGATCGATTTTGATCATTAACGCACCAATTTAGAGTTTAGATTAAAAGGAAGATAACTCACGAGTTGAGATACACTTTTGTCGAAACACACAGAAGTCTTTGCTCTTATTCTAGGATTCTTATGCTTGAGGTAAGCTAGCAATTTTGGCAGCAGCAAGCAAGGAGTAACCCATGTTGTCATTGCTATCAAGACTATCTCAGTGGCTTCACACACAAAACACTTATCTTGAGAAGATTTAAGAAGTAACCGTGGAAGCTGAAACCAAACATTGTTAAAGTGCGCAGTACATAATGAAGGGAATAAAAACCCCCAGTAAATTTAAAGTTTGTGTTACCATTGTATCCAATAAATCAATTACAGAATCTCTATAAATTTTATAGATGTCAGCACATGTCATGATTGCAATTTTGCAAACAACACTTCTTGGATTCTTCAGGGATTTTACTATCAGCGAAATCACTTGTTCACTGCAAGATGTTTGAAAATGTACTGAGGGTAAGCTAAAATACATATGCACCTCGCCTGAAGAATGTATTGAGTAAGAACTTACATTATCTCAAGTAAATTTTCCTTGTGGTACAAGGAAAATTGGCGTACATTATTCAGTGCCTCACAAACCAAAATCCAGTCTTTCGAGTCCAGTCTTAGTAACAGTGTCTAAATAATGTCAAGCAAAATCAATCAGACAATTATGGTTGTAACTATAACGAAAGACTTAGGAAGTAACACAGTATTAAATTGAAGCTCAACTATGCTATGCTAACCAAGAATTTTCAGAAGTCGAATACTGAAGTGTCATAAAATTTCAAATTTACGACCTTACATCAGAAAATTATCAAAACGAGATACTGAACTTATACAAAGAACCATATGTATTTTATAACATCACCAACTTAAGTAACTTCATTTGGCTCAGTCATCCTAACTTTAGAACACAAGTATTCTTATCTTTATATTTCATAAAACATAATTATTTAAGCCATGTATGTCCTTAAAATATGCTAAATGATTATGTTTTTCAGATATTCAAGTAATCATGATAACTTACAGCTTAGTAACTGCCACTGGAAGTTAGATAATCACAATCACCCAAACTCTATGAAATATTGGCAAATCTGAATCGACGGTACTAGAAATCAACCTCAGAAACTAGCTTACTGTTAGCATTCGCATATCGAAGATGCACATCGTGAAGAAGCTTCCATGGAATCTAAATTCAACTTCAACATCCAACTGCAGTTATACCAAAATCAATACAAAGTCAGGTTGCGAATAGCACGGCTAAGTAAACAAAACTTTGTTATAATAGAAGTGAAACAACAGCTCTACATACATGTGCAGCACTGCCTACTTTGAGCTCCACAATTTTCCCTACATCCACTGTAATTCCACTGAAATCCATACGCTTTGTTCTTAAATTCTGCACCTCCTCTACTGGCCATGTCAATAGGTGCATCTTTGTGTTTAAATCGTACAGCACAGATAGAGGATTGAGACATCTACGGTTGAACGGAGGCGAGCAAGCAAGGCGGCTTAAGGACTAAGGCGAGGCAGCAGCGAAAGGATGAAGGCGAGGTAGTAATTTGAGATCGTTAGAGCTAGGGTTTTTTGAGGCAGTGATTCAAGATCGAAAGCATTTTTTTTCAGTTGGGTCTCGTGAGTTTTTTGGTTTTGCTGGAGTTAAATTTGGGTTTCATTGAATGGAGGGAAGATGAAAATTTCAGTCCATACTAAAAGCGGGCTTGAGTGGGGAACGAAAATTTTGGTACAAAATGATAGCGGGCTTGTGGCGAACGAAACGTTGTTGATATTAATGATTTTATAAAAACAATATTCATTTATAAATATTTTATTTATTTATTATTTATTTTCAAACAAATTTTTTAATTATTAGTTACTATTATTAATTACTTATTTAAATAAATAAAAAATCTATCAAAAGCACGAACAAGCGGTTGTTAACAGCTGAACAAACAAGTTGCCAAAATTATATTTGTTAAAATTGCTGAAATAGTTACTACCAAATCAAATATTGCTTATTAATAATAGTTATTATTTAACTTTTACTTATTTCTACTTAGTTATAATCGATTAATAATTAATTAAAGCATTAACTATTAAAAATAAATTACTACTTATTAAATATTAATTAGTTAATAATAATCAATAAATATTATTTATTCCTAAGTTTATTATTAACTATTATTAAATATTAATATAATTAGTTATTAAATATAGACAATATAAACATGAAATTTGTAATAGGCATCCATTACAACTAACAAAATGAAAAGTTGTAAAAATATGTTTATTACAACTTTAAGGAATTGACTATTGTAAAAAACATTTATTACAACTGTGATTTTCCCACAGTTGTAAAATAAAAGTTATAATATGGTGTTTTTGTTGTAGTGCCTCTAGCCTTACTAACCGGGAAATGACATAAAATCGGGTAGGTTGCATGGCTATGTGGGTCGCACACATCAAAAGGGTATATCATTATCTGATCTGGAAAAATCAAATGTCTTTGTTTGTCCCTTTTATTTTTTATGTATGCTATCGGTTCGATTGGTTAACCCCCAACTGTGTCAAAGATATATTCAGTACTCTCAAGAGAAGTGAGGGGTAGGTCATGTTTAGCTAATGTTGCATGATGTTCTTGTTGAACCCAGTGTATTCCTCTCGAGAGGTAAATTGTCGGGGAGGTGGTCCCATAGCTTTTCAGGAAACCCATTCTCCAATAAGCTCCTGCGGTTTTGATTGTATACTATATATGTATAGCGTGAGATGCAAGCGTTCTACTAGATTGATATTTATTTGTATTTAGACACTATTATTATATCAGAAAGATATTGATTTCAAAAACGTTTTGGGTTATTGTAAGGTAAAAACTGTCTGTATTTATGTGTGGATTTGATCTTATGATTATCCTTTTCTTTTGAAAAGATTTTGACTTTAAAATGAAGTTGTGTGATACCTTTAAAATTGGTTTGTTTTTCTCACTCTGGTTCACCAGACTGATTCAGCGTTTGTAATGCTCAGGTTAGACCCGGTTGTACAGATTCAGGTTATCGGATTCGGTGAAGAGACGAGCTGAAAGAGTTTGGGCATATGATATCATATAGTTATGTTCCGTTGTGTGTTGTATATGAGTACAGGTTATTATAACTGTCCAGATGTGTTGATGTACTCTGATGTTTGTAAGTTTTATCTCAAGCTTTCAATAAAGATTTATTTCTATACTATATTTTGTTCCGCTGCGATGTGAGACTCTGTGTTGTGTTGGTTCTTCTTCTTCTATTCTAATATTTCTCTTTCTTATCTCACCCTCTAATTTATTTCTATTAACATTCCACTGTTTTCAATGCTTGAATATTCGACATGGTGTTTTTGTGTCGATTTTCGGGGTCGAAAATCCGTGATCGTTACAGTGGTATCAGAGCTATTGGTTTAGTAATAACCTTGGCTCTGTGGCATAACTTGATAGAGATAAGGTTAGTAATACCCTAGATCGATTTGAGTGTATATATATGAGAGTGTATTTGTAAATTTTATACATAAACGTTTTGTATTGTGTTTGTTGATAAGTTCGAGTGTTAAGAAGCATTATACTGGTAATGGGTACGATATTATTTTGTAAAGAGGATAAATGAGATAATTTTACCCAAAATATATTTTTATATAGAAAAGAAATAATTTTCTCAAATTATTGAGATATTGTGTGTTAATTGATTCGAATATTATTCAAATTGGATTAAAAAATTTTGAATTGGGACTTAACCTGGTTAAGTAAAATTAAATTAAGGAATGATTTTGAAATTAAATAAAATAAATTTAGGATTTGAAAATTTAATGAATAATAATTAAATAAAAATCAATCGAAAGTTAACCGATTGATGTTCAGATATGTCAAACCAAAATAAATATTAAAATTGAATGTAAATTCAATTGATTTGGTTGATATGGTTGTGTGTTGGTTATTGACTGGTACTGATTGTGTATTAGGTTGGTTAAATATAATTCATTAATGGTTTAAAATATAGTTGAATGAATTGATAAAATAATTCTAGTATAATTAAATTGGAATGAAAAATGCATATGAATTGAAATTTATGATTTAACCCTGTATTTGAAAATTGATTGATGCTACCTGTTTGATTTTGGAATTCATGTTGTTATACTTGATGAATAGTGAAATATTATTTAAGAATTTCATATATTGGTTACTTATATATTGAATTGAGTTAAGTACAAGTGCCAGATAGCTATGGGAGTTGATTTTGGTTGCGTAGATTGCACGTAAATTGAGCAGGTATGCTCAATAGCGCTCGTAAAAGGTACGCCTACGCGAAAATATAAATTTTGGGTTTTGATTGTTGTTTTCCGACCATATGGGTCGATGTATATATATTATTTGTTCTTGCGACATCGCAGATGTCACTCCGTACAACGGAGACTCTACATAATTTTTCCAGGAAATTAAAGTGTTAGAAAATTTTCGATATTTTTGAAATTTATATTGATTATAATGAAATAGTTTTCGAATTTTAAATTGAATTTTAAATGAATGGGTTTGTAGCATTTCTCTCAACTTAGCAATTTCGGAGACGAAATTCTATTAAGAGGGGAAGAATGTAATGTCCCGTATTTTTGGGAATAAAATATTTAATTTATTTTTGTTATTTTAAATGTTTTCTTTGGATAATTAATGGATTTTAGTATTGAATTCGTTTATTTAAAACGAAGTGAACGTTAAATTTATATATAATTTAAACGAGCTCGAAATGGCGAGGTAGTTTGTAATATTGAGTTTTGAACTTCAATTGAATATACAGGATCCGATATAAGTTAGATTTCTATGAAACAAGAAATATTGGAATCTAGTTGATTATAATTTTCATATGGAAGAGAAAAATCCAAATTTCGTGTTATAGATTGTTAGTTATGTCCAAATCAAATTTTAAAATAGTCGCTATGGAAATCGTTATTAAAATATAACGTTTTTAATATATTTAAAAGGGTTTTAATATAATTTGGACACCATTTAACTCGAATTTAATGATATTGGGTTGTATAATTTATATTTGATGCTATATGATATTTCCAGTTGGGTATTTATGATAATAATAATGTATTATAATTTTATTTGATTATTTTGGATTTTTATAACATTTTAATATATTATATATAAGCCTTAAAAGTGGCCATTTTGCAAACAGAGTCCGTTTTCAATGAAATTAGTTTCATCGGAACCGTAACGTTAAATTATTATACGGTATTTAATTTCATGGAAAATCGATGTCGTATCTGACAATGGTAGCCATAACCGCCTAGTCATTTTGTATAGTACGTAATTAAATTAAATTAAATTAAATTAATAAAGGGATATTTGTTTATAACTTGAGCAGACGATCGAATTAAGCCACGAAACCAATTCTGTTGAGTTCGTATCGACGTTTAGAGTCAAAATAGGTAGGTAGTTTTGTTAATTTTGGACATCAGGTATTTTGGTGTCCAAAATAATGTTGTTTTGCATATAAAAATAGCATATTGGGAAACTATCTCGGAATGCGATGAAATTAGTGTCGTTGGATTAGTATTAATTAATTATTATAAGATTTCAAATTTCGTATCGATCGGACTTACCGTTTGATCGTGGCAACGATAAACGCCTTAATCATTTGTATTATTTTGGCCAACTTAGGCAGGGGTAACTTTGAAGGAATAAACGACTAGCCAAATGAACTCCGATTTTAATGAAACAAATTTTGTTGGGTCCGTAAGGAAAAGGTCTAGTATAATTTCAAAGTTTCAAGTTGACTAGATTTATTTTGTGATCGTGGGAAATTTAAACGCGTGATTTTTTAGCCTATGATTTATAAAGGACTTTTCACAAACGACCTCGAAATTTGACGAAACCTATCCCATCGGGTCTGGAATATTTTTTTATGCTAGGATAACATTATTTTGTCAAAAAAGGAGATCATATGTGCTTGTTTTAAACTAATACTTCACGGTTAAGTTTTATTATAATATAATAATATTATTTTGTTCCCACCTCTATATATATCTCTTTATGTGAAACCTAATTTCTCCCGGTCAAACTGAATCGCGTGGTCAACGCGATTATCGGCCGCCTCATAAACCATTAACGGTCCAAATCTACCCATATTTCCGTCGATTTTTCTCTCAATTCTTGCATAAATTCGAAAAATCATCAACTACGAAGGTGATCATCTTGGAGAGGCCTTCAAACTAATCGGTGGTGATGTGTTAATAGGGATCGTGGTGGCCAAAAGTGAACTGAAAAGTGGTGACGGTCGGAGAGGATTTGCTGGCGAAGTATAGGTCTGGGCAAGGAGCTGTTTGGGGCGTTCGTCAGACATACGGAGGCGCATGTTTGGGGAGTTTCTGATCGGTGATCGATGGCCTGTTGAGGTGCGGGGGTGAGAAATCTTGGACAGAACGTGGGTCTGTCTTGGTTGAAGCAGTATGAATGACGCGGTGTAAAAGAAGGATGCCTTGGAAATGATGTAAAGTCAACAATTAAGAGAAGGCTGCGTAGTTTGGAGCAATTGGGAACAAAGAGAAGTAGATTGTTTTGGATGAGTAGTAGGATGCGTGGAAGACAAGAACGACGGGTGCAGAATCATTTCCGATCGAGCCGTAGGATTTGTTTTTTCAGTCAAAGTTACTGAATGTTATTTTATAAAATAATTTATAATTTAAACTATTTAATTAAGGGTTAACTAGGAAAGTTAATCAACCAAACTGTTTTATATTTTGCAGATCGAAGAAACGGGATCGAACACAGCAAATTGGCATGTTTTCTTTGAACGTACAAAGGGGGTCAGCCTAATTATCTTTAGCATATGTAATTAATTTAAAACTACTTGATTATTTAATTAGAAATAGTTAACTTAAAATGTTAATTAATTTAAGCATGGTTTAATATTATTTATAACCCATGTATTTGTAATCAGGTCTAAACCCAAACCGTGAAGCTTGCAAGAACTGGAACGGAGTTTTGGAAGTCTGGGTAGCGTAATTCAAATGTAATTAGTGGAAACTAGAAATTAATTAAGAGTTAATTATTTTAATTAAAACCATATACTTATGTTTAGTATAACTCTCACGTATGTTAATAGAATTTGGCAAAACCAATTGCGCTAGGACCATATCATCGAACTCTAGACTCTGGAACTGATCTGGATAGAAATGGAGCAACATGAATTTACAGTTAAATTAAACAACTGTTTAATTTAACTGTAACCGAACCACTTCAGAAATAAATGGAATCAAGGTGAGATAAACTCACTCGGTTCTTCCCACTTATATTTTATATAAGTCGGGTTTTTATTTTGTGTGCTATGTTTGCTAATGGTTGATTGTTAGTTAAATATATAAATATTCATATATTGATTGAACTGATGAAATTAAACATCGTTTAATTTCAGTGAAACACCAAATCATTATTTTAATGATTGAAATCAATGAAGGTAACTTACCTTGTTGGTCATGTTTATTAAATAAACGTGTTTAATTATTTGAATTTTTTTATTAATGATAAGTAGTCATTATTTACTGTTATAGAAATAATCAGTTAAATTGAACTAACTAGATTTATGTGAGATAATCTATTTTATGCATTGAAGAAAAGATTAGAGGGATCCAACGGGATTCCTCAAATATATTAAATGTTGTTTATTTTCGTATTTTCATTATATGAACCATTCTGATTAGATGATTGATTTGGTTGCGATCATTGAACTGAAATTTAACACTTGTTTTGTTTAAACCAATGGGCAATATTGGTTGAGTAATTGGCAATATATGGCCTATAAATCAATCGTTTTCTAAATATTGATTTTTTGTCAGGTAAATCGATAGAAGAGAAGCTAGAAAATTGATTTTATAACTGAAGATAGATTTTTTTTAAATCCATTATTTTGAATAAAAGCTTGTAAAAAGGAAATAAATATTTATTTTTATTTATTAAGTTTATAAGTAAGTATTAATTTATTTTATAATGTAAATTCTGATGTTAATCATATTTATAAGCAAAAGTGAATAAAATTAACCTAATAGTTAAGATTTTGAATAACTGTTTTTAAGGAACAATTAAATGGAATTATTTAAATTAATTGTATTCTTAATTAATTTAAAGTGCGAACTAATAGGATTCGATTAACGGATTAATTGTGTATTGAGTCGACTAAGTCAAAAAAATTAACTGGCATTGTTTCTTAAATTAATTTGTTTTGAATTAATTCAATAAAATAGTTTAATGAACATTTGTTTTAATTTTAATAAGACTTTAAAATGGAAATTTACTATTTATTTTAGTTAATTAAGAAGTTAACTACAGCTACTGTAGTTAATGATTGAAGTAAATTATTATTTTATAATTTAGGAGATTACTTTTTAATTGAAATTCATTTAAAAAGCAATCGAAGTTGAAATGAATCTAATCGAAATGTGAAAGGAGTTTATGCACAGGTTTTATGTTAAAACCGAGTTTTTATAAAAATGTTGTGAAAAGGATTTTAAGTGAATATGATAGCTTAAATCAAATATTTACTTAATATTTGAAGTTAGTAAAAGGAAATCAAGAAATTGGGAAATGATATGAAATGGCTGAGTGAGATTTATTCTAAGGTCTAGAATGTGATATTCCTAAGTTCGGAAAGTTAAGCGGAGTCGAAATTAATTCCGAAGTTCGGAATGTTATGTTCCAAAGTTCGAAATGTTAATCGAAAGCGAGAGTATAAGAAAAATAAAAGATTTCGGAAATGGCAACGAATATAAGTATCATAAAGGATTTACAATGATTTTGTAAATGGAAGTTAAGAATTTAGAAATGATTAAAGCTTTGGGAACAACGATTAAATTTTATTTTGAAAAAGGAAATTTTACTATGAAGTTTGGAGCGGGGGAATAAAATCTAGGGAAAATTCATGTTATCAATTTGAGGTTGAAGTGAAGGAAGAAGATCATATTTCGCGAAGGGGACAAAATTTCGCGCTAAAATTTCATGGAAGAGTACAGTAAGGTGATTGTCACTGATTGGATGATGGGGTACTATTTTAGATAGGAAGTTGGGATTGGTTTTAATTGTTGGATTTAATCATAATCTACGGTTAATTATTTGTTTATTCTGATAATGCAGATCGCTGACCTGGATTGTATTTATATAAATCTACGCTTTGAACTGGTGTTGCACGTCATAGCACTAGAATTCCAACCGCAACTGTGCATTCACGTCTAATGCAACAACATATTAATATTGTGGCATAAGATCAAAGAAAGCATAGATTTCGCCACATTTTTCATGCAACGTACACACATTGGTGTCGAATATACCCACTTTTGTAGTAGTGAATGAATTGTTTTGATAAAATGGATTCGTACGAAATGTCAATTATAAGAACTATAAAAGATATTATTGTAAGATTTACAAAGGTAGTTATATAAGATTTGTAAAGATATTTATATTAGATTTGATAAAGAAAGTTGTATATGATTTAAAACAAATATAGTATTATTGTTACAAACAAGTTGAAGAATATTTATAAAGAGATGTAGAAGAAATTTATAAAGGATTCTATTTATAATGGAATCGAAGTTCGAGTATAACATTATAACGGATTAAAGTAGAAGTAAATAATAGTTTACTTAATAATTAATTAAGTAAACGATGTTAAGATTTGAATAAGGTTTTCATATTAAAATGTGTGGTTAATAAACTTCTATCTATTCTGAAGATATGAATGTTGTTGGTCAAGGTCTGAGAGGTAAATAAAATACCCCAACTTGAATGACTTCACGATTATCCAAGAATAGTATTTGTATATAAACGAGTGCAATTGAGGGAAACATAAGTTATGATTTACGTAAATAATATTATAAACTGTGTTCATAAAGTATAAGCGAATGAAATGATTTTTAAGAATATTCTTATTTATAATAAGAAGTAAAAGATAAACTCCCAATATTGGAAGATTTTAAGAATAAAATTAACAGATGTTTAACTAAAGAGTCCAAGTAATGCCGAGTACTAAATCAGTATACTCATTTTATTTACATAATTATTTATTTGATAGTTAAATAAACGACTATCAAATCTAACCCAATACGATTGTGTGTATGGAAAGACATGGATCGAATTATATTCGAAAACCATTCTGAACCAGTAAGTACGTGTAGATGTTGATTAAAAATGGAGCAACTGAAGACCGTGGATCTTCATGAGCGGAAGGACGTCTTGATAAATTTCTCTGGGTAGCTCCTGGAGATATTTTGACAGTGATTCTATCGTGATTGGAATCTCCGGATTGCAAGGACCACTCGCAATTGATCTTTGGAGTGATACCTATATAGGATGTGATAGGAGGGTGCCTTCGGTTCATCCTGTTCCTGGATGACTTGTATGGACGGGTGTCTGACAAAGTATTTCCAAAGGGGTAATGTACATTGATTTCTTTAAACGTCCCAAGTCGATGGAGGAGAAGTGCACATTCCCTTATCAACTCGAGTAACGTCAACTAGTGATATCTAGCAGATATAACGATATGGAATTCAATGTGGATGGAGATGTGCTGTTCTGAAGGATAAGCTTAACCCTTAGCCTCGCCAATCGGGAAATGGCATAATATCGGGTAGGTCACATGACTATGTCGATTGCACCAATAAAAAGGGTATATCATTAATTGATCTGGAGAAATCAAATGCCTTCGGTTGTCCATTTAATTTTTATATGTGTGCTTTCGGTTTGGTTGGCTGGACCCCCAACCGTGGTAATGATATATTCGGTACTCTCAAGGGAAGTAAGGGGTCAGTCATGTTTAGTCTGGGTTGCAAGAGGTTCTTGTTGAACCTCAATGTATTCATCTTCGGAGGTACATTGTTGGGAAGGTGGTCCTGCACCTTGCTAGGAAATCCATTATCGAATAAGCTCCCGTGGTTTTGATTGTATACTATATATGTAGAGCGTGAGATGCAAGCATTCTGCTAGATTGATATTTATTTGTATTTAAACTATTTTAAAATAAAAAACATTGATTTCAAAAACGTTTTGGGTTATCGTAAGTTAAAAACCGTCCATATTTATGTGTGGATTTGGTCTTATGATTATTCTTTTCCTTTGAAAAGATTTTGAATTTAAAATCAAGTTGTGTGATACCTTTAAACTTGGCTTGTTTTTCTCACTCTGTTTCACCAGATTAATCCGACGTTTGTAGTTCTCGGGTTAGACCGAGTTGTACAGGTTTAAGTTATCAGATGTGGTGAAGAGATGAGCTGAAAGAGTTCGGGCGTATGATATCATATAGTTATGTTTTGCTGTGTGTTGTGTATGAGGACAGGTTATTATAACTATCCAGATGTGTTGATGTACTCTGATTATTGTAAGTTTTATTTCAAGCTTTCTATAAAGATTTATTTCTGTATTATATTTTGTTCTGCTGCGATGTGAGACTCTGTGTTGTGTTGGTTCTTCTTCTTTTATTCTAATATTTCTTTCTTTCTTATCTCACGCACTAACTTCTTTCTATTAGCGTTCCTGTGTTTTCGATACTTGAATAGTCGACATGGTATTTTTGTGTTGATTTTCGGGGTCGAAAATCCGTGTTCGTTACAGCAAGCCTCAAAGAGAGTCTTGAGATAGTAAATTATGTCCTCTAATGTTATGATACAATCATGTGAAACTACTGTTGCACTTATATAATTGGGGAATATGTAAGAGTATTCAAGCATATGCTGTCATAGTTTCCATTTGTGAGTAATTTGTGTTATATTAACTGTGTTTACTTTTGGTTATATCATCTGATTTATTCCTTCATGAAGATGGTAATGGTAAGGCAGTTTATTTTTATATCCTGAGATGGAATAACTTATTCACAAGTTCAAGCTGAAAATGTTGTCTCCTACAAACTTAGACTTGCATATTGTTAGCCTGCTTTGTGACCAAGCCACCCAAAGCCCAAGTGTTCTATCAGGAAGGCTACTCAAGACTTGAGTATAAACTGGCAGTGATTGGCGTTTTCTTCGAGCGATGAAGCATTGGAAAAATCAGCATTTACATGTATGAAGACTTCGGGTCAGATCTTGGCATTTGTATCGGACCAAACTAAGGCAAGTATGCCTCATGAGCTGAGCCGGGTTGGGTCAAGCGAAGTGGGACAAATCTATCGGAATCCGACCCGATGGCATCTAACTAAGCTGCTTGGAAAATGGAGCATTGGCAAGCTCTGTTCAGGTCAGATATACCGGAACCCGACCCACATATGTTTATTTCTGCACGTAGATGAAGACCTATTCTTAAGGCTATTTCTACTCCTATAAACTCGGGTTGAGTTACACTTGGCATGACATGATCAAAAGAGGATTTTCCCACGTTTCCCACTTTATTTTGAGACTGAAGGGATGATCACCACGTGGCATCCGACCCGAACCCGCCGATGGCTATAAGTACACCATTTGAAGGCATTTTGAGGGACTTTTGGCACTTCTATGGCTCTCACACACCATAACCAGTATTCAACAACTCATAACCACCCTCTTATTCGATCAAATCAGTGAATTTAGAGAGAATTGTTCATTGTAATTTGAGTGTATGAGGATTATATTCATTATAATTGTAACTTACTAATGAATCAAGGAACTATGAAGTGGATGTAGGCTTGTTAACGCCGAACCACTATAAAAACTCGGTTGTTTCGCTGTTTCTTGCTTTTTTTAGTTATTTCTTCATATTTCCTGCTCAAAACACGACTTTTTGGGTGTTATGCCATTTTTTGGTCTAACATTTTGTGCTTTCACTGAGAAATGAAGATTCTCGGTGTTTATGGATTTTCCAGCCTGCTAATTAGATCGCCAAGTCCGATGAGGGAATCCTGTGAATCTATTGACTTTGCAATCGTGGAGATCACCAAACGTAAATACACCTCCACGCCATCAAGCAGCAATCATCAAAGATCAGACATAAAGTCCAGCATTTTCCCCAAAGAGAATGTGCTACCGGTTTGGATTACCTTGCGGGTCGAATATGTTTTCAGCTTGAATGGACCTCAGGTCGAACAATATAGATAAACAAACTTTGTATCGAACATAGCCGTGGTTAGGTCGAATATGTCCAACCGAAGCGCTAGCTAGTTCTGCTTTCTTGCATTTTTGTAACGATTCAGAATTTTTAACCAATTTAAAATTGGAATTTTTATTACTTAATTTGAATTTAAATTCGAATTTGACACAAATATATATGGTTAAAAATATTTAATAATTTTGATAAGTTATATGATAGATTTTACTTGAATTATAAATGAGAACAATTATTAATGAGTTTTGATTTATTGGTACTATTTGTCGTTCGATCGGATTTGTCAAAACATAACGTGAATTAGTAGCGTAAGAATTATGTATTGCCCTTAATTTTCATAGCACTTAAGGCAAAATGCTACCAAAAGTTCACCTTCTCTCCTTGAGACAAGTGTAATGACACTTGTATTTTTGCATGCCTCCTTCCATGCATGCCTTCCACTTGCCCCCGATGTGTCATCACCTCCTTAACCCTCCATTCCTATATAAGGAGGCCTTTTCTCCATTTTTTTACCATTCCATTCCATTTCCTCCTTTCCACCTTCTTCTTAAAGCTTATGGCCATGGTTTCCATGGCATAAGTCTTCCACTTTTCCACCACCACCTTATCGAAGTTAGTATTCATCCTCCTCCTCCTCTTATACTATAAAGAGAAAGATTAGTGTATATTATATTATATATATTTTGGTAAAGATGATGGTGCACTGAAATACTGTCCGACGGTTCACTCAGCTAGGCTTGCCTACCGTGAAGATTGGAAAGTTGTTTGGTGAGAACTCTTTAACCACAATTTATTTGTTTAATTAGTAGTTAGACTAAATTAAATATAGTGACGGATTATTAGTGGTTAATGATGGCTGATGTTTGTTGTGATGGATGATGGATGCGTAGTTTAGAACACACATTATTAAGCATTAGTGTTTGTGCATAATTATGGTTTATTTAATCATGTTAATGATGGTTGTTATGGATGTTTATAATGGATGTTGATGTTGTTTCGCACACACTATAACACAACAATCGTGGTATCACATGGGTGACCGACAAATCTTTTTCGTAATTAGAAGCAATATTATTATTGAAATTGAGATTAATGGTTGGAAATGACACATAGGTATGAACTCGTATATATTGATAAAGTTTCTTTAAATGAATAAATAAATATCGGAACATTCTAGGATGACAGAGAGGATAGTGTTTAGTCTTGGGTTTGGAAATATAGTTTCCTGCTCTCCCTGGCTATCCCTAACTGATCTGATGAATGGGATGGTTAGTTGGAAGTTTTTTGAATTTAGAAATGAATTGGAATTTGAATTATTAAGTAAAAATTAAAGTTGAATTTTGGACCCAAAATAATTTGGAAAGTCAATGTAAATTACTTTAAATGGTTTACATGAGTATATAATGGTTTTCTTAGGTGTTTTGAAGTACTGAAGAATAATTTTTATTGCGGTCAAAATAGAGCTGGTCGCACAATGGCAATTTGCGTATTTTAGTTACAAACTTTAAACGCTTATAACTTTTGCAATCTAAATTGGATTTCCAAGAAACTAAAAATGTTTGATTTATATTAATAAGAGCTTTCAAGTGATTGAAAGCAGATTTTAATTTTGAGTTATAATTTTCAAGTTATGTTTAAACCCGTTTCGGGAAAAGGTCGCTGTAAGAGAAGTTATCGACCATAACCGTAAACAACCATTTTTTAATGTTTCTAAAAATATGGAAAAAAGTGGTAAAATCATTAAAAATTATGTAAAAATGTTTTAAATTGTAAAGTTTAAGTTTTGACTAAGACAAATGATATTTTGATCGAAGTAATTAAGATAACTATTTTGTAACGCTTTTGAAAACACTATTGTAACGCTTTCTTCGGAAATAATCTATTTTGAAGTTTTTAACCCACAAACTATTTTCCAAGCTATAAGTAATCGTTTTTGAATGATTTGTTGAATGTTTTCAAAGGTTCAAAAGTATTGTAATATTTTATATGGAATTTAAATTGATTTATTTAAGATTATAACGGGTTTTCAGTTTTTGGATATGGTTGGAGATAAATCTTCGGATGTTTGATATTAATTCAGTAGATGATGACTCTTACTATTTGAGGAATTTAAAAGGAAGTTCACCATTATTCCGCTTAAAGTGTGAGTTGGATACAAAGATTAATATTGAGGATAAGTTGATGGAATTTCTATCCAGATCTAATGTCAAAGAGTTGGATAAATCTTTTGATTAAGATATGAGTTTCCTAAGTTGATTGGGATAAGTTGGTGTAACGAACTGGGATTTTCGACTCCGAAAATCAACACAAAACTACCATGTTGACTATTCAGACATCGGAAATACCTGATCATTAATAGAAATAAGTTAGAGGGTGAGAATAGATAAGATAGAAAATTAGAATAGAAGAAGAAGAACACAATCAGAGTAAACACGAATCTCACAGCGGACGAATAAAATATAATACATATCATAACTTTGAAATATAAACAATATAATAACATTACCAGAGTACAACACTTACACACAGCGGAAATAACAATAGCTATATAATCCTGAAGCCTCCTGCTTCATGCTCTTCCAAGTATATCTGTAAAGACCTGAACTACTTGACTGCCCATACAAATTTGGGCACCCAAGAGTTTAGGGAAAACAAACAAAATAAACTCTGGGTCAGTCATGGGACTGGTGTGAGTAAACTCAAAGTATTTGGTTTAACTTTTCAAAATCCTTTTCAAAGAAGAGATAATCGTAAGACCAATCCGCACATAAACAGGGATGGCTTTTTCCTTACGATAACCCAAAACGATTTTGGAAATCAATACTTTTCTGATATTATAATAATGTCTAATCACAGGTAATTAACAAACTAGCAGAACACTTGCATCTCACGTTCCATATATATAGTATACAAACAAAACCATGGGCATTTATTGGAGATTGGATTCCGACTATGACAAGGTATGGGACCACCTGCCGATAGTGTATCTCTAGAGGAAAATACACTGGGTTCAACAAGAACATCTTGCAACCCGGCCCACACATGACTGACCACTCACTTCGCTTGAGTGTATCGAATGTATACTACCAACGGTTGGGAGCTACCCACAGTTTCCCGAAAAGGGACAGCATCGATAATAGATAAAAGAATGAAATGGATTTTCTCTAGATAGGTGATACACACCCTAATGGGAGCAACCCACTTAGCCATGCTACCTGCCCGATTTTTGTCATTTCCTGGTTGATGAGGCTTGAGGTCATAACGTATCTTGGATACACCTGACCACCATTCACTTTGAATGCCACATCGTCATACCCGCCAAATCACAAATTGATTTCCCCAAAAGTACCACGGGTATAAAGCTAAGAGAAACGGATTTCTCCGCCACCAAAACGTAAGTACGTTTGAAGAGATCAACTCACGCGATTCGTTAGATATACTTTGTCAGACATTCGTCCATTCACGTTTGTCTTGGGACTGGACAAACCGAAGGCACTATTCTGTAAACAGGATAGCCCTTGCATAACTCCATCTTCAATTTTTCCCATCATATTTGATCGCAACGCTAACGTCTATACAGAGTGGTTTTCAGATAATGAATCTGATCCCGGTCTCTCCGTATTGACGACGGAAAAATGGTCAAAAACTTCGATGGTCGGTGATTTAACTATCAAAGGAAAATAGGTGTACAACCAATGTTCTTATTTCCAAATAGAAATTCGATCAATTAATCATCAATCAACATTTATCTCTTTTAATTTAAATTCATCATTTATTTATTCATTTCCCATTTCTATATACTCAACATTTCTTATTTCCTAAATTTAGGAAATATACGTCATCAATCATTGGAAAACATTTCCATCTCTGTTTCACGTATCACTGTCATTCTAGTATTCTTTCTCATCAACATTTCATTTTCTATGATTAGAAAATATCTCTGATTATATTTGGAAAATGTTTCCAAAATTTATTCATTTGATTTAAACAGATGTTTAAATAAAACATCACTAAGCCAATTTAAACCATTACACTCATTAACTAAATTTGCTTAATCAATCTTCACTATCGAACCGTACCCATCCCTTAGTTAAAAACAAAGTCAATCAAGTTGGGGAATAACTACCTCTCAGACCTTAACTGAACAACATTTCTAACTTTGAAATAGACAAGATTCACCATTCAAATCTTTAACAAACCTCCTTGTGAAATTCTCGGATTCTATTTATGAATCCCTTTCTTTATTTTAAAACATTGATTTTAACTATAGCGTTATAATTCCTTTCTTCTTAAATATCCAACTTCAAATGTAACTTTTATTCCTTAATTTAACTAAATAACTAAACCACTAATCTATTAATAAATAAGTAAATCTTGACTAAATAGGAAAGTAAATATTATTTTCCCGAATTCGATATAATCGAATTCAGTGTATAATTCTCGTTTTCGAATAATCTCTATTCGATAGCTCCTTTTCGAATAAACTATATTCGATAACTCTTTCTTCGAATAACTATATTTGATAATCTCTCTTCGAATGATTTACATTCGATTAACTTTCTACGAATGATTTACATTCGGTTAATCTCCTTTCGAATAAACTATATTCGATTAACTCCTTTAATTTTATTCGCATAAACTATTTCAAATAACTCCTTTAATTCTATTCGAATAAACTATTTCGAATAACTCCTTTGGATTAACTCATTTGGATTAACTCAGTTTGATTAACTCAACTTATTTAACCCAACTTATTTAACTCCTATCTAATAACTAATATTCGATTAATTTATATTTGAATAACTGTGTCTGTTTTAACTTTATTTCGAATGGCTAATATTCTATTTAACTCCATTTGCTTGACTCTAGATCACAGCGATCACAATGGTTACACTAATTCCCTCAGGAAACATCCAACCACCATAGGCTATCCGTAGCCCTGCGAATTACGCTAGCAGTCGTACGAAATGGCAATTCATCCTGAATAACTATGTTTGACTAACTCTATCTCAAATAACTATATCTGATCAACTCTAATTGAATAACTAATATTCAATTAATTCTAATTCGATTAACTCTATCTAATTAACTCTAACTGATTAACTCCTTTGATTAACTCTACGTTTTATTCAGTTTCAAATGCCGATGTTGAAATCGACTCTTACTTCTCTATATATGTCCTGACTTATATATTCTATTGGTACAGTGATAAACATATTATTTAATTTATAAAATCTTATTTATAAATTTATCTTCTCAATCTATCGGTTAGAATAGATTCTATTTAAAATCTTTGTTTTAAACCCATATCATGTTATACCCGTGTGCGAAGCACGGGTCTAAACCTTTCAAATGTAAAATTTTCCTTTTATACAATTCTAGTCACTTTTCAAGTATTTCCTTTTATAATCTATTTATTTACAAAATAAATCCCCTTTTTGATAATTCTATTTATTTCATAAAATAGTTTCTTTTTATAAAATCTATTGATTTTATAAGTAATTCCTTTGATAATCTAACTATTCCCTTTCTATTTGTTTTACAAATATTACTTCTTTCTATTCTATTGATTTCCAAATAAATATCCCTTTTCAATTCTATTTGTAAATTGTTTACAAATATTTCTTTTTTCAATTCTATTTGTAAATGTTTTACAAATATTTCCCTTCAATTCTATCATTTGATAAATAAATAAGTATTCCTTTTTAATCTATTTATTTTCTAAATAAATAGTTTTCTTTTTATAAAATCTTTTGATTTTATAATTATTTCTTTTACAATATAACATTGAAAATTTCCTTTTCTAACATTCCAGTATTCCCTATGGTACTTAACATACCATATAACAATGACCGGCATCATTCAACCATACAAAATCAACAACAGATTTCATATCACATCATATAACACAATATTAAAAAAAAACAGTAAAATAAATGTTGAGGAACCCAGTTGGGTCCCTCCGACCTATTTCCCTGCATCCACAGATGTTAAACAATAAAATTAACATCAACTTCATTTCACTATGAAATATTCTGCTAAACAGAATCAATATTTGATTAACGATTTATACTTATATCGTTATCTATATTTTCAATCAACTGACTAGCAGTTCAACCAAATAGCCAACACACAGCAAACAACCATTATTTATCAGTTATAGAAATACGTTATAAAAATATAACTGAGAAGAGTTAGTGAGTTTTACTCACTTTGAACAGTTATTGTTAAATAATGATAACTGGTCATTGATTTGACTCAGGCATTTAATTTCACCATAAATCCAACGAGCTTCAATCCACTCCCAGTCAGTGCCATGTTGTTGCCCTCGTCCATACGATCCCAACGGATCCAGTTTTGTCCAATTCTGATATCGTACGGTCAAGTGATGATAAATACAAGTTAAGACCTTATTTAAATTTAAAATGAATCATATGTATAGCATCGTTGGGCTTTACCATATTAACACGGCCCAATACCACATTGTCACTACCAGGCCTGTTCACCCTTGCCTTCTCCTTCCCCAACCTTGAAACCACATTGTGCTCCCAAATGGCCGTTCACGAAATCTTCAAACCACCATCGCAGCTCCCATTTCTCCACCGAACTTGAAACCGAACTCACCATTCATCTCCTCTTTCCCCACACTTCAACCCCATCACCACAATACTCAACTCGCGAACATACCCCAATTTGCATCGAATAGTAGTCGTGTTATAGGTCAAAAGTTGATCGACATCTCTTTGAACGGAATCCCCCAAAATTTTTGCAAACAGACATTGTTTCACCTCCTCGATCCAAAAACCATCATCATTTCGCAAACAGATGCTTAAAATCCAAGGATTTATCAACCCTAGTTTGACGCTGCGTTAAAACCGTGAACCCAAATTTCCATCGAGTGTTGAAAAACCGAAATGAGCTTAAAGCTCTTACGCTGTGGATTCCATCTACACTCATTTTGAAATTTAAAAGAATTTGTATGAATTTCTATGGAATTTTGAAGATCGAAAATGTTTACAGGAAGAAGAAAATTATCGGAGGCGCGATTTTGTTCCTGTTGACCAGGAAAAGAATTAGGTTAGAGTTTAGGATGGGTAAGGATATTTTATAGGAGAAAAATATTATTTTTATATTTGATTTATATATTCATATTTAAGCCATCGTTATTTACACTCGTGTTTAAAATTCTTGTGATCACACATGATACCCAAAAATCATGAAAATGGGCATGCAGCTACAGTTCGACATTACGGTCCCAACAAAACTGGTTTCGTCGAATTCCGACTCCGTTTGCTCACACAGCGTATTTTTAAAGGTTTAATTATCGTCTGCTTTTCACATTAAAATACCGTACGACCACATACTGATTTCAAAAATCACAAAACTTGACATCTAACAATAATTTAACATTGCGGATCCAACAAAATTGGTTTCGTCGAATTCCGACTTCGTTTGCAAAAGTGGCTATTTTTAAAGCTCTAAATAACCCTTTTAAATATATAAATATATTTAAAAATAATTAAATTTAATATTTAAAAATAGATATTATTATATATATTCACAACATAATATCATACAGCTCCAGAATATTGCTATATGAATTTCTAACTTGATATTTCAAATCCCGATTAAATCGATATTCGATTTATAATGAAATCCCTTTGATAAATATAAATAAATATTTACAAATTATAAAGGAATTCCATAGCGACTTTTCTAAAATTTGATTTGGACATAAATAAAAATCTACAGGACGAAATCCTGATTTTTCTCTTCCACTAGAAAAATATACTTCACCAGTTCCTAACGTTTCTTGTTTCATAGAAATCCGATTTAAAACGAACCCTGTATATTCAGTTGAAGTTCAAATCGCCGAATTACGAACTGCAGCGCCATTTCGAGCTCGATTATAATTATAATATAATTATACGTTAAAACTGTCGTTATTTAGATATATTCTTCATTCTAATTCAAATTCTAAGCTGAACTAAATATTTTGAATTTGCCCAGTTCAAATTATATTGTCAATTCACTATTTTCGACTACTTTAGAAATAAATATATTATTCTATTATTTATATTAAATAAATTCTCTCTATTATTTAATTATACAACCATTAAATTCTCTATATCATTATTTAAATAATTAAATAAATTAATTATTTTACCACTGAAAAATACGGGTCGTTACAGTTGGATAGAAATAATCTTCAGATATTTGATATGAAATTCTGAGGTGTAAACGTATACTTTTGAGGAATTTGGAAGATATTATTATTCCACTTGTAGTATTCGTTGATTATGAGAATTGATATCGAATATAAGTAGATACAATTTCTGTGTAACTCATGTTCAATATCGTGATTTGGGTTTTGTTGTGAATCGTATCTTCAATAATATCATTCCTCAAACCCAATGAGATTGAGTTATGGTAATTCATATCGTAATTTGAGGATTTAATCAGATCTTTGATTTGAGGAAATTAAAAGTGAGGAATTGGAAGAAAGTATAATCTTTTAGTTAGGATTAAAGAAAGGATTATTGGAAAATCAGTTTAATTGGAAACTATGGTTGAGATGTGGATTAAGGATTTTCAAAGGAAATTGGATTTCAATAACGAATTATTAAATGGAAAATTAATAAAGGTTTTGAGGGTAAATTATGTTTGATTTAAGGGATGTGTTTTTAAAGGGAAAGGTTAAATATGGATTTTGTAATAATTTGATAATGGATCTGAAGAAGTTTAATTTAACAAAATCCAAGATGGAAGGAGATGTAGTTGAAAGCCTGTGTGTTCTGTAATTGTATTTTTTTTTTAAATTGCGCTTATTATTTGGAAAGACCGGGATCAGATGTATGTCCAAAAACATTCCAAGTAATAATATGACGTTGTGAGCAATTGAAGACATTGGAGATGACATTGAAGACCGGTACCCTTCATGTCGTAAGCGTGACTTGCTAAATGTCTCAAATGGCTGGCTCTCATTAGCAAATGAATTTTATACATCAGTTAAGTGGTAAGAAGCCCAACATATGTGAAGAAATTCCGGATTGTTGTTTCATTCAGACCTAGAACGGACATGTGTGGATTGTGTGTCTGACATTGTAATTGACTGTGTAGCACTGATCTTTATTAATATATATCTGCTTGGTGGCGAAGAATTTATTCTCTTGCTTAACACCCTTCTCTAAGACGTATGAGCTTAGAGGTTATATACTGATGGAAATCAGTGATGTGTAGTGAATGGACAATGTGGCATACTGAAGTTATGTGATGAGCTATGGATGATCAAAGCATGGCTTATTTAAGCGTAGCTTTGTGTATATCGTGACCTCGACGAACCTCGCACCCTGGATCGATGGTAAACTGATGGTCAGATTTTTATGTTCATTTCGTATGTTCGGTGCACCGGGATGTTATTATGAAAGGGTACTACGAAGTCCCCAGTCTGGGATGCTATTTGTTGGGTACTCTGATTCATGTATGGTGGGCTAGTATAACGAGTCCGAGTCTGGACGTTATCCACAAGTACTGCGATGATGTGCGCAAGAAAGTTTGTAAGCCCGTGAATGATCTTTCATACTAGGAACCATCATGTTGGAAACCCAATTTCCACTATGAGCCCATACGGCTTTTCTTGTATGGCCTGCTGGTAACTAGCAGAATTACGTCAGTATAATGGGATGGGGCATTATGCTGGCTAGGATTAATACATTTATTTAATAAAATGGTTTTCACAATATATATACTAGTAAAAGAGGATTTTCATATATGAAGGCATTTTTGTTTATCGTAAGGAAAAACTCGCCCACCTGGTGTGCGCTAGCATTGTGTGATGTGGGATGAGCTTATGATAGCTTCATTTTTCAAAAAGTCATTACGGATTTCTATGCACTGGTATTCACATGGAGTAAACCCGTTCCACATTAGCGGCGTGGTCCGGTGAATTACCTAACTTCAAAATAAACCCTAAAAACAACTGTTCTGAGTTCTCACACCAGTCCTTGTTTGGCATGAGGCAGCGTGATAGAGGGTTCTCGCTCTTGGTTTGGTGGCGAGCGGGATACTCTTACCTCTACACAACCCAAGAGGGGTTGGTTTGGCATGAGGTCGTGACAGTCTAGAGGCTGGTCATAAACAAGGTGTTGGGGTACCAGTGTAATGCCAAGGAGGAGATTAGCCGCTGTCCAATGATTGAAAAAGACCAGACCGTTACATTTTTGGTATCAGAGCTTTGGTTTATACAAAGCAATGGGGTATGACACATTTGAACAAAAGGAAAGACTCATCAGAGTTATTAATCTAATTAGAGATAGGGTTAGTAGTGCCCTAGAATGAGATTTTGGAGTATTATATTTGAGAGAACGCATTTGAAAATATGAAATGAGTTTTGAAAAGTTATATTTTAAGAAAGAAACATATTTTGGAAATATATGGTTAATTATAACCTGGATACTTAATCAAACGATTAAGGTTAAGTTTACATTTTATGATTATAATTACACATAAAATACTTCCTATGACGTGGTAATTAAGCCCCTTCTACTGATCAGGAAAATGATCTAAGTACAAATGCCTTTTGGATTTAAATTCACAATTGGGTTAACATTTCGAAATATCGATAAACTTGGGTCTAATTTGTTAAGGTAACTAATCAATATGGTTAGAAATTAAAAATTAGAATTTGAGTATTGTATTCGATGTTGAGGTTGGACTATCGAGTATAAGAAGAATTTGAATTTATGCCTAGCTAACGTATATACGAGGTCTTAAGTATACTAGATAGATATAGAATCACACTCTTGTCGCTTGAAGATAATTCTGTTGATGACTGCAACATCATCAGTATGTATTTTTGAGTTTTGAAAGTGGGATGACTATATGATTCCGATTAAAACATCAATAAATACTTAAACCCATTTAGATAAGTGTTTGAAATTGTTTGGTAAATTGATGTGAACTTAAATAGAAAAGTGAAAATTTGATTGGGTTGTAAGAATTATACCAGGTAAACTTGTTAGTAAGGGATAAGCCAGTAAGTGAAGTGGAGAATAACCTGAACTTTTCGACAAAATTACCTTATAAGAACAAAGATGGAGTTTGGTCTATCAGGTACTGAATGGTGGATGACCCTAAACAAGAAAGAAAAGCTCATAACCGAAAAGAAAAGAAAGAAAGCCTTAGATTGGGGAAATTCAAAGGTATCCGTTGTTATAGATGTAGTCAAGAAGGGCATTTTGTAGTTTTCTGCCCAGAAAGAATACAAAAGAAAACCATTTGAGAAGGCATAATTTTTTTCAAATGCAAGAAGAAAGGACATTTTATACGTAAGTGTCCTAAAATAAAGAAGAAACCCATGAACCCAACAAAAGAATAATAGTGTTATCGATGTAGAAAAGTAGGGCATGTAGTCCAGGATTGTCAGTTAAAGAAGGGAGAAAGACCAGCTAAAGCAACACTACCCGCAGTCATAAGTGAAGAAGAAGGAACGCAAGAATTAGGTAATCAAAGCAAGCTCTTTGACCCCTAGGGAGTTATCTCTGAAAAGTTGGATGCATGAATAAATGTATGTATATGATGTTAGTTATATATTATAAAAAAACTTTTTTTATAAATCTTTATAATATATACTATCATATATCCAAATAGATCCTATTCTAATGAAAAGTTATTGAATTTAATTAAAGGTATAGATAGGAGATTAGAATTATCAACGATTTTGGACAGTCGATAAGTTCTAAAGTATATTATGGCAACAAAAGGAACTGTTTAAGTAAGCATGAATACCTTGTGAATTAAGTTTCACAATTTGATTAAAGGATATTTGGAAAGTGGTAATAGTAAGAAGAAATTACCTAAACTAAAATATTTAGACAAGCTGAGTTCGGAGATGGTAAAGTTTTTCGTGTAACGAATAATAGTAAATTTTGGAAAATGAAAAGGAATAAGTTTCATAACCTTTGAATTTGCAAGATAAGATCTAAGATAATAAATTTGTAACTCTGAATTTTTTTGAAAGCAGTAAATGGTTGAATATAAGTAATCGACCCAGTAAACAATGAACGGAATATAATGGGTAACTGGAGGTTATCTTTGGAGGACATGTAGATATGGTTATCTGTTAATATGTGTGAGAACAGGGAGCTTTGGTATAAAGAGTTTTAATCTTGAATTTGTCGAACGAGTAGTTACGATTCCCTTTCCTTTCGAGGACGAAAAGTTTTAAAGGGGGGTGAATGTAACTATCCAGAATTTTTAACCAGTTTAAAATTGGAATTTTTATTAGGTAATTTGAATTTGACATAAATATATATGGTTATTAATATTTAATAATTTTGATAAGTTATATGATAGATTTTACTTGAATTATAAATGAGAATGATTATTAATTAGTTTGGATTTGTTGATACTATTTGTCGTTCGATCGGATTTGTCAAACCATAACATGAATTACTAGCGTTTGAATTAAATGTTGCCCTTAGTTTTCATAGCCTTTAAGGGAAAATGCTACCAAAAGTTCACCTTCTATCCTTAACACAAGTGTAAGGACACTTGTATTTTTTCATGCCTCCTTCCATGCATGCCTTCCACTTACTCCCTGATGTGTCATCGCCTCCTTAACCCTCCATTCCTATATAAGGATGCCTTTTCTCCATTTTTTTACCATTCCATTCCAGTTCCTCCTTTTTACCTTCTTCTTAAAGCTTATGGCCATGGTTTCCATGGCATAAGTCTTCCTCTATTCCACCACCACCTTGCAGAAGTTCGTAATCATCCTCCTCCTCCTCTTATAATATAAAGAGAGAGAGAGAGAGAGATTAGTGTATATTATATTATATATATTTTGGTGAAGAAGACGGTGCGCCGAAATACTGTCTGACAGTTCACTCAGCTAGGCTCGCCTACCTTGAATATTGGAAAGTTGTTTGGTGAGAACTCTTTAACCACAATTTATGTGTTTAATTAGTAGTTAGAATAATTTAAATATAGTGATGGATTATTAGTGGTTAATGATGGTTGATGATTGTTGTGATGGATGATGGATGCGTAGTTTAGAGCACACACTAATAAGCATTAGTGTTTGTGCACAATTATGATTTGTTTAATCATGTTAATGAAGGTAGTTATGGATGTTTATAATGGTTGGTGATGTTGTTTCGCACACTATAACACAACAATTATGGTATCACATGGGTGATCGATAAATCTCCTTCATAATTAGAAGCAATATTATTATTGAAATTGAGGTTAATGGTTGGAAATGACACATAGGTATGAATTCGTATATATTGATAAAGTTTCTTTAAATGAATAAATAAATACCGGATCATTCTAGGATGACAGAGAGGATAGTGTCTAGGCTTGAGTTTGGAAATATAGTTTCCTGCTCTCCCTGGAAATCCCTAACTGATTCGACGAATGAGATGGTTAATTTGAAGTTATTTGAATTTAGAAATGAATTGGAATTTGAATTATTAAGTAAAAAATAAAAGTTGAACTTTGGACCCAAAATAATTTGGAAAGTCAACGTAAATTACTTTAAATGGTTTACATGAGTATATAATGGTTTTCTAAGGTATTTTAAAGTATTGAAGAATAATTTTTATTGTGGTCAAAATAGAGCATGTAGCATAATGGCAATTTGCGTATTTTAGTTACAAAATTTAAATGCTTATAACTTTTGCAATCTAACTCGGATTTCCAAGAAATGAAAAACGTTTGATTTATATTAACAAGAGCTTTCAAATGATTGGAAGCAGATTTTAATTTCGAGTTATAATTTTTAAGTTATGTTTAAACCCGTTTCGGGAAAAAGTCGTTGTAAGAGAAGTTATCGACCATAACCATAAATAACCATTTTTTAATGTTCCTAAAAATATGGAAAAAAAATGGTAAAATCATTATAAATTATGTAAAAATGTTTTGAATTGCAAAGTTTAAGTTTTGACTAAGATAAACGATATTTTGATTGAAGTAATTAAGATAACTGTTTTGTAACGCTTTCTTCGAAAACAATCTATTTTGAAGTTTTTAACCTGCAAACTATTTTCCAAGCTATAAGTAATCATTTTTAAATTATTTGTGGAATATTTTCAAAAGTTCAAAAGTATTGGAAATATTTTATATGGAATTTAGATTGATTTATTTAATATTAAAATGGGTTTTCAGTTTTTGGATATGGTTGGATATAAATCTTCGGATGTTTGATAATAATTCAGTAGATGACGACTCTTACTATTTGGGGAATTTAAAAGGAAGTTCACCATTATTCCGCTTATAGTGTGAGTTGGATACAGAGATTAATATTGAGGATAAGTTGATGGAATTTCTATCTAGATCTATTGTCAAAGAGTAAGAAAAATCTTTTAATTAAGATACGAGTTTCCTAAGTTGATTGGGATAAATTGGATAGAAATAATCTTCAGATATTTGAGATGAAATTCTATAATGTAAGCGTATACTATTGAGGAATTTGGAAGATATTTTTATTCCACTTATATTATTCGTTGATTATGAGAATTGATATCGAATATAAGTAGATACAAGTTTTGTGTAACTTATGTTCAATATCGACTGATTTGGGTTTTATTGTGAATTGTATCTTCAATAATATCACTTTTGAAACCCAATGAGATTGAGTTATGGAAATTCATATCGTAATTTGAGGATTTAATCAGATCTTTGATTTGAGGAAATTAAAAGCGAGGAATTGGAAAGAAAGTATTATCTTTTAGTTAAGATTAGAGAATTGAATATTGGAAAATCAATTTAATTGGAAACTATGGTTGAGATGTGGATTAACGACTTTTAAAGGAAATTGGATTTCGATAATGAGTTATTAAATGGAAAATTAATTAAGGTTTTGAGTGTAAATTATATTGATTTAAGGGATGTGTTTTAAATGGGAAAGGTTAAATATTGATTTTGTAATAATTTGAGAATGGATTTGAAGAAGTTTAATTTAACAAAATCCAAGATGGAAGGAGACATGGTTGAAAGCCTGTGTGTTCCATAATTGTATTTTTTTTTAAATTGCGCTTATTATTTGGAAAGACCGGGATCGGATGCATGTCCGAAAACCATTCCAAGTAATAATATGACATTGTGAGCAATTGAAGACATTAGAGAAGACATAGAAGACCGGGACCCTTTATGTCGTAAGGGTGACTTGCAGAATGTCTCGAATGGCTGGCTCCCATCAGCAGATGTATTTTATATATCAGTTAAGTGGCAAGAAGCCCAACATATGTGAAGGAATTCCTGATTGTTGTTTTGTTCAGACCTAGAACGGACATGTATGGATTGTGTGTCTGACATTGTAATTGACTGTGTTGCACTGATCTTTATTAATATGTATCTGTTTGGCGACGGAGAATTTATTCTCCTACTTAATGTTGAGAACAAGATTTTGATCGATGCCAAAATATAAAGTTGCAATGAAGATCATTTCATTGAGATTAGGTTATATATATACTTTGAGTCATGTTAGAAATATGTTAAAATCTATCCTCAAAGTATAACACGAATGCTCAAAACAATTTATAAAGTTATATCATATCTTCGTTGCTGAAATCTGTATATTTGAGAAATTGAAAAGTCATAGAAAAAGCCCAAATGGTCTAGGCTCCGACTGGGAAAGAGCGCAGAGCGATCTAGACTGTTGACTGTGGTCCTCTGGTCCACAGCCATAAACCGATCGACTGGTCCAAAATGGGCGGTTGACCGGTCAGTGTGTTTCTGCCATAACGGCTGTTTTTCTGGAAAATTTAATTTTAATTAAATTCAACCAGTCGACCGTTTTGAAACAGCAAGCTTTTTCTGAAAGGTTGCTTCTATTCGTGAAGAGATTTCTATTCAATAACGAAAGGAAATGGACATAACTTTTTATAGAAACTCTTCATGAAAAATTACTACCTTTCTACTATTATATAAACAACTTCAAACTTGTTCTACAATCACTGAATCATTCTATATTCTCTCTAATTGCTGAATTGCATTTTCATACTCTTTGCAAAACAAAAGCTCTCCAAATTTAAATACTTGTTGAATCCTTGAATCAATTTAATATCATTGGATTCAACAATCATTATACTTCCTTAAATCTACGCATTCAAAGTATATACTCGAGGATCAGATTATAGGAAGATTGTACTCAAACTATTGACTATTTGTGTTGAATTAAGAACACAAAGCAGAAGTCAAAACCATTGTATTAGTTGAAGTCCTGTGTGTGATTAGGCAAGTGTTGAAGTCCTCAGTGTTGTAATAGGAAAGTGTTGAAGTCCTCGTGTTGTTAGAGGCGTGAAATCCCATTCGGCTGCTCGGGTGTTGTATACCTGTTCCTCCGGGTGAAGTGAGGTGATTGATTAGTGAAAATCCAGATAGAAGTCTAGGACCGGACGTAGGACGGTGCTCCGAACCAGTATAAAAATCCCTAGTGTGATTTTTCATGTTTACTGCATTTACTATTTTATATATATGATTAGCTATTATTTCATACATGTGTGTTATACACCATATTACACGATCCATGTACATGAAATTTTCATTTGGTATCGGAGCGAGGTCATCATACAACTGTAACACAGTTATTTGGTATAATCTAGTAATATGGCAAATAACACAAGCACTAGCACTATCACTTACACGGAAGGCCAATCGACACAAAGACCTCCATTCTTGAATGGTCTCAACTACAGCAATTGGGCAACACGTATGGCATTCTTTATGCAATCAAATAACCATGATGCCTGTAGTGCTACCCAAAAGGAAATAGTGAATCCAACAACTGATTACTCGGAATGGACACCTGCTGAGAAAACAGCAGCAGCTGTAAATGCAAAAGCAATAAACATGTTGTTTTGTGCATTAGACCAAAATGAATATAACCGTGTTAGTATCTGCACCACTGCATATCAAATTTGGCAAACACTGAAAACTACTCATGAATGTACTTACAAGGTTAAACAAGCCAAAATGGCCATGCTGAAAAGTCAGTTTCAAAATTTCAAAATGAAGTCGAATGAGACATTCAATGATATATATTCATGGTTTCAAACTATTCATCATGCACTTATTGGTTTAGGACAAAAATATTCTGATTTTGATGTAGTTTCAACAGTCCTACATTCTCTGACTAGTGAATGGGAAGGAAAAACATTAGCAATTGAAGAAGCTAATGACCTTTCCGTCATGAAGCCATATGAATTGATAGGGAATCTAATGTCCTATGAAGCTAATTTGCAGGCTAGAAAGGAACAAAAAGAAGAAAAGAAAATTGTGGCATTCCATGCTGAAGATAAAGATGAATCAGATTCAGAAGATGAAGATTTGGCATTCATTGCAAAAGGTTTCAAAAAATTCTTGAAACAATTAACGAAAAGCAAGTCGCTATACCAAAAAGAAAAGTGGATCAAATAGACCATCATCATCCGCTGTAGAATGTTTCAACTGCCACAAAAAGGGGCACATGCACAAGGATTGTCCAGAGCAAAAGAAAAAGTCAGAAAATGACAAGAAGGACAAATCAAAGAAATGAGCATTCTCAGTAACATGGGATGATTTAGACTCGTCTTCATCAGAAAGTGAAAGTGATATAGAAAATGAACAAGCAAACGTTTGTTTCATAGCAGCAGAAGATGAGGTACAAATTTCTACATTTTAAGAAGTACTTGATATTAATGCTAAATTGATAGTTAGATTTAAAAACATGATATGACAATACAAAGAAGCCAAAGCTGATTTGAGTAGAGTAGAGTTTGAACGAGATATGTTAAAAGACGAGAAGAAAATATTAGAAGAAGAACTTGAAAAACTTCCAGAATCATCATCTAATATTGATTCTCAGTTATCTCTTTTGATTCAAGAAATTGAAACTCAAAAAGAGAAAAATGATGTTGTTACTACTGAGAATCATGAGCTTAAGGCAAAAGTCAAAATTCTGGACCTAGAAAAAGCTACTTTACAAACTAATTTAGATGATACTACTCAAAATGTTTCTAACTTCAACAAAGGTCGAGAAAATTTGACAAAAATCATTGAAAGTTCACAACCTACTTCAAATAAACAAGGTTTTGGATATAAAAAAAAGAAACCAATCATAGAAATAGTACTAGATATGCTTTTATGTACAATAAGAATATCACTGCTAGTACTAATGTACATCCAAGACCCAATTATTATAGAAATTCGAATACTTCTATGACTAGCGGTATTTATAATAAATATAGAAGTACGAAAAGGAATATCACTAGAGATTACTTAAGCATTTGGGTTCATGTAAGTTGGAAAAACATAGAAAAATATATCGATGATTATTTTGATTCAGTAGTTAATAATGAAAATTTTATCTTTAAAGGTTCCATTAAACCCTCTTGGGTATGGTTACCTTTCCATCTAACCCATGGACCCAAACAAAGCAAGTAGGTACCAAAACTATATATGTCATATTTTTTTGCAGGTACACCACAACAAAGAGGAGGTTATTCGGTATCTCTAAATATCTTTGAAAACTTAGCTCATTAAAAAAAATCACATGATTCAATATCTCCTAAAGGTGCTATAATTATTTGTATTCTCTACTACTCTCGATTACTGTGTTTATTATGGTATTTATTCATTTTAATCGATGACAAAGGGGGAGAAATATTTTCTCTCATGATTCATGTTACATATACTATCATTTAAAATTATGTGCTTAACATGGTAATAGTATATGTGTACTAACATTTGTTAACGCGGGAATCAAAAGGTAAGATTATTTATATTATGAGCTAACAAATGTTGTTGAAATTCAGGGGAGGGCTTTATATTCAGAGAGAGAAAATCCAAGGTGTTTTCATCAATCAAAAAGGGGGAGAATGTTGAGAACAAGATTTTGATCGATGCCAACATATAAAGTTTCAATGAAGATCATTTCATAGAGATAAGGTTATATATATATACATACATACTTTGAGTCATGTTAGAAATATGTTAAAATCTATCCTCAAAGTATAACACGAATGCACAAAACAATTTATAAAGTTATATCATATCTTCGTTACTGAAATCTGTATATTTGAGAAATTGAAAAGTCATAGAAAAAGCCCAAATGGTCCAGGCTCCGACCGGAAAAGAGCGCAGAGCGATCTAGACTGTGGACCGAGGTCCTCCGCTCCACAGCCATAAACCGGTCGACTGGTCAGTGTGTTTCTGCACATAACGGCTATTTTTCTGGAAATTTTAATTAAATTCAACCAGTCAACCGGTGATTTTCAACCAGTCGACCGATTTGAAACAACAAGCTTTTTCTGAAAGGTTGCTTCTATTTGTGAAGAGATTTATATTCAATAACCAAAGGAAATGGACATAACTTTTTATAGAAACTCTTCATGAAGAATTACTGCCTTTCTACTATTATATAAACAACTTCAAACTTGTTTTACAATCACCGAATCATTTTATATTCTCTCTAATTTCTGAATTGCATTTTCATACTCTTTGCAAAACAAAAGCTCTCCAAATTTAAATACTTGTTGAATCCTTGAATCAATTTAGTATCATTAGATTCAACAAGCATTCTACTTCCTTAAATCTACGCATTCAAAGTATATACTCAAGGATCAGATTATAGGAAGATTGTACTCAAACTATTGACTACCTGTGTTGAATCAAGAACACAAAGCAGAAGTCAAAACCATTGTATTAGTTGAAGTCCTGTGTGTGATCAGGCAAGTGTTGAAGTCCTCAGTGTTGTAAGAGGCAAGTGTTGAAGTCCTCGTGTTATTAGAGGCGTGAAATCCCGTTTGGCTGCTTGGGTGTTGTATACCTGTTCCTCCGGGTGAAATGAGGTGATTGATTAGTGAAAATCCAGATAGAAGTCTGGGACTGGACGAAGGACGGTGCTCCGAACAAGTATAAAAATCACTAGTGTGATTTTTCCTGTTTACTGCATTTACTATTTTATATCTGTGATTAGCTATTATTTCATACTTGTGTATTATACACCATATTACACGATCCACACACAAGAAATTTTCACTTAACACCCTTCTCTAAGACGTATGAGCTTAGAGGTTATATATTGATGGAAATCAGTGATGCGTAGTGAATGGATAATGTGGCATACTTAAGTTATGTGATGGGCTATGGATGATCAAAGCATGGCTTATTTAAGCATAGCTTTGTGTATATCGTGACCTCGACGAACCTCACACCCTAGATTGATGGTAAACTGGGGGTCATATTTTTATGTTCATTTCGTATGTCCGGTGCACCGGAATGTGATGATGAAATGGTACTACGAAGTTGTAACACCCCTCTCGAAAAGCTAACACAAAGATCTTTTAGCACAGTGGTTAGTGCATGGTGTTGCTTTCCAGGAGGTCGGGGGTTCGAGACCTACGGTTGTCACATTTGGTATCAGAGCCTATACCCAGTCGCAATTGTGTGTGTAATGCTGCGGATGTCAGTCGGTGTGGTACTGATGCGGGTTACATGCACAACTCCTGGGTGGTGAGTGATATGAGCCAACGAGAACGTTGGGATCTTTAAGGGGGGTTAGTCTATAACACCCCTCTCGAAAAGCTAACGCAAAGATCTTTTAGCACAGTGGCTAGTGCGTGGTGTTGCTTTCCGGGAGGTCGGGGGTTCGAGACCCGCGGTTGTCACAGAAGTCCTCAGTCTCGAACGCTATTCGTTGGGTACTCTGATTCATGTATGGTGGGCTAGTATAACGAAGTCCGAGTCTGGACATTATCCGCAAGTACTGGGATGATGTGCGCAAGAAAGTTTGTAAGCCCATGAATGATCTTTCATACCAGGAACCATCATGTTGGAAACCCAATTTCCACTACGAGCCCGTACGGTTTTCGTTGTATAGCCTGCTGGTTACTGGCAGAATTACGTTAGTATAATGGGATGGGGCATTATGCTGGCTAGGATTAATACATTTATTTGATAAAATGGTTTTCACACTATATATAGTAGTAAAAGAGGATTTTCACATATGAAGGCATTTTTAGTTATCATAAGGCAAAACTAGCCCATCTGGTGTGCGCTTGCATTATGTGATGTGGGATGAGCTTATGATATCTTCATTTTTCAAAAAGTCACTATGGATTTCTATGCACTGGTATTCACATGGAGTAAACCCGTTTGGCATTAGCGGCATGGTCCGGTGAATTACCTAACTTTAAAATAAACCTTAAAAACAACTATTTTGAGTTCTCACACCAGTCCTTGCCTGGCATGAGGCAGCGTGATAGGAGTTTCTCGCTCTTGGTTTGGTGGCGAGCGGGAGACTCTTACCTCTACACGTCCCAAGAGGGGTTGGTTAGGCATGAGGCCGCGATAGTCAAGAGGCTGGCCGTAAATAAGATGCTGGGTACCATTGTAATGCCACAGGGGAGATTATTCGTTGTCTGATGGTTGAAAATGACCAAACCGTTACATTTTTGGTATCAGAGCTTTGGTTTATACAAAGCAATGGGGTACGACAAATTTGAACAAAAGGAAAGACTCATTAGAGTTATATATCTCATTAGAGATAGGGTTAGTAATGCCCTAGAATGAGATTTTGAGAATTATATTCGAGAGAGCATATTTGAAAATATGAAATGAGTTTTAAAAAGTTATATTTTAAGAAAGAAACATATTTTGGAAATATATGGTTAATTGTAACCTGGATACTTAATCAAATGATTAAGGTTAAGTTTACGTTTTTTGATTATAATTATACATAAAATACTTCTTATGGCATGGTAATTAAGCCCCTTCATCTGATCAAGAAAATGATCTGAGTACAAATGTCTTTTGGATTTAAATTCACTATTGGGTAACATTTCGAAATATCGATAAACTGAGGTTAAATTTGTTTAGATAACTAATCAATATGGTTAGAAATTAAAAACTAGAATTTGAGTATTGTATTCGAGGTTGGGGTTGGACTATCGAGTATAAGAAGATTTTGAATATATGCCTAACTAACGTATATACGAGGTCTTAATTATACTAAATAGATATAGAATCACTCTAGTTGCTTGAAGATGATTATATTGATGACTGCAACATCATTAGTACGTATTATCGAGTTTCGAAAGTGGGATGATGATATGATTTCGATTAAAACATCAATAGATACTTAAACCCGTTTAGATAAGTGTTTGAAATTGTTTGGTAAATTGATGTGAACTTAAATAGAAAAGTGAAAATTTGATTGGGTTGTAAGAATTATACCAGGTAAACTAGTTAGTAAGGAATAAGCCAGTATGTTATGTGGAGAGCAACCCAAACTTTTCAACTAAATTTCCATATAGTAACAAAGATGGAGTTTGGTCTATTAGGTACTGAATGGTGGATGACCCTAAAACAAGCAAGAAAAGCTTATAATCGAAAAGAAAAGGAAGAAAGCCTTAGATTGGGGAAATTCAAAGGTATCTATTGTTATAGATGTAGTCAAGAAGTACATTTTCCAGTTTTGTGCCCATAAAGAATACAAAAGAAAACCATTTGAGAAGACATAATTTGTTTCAAATGCAAGAAGAAAGGACATTTTATACGTAAGTGTCCTAAAACAAAGAAGAAACCCATGAACCCAACAAAAGAAAAGAAGTGTTATCGATGTAGAAAAGTAGGGCATGTAGTCTAGGATTGTCAGTTAAAGAAGGGAGAAAGACCAGCTAAAGCAACACCACCCGCAGTCATAAGTGAAGAAGAAGGAACGCAAGAATTATGTAATCAAAGAAAGCTCTTTAACCCCTAGGGAATTATCTCTAAAAAGTTGGATGCATGAATAAATGTATGTATATGATGTTAATTATATATATAATAAAAACTTCCTCTATAAATCTTTTTAATGTATTCTATCATATATCCAAATAAATCCTATTCTAGTGGAATGTTATTGAATTTAATTAAAGGTATAGATAGGAGATTAGAATTATCGATGATTTTGGACAGTCGATAAGTTCTAAAGTATATTGTGGCGACAAAAGCAATGTTTAAGTAAGCATGAATACCTTGTGAATTAAGTTTCACAATTTGATTAAAGGATATTTGGCAAGCGGGAATAGTAAGAAGAAATTACCTGAACTAAAACGTTTAGACAAGCTGAGTTTGGAGATGATAAAGTTTTTCATGTATCGAATAATAGTAAATTTTGGAAACTGAAAAGGAATAAGTTTCATAGCCTTTGTATTTGCAAGACAAGATCTAAAAGAATAAATTTATAACGTTGAATTTTTTTGAAAGCAGTAAATGGTTGAATACAAGTGATTGGCCTAGTAAACAATGGATCGAATATAATGGGTAACTGGAGGTTATTGTTGGAGGACATGTAGATATGGTTATCCGTTAATATGTTTGAGAATAGGGAGATTTTGTATAAAGAATTTTAATCTTGAATTTTTCGAATTAGTAGTTACGATTCCCTTTCCTTTTCGAGAATGAAAAGTTTTAAAGAGGGTGAATGTAACAATCCAGAATTTTTAACCAGTTCAAAATTGGAATTTTTATTACTTAATTTGAATTTAAATTTGAATTTGACATAAATATATATGGTTCATAATATTAAATAATTTTGATAAGTTATATGATAGATTTTACCTGAATTATAAATGAGAATGATTATTAATGAGTTTAGATTTATTGATACTATTTGTCGTTCGATCGGATTTGTCAAACCATAACATGAATTAGTAGCGTTAGAATTAAGTGGTGCCCTTAGTTTTCATAGCATTTAAGGAAAAATGCTACCAAAAGTTCACTTTCTCTCCTTAAGACAAATGTAAGGACACTTGTATTTGTGCATGCCTCCTTCCATGCATGCCTTCCACTTGCCCACTGATGTGTCATCACCTCCTTAACCCTCCATTCCTGTATAAGGAGGCATTTTATCTATTTTTGACCATTCCATTCCAATTCCTCCTTTCCACCTTCTTCTTAAAGCTTATGGCCATGATTTCCATGGCATAAGTCTTCCTCCATTCCATCACCACCTTGCCGAAGTTCGTAGTCATCCTCTTCCTCCTCCTCTTATACTATGAAGAGAGAGAGAGAGAGAGATTAGTCTATATTATAATATATATATTTTTTGGTGAAGAAGATGGTGTGCCGAAATACTGTCCGACGGTTCACTCAGCTACGCTCGCCTACCTTGAAGATTGGAAAGTTGTTTGGTAAGAAATCTTTAACCACAATTTATGTGTTTAATTAGTAGTTAGACTAATTTAAATATAGTGATGGATTATTAGTGGTTAATGATGGTTGATGTTTGTTGTGATGGATGATGAATGCATAGTTTTGAAAACACACTATTAAGCGTTAATGTTTGTGCACAATTATGATTTATTTAATCATGTCAATGATGGTTGTTATGGATTTTTATAATGGTTGTTGATGTTGTTTCGCACACACTATAACACAACAATTATGGTATCACATGGGTGATCGACAAATCTCCTTCGTAATTAGAAGCTATATTATAATTGAAATTGAAGGTTAATGGTTGGAAATGACACATAGGTATGAATTCATATATATTGATAAAGTTTCTTTAAATGAATAAATTAATACCGGAACATTCTAGGATGACAGAGAGGATAATGTCTAGGCTTGGGTTTGGAAATATAGTTTCCTGCTTTCCCTGGCTATCCAACTGATCCGAGAAATGGGATGGTTAATTTAAAGCTATTTGAATTTAGAAATGAGTAGGAATTTGAATTATTAAGTAAAAAATAAAAGTTGAATTTTGAACGCAAAATAATTTGGAAAGTCAATGTAAATTACTTTAAATAGTTTTAAATGTTTTGCATGAGTATATAATAGTTTCTAAGGTATTTTGAAGTACTGAAGAATAATTTTTATTGCGGTCAAAATAGAGCTTGTCGCACAATGGTAATTTATGTATTTTAGTTACAAACTTTAAACGCTTATAACTTTTGCAATCTAAATCAGATTTCAGAAATGAAAAACATTTGATTTATGTCAACAAGAGATTTCAAATGAGTGAAAGCAGAATTTAATTTTGAGTTATTATTTTCAAGTTATGTTTAAACCCGTTTCGGGAAAAGGTCGCTGTAAGAGAAGTTATCAACCATTACCATAAACAGCCATTTTTTAGTGTTTCTAAAAATATAGAAAAAATGGTAAAATCATTGTAAATTATGTAAAAGTGTTTTGAATTGTAAAGTTTAAGTTTTGACTAAGATAAACGATATTTTGATCGAAGTAATTAAGATAACTGTTTTGTAACGCTTTTGCAACGCTTTTGAAAACACTTTTGTAACTCTTTCTTCGAAAACAATCTATTTTGAAGTTTTTAACTCGCAAACTATTTTCCGAACTATAAGTAATCATTTTTAAATTATTTTTGGAATGTTTTCAAAGGTTCAAAAGTATTGGAAATATTTTATATGGAATTTAAATTGATTTATCTGATATTAAAACGGGTTTTCAGTTTTTGGATAAGGTTGGAGATAAATCTTTTGGATGTTTGATATTAATTCAGTAGATGATGACTCTTACTATTTGAGGAACTTAAAAGGAAGTTCACCATTATTCCTCTTATTGTGTGAGTTGGATACAGAAATTATATTGAGGATAAATTGATGGAATTTCTATCCATATCTAATGTCAAAGAGTTGGATAAATCTTTTAATTATGATACGAGTTTCCTAAGTTGATCGGGATAAGCTGGATAGAAATAATCTTCAGATATTGATATGAAATTTTGTGGTGTAAACGTATACTTTTGAGGAATTTGGAATATATTATTATTCCACTTATAACATTCGTTGATTATTAGAATTGATATCGAATATAAGTAGATACAATTTTTGTGTAACTTATGTTCAATATCGATTGATTTGGGTTTTATTGTGAATCGTATCTTCAATAATATCATTCTTCAAACCCAATGAGATTGAGTTATGGAAATTCATATCGTAATTTGAGGATTTAATTAGATCTTTGATTTGAGGAAATTAATAGTGAGGAATTGGAAAGAAAGTATGATCTTTTAGTTAAGATTAAAGAATGGAATATTGGAAAATCAATTTAATTGGAAACTATGGTTAAGATGTGGATTAAGGATTTTCCAAGGAAATTGGATTTCGAAACGAGTTATTAAATGGAAAATTAATTAAGGTTTTGAGGGTAAATTATGTTTGATTTTAGGGATGTGTTTTAAAAGGGAAAGGTTAAATATGGATTTTATAATAATTTGATAATGGATTTGAAGAAATTTAATTTAACAAAATCCAAGATGAAAGGAGATGTGGTTGCAAGCCTGTGTGTTCAGTAATTGTATTTTTCTAAATTGCGCTTATTATTTGGAAAGACTGGGATCGGATGTATGTTCGAAAACCATTCCAAGTAACAATATGACATTGTGGGCAATTGAAGACATTGGAGACGACATTGAAGACCGGGACCCTTCATGTTGTAAGGGTGACTTGCTGAATGTCTCGAATGGCTGCTCCCATTAGCAGATGAATTTTATATATCAGTTAAGTGGAAGGAAGCCCAACGTGTGTGAATGAATTCCGGATTGTTGTTTCGTTCAGACCCAGAATGGACATGTGTGGATTGTGTGTCTGACATTGTAATTGATTGTGTAGCACTGGTCTTTATTAATATATATCTGTTTGGTGGCGGAGAATTTATTCTCTTGCATAACACCCTTTTCTAAGATGTATGATCTTAGAGGTTATATATTGATGGAAATCAGTGATGCGTAGTGAATGGAAAATGTGACATACTTAAGTTATTTGATGAGCTATAGATGGTCAAAGCATGGATAATATAAGCGTAGCTCTGTGTATATCGTGACCTCGACGAACCTCACACCCCGGATGGACGGTAAACTGGTGGTCAGATTTTTATGTTCATTTCGTATGTTCAGTGCATCGGGATGCGATGATGAAAGGGTACAACGAAGTCCCTAGCCTGGGACGCTATTTGTTGGGTACTCTGATTCATGTATGGTGGGCTAGTATAACAGAGTCTGAGTCTGGATGTTATCCGCAAGTACTGGGATGATGCGCGCAAGAAAGTTTGTAAGCCCACGAATGATCTTTCATACCAGGAACCATCATGTTGGAAACCCATTTTCCACTGCGAGCCCGTATGGTTTTGATTGTATAGCCTGCTGGTTACTGGCATGATTATGTCAGTATAATGGGATGGGGCATTATGCTAGCTAGGATTAATACATTTATTTGATAAAATGGTTTTCACACTATATATAGTAGTAAAAGAGGATTTTCACATATAAAGGCATTTTTGGTTATCATAAGGAAAAACTCGCCCATCTGGTGTGCGCTTGCATTGTGCGATGTGGGACAAGCTTAAGATAGCTTCATTTTTCAAAAAAATCATCGTAGATTTCTATGCATTGGTATTCACATGGAGTAAACCCATTCCGCATTAGCGGCGTGGTCCGGTGAACTACCTAACTTTAAAATAAACCCTAAAAACAACTGCTTTGAGTTCTCTCACCAATCCCATGACTGACCTGGAGTTTATTGTTCCCACACCTAAACTTTGGGTGCCCATAATTTGTACATGGGCAGCCTAGTAGTTTGGTACGCATATTTAGTCTTGGAGTTGGTTGGAGCAGGATTCTGGTTTTAGCTGGAGCTATTATGTCTTGGAGCATTCGCATTCTTCCGTTGAGTTTAGTATCTTTTCCACTGTGTAATTGATGTACACTGATGTACTTCTTGTAACTCTGATGTAATATTATTTTAATGATAATGGAAAAGTTCTTTTTACTTTGTGCAAATGTTAAGTGCCCTTAACAATCCGTCTTTACGAACGGTTTAAGTTGGTTTAATTATTGGTGAAAACCGGGAAAAAAGCCGGGTCGTTACAATTTCGATCCGACCCAAACACAAGATTCGATCCGACCCAAAGAAGTCACTTGACCCAACCCGAAGACATGCCATATCGCGACTCAAAGGCAAAATTCAACCTGATCCGATGCAGTCATTTTTGAAAAAAATACGTTTTTCAAGCCGTTTTAAAGGTCGATCCCAGCCGGGATTGTGGGACCCTGGACCCCAACCTGCGCTGCGCCCGGACCTGCTTCTCGGCTCGCCTTCGGCTTAGAAACGGGCTCGCCTTCAGCTCATCATACATTTTGGCCAACAATAGTCATAAAGGCTTATCAATCGAGATTCAGCGCATAGTCCAAGGATATCAACAGCAAATTGGCAATGACTGGGATTCTTCCAAGGGCCGTGACCCCAATTTACTGATGTTATTCAATGCGAGGAGTTCTTGAGCAGATTCAGGATGCTAACTATGACAGTATAAGAGGGAAAGATTGTTTCCTGGCAGCCTCCTCTTTCAGGGTTCCGATAGTGTATAGACTCCACCAATGCAACTGATGTTGTTCCTGAACGAGTAGTGACCACTGGTTTACATGACTTAAACATGTCCTACCAACGGACGCTCAAATGACATTGATATGGAATAGTCCGGGCACTATGACGAAGATGGCTCAGATGATCTTGGCGGTGATGAATCTCAATGATGGGACACCAGAAAGCGATTAAGGAACCTAACACTACAAAGCTACACTTCACTAGTATGACATGGTGAAAGCCATATGTCCTATGGTTCACTCGCTGAAGAACTTAGCTAACCAAGGTGCCCAGAGTACGGTACCAATTGAACCACCGCAGGCAATGATTGAACCCATGGATCCTTACCTAGACGATAGAAACTTAACTTGTCAACCACCATGTGACCTCGGCATAGAGATGAGAGCTCGAGATCAAAGCAAATAAGAATCAACCTTAGCTCTCTACTTCAGACTTCCATTGTGACAGAACACATGGACATTGCTTGAAGTCTCACAAGTTATGCTACTTAGGCATCTGGCAGATTGCTCAAATGGAACATCTAACTAAGTCTATTTGATCTCAATTTCCTTCCAAGGAAGTCTATACGGGGGCAAACATTAGCTAACTTCATTGTTGAATTCAGTACTCCCGAAGTGGATGTGTTAGACGAAGAAGATGGCCCCTCAGAACGAAATATGGAATCGAGTACCTGGAAAGTGGAAGATGTACACAGACGGTTCTCGAAATGATCGATAGTCCAGCGCTTGAGTCATGCTGATAACTCCTGAAGGACGGTTTAATAGGAGCTTCAAGCGAAGGGATTGCAACTTGCAACTTATCTAGAAAGGGTCATAGAGTTATTGGACGAACTAGTACAAAAAAAGCCTGTTGCTCCGGCTCATTTGCATCGGTTGTGTTAACAATCGAAGCAAGTAGTGTAATTTGCAGTTGCTTTGGTGAATTTGCTTCGGTTGTGCATAAAACCGAAGCAAATAATATCAATTGCTTTGGTTGTCTAAACAATCGAAGCAAGTGTACCAAAGCAAATAGTGTTATTTGCTTTGGTTGTCTTTACAACTGATGCAAATACTGTTATTTGCATCAGTTCCTCAGGAACCGAAGCAAATGAACTAAAGCTAATATTGCTTACTTGCATCGATTCCTTAGTAACTGAAGCAAATGCATCAAAGCAACTAGAAATTATTATAATCAAAGCAAACTGAAACGACCCGCTACTTCCCCGTAAAGGAAAGCGTCGGATAGTTCGAGAACAAGCCACAACAGAACACATACAGAAGAACATTTCATTGTATATTACAACAATGCATCAGAATACAAGAATATACAGAGTATAAATGAATATTACACAGAAATATCAGAGATTTAAATTACATTTAAATACATCGCAGCGGAAAATAGTACAATACACAACTAGAAGAGATATACGGATACAAAGCTTTCCGGATATCGTTCCAGCTGTAAACCAGGATCCTGTGAATATAAATCTGCAAAACCAAAACTACTAGCTGCCCGTGTCGAAAATAAGGGCACCCAGAGTTTAGGTTAAAACAATAAACTCCAGGTCAGTCATGGGACTGGTGTGAGAACTAAAACAGTTATAATTCTTTATTTTAAAGTTCGGTAAATCAAGGGACCACGCCGTAACACGGAACGGGTTTCCTCCCAAGAATACCAGTGCATAAAACAAACAGCGCAATGCTAAATAAAGAAAAATGAAGCTGTTATAAGACCCAGGTCCCATCACACAATGCAACGCAGCCGAGGATAGGGTTTTCCCTTATAACAGCCAAAGAATGCTTGATACGGTTAAAACAAATCGTTTGATACTATTAAGTGCATAGTGTATAAAACAACTTCACATCATAAGTATCAATCATAGGCGGCATGAATGCCCCATCCCACTATGTCGCCATACTAGGCTCTACAAATAAAACCGCAAATGTCACGTATTGGGAAATTGGATTTCCATCTATGAACCGAGGCAAAAGATAGTCCTCAACCGATTCGAGATGCTCTAGCCCGTGTCTCAGGCAAGTACTCAGTCAAGCCTTGGATCCTCAGGGCCAGTCCACCGATGTGGATTAAACTTAAACCCTGAACATGCGTCTCCCCACCCTATGGGGTGTAAGTCTGGTCCGTCTGCCGACCAGAATGCATCGGCCGAAACCGATATAACCGAGGCGCCTCGCAACAGCAACAACAACATAAGTCAAACTCGTCAGGGCGTGTAAAACCACTGACGCCACTTCTAGCTAGAAAGAAACGCATGCCCTCCCTGACGTCCTCTCCCGTTTTTGGTTCACAACCGGGGTGCGAGACTCGCGAATTCACGTTACACAAAGCTGTGCCACACAGGCTGTGCTTTGATCATCACCACAAGACTTTGCTTTTCAACAGAAGCCTCGATCAATTGCCACTTAGGCATGCCACACAGGCAATTCACTCCATGCGTTTGATATCCATCAATATATAACCCCTGAGCTCGTACGTCTCAGAGAAGGGCGTTAAGCAAGAGAATAAATTTTCCGCCGCCAAACAGATATATATTTAATAGAGATCAATCACACGGACTAAAATCCAATGTCAGACACACAGTCCATTTACAAGTCCGTTCTGGGTCTGAACGAAACCGGAGGCACCTAGTACCCCGCATATCCATCGATCTCCAAGTACGTCTGGACGATCACCAACTGTTTCCATCTTCTTGGGTGTACAGCCCAATCAAGATCATCAGTTATCACCCAAACGACGTGAAGACTTCCGGTCTTCGACCACCGTCTTCATCTTCGACACCACGTCGAATCAGTTATTCAGAATGGGATAAACCCGGTCTTTCTGAATAACTCGCGTATATATTATAAAAGTGTTACACAAACACAACATACGCCTCATTCCAATTCAGAATATTCTTTTATTCAAATATTCCTATACTTTGGGAAAAGTTCCCATTAATTTTATCCAAGATAAATTCTTTAAATTTATTCTTTAATCTCCTTTGAATATCAATTCAAACTAGTCGGGATTAGCGAACCACACCGAAGTAATCATTTATTTTATTTCCCAATCCCAACCTATTCATCCCATGAAGTAAAACTGGTAGTACTTCATATCTAACACCACAGTGTTATCGGTAATTCAATTACCATTTCACGTTCAAATCTAATTAAAGATTTAACTATCGCCTGGAGTAAAACTGGTGATACTCCATTCTCGATCTTTTCAATCTATTTAAAGATTCATTAAAACTCCACTTAGTTTTAATCTTTAACTGGGTTAAAGAATCAGTGTCATTTAAAAACACAGTTCACGATAAACCCAAAACCACATTCATTAATTTTCGGGTTAAAGAACGAGTGTTGTTTAAAACACTGTTCACGATAAACCCAAAAATCAATATCAATTCAATTCCAATTAAATATTATTTAATTGGTACACTTCATTAAATCTAAATAAAAAGATTTAATCTTTTCTCAACTGGGTTCAAGAACAGTGTTAGTGAAGACACCATTCACGACAAACCCAAATCACATTTGATATTCAATACCAGGCTCTGAATAGAAAATATATCGGCTTATATTCAATATCAAATTCTACGACTAACAAATGTCGTATTGGAAATAACGATATAAATATATATCTTTCAAATTTCCATAACAACACCAGTATAATCACGAATTCCAACATCGAAATATTCCGAAGACAATTTCGATTCAAATCCACTCCAATGCAATCATTGGAAATTTTGGTTATTTTCAAAACCCTTTTCAAATTCAATTTATTTATTTAAAAATAAATAGAATTATAACTCTAGTTCAAAACTAGTTCATTTCGATAAAAATCTATTTTTATCTTTTCAAACATGGAGTTTTTCATCCCAAATCTTCGCAAATCATTTCTTATGATTTTACACAAATTATTACTATTTTTAATAATTTTATCAAGGCCCGTACAGTCGATTTCCATCAACGGCCATCGAACTGCACGTATAGCGACCTTTTTCAAATTTGATTTGGACATAATTCCAAATCCAACCGTTAGATTTCAAATTTCTAACATTCGCTAGAAAGCTCTTTTCGATACGAACCCAACGGTTCCTGTTTTAGGAGAATCCGACGGTCGGATCTCCCGCAATGTCCGTTTGAAATAAATGGTCGAAATTCACGAACTGCCGCGGCGCGGCGCGTTCTATTCAGGCCATTATATTATATATATAATATATATAATATATACTTCGTCGATTTTCTATTCAAAACGAATTATATAAATAGTTTTAAAATTCGTTTCAAAATCTATTTCAACTCAAAGCAAAATTGAATTCTTCTTTATAAATTCGTTTCAAAGTTCATTTCTATTCAATTCAAATTTCAATTCAATTTGAATTCATTTCAATCCACTTTCAATTCAATTTGAATTCGTTTTCAATTCAATTCATTTCGAAATCGTTTTCAATTCAATTCATTTCGAAATCGTTTTAAATTCAATTCATTTCGAAATCGTTTTAAATTCAATTCATTTCGAAATCGTTTTCAATTCAATTCATTTCGAAATCGTTTTCAATTCAATTCATTTCGAAATCGTTTTCAATTCAATTCATTTCGAAATCGTTTTCAATTCAATTCATTTCGAAATCGTTTTCAATTCAATTCATTTCGAAATCGTTTTCAATTCAATTCATTTCGAAATCGTTTTCAATTCAATTCATTTCGAAATCGTTTTCAATTCAATTCATTTCGAAATCGTTTTAAAATCGATATAAATATCGTTCACGTCAAAATGGCGTCAATCTAATCAACACGGCTTCATATATTGCTTTATTTTCAAATATTCTATTTCAAATATTTCTATTTCAAATATTTCTTTTTCAAATATTTCCTTTTCAAAACTGGAATGAGGCCCAATCAATTACCATATAAAATTAATTATATGGATTTTCATACAACACATGTATATAATAGCATTGAAAATAATCAACCATCAACCAAAGTGCACTACACTGTATAAGCATCAAATATAGATATTCAACGCTTATAACAGCCTGTCAATCAATCGATCGACATATTTAATCAATCAGGATGAGTGAACTTCAAATTTCATCCCAACACCCGTGTGGGGTTTCAAACAATCAAACACAGATTTTATTTGTGCAACTGGGCGATGTGTAAAATTTATCGACCCAATCAATGTCCTTCAAATAGGTGTACATAAACAAACCGTCCGGTTTGTAAATGAATATTTATTTATTCACATTCACGTCAAAAATTATATTTTAACGATAAAACATTTTATTCCAACATATGAATTTCTATTATTCATTTACCCAATAAAATGATATTTTTATTTTCTAACTTATTTTAGAAAATTTCGGCAGCATAACGGCACGATACTAGAAACGGGACAAGGCCTAGCCTTATCCCCGGTCTAGTGAAGGCCCACGCCATTCACACATCAATCAAATCAATTTCATCTCATCAAACAATTCAATTCAAACAAATAATTCAACTAATCTATGCAACCAAGCAAACAAGTCCATGGTCTGTGGACGATTGTGTCGGGTGCTACTAAGCACCGTCTACATCCTAGTATATATATATAACTAGAAAAGAAATTGAAAGGTGAGAAATTCTCACATATAGCTATCCTAGCTCCACGGCACTTCATTGATAGAAATCTTCATTGCTACCGCATCTTCGTCATCTTCGTTGTCCGCTTTCACTACCTATGTAAAAATCGAATTTTTACTTCGCTATTCCATATATAAAAATCATATTTTTATTTCGAAGTTCAATATATAAAAATCATATTTTTATTTCGAAGTTCAATATATAAAAATCATATTTCTATTTCGAAGTTCAATATATAAAAATCACATTTTTATTTCGAAGTTCAATATATAAAAATCATATTTTTATTTCGAAGTTCAATATATAAAAATCAAATTTTTATTTCGAAGTTCAATATATAAAAATCACATTTTTATTTCGAAGTTCAATATATAAAAATCATATTTTTATTTCGAAGTTCAATATATAAAAATCAAATTTTTATTTCGAAGTTCAATATATAAAAATCATATTTTTATAAATATAGATTCCGCCTTTTCCAAAAATAAAGATTATATTTTTAATATTCCTATGATGAAAAGATTATATTTTTATTACTTTAAAAATATAAAAATCATATCTTACTTCTTCTACTTAATAAAAATTCCGTCTTTTCTATTTTGAAAATATGATCTTTATTTTTCTCAAGTTCAAATCTTTTTTCTTTAAAAAGATTAAACCTTTTTCTATCTAAAGTTTAAACCTTTTCTATTTTAAAGCTTAAATCTTTTTCTTTTCATATCTTAAAATAAAATCAGTTTTTACTTTCTAATTAAAATCAGAATTCTCCTTTTAAATAAAAAAAAAATCAGTTTTTACTTTTCCCTTTTTTAAAAAATCTGTTTTAAATTCTTATAAAAAAAACAGTTTAAATCTTTTTTTAAAAAACAGTTTAAATCTTTTTAAACAAATCAGTTTTTACCTCATAAAAAAAATCAGTTTAAGCCTTTTTTATAAAATCAGTTTTAATCTTTAAAAATAAAATAGCAAAACGAAAAACTTACAGGGGGGGTGTTTTCTGCAGTTCGTCGGAGGCGGGGGCACTGGATCTCGGTGGTGGTGGCGAGGCTTGTTGGTCGGGCGCGGGGGTTTTGGGTAGGGTCGGGGGTTCGATTTCAAAAGGGGAAGGAGGGGAGAGAGCGGAGGATAGACGGAGGCGGATTGGAGGGAGGGCGGCCGACTTTGGAGAGGGTGGCGTCGCGGTGACAGGGGGTGCGACGCGAGGGTGATCGGAGGTGGCCATCGCGAGCAGGAACGAGATCTTGTTCGTTTTTTTGTTTTTTTTTGTTTTTTTTTCCTGCTGGAATCGATTTAAGAATGAAAGAAGGGGGTGAGGGTATTAAAAGGAAAATATATATTATTATTTTATTTATTAAATTAATCCTAAAAGCAACTTTTATTTTCGACCTCGAAACGAAACCCACCGCCTGTCGTCCATAGCGTATTACCCCCATTCTGAACACAATGGGATATGTATCGTAGGTTGATTTGCTCGTCTCGATCAGTTTCCGTTGAATTTACATTTAAATCTCTATATTGAATTTTAAACGTACATTTCAAATTACCGGGGTCACATACTAACTCTAGAAATTCTCAAAAAAATATTTTCTAGCTTCGTATTAACGATACGGTCCTAACAAAACTAATTTCGTTGAATTCTGAGACCGTTTGAAAAATGGCCAATTTCCAGTCGATTAAAATCAACTGAAACTGGTCAAACGCGTTTTCCTTTGCCACGCTCACATATTGATTCGAAAAATTATGAAATTTGAAACCTAGCAATAATTCGACATCACGGACCTAACAAAACTGGTTTCGTCGAAATCCGAGGTCATTTGCAAAATGTCCATTTTTAAGGGCCTGAATTCCATAGCGACTATTCAGAATTTTCAACTGGACATATCTTTTGATTCCCGATATGAAATCTTGATTTTTCGGATTCGTTGGAAAGATATTCACTATTAGATTCCATTATTTTTGGTTTCACTAAAATCCGGATTGTTTTGCACCCGGTACATTCAATTGAAGTTTGAAATCGAATTATCGAACTACCGCGCCATTTTCGATTCTATTTATAATTATATATATAAATATTTATATTCTAACGACGACGCGTATAATATATACGCTCGAATTATATTCAAAATAAATTTCTCGTCGATATTATTTAAAATAATCTATTTTAAATATTCAAAATTCGCTTAAATTGCCAAAATAAAAATTTCAAACTGGCTCGCATTTTACGGGTTGTTACAATCTCCCCCACTTAAAACTTTTCGTCCCCGAAAAGGAACAAAGTCGAAAGTGGTTTGATTAATCAGCTCTACGTTCGATCTGGCTTCCATTCTCCAACTTTTCAGTTTCTGAGAATTTTCAAAATTTCAAAATTTTGGCTAACACCCTAAATTTTCGAAAAATTTCGCCATAACCTCCCCTGCACCGGGAGCATCGGGGAATTTCAAATAGCTTCCCCGGTCCTTTAGATCTCAAAAAGAAAAAGAAAAAGCCAAGCGGCTAGCCAATAGGCTCATAAAATCATCATCACCCAAACAAAACAGTAAATTATGTATTAAACATGTACCTATTTGTCGGGCAAACAAATTTTATTCTCTGGCTCTAGCCTCCTTGCTATGACCTGTTCAATGATATATATGTATATGCAAGCAAATACGACCAAATTTCAATACAATTCATTATTCGATTCAATTAGGCTAAATGGTTCAAAATTAGCAAACAAATGAACAAACAACTCAAACATCAATCAATTAGTGGATTAACGTTTCAAATTCATAACTTTGATACATATACAAAAATCAGATTCTTGATGCCAAATCACAACAATAGGCCCTATCTAATTTTGGTTCTCACACCAGTCAATAGGAAATATATAGAAAATCACACCTTCGAAACTCGAACATAAATGTTGATGATGCGATCGCTATCATCAATATCATCTTCGGGCGACTAGAGTGTAATGCTATATCTATCCAATATATTAAAACTTTGAATACACGCGGATCAGACGTATACGCAAAATCTATATATACTGGATTGTCCACATCAATATAAATAAATAACCAAATACGTTTAAAACGATTTAAATTTCAAAACAAAATTGTTTTCATTTGAAAAATATACCCTTCACACTCGTTCTGTGATACTACTGATCCCATCTCTAACGAGTCATCCTCATTGGATATTACTAACCCAATATCTGATGAATTCTTTCGTATGGTTCTAATGTGTCTTGTTCTCGAGCTTTGTAAACCAAAGGTCTGATACCAAATGAAACGACCCGCTACTTCCCCGTAAAGGAAAGCGTCGGATAGTTCGAGAACAAGCCACAACAGAACACATACAGAAGAACATTTCATTGTATATTACAACAATGCATCAGAATACAAGAATATACAGAGTATAAATGAATATTACACAGAAATATCAGAGATTTAAATTACATTTAAATACATCGCAGCGGAAAATAATACAATACACAACTAGAAGAGATATACGGATACAAAGCTTTCCGGATATCGTTCCAGCTGTAAACCAGGATCCTGTGAATATAAATCTGCAAAACCAAAACTACTAGCTGCCCGTGTCGAAAATAAGGGCACCCAGAGTTTAGGTTAAAACAATAAACTCCAGGTCAGTCATGGGACTGGTGTGAGAACTAAAACAGTTATAATTCTTTATTTTAAAGTTCGGTAAATCAAGGGACCACGCCGTAACACGGAACGGGTTTCCTCCCAAGAATACCAGTGCATAAAACAAACAGCGCAATGCTAAATAAAGAAAAATGAAGCTGTTATAAGACCCAGGTCCCATCACACAATGCAACGCAGCCGAGGATAGGGTTTTCCCTTATAACAGCCAAAGAATGCTTGATACGGTTAAAACAAATCGTTTGATACTATTAAGTGCATAGTGTATAAAACAACTTCACATCATAAGTATCAATCATAGGCGGCATGAATGCCCCATCCCACTATGTCGCCATACTAGGCTCTACAAATAAAACCGCAAATGTCACGTATTGGGAAATTGGATTTCCGTCTATGAACCGAGGCAAAAGATAGTCCTCAACCGATTCGAGACGCTCTAGCCCGTGTCTCAGGCAAGTACTCAGTCAAGCCTTGGATCCTCAGGGCCAGTCCACCGATGTGGATTAAACTTAAACCCTGAACATGCGTCTCCCCACCCTATGGGGTGTAAGTCTGGTCCGTCTGCCGACCAGAATGCATCGGCCGAAACCGATATAACCGAGGCGCCTCGCAACAGCAACAACCACATAAGTCAAACTCGTCAGGGCGTGTAAAACCACTGACGCCACTTCTAGCTAGAAAGAAACGCATGCCCTCCCTGACGTCCTCTCCCGTTTTTGGTTCACAACCGGGGTGCGAGACTCGCGAATTCACGTTACACAAAGCTGTGCCACACAGGATGTGCTTTGATCATCACCACAAGACTTTGCTTTTCAACAGAAGCCTCGATCAATTGCCACTTAGGCATGCCACACAGGCAATTCACTCCATGCGTTTGATATCCATCAATATATAACCCCTGAGCTCGTACGTCTCAGAGAAGGGCGTTAAGCAAGAGAATAAATTCTCCGCCGCCAAACAGATATATATTTAATAGAGATCAATCACACGGACTAAAATCCAATGTCAGACACACAGTCCATTTACAAGTCCGTTCTGGGTCTGAACGAAACCGGAGGCACCTAGTACCCCGCATATCCATCGATCTCCAAGTACGTCTGGACGATCACCAACTGTTTCCATCTTCTTGGGTGTACAGCCCAATCAAGATCATCAGTTATCACCCAAACGACGTGAAGACTTCCGGTCTTCGACCACCGTCTTCATCTTCGACACCACGTCGAATCAGTTATTCAGAATGGGATAAACCCGGTCTTTCTGAATAACTCGCGTATATATTATAAAAGTGTTACACAAACACAACATACGCCTCATTCCAATTCAGAATATTCTTTTATTCAAATATTCCTATACTTTGGGAAAAGTTCCCATTAATTTTATCCAAGATAAATTCTTTAAATTTATTCTTTAATCTCTTTTGAATATCAATTCAAACTAGTCGGGATTAGCGAACCACACCGAAGTAATCATTTATTTTATTTCCCAATCCCAACCTATTCATCCCATGAAGTAAAACTGGTAGTACTTCATATCTAACACCACAGTGTTATCGGTAATTCAATTACCATTTCACGTTCAAATCTAATTAAAGATTTAACTATCGCCTGGAGTAAAACTGGTGATACTCCATTCTCGATCTTTTCAATCTATTTAAAGATTCATTAAAACTCCACTTAGTTTTAATCTTTAACTGGGTTAAAGAATCAGTGTCATTTAAAAACACAGTTCACGATAAACCCAAAACCACATTCATTAATTTTCGGGTTAAAGAACGAGTGTTGTTTAAAACACTGTTAACGATAAACCCAAAAATCAATATCAATTCAATTCCAATTAAATATTATTTAATTGGTACACTTCATTAAATCTAAATAAAAAGATTTAATCTTTTCTCAACTGGGTTAAAGAACAGTGTTAGTGAAGACACCATTCACGACAAACCCAAATCACATTTGATATTCAATACCAGGCTCGAATAGAAAATATATCGGCTTATATTCAATATCAAATTCTACGACTAACAAATGTCGTATTGGAAATAACGATATAAATATATATCTTTCAAATTTCCATAACAACACCTGTATAATCACGAATTCCAACATCGAAATATTCCGAAGACAATTTCGATTCAAATCCACTCCAATGCAATCATTGGAAATTTTGGTTATTTTCAAAACCCTTTTCAAATTCAATTTATTTATTTAAAAATAAATAGAATTATAACTCTAGTTCAAAACTAGTTCATTTCGATAAAAATCTATTTTTATCTTTTCAAACATGGAGTTTTTCATCCCAAATCTTCGCAAATCATTTCTTATGATTTTACACAAATTATTACTATTTTTAATAATTTTATCAAGGCCCGTACAGTCGATTTCCATCAACGGCCATCGAACTGCACGTATAGCGACCTTTTTCAAATTTGATTTGGACATAATTCCAAATCCAACCGTTAGATTTCAAATTTTTAACATTCGCTAGAAAGCTCTTTTCGATACGAACCCAACGGTTCCTGTTTTAGGAGAATCCGACGGTCGGATCTCCCGCAATGTCCGTTTGAAATAAATGGTCGAAATTCACGAACTGCCGCGGCGCGGCGCGTTCTATTCAGGCCATTATATTATATATATAATATATATAATATATAATTCGTAGATTTTCTATTCAAAACGAATTATATAAATAGTTTTAAAATTCGTTTCAAAATCTATTTCAACTCAAAGCAAAATTGAATTCTTCTTTATAAATTCGTTTCAAAGTTCATTTCTATTCAATTCAAATTTCAATTCAATTTGAATTCATTTCAATCCACTTTCAATTCAATTTGAATTCGTTTTCAATTCAATTCATTTCGAAATCGTTTTCAATTCAATTCATTTCGAAATCGTTTTAAATTCAATTCATTTCGAAATCGTTTTAAATTCAATTCATTTCGAAATCGTTTTCAATTCAATTCATTTCGAAATCGTTTTCAATTCAATTCATTTCGAAATCGTTTTCAATTCAATTCATTTCGAAATCGTTTTCAATTCAATTCATTTCGAAATCGTTTTCAATTCAATTCATTTCGAAATCGTTTTCAATTCATTTCGAAATCGTTTTCAATTCAATTCATTTCGAAATCGTTTTCAATTCAATTCATTTCGAAATCGTTTTAAAATCGATATAAATATCGTTCACGTCAAAATGGCGTCAATCTAATCAACACGGCTTCATATATTCCTTTATTTTCAAATATTCTATTTCAAATATTTCTATTTCAAATATTTCTTTTTCAAATATTTCCTTTTCAAAACTGGAATGAGGCCCAATCAATTACCATATAAAATTAATTATATGGATTTTCATACAACACATGTATATAATAGCATTGAAAATAATCAACCATCAACCAAAGTGCACTACACTGTATAAGCATCAAATATAGATATTCAACGCTTATAACAGCCTGTCAATCAATCGATCGACATATTTAATCAATCAGGATGAGTGAACTTCAAATTTCATCCCAACACCCGTGTGGGGTTTCAAACAATCAAACACAGATTTTATTTGTGCAACTGGGCGATGTGTAAAATTTATCGACCCAATCAATGTCCTTCAAATAGGTGTACATAAACAAACCGTCCGGTTTGTAAATGAATATTTATTTATTCACATTCACGTCAAAAATTATATTTTAACGATAAAACATTTTATTCCAACATATGAATTTCTATTATTCATTTACCCAATAAAATGATATTTTTATTTTCTAACTTATTTTAGAAAATTTCGGCAGCATAACGGCACGATACTAGAAACGGGACAAGGCCTAGCCTTATCCCCGGTCTAGTGAAGGCCCACGCCATTCACACATCAATCAAATCAATTTCATCTCATCAAACAATTCAATTCAAACAAATAATTCAACTAATCTATGCAACCAAGCAAACAAGTCCATGGTCTGTGGACGATTGTGTCGGGTGCTACTAAGCACCGTCTACATCCTAGTATATATATATAACTAGAAAAGAAATTGAAAGGTGAGAAATTCTCACATATAGCTATCCTAGCTCCACGGCACTTCATTGATAGAAATCTTCATTGCTACCGCATCTTCGTCATCTTCGTTGTCCGCTTTCACTACCTATGTAAAAATCGAATTTTTACTTCGCTATTCCATATATAAAAATCATATTTTTATTTCGAAGTTCAATATATAAAAATCATATTTTTATTTCGAAGTTCAATATATAAAAATCATATTTCTATTTCGAAGTTCAATATATAAAAATCACATTTTTATTTCGAAGTTCAATATATAAAAATCATATTTTTATTTCGAAGTTCAATATATAAAAATCAAATTTTTATTTCGAAGTTCAATATATAAAAATCACATTTTTATTTCGAAGTTCAATATATAAAAATCATATTTTTATTTCGAAGTTCAATATATAAAAATCAAATTTTTATTTCGAAGTTCAATATATAAAAATCATATTTTTATAAATATAGATTCCGCCTTTTCCAAAAATAAAGATTATATTTTTAATATTCCTATGATGAAAAGATTATATTTTTATTACTTTAAAAATATAAAAATCATATCTTACTTCTTCTACTTAATAAAAATTCCGTCTTTTCTATTTTGAAAATATGATCTTTATTTTTCTCAAGTTCAAATCTTTTTTCTTTAAAAAGATTAAACCTTTTTCTATCTAAAGTTTAAACCTTTTCTATTTTAAAGCTTAAATCTTTTTCTTTTCATATCTTAAAATAAAATCAGTTTTTACTTTCTAATTAAAATCAGAATTCTCCTTTTAAATAAAAAAAAATAATCAGTTTTTACTTTTCCCTTTTATAAAAAATCTGTTTTAAATTCTTATAAAAAAAACAGTTTAAATCTTTTTTTTAAAAACAGTTTAAATCTTTTTAAACAAATCAGTTTTTACCTCATAAAAAAAATCAGTTTAAGCCTTTTTTATAAAATCAGTTTTAATCTTTAAAAATAAAATAGCAAAACGAAAAACTTACAGGGGGGGTGTTTTCTGCAGTTCGTCGGAGGCGGGGGCACTGGATCTCGGTGGTGGTGGCGAGGCTTGGAGGTCGGGCGCGGGGGTTTTGGGTAGGGTCGGGGGTTCGATTTCAAAAGGGGAAGGAGGGGAGAGAGCGGAGGATAGACGGAGGCGGATTGGAGGGAGGGCGGCCGACTTTGGAGAGGGTGGCGTCGCGGTGACAGGGGGTGCGACGCGAGGGTGATCGGAGGTGGCCATCGCGAGCAGGAACGAGATCTTGTTCGTTTTTTTGTTTTTTTGTTTTCCTGGTGGAATCGATTTAAGAATGAAAGAAGGGGGTGAGGGTATTAAAAGGAAAATATATATTATTATTTTATTTATTAAATTAATCCTAAAAGCAACTTTTATTTTCGACCTCGAAACGAAACCCACCGCCTGTCGTCCATAGCGTATTACCCCCATTCTGAACACAATGGGATATGTATCGTAGGTTGATTTGCTCGTCTCGATCAGTTTCCGTTGAATTTGCATTTAAATCTCTATATTGAATTTTAAACGTACATTTCAAATTACCGGGGTCACATACTAACTCTAGAAATTCTCAAAAAAATATTTTCTAGCTTCGTATTAACGATACGGTCCTAACAAAACTAATTTCGTTGAATTCTGAGACCGTTTGAAAAATGGCCAATTTCCAGTCGATTAAAATCAACTGAAACTGGTCAAACGCGTTTTCCTTTGCCACGCTCACATATTGATTCGAAAAATTATGAAATTTGAAACCTAGCAATAATTCGACATCACGGACCTAACAAAACTGGTTTCGTCGAAATCCGAGGTCATTTGCAAAATGTCCATTTTTAAGGGCCTGAATTCCATAGCGACTATTCAAAATTTTCAACTGGACATATCTTTTGATTCCCGATATGAAATCTTGATTTTTCGGATTCGTTGGAAAGATATTCACTATTAGATTCCATTATTTTTGGTTTCACTAAAATCCGGATTGTTTTGCACCCGGTACATTCAATTGAAGTTTGAAATCGAATTATCGAACTACCGCGCCATTTTCGATTCTATTTATAATTATATATATATATATTTATATTCTAACGACGACGCGTATAATATATACGCTCGAATTATATTCAAAATAAATTTCTCGTCGATATTATTTAAAATAATCTATTTTAAATATTCAAAATTCGCTTAAATTGCCAAAATAAAAATTTCAAACTGGCTCGCATTTTACGGGTTGTTACACAAACACACCTATCAATAATAATAAACAATAGGTTACATATGTTATGATAAATCATTTACTATAATTAATGATTATCAATATATAATTTATAATTACTATTTTTTTTATTTTTTTTATATTTAACTATTAATAATTAGTAAATTATAATTAATATTTATGAATTACATTTAAGAATTAATAAATAAGTAAGATTAAATAAAGTGATATTTAGTATAATAATTAAATTTTGATAGTCATTAGTTAATTATAAGCAGTAAACTTTTTAGTAACTAGTAGTCAATAATAATATAATTAATTATTAATAACGTAGAAGTAAATGAGAATAATTAATAAATAGTGAATATTAGGCTCACATCCCTATTTTGAAACTTAATTAGGCTCACATCCGGTCATAAACTTAATATAAATTAGGTCCCTGTTTTCAAAACTTATAAAATAATAATTAAAAAAAATAAAATAAAATCGTAAATTAGTAATAAAATAAATTATGCATTATACAAAAAATTCAGTTCAAAAAACAACAAAAATAATGTCAGAAAGAAGAAAATAGCAAAAAAACAGAAAAAACTGCTGTTAAATGCATAATATTATGCACTTTTTTGATTTTATTGCATGCATATATGCAATTAACTGCAGTTCTTCCAGCGGATAGATTTAACTTAATATTTCAGTTCATTTTTATTTGCATCCAAATGTGCAAATTTCTCAAAAAAATGCACACATGTGTGCAACATTTTTATAGGATAAAAGTAGGGACCTAATTTATATATATAAAAAAAAGATTTGAAAATTTTAAACCCGCCCCTTATTTTATTACTTCCGCCTTTTTTATTTTTATTTTAAAAAGTACGTTCCTTCATAAAAAAAATTTTCTAAAATATGGAAATAATTTCAGGATTCTACGGAAATAAAAAAAATAGTTGAACATACAATTATGCAAATATTACTGATAATTGCATATATGTATGCAACTTTTCCGTAAGCTGTGTTCGGTTTGAAAATTTGAAACTAAACCTGCACAAATGTGTGCAAATATTGGGTATATTTGCACACATGTAAGCATGTTTTTGTATGAATAAAAATCAACGAAGATGTATGTAGTGAAAAATATGCACGGATGTATGCAGGAAAATGATATATGTGCATACTATTATGCATTTAACTGGAAATTTCGTTTTTTTCTTCTGTTTTTTGGATTTTTGACGCCTTCTTTGATGGTTTTTTGTTCTGAATTTTTTAGTGTTTACATGTTTTATTTAAATACGAATTTACGTGATTTTTTTATATTTTTTTTATGACTTTTCAAAAAATAGGGACCTAATTTACAATAAGTTTATGACCGGGTTTTTTTTATATTTTGAAACTTAATAGGGACCTCTAAAAAACACACCCTAATAAATAATAGCTAATAAACAAGAAGTAAATTGATAAATTATAGATAATAAACTAAAAATTAGTAAATATTTGTTAATTTTATTTATTATTGTAAGTAATTGATAGTCAATAAAAGTAATTAGTATTTTATAAAAACAATTAATAAATTAGAAGCAAATAAGCAGTAATTAGAAAATACATGTAATTGTTAATTAATTTATAATCAATAATCTATTATTGTTAATTATATAGTAAATTGTAGTTAATAATTAATTTATAATAAACAGTAATTAGTTTTTCGTTATCATTATTAAATATATAATAATCAAAAATTGATAACATATTCAAAATATTTAACTTTTATTAATTAATATTTAATAATGGCTAAGTAGTAATAACAATTACTAATTAATAATTAAAATTAATAATAAATAATCGATTATTTGATAATTAACATTTATTATTGAATATAAGAACTAATAGTTAATAATTGATACTTGGCAATTAAGACTAATATTTAATATATACCATTTAGTAATTAATTTTTGATAGTTAACAATTACCATTAAATAATTACTTTAAAAAATAACTAAAAAGTAGTAACTAATATCAAATATTAATTTTTTAAAATTAATAAATACTACTAAATAATTAACTATTAATAATCAATATGTGATACTTAATATTTAATAATTAATTTTTAAATGTTATTAAATTATTATCATTAACTAACAAATTGTTAATTATTTATTTTCAACAAATTCTAATAAATAATCAAGTAGTAAAAACTAATAATTAATTAATAGTTCATAGTAAAATACTTGAGACTAATAAATTCGAATTGTATGCTATTTGTGTTATATTATTTATTTTTAATTGTGCTTTGAATGCAAAATTGTATATACAAAATTGAAAATACATTGAAAATATTGAATTAAAAATATGGAACATATGCAAAACTGAAAATGTAAAGGAGATACAGAACTGAAAATACAGGATAGATACAAAATTGACCAACACAATACAACATAAACATAAGTATATAGTAGATACAAAATCAAAATTTAAAAATTAAAAATACAGAATAAGTACAATTATTTAATATAATCCTACAACAATCACTTCATTTCTTATAGTATCTCGTACAAGGCCATTTTATGTCTTGTGTTGGTTTTTCAGTCGCTAGGAGTACAATAACAGCATTTTTCTGTCTAGAATATGGGGACATTGCGAACGATACGACCCACGGTTTTCAATGTATGATAGGTTATTGTCTCCATGCAGGAACATTTAACTTTCCAAACTAAGGGTGCACTTGCGGTAAGCGAAAGTGGGAAAATATAGCAGACCATTAAAGAGGAGAATGCATTTGTGGGTTTAAGCGGATCAATTTATTTTTGTTTTTTTAATTTAGTTACTTTATGTTTAAGATAGAATAATATCATTAAAGCAGAATAACACAATAAACGACGGACGTCCAGGAGGTAGAATAATTTTTTTAATTAATTAATTTATGTATAAAACTTGTATAGCAGTTGACTTAAGCGGCGGACATTACGGATAGCGGTTGACTTAGCAGATTAGGTCGTGGCGGTCCAGGGGTATAATGACCCCGGTTCTCGAGACCTTAGTTATCGACATAAACTCAATGTCGACTATCCAAGCATCGGAAATACCAGATAGTTAATGAAAGAAGTTAGCGGGTGAGAAAAGATAAGATAGAAAATTAGAATAGAAGAGAAATACACCGCGGGTGCTTTCATCCCACGTTATAATAATCATCTATAATATAAAATCAAAAAACGTGGGCGCTTATTGGGTAATGAATCACAATATAATAATCATCTAGCAGAACGCTTTCATCTCACGTTCCACATACATAATATATAATGAAAAACCGCAGGTGCTTATTGGGTAATGAATTCCAACTGGCAAGGTATGGGACCACCTTCTGACAGTGTATCTCTAAAGAGGAATACACCGGGTTCAACAATAACATCTTGTAAACCAGGCTAAACATGACCGGTCACTCATTTCGCTTGAGTGTACCGAATGTATTATCACCAACGGTTGGGATCAACAACCGTTTCCTGAAAGGGACAGCATCGAAATAGATTATAGAAGTAAATGGAATTTCTCTAGATTAAGTGACAATACACCCTAATTGGTAGCTAACCACTTAGCCATGCGACCTACCCGATTTTATATCATTCCTGGTTGTGAGGCAAGAGGTCATCACGTACAGATCACAACTTTATTTACTTTGAATGTCACATCGTCATACCCGCCAAATCACAAATTGATTTCCCTAAAAATACCACGGGTATACAGCTAAGAGAAACGAATTCCTCCACACCAAACGTAAATACGTTTGAAGAGATCAACTACGCGATCTATTAGATATACTCTATCAGATATTCTTCCAGACAGGTCGTCCTGGGACTGGACAGACCGAAGGTACTTTTCTGTAAATCCATCTTAGGCAATTTCTACCTAGGATTTTCCAGACAGCCCTTACATAACTCTGTCTTCAATTATCTTCATTATATCTGATTCGCAATGCTAATGCCATACGGAGTGGTTTTCAGATAATATATCTGATCTCGGTCTCTCCGTATTGACAATGGAAATGGTCAAAATCTTTAATAGTTGGTGATTTAACTATCAAAGGAAAACATGTGTACAAATAACGGTCGTATTCCCAAATGGAAATCTTACCGATCAATCATCATTTCATTTCCCAATTTCCCATTTATCGTTTCCATATATTCATAAATTCCTTATTTTCTAAAATTAGAAAATATACATTATTAATCTTTGGAAAACGTTTCCATTTTTTATTCATGCATCAATATCTTCCCACCTCTATCAGTCACTAACCGTAAACTAGTAAGAAAACAACTTCCCAAGTATAAACCCCGAAGGCCAAAACCAACATCAGATCGATACCCAGATAGCCATTCAACTCAACTAATTTCCAGTCAGTTTCTAATTTCATTAATTCAATTTAAATTCCTAATTCAAACCCCAAATTCCTTTATAATATTTTATTTGCAAAATCTTTACTTTAATCTATTTTTCACATAGAATGCGAATATTTCTTTGTATAAACAAAACAGTTTGATTTCGTATTTAAAAACAATATCTCAGACCCAAATTCTATTTATATTTTTATTTGCAGAATTATTCATACAAATCTTATTTCATTTCCAACAATTATAATCTCATTGCAAATTTCCTTTATAACTACTACGTTCACATTCCATTTCAATTGTCGGTGTTAAAACCGATTTTTACTTCTCTAATAAATTCAAATTTATATATTCAATTTATCAAAAGAATAAATATTTTACTTAATTTATAAAACATTATGTATAAATTAATCTTCTCAATTTGTCTGTTAAAACAAATTTCTATTAAATATTCACTTTTAATCCATCTTCTCATAATTCCTTTATAACTCGCCAATTTCCTTTTATAATTCTATTTATTTTATAAAATATTTCCTTTTATAATTATCCTATTTATTTCATATAAATATTTCCTTTATATAACTCTATTTATTTCATATAAATATTTCCTTTATATAATTCTATTTATTTTATAAAATATTTCCTTTATATAATTATTTTTGAATATTCCTTTTATAAAATCCTTTGATTTTATAAATATATTATTTTAAATATACATTTTGAAAATTCTCATTTTACATGTCAGTATTTCTTATGGTATTTTAGAAATACCAAATCACAATGCCAGTGTCATCCACACATACAAAATCTATTACAGAAAATATATCACATCATATATCACAATTATGAAAATAAATAGTATTAATATTTGAGGAATCCAGTTGGATCCGTCCAACCTATTTCCCTGCATTCACAGATGTTAAACAATATAAATAACATCGATTCCATTTCAATATGAAATATTTTGATAAACAGAACCAATATTTGATTAATGATTTATACATATATCGTTATCTACAATTTCAACCAATAAATCAGCAATTCAACCAAATAATCAACACACAACAATCAATCATCATTTATCAATACTAGATTATTTTATAAAAATATAAATCGTACAGAGTTAATGAGATTTACTCACAATGGTCGGTTATCGTTAAATAACGATAACTGTCGGTTGATTCAAATCAGACAATTTATTCCGCTATAAATTGAAATGAGCTCCAATTCAGTCCCGATCAGGTCCATTATGTAGTGTCCGTCCATACGATCCCAACGAATCTTGTTTTGCTGAATTCCGTTAACATATGAGCAAGTTATTGTCATTACACGATCATGTACTATTATAAATTAAAGTAAACTAAGTTATTGTTTTAACCGAGCCTTACTACCTCATCGCAACCCAAAGCCCATGCACCCGCTAATGCATCTTCTTCCTCAACCAAATATCGCGACTCCAGGAAGACAACTCAGCCATTACTGATCTTTCACCAATACCATACTCCTTCACCGTATTACTAAAAATCAGACCAAAATCACCGATGAACTTCTCATCAAATCCTCTACAACTTCCTCCCATCATCACACTATTCGAACTCCTCATCAAATCTCCGTTCGTACAGCACTACATCGCGAGCCAGTGAAGGTATCGAACAAAAATGACGTGCAATCTCCCAAAAATAACACACTCAAAGCTCCTTAACAGCATAAACACAAATACGACCACCACCTTGCAAATCGACGCTTGTAGCTCCTAGAAACTTTAAACCTATCGCTACTGCCAATTTTCGAGTTCTGGAAATAATAATCGCACTCAGCCAAATGAGTATAGTATTGAAGAGGATGATCCAACGAGCTCAAATAAAATTGTTTCATGATTTCTGAAATTTTATTAGGATTGTTTAGGACTTTTGAAACTCACGATTTAGTTTCCTGAGGAAGAACAGGGCACATTTTTTCGTTGACTAGAGAAAACTGAATGATAGGGTTAGGAAATATGTGTTAGTATTTATAGGTAGATTTTAATATTTTTTTGATTGATTATTTTATTTCATTTTAATCAATCGCTATTTGTATCATTGAATAAAAACTCTTATAATCATATACAATACCCAAAAATCATGAAAATGGACATACAACTAGAGTTTGACATTACGGACCCAACGAAACTTGTTTCATCGAGTTCCGAGTCCGTTCGCTCACACAACATATTTTTAAAATCAATTTATCGAATGTTTTTCACATTAAAATCCCGTATGGCCACATACTGACTCCAAAAATTATGAAAATTGAAATATAACAATAATTTAATATTCCGGATCCAACAAAATTAGTTTCATTGAAAACGGAGTTCGTTTGCAAAACTGGCTATTTTCTAAAACTCTAAATAGACCAATTAAATATTAATATATTTAAAAATAATTTAATTTAATATTATCGTATATATTCACATAGAATATAATTTAGCTGCACAATATTCCTATCTGAATTTATAACTCGACATTTCAAATCCACATTAAAACGGTATTCAATTTATATTGAAAACCTATTTATAATATATATAAATCGTTACAAATTATAAATGAATTCCATAATGACTTTTAGAAAATTTGATTTGATCATAAATTAAAATCTACACGACGAAATCCCGATTTTTCTCTTCCATTAGAAAAATATAATTCACCAGCTCCGAACGTTTCTTAATTCACAGAAATCTGGCTTAAAATGGATTCCGTATATTCGTTTGAAATTCGAATTGCCAAATTATGAACTACCGCGCCATTTCGAGCTCGATTATAATTATACTATAATTATACGTTCAAACTTCGTTTTAAAAAAATTATTCGTTAATATAATTCAATTCTAAACTGAATTAAATATTATAAATAATCCAATTCACGCAATATTGCCATTTCAGCCATATTCTGATTATTTCAGAATTAAATATATTATTCTGTTAATTATATTAATTAAATATTCAATATTATTTAATTAAACAACCATTTAATTCTCTGAATCACTATCTAAATAATTAAATAAATTAATTATTATACCGTAAAAATACGGGACGTTACATTCTTCCCCCCATAAAATAATTTCGTCCTCGAAATTGCCAAGGTAGAAAACAAACCCTATGAACTAGGTTATAATTATTTGTTTTACTTATCAACTTCAGTTTTAACTGAACCGGTTTAGTTCAACTAAAATATTGATTTATTTCTATTAACGAATATTTTCAAAAATCCTGAAAATATTCTAACACCAAATTTTCTAACACCCGAAATTTGTGAAAATTTTTGTTAGCACCTCCTTTGTACAGCTCAATTGGTACAACTACAACTCGCCTCTCTAGGCATTCTCCAATCCAAAAGAAAATCAAACAACCAAGCGGCTTGCCAAATAGGCTGATAAATTACCAAACTCATATAAAAATAAACTTGTACCTTTTTTTCGGGCATATCATTATATCCTTCTCATCTGCTACCAAATCAACATATACCAATGTCATCCCAATCAGTTTATCCTCTACACAGCTATTGGTTTTATACCCAAACCAAATTCCAATCCAACTCAAGTTCCATCCTCGATTCCAAATTCTTAACTCATCCATCCAATAACATTTCAAATTCCTACATCACAGATCCAATGTTTTCGATATCATTCTAATACAATTCAATTTCCATTTAACAGGCTTTAACACAATTCAATTTGTTTTTCAAAAATTCTATTTAATCTGTTTTAATTTATAACAATCCTTTCCTTGGATTTTTTTTAATAGTTTGGATTTTTTCTAAAATCAACAAATCCTTTTCAAAATTCACACAACTTGTTTTTATCAAAACAATTCAAAACAAAACCTTTGGTAGTAATCCGTCACTTAGAAACTCAAAAATGAATATCGATGATGTCTGGATCATCATCGGAATTATTTTCCAGTGACCCAAGTGAGTTTAATACTATATCACTTTTCAAAACTCATTCTTAAAACACTTTCATTTTGAAATACATTTCAAAATATCCTTCTTGATGCTCGACAAACAATTTAAAATCTCCCAGGATTTTAAAATTATCATATATTTAATCCAAGTCCATTTATAAACACTTATTCAATTTTCCAGAGTTTAATTTCAATTCTGATTTAAATTCAGATTTAATTCATTTCACAACACTTATATGAATTTTATTTGGTTATATATACGTAACTAACTCAATTTTAATCTTATTCGATTAATATAACAACCAACATATCTAATATACTATAATATATCAAATATCTATATTTTGTTTATATCAACATATAATTTGGGTAAAGTTATCTCATTTACCCTCTTTTCAAAACATACAGTGTCGGTTCATCGTATTCGGGTGTTTAGAAACTCTTACCGATATAGTGGATCAAACTGATCGACCAGAACTCATAAACAACTCAAGCAATAAATCTCCACAATATAAAACCATTTTTATATCAAATAACAAATACACACTCATATACATACAATCAAAATCAATCTAGGGTATTGATAATCCTGTCTCTACTGAGTCACGCTACAGAGCCAAGGTAATCACTTAACCTTCAGCTCTGATACCACTGTAACGACCCGGGTTTTCGCGACCTTGGTTATCGATATAAACTCAACGTCAACTATCCAAGCATCAGAAATACCGGATAGTTAATGAAAGAAGTAAGAGGGTGAGAATAGATAAGATAGAAAATTAGAATAGAAGAAGGAGAAGAATATAACAACAGAATCAGAGTAACACGAATCTCACAGTGGAACGAATAAATATATTTCATAACATAACTTTGAAATAAAACAGTATCTGTATACAATACCATTATGAGTATAACACTTACAACACAGCGGAAATAAACAATAGCTATAAAAACGATGTTGAAGCCTCCTGTTCCAGCTCCTTCTAGTGCATCTGTAAATCCCGACTACTTGACAGCTCGAACAAATTTGAGCGCCCAAGAGTTTGGGGAAAACAAAACAAAACAAACTCCGAGTCAGTCGTGGAACTGGTGTGAGTAAACAATTTAAAACAGTTTGAGAAAATAAACGATATCTCATAAGGCCACGCCGTATAACACAGAACGAATTTTTTCCTTATGAGAATCTAAAGCATTTGATTTAACATCAAAAATCCTTTTGCAAGAAATAATGATCTTTTATATCAAAACTTCCTTGATATTATGATAGTGTCTATTAATCACAATATAATAATCATCTAGCAGAACGCTTTCATCGCACGTTCCACATACATAATATATAATCAAAAAACACGGGCGCTTATTGGGTAATGAATTCCAATGGGTAAGGTATGGGACCACCAACCGATAGTGTATCTCTAGAGAGAAATACACCGGGTTCAATAAGATCATCTTGTAACATAGGCTAAACATGACCGGCCACTCATTTCGCTTGAGTTTACCGAATGTATTATCACCAACGGTTGAGATCAGCAACCTTTTCCCGAAAGGGACGGCATCGAAATAGATTATAGAAGTAAATGGAATTTCTTTAGATCAGGTGACAATACACCCTAATTGGTAGCTAACCACTTAGCCATGCGACCTACCCGATTTTATATCATTCCTGGTTGTGAGGCTAGAGGTCATAACGTACAGATCACACCTTTATTTACTTTGAATGTCACATCGTCATACCCGCCAAATGACAAATTGATTTCCCTAAAAATACCATGGGTATACAGCTAAGAGAAACAAATTCCTCCGCCACCAAACGTAAATACGTTTGAAGAGATCAACTACGCGATCTATTAGATATACTCTGTCAGATATTCTTCCAGACAGGTCGTCCTGGGACTAGACAGACCGAAGGTACTATTCTATAAATCCATCTTAGGATATTTCTACCTAGGATTTTCCGAACAGCCCTTACATAACTCCGTCTTCAATTATCTTCATTATATCTGATTCTCAACGCTAATGCCATACGAATTGGTTTTCAGATAATATATCTGATCCCGGTCTCTCCATATTGACAACGGAAATGGTCAAAATCTTTTATAGTCGATGATTTAACTATCAAAGGAAAACATGTGTACAAACAACGGTCGTATTCCCAAATGGAAATCTTACCTATCAATCATCATTTCGTTTCCCAATTTCCCATTTATCGTTTCCATTTATTCATAAATTCCTTATTTTCTAAAATTAGAAAATATATGTTATTAATCTTTGGAAAACGTTTCCATTTTTGATTCACGCATCAATATCTTCCCACCTCTATCAGTCTCTAATCGTAAACTAGTAAGAGAACAACTTCCCAAGTATAAACCCCGAAGGCTGAAACCAACATTAGATCGATACCCAGAAAGTCATTCAACTCAACTAATTTCCAGTCAGTTTCTAATTTCAGTAATTCAATTAAATTCCTAATTCAAACCCCAAATTCCTTTATAATATTTTATTTGCAAAATATTTACTTTAATCTATTTTTCACATAGAATGTGAATATTTCTTTGTATAATCAAAATAGTTTGATTTCGTATTTAAAAACAATATCTCAAACCCAAATTCTATTTATATTTTTATTTGTAGAATTATTCATACAAATCTTATTTCATTTCCAACATTTATAATCTCATTGCAAATTTCCTTTATAACTACCACATTCACATTCCATTTCAATTGTCGATGTTAAAACCGATTTTTACTTCTCTATATAATTTCAAATTTATATATTCAATTTATCAAATGATAAATATTTTACTTAATTTATAAAACATTATTTATAAATTTATCTTCTAAATTTATCTGTTAAAACAAATTTCTATTAAATATTCACTTTTAATCCATCTTCTTGTAATTCCTTTATAACTAGCCAATTTCCTTTTATAATTCTATTTATTTTATAAAATATTTCCTTTTATAATTATCCTATTTATTTCATATAAATATTTCCTTTATATAATTATATTTATTTCATATAAATATTTCCTTTATATAATTCTATTTATTTTATAAAATATTTCCTTTATATAATTCTATTTAAATATTCCTTTTATAAAATCCTTTGATTTCATAAATAATTTTTTTTATAAAATCCTTTGATTTTATAAATATATTACTTTCAATATACATTTTGAAAATTCCCATTTTACATCCCAGTATTTCTTGTGGTATTTTAGAAATACCAAATCACAGTGCCAGTGTCATCCACATATACAAAATCAATCACAGAAAATATATCACAATATATGAAATTAAACAGTAATAATATTTAAGGAATCTAGTTGGATCCCTCCAACCTGCTTCCCTACATTCATAGATGTTAAACAATATAAATAACATCGATTCCATTTCAATATGAAATATTCTGATAAACAGAACCAATATTTGATTAACGATTTATATATATATATATATCGTTATCTACAATTTCAACCAATAAATCAGCAATTCAACCAAATAATCAACACATAGCAATCAATAATAATTTATCAATACTAGATTATATTTATAAAAATATAAACCGTACAGAGTTAGTGAGATTTACTTACATTGGACGGTTATCGTTAAATAACGATAAATGTAGGTTGATTCAAATCAGACAATTTATTTCGCTATAAATTGTAACGAGCTCCAATTCACTCCCAGTCGGTTTCATTGTGTAGTGTCCGTCCATACGATCCCAACAGATCATGTTTTGCTAAATTCCGTTAACATATGAGCAAGTTATTGTCATTACATGATCATGTACTATTATAGATTAAAGTAAACTAAGTTACTATTTTAATCGGGCCTTACTACCTCATCGCAGCCCAAAGCCCATGCACCCGCCAATGCATCTCCTTCCTCAACCAAATATCGCGACTCCAGGAAGACAACTCTGCCATTACCGATCTTTCACCAACACCATACTCCTTCACCGTATTACTAAAAATCAAACCAAAATCACCGATGAACTACTCATCAAATCCTCTACAACTTCCTCCCATCATCACACTATTCGAACTCCTCATCAAATCTTCGTTCATACAGCACTCCATCGCGAGCCAGTGAAGGTAACGAACAAAAATTTCGCGCAACCTCCCAAAAATAACACACTCAAAGCTCCTTAACATCATAAACACAAATACGACCACCACCTTGCAAATCGACGCTTGTAGCTCCAAGAAACTTTAACCCTAACGCTACTGCCAGTTTTCGAGTTCTGGAAATCACAATCGCACTCGCCCAAATGAGTATAGGATTGAAGAGGATGATCCAGCGAGCTCAAATAAAATTGTTTCATGATTTATGGAATTTTATTAGGATTGTTTAGTATTTTTGAAACTCACGATTTAGTTTCATGAGGAAGAACACGACGCATTTTTTCGTTGACTAGAGAAAACTGAATGTTAGGGTTAGGAAATATGTGTTAGTATTTATAGGTAGATTTTAATATATTTTTTATTGATTATTTTATTTCATTTTAATCAATCGCTATTTGTATCGTTGAATAAAAATTCTTATAATCATATACAATAACCAAAAATCATGAAAATGGACATACAACTAGAGTTTGACATTATGGACCCAAAGAAGCTTGTTTCATCGAATTCCGAGTCCGTTTGCTCACACAGCGTATTTTTATAGTCAAATTATCGACTGTTTTCACATTAAAATCCCGTATGGCCACATACTGACTCCAAAAATTATGAAATTGAAATCTAACAATAATTTAATATTCCGGATCCAACAAAATTAGTTTCACCGAAAACGGAGTTCGTTTGCAAAACTGGCTATTTTCTAAAGCTCTATATAGACCAATTAAATATTATTTTATTTAAAAACAATTTAATTTAATATTAATAAATTAATATTATCATATATATTCACATAGAATATTATTTAGCTGCACAATATTCCTATCCCTCGACATTTCAAATCCAGATTAAAACAGTATTCAATTTATATTGAAAACCCATTTATAATATAAATAAATCATTATAAATTATAAAGGAATTCCATAGCGACTTTTCGAAAATTTGATTTGATCATAAATCAAAATCTACACGATGAAATCTCGATTTTCCTCTTCCATTAAAACAATATACTTCACCAGCTCCGAACGTTTCTTGTTTCACAGAAATCCGGTTTAAAACAGATTCTGTATATTCATTTAAAAATTGAATCGCCGAGTTAAGAACTGCTGCGCCATTTCGAGCTCGATTATAGTTATAATATAATTATACGTTCAAACTTCGTTTTAAAAAAATTATTCGTTATTATAATTCAATTCTAAACTGAATTAAATATTATAAATAATCCAATTCACACGATATTGCCATTTCAGCTATTTTATGATTATTTCAGAATTAAATATATTATTATGTTAATTATATTAATTAAATATTCAATATTATTTAATTAAACAGCCATTTAATTCTCTGAATCACTACTTAAATAATTAAATAAATTAATTATTATACCGTAAAAATACGGGACATTACAAGGGGGCAGCGCCTCGTCACGTTATACCTTATTTGTTTTAAAACAACTATTTGTTTCATCGCCAACGACGCCTAAGTGCACATGAACGATATTACCTAAGTGAATTTTTTTTATATTTTTTAAAAATAAATAAAAGAGGAGAACAAAACGACTTTTTTAGTTGACCCAAGTAAAAATTCCCAAACTTAAAACAAGAGAAACAAACCAAAGAAACTTATTCTTCAAATTTACAAAATACTTGAACTTAAAATGGAAAATAATTAAACGTAGCCCAAAAAACTCATACAGTCAACAAACCACGTAGCCCACGACGTAAGCAGCCCACACGAGTAGTCCCAATACCCTAGCCGACCTATCCATTTTGTAAACAAAAAATTAAGGGCATTGTTATTGACACTGCATATATTATTAAGGGAGGCTTAATTTTTTTCTTGTTCAAAAATTGTTAAGGGAAGTACCAATGAAGAAAGTAACCCCTAAACAAATAAAGGTAATTTTATCTTATTACCCATTTAGCCTCTTAACAAATAAATGTAATTTTATTTTAACAAATATTGCAAGGGCCGTAGTAATTTTTTTCGATTTGCATATATTGATTTTTTTTTTAAAACCCTAAAGGATAAGCGTTTTCGGAGAAATATGATCAATCTATTTTATTTTTTTATTTGTTAACATAAATATGCTGAATTTTATAATTATGGAGGCAATGCACCAAAATTATTATTAATTTTTGATATATCATTGTTGAATACGTATATAATTGATTACGTGTTGTATTTAGTGCAGTGGTGACGAACGATTTATTTTACTTCCGTTTCCCTTATCAATTTTTTTTTTTAATCTAATCTAAAGGGGCAATCCGGAAATATTAAGTAGTGTGAAAGAATATGTTTGGAGTGTCAGGGACAACACCAAAAAATAAAGATAAAAAATATAAAGAAAGAGAAATGAAAGAAAAAAGAACTTGTTCTACATTCGAATTCAAAATCCAAGTAGCGAATCAGAACAGCGGATTGATTAGTATGGGTGTGCAGTTTTGGGTTAGAGTGTTCTTTGATTAGGTGAGGTGGATTTGCGGATCTCGTGACTATTCCGATGATGGTTAGTGAGGGTTGGCGATGGAGGTGAGATGATTGAAAAAGTGTGATTCATTTGGGGTGGAGAAGCGATGCCAGCTTTGCGGTGGTTGGGAGTTTAGGCATAGTTATGGAGTAGTTTGTCGGATGAGAATGGTTTTTCGATGTTTGAGGTGAATCGATGGTTGACAGTGGTGATTGGATAGGTTTTCGGAGTTTGTGAAATGCAACAGTTTGCAAGGAGGTGGAGGGGTTTGTTGAGCCATTCATGGTGTGTTGGTTTCAGCTTTGGGTGAGAGTTGTAGTCGGGTTCATGAAGGAGATGGAGGGGAAGGTCAGGTAATTGTGTGGGTGATGAAACTGGTTTTGGTCATGTTATGGTGGGAAGAAAGTGATGCCGAAGTGTTTCTGGTGAAGGTTAGATTGTGAGCTTACAGTAATATTCCCATCTATTCGTTCTCTTATTTCTACTGCTTTGTTTTGGGTAACAGAAGTCTTAAATCTCAGCTGGAGTATTTTTTAGAAGCAAAGTAGAATTCATTTCCATTAGTTTTAATTTAAAGAGGACCCGTAGATAAGAATACATGATAGTCTATGATTTCTTTACCCCGTTAATATAAGATGCTTTTAGAATCACATAATATGTTCCTTCTTACATTATGATGTGACCCACGCATGATTCATTCATGTATCTGCTCACTTCTTCATGTTGTTACATGTATGCTGTAACAACAGAGTATTGATTTTGTTTAGCTTCTTACTTTAATGATATATTTTTAATTCTATAATAATTCAAGGTATCAAATAACAAATAAAATGTTGTAAATAGTTCAAGATATATAATTTTTTTTTATGGTATTCAGGATATGAACTATATTAGACAACCCTTTAATTGACCGTTTTTAAGTGATACCCTTGGCAATTTCCTGGAAATCACCTTAAATCTTGACATTACTTCTTGTTGCAAACCCCTTTAATAATGTTTATGATTTTCTTATTGGAAAACTGCTTTGGGTTTTCATTTGTCATGCTTTGTGATATTTTTTTGATTTCTTGGATATACTGTGTTATGTAAAAAGAAAATGTGCTAATGAAGTATGACTTTTTTTGTTGACGTTGCATGTATTACTATTTACTGGGCATTATGAATTCCTTGGATGTGTGAGAATTGGCTAGATGCCATTTCAGATGATATAACACGGTTTATTCATATCTTCCTTTCTCTCAAATATTCTATATTAAGTTATTGCAAGTTTATATATAAATGTTCTTTGACATATATACTTTCATTTTATGTCAACAGTATGTGTGTGAGCAGCACATGATGCATAGCAGGAGGTACTTCACTTTAGTGCATCTCACATTGTTAGACGAGGAAAGAAGGTAATTTATACTAATAATAATAATAACACTAATAATAATAATAATAATAATAATAATAATAATAATAAATGTTGTGATAATTGAAATGTACTTGTCATGTATCCCATATCCCTGCATTAGCTAAAGGAACATTTTGCTTGCCCAGGTCGGAGATGAATGAGAAGCTTCTAGCTCAGTAAACCATTTGCAGTGTATATATAGGTATCATTTTGATTGTATAATTGTGTTGGTGGTGCTTTTTGAGCTGCCGTACACGGTGAAGAAATTCGAACGTTTCGGGTTTTGTTTTGATCGTATAATTGTGTATATATATATAGGTTTGGTTTTGATTGTATAATTTGCATTGCATTTTAGTATATATACACCAAAAAAGTGAAGTTTCAAGGAAATTTAAACTTTATGGTCTATGAATAAATGGTTTAGCATCTATAGAAATAATTATTTCAAAATATCTACAAATTTATTAGCTGCGATTTGATAGCGTTTCAGGTTTTAAAACTTGAAATGGTATTAATTTTTTCCTTCAAGTAGCATTTGCGTCGGTTGTTAAACAATCGACACAAATGACAGTTATTTGCGTCTGCTGTTTCCAAATAACCGACGCGAATGAGCGTTATTTGATTCAATGTACATGATCATACACGTCAGTCGTTAACAAACGACCAACGCAAATAATGCTTATTTGTGTCGGTCGTACGACCAACGCAATATAAATTGCTTTGTTCCATCGTCTTCATATGCGTTGGTCGTAAGACCAAAGAAATAGGGGGGTAACGACTGACGCAAATGATCAGTTTAGTAGTAGTGACGGCTTAGAGCATTACAAAATATCTCAAATTCTGCACACCAAAAGGCAGACAAGCTGCCCATGTTAGCGAGCTTCGACAATCCAGAAGGGATGGAGATGGTCCCAATCGAGACATTAGAAACCCAAGCATTGATCAGATGGGAGTTGACCCAGTGTTGGAGATCGAACCTTAGAGAGAGTCACGAATAACCCCCATAAAGAACTTCCTGCAGCATGGAATGCTTCCAACGAGAAAAAGTGAGAGACGTAACATCATTCGCAAAGCTTAATGATATTCCTGCTAGGAGACATACTTCATCGACGGGGGTTTCTATTCCCATATTGGTGTATAGCACATGACGTCACCAAACATGTATTGAGGGAAGTACATTAAGGCGATTGTGGAGAACACAATGGAAGACAGACATTTGGCAAAGAAGATATTGTGGTACGACTACTTCTAGCCTACCATAAATCGGGATGTCGTGATTACTCACGACACCGCGACAAGTGCCAGAAATTGCAAAGATTCCCAGAGCACATCCCAACCAACTCGCTTCGATGGTGAGTCCATGGTCATTTTCTATATGGGGGAATGACATCATCGGAAGACTTCTGATTGTCAAATGCGGAGCAAAGTATGCAATCGTGGTTGTAGACTACTTTATAAAGTGGGCGGAAGCTGAACAATTGACCACAATCACGACGAAGCGGGTCATCCAGGGATGGACATCGACGAATTTCATTGCGAAATTCATTGCCTTGAATGATTCGACAAAAGCACTTCTCGACCCCCTCTTGATGGAAGATGTACACGAATGGGACTTCTAGCGGTTAATGTTTTGAAAATATAATGTGGAGGTTCAAAATCTGACTACCTTCATTGACCGTTTGTCGATTGTCTCTTGCCCTGGACGCTAAGGGAAACTTGGTAATCCAAGCATGAATTGCTCATGATTCCATCATCTAGTCTAAAGCTGATGCAACATTACCTTGCATGACCGACTGCCTCAGTCTTGCCTAAAGATTGGCGAGTCCAAGGTTTGGAATACTTAGGCTTCGACGTTGATTGATTTTCCACAGATCAGCTCTTATTCCCGACGTGGGATCGAAGATAGATGCGGATGAACGAGGCATGACTATCTTCATAGCCTCGACATCCACTTTTTGACATTGAAAAGGCTATGCTTCTGCAAGCATGGATTCATTTTTAACCATATCCTTCCTAGCATGGAAGGTGCAAAGTTTCTATAAGCTGGAGTTATTACTCTCCTGCTGATTTCCATTATAGCACCGACAAGATGAGATGCTACCATTAGCGCTTTTGATCTGATTATCTGAACCTCATTCTTTTCCCATGACGTGGGGTCAAGAAGGTGATTCAAAGGAGATGCGACCTCATCATTCGTTCACTGGAGTCCGCCTAATCTTCTTTGTCATTCCAAGACCCCGATCAATGTCTATTTGTTCTTGGGATTGCCTCCCCATAATAGTTTGAAAAGATATTTGCCATTAGCTAAAGACTTTGGTAGTCATCCCCCGGAAGAAACATGATGAGGCAAAATGCAACTGTAAAGAACATGCAATGTCATTTTTTCTCATAATGATATTCATTCCTTTAACAAGATTATTCTTTAACCATGTCTCTTAACTTTGCATGATTTATGAGTTATTGATATAATTAACTTAGATGAATTTATATTTAGATTAGGTAGGAACCTAGGATTTGATACCGATCAAACTTCCAACACCCACATGCACGGCTATGGCAAGACCAACCAAACTTCTCATTTACAAAACCATGCCCTCCATCTAATGAAAGTTGCGCAGCTCAAGGTGGTTCTGATATGACTGTCTACTCCTTGGCTCATGCATGGCAGACTTCAACACAACTATGCATCAATCAATGTACTTCGAAGTCGGAATCCAACTCCAGACAGATGCAGTTCGACCGTATATATGGGTTGATCCTGTGATCGACGCCACCAGATTAAATGAATCCAAATAAAAGAGGCAACACTGGCTATTGATATGATTACTTTCCAACCATGCATTTTACCTTTACACGCTTCCTGAGTTATTGACATGACTAACTCATGTGCAATGAATGATGCAGGTACCCGAAGTTTGGTGCAGTCGGTCCTCCTATAGAATGATTGGAGGAATGTAAAGCTTTGGTGAACACAAATCGATTGTTCACCCACTTACTCTTCGCCTAACGCCAACAATCTGACATAAATGGTGTTCGACCATTCATCTACTGGCATTTTACCCTTGATGCATGAGGCGAGAGGATGAACGCACATGAGTTCGACATGTGCTATCTATGCATGGGCATACTAATGAGTCCTCCTCAGTAGCTAGCCTTCGATTCACCAGGAAAGTCATAGAGATGTATTTGGGTGTGATATGGGCATCCACAGACTGACATCCATAACTCTAACCCAGGCTAACTTTGGGAGAATATGAAGGACGAACTACGACGTCCAGAGCTCTAACCCGAAGGAAGAGTATAAAGGATAAACAACGACACCTACAACTCTAATCCTCGGAGCTTGGATAGGAGTATAAACCCAGGACGAGTGTGATTGGTGCGCCAATATTAAAGACAACAAACTCCATCCCACGAGTCGACGGGATGAGAGAGACTTGACTATCGCAAACGACAACCTTTGCTCCTGGATCGGAGACTAAGAAGAAGTTCCCTAGCAAGTGTGGCCTGAACGCTTGCCCGACAAGCTCCATCTTCCAGAGCGAAGCATGGATTATTAACTAAAATCTAGTTCAAGAATAACACTCAAGTCAGCAGAAATTCGTTCTTTGAATTAGAGCACAGAAGAAATGCCGACCGTTCGCCTGACCAACTCGGATTCTCTCGATTCAAGAGTGAGCATAAAGACAGGTGTGACTGGTGCACAACGATTAGAGATCGCCTTAACCAAAGTCTAACCTGGGTATACGACAGGAGAGTATAAAAGCACTGAGACTAAGTGCTGAGAGGAACTGGCTATTATCCAATAAAGGATTGGGGGCAAGGCTGAAAGGTGAGCCTGGATACCCCACAGAAGGATTGGGGGCAATACAATGTCGCTAATATCAATCCCGAACAAGCGTTGGCTAGGCTATTTTTTTTAGGATTGATCGGGGTCATACACATACACATCACACTCCTTTGATAATTGTAATGTGATATGTTAATTTGTTGATTCTTACTTAGTAATAATTTTTTATTGTAGGAATTTATATTGCAGAGATGCTGGATTGAAACCCTTGTTTGATTGTGATGTGGTTTATTGCTTATTACTTAACTGAGTAATGTTTTGACTACAAATATATTTGATTGAAGCATATGACAAACTTGCAAATGCAAGAAATTGCAGGAATGCTACTTTATTCATAGAATGCAGGTTTGTACAAGATAACAAGACAAAAATGCGAGGGCCCCACTAGCAATGACCACAGCATGCCAGTGGAAAACAAAAGGAAAATGAATTCAGAAGCATCTATGACTTAGACAACATGCCCTTCTTGGACTCCCTGAGCATCTTTTGCACTTCTTTCTTCATCTCGGTTCATGTACAGATACAAAGCACAGACGCGAGGGTCATGCTCACATACACCAACAAATGGTTGTGTTTGAAGGATTGATGTCGAGGCCTAATGCTGAAATTCCCACACGACTCAAGGCTATATCCCTAGTGCAATGGCGAGTATCACCTTACAAGTACATTGAATGGAAAATGCAATGACTCGAGCACTTGGATAGCGCGATCACTTAAGTTTTGAAAGCAATGCCTTTTTTCCATGCATACATATCCAAATTCTAAAGGGGTGTAATCCAACTACCTGCGTTTTGCTGTTACCCATGAACAGGGGGCGTAACTACTGAAAGCCGCTTGAGGACCACGAAACGGATACAGAGTGAACGTTCGTTTTCTAGTCCTAACCGACTTCCTGACTGGATGGGTCACATAAGACCATACGTGGATTGACTTTCCTATCTCGCACACTTATGTGGTGTGATGCAACCACTTTTCTACGGCATCTCACTTGATGCAGAAGGGCAAGCAAGAGCACTCAAGGCGACTACGGTCTGACTTTTCACCACCTAACTCCAATCCTTAGAGCTTTGATGGGAGACTAGAGATTATCATGGGATGAATACCAACAAATCATTTTGCATCCAACTCTAACTCACGACTTGATGAGGTTATATGAATTTAGAGAAGACATGGATTTGATGCTCACCACTCAGCAAAACCCCCGTGGATGAGGGCACGAGATACGAGCTTCGAGTAGCCTGACTCGACTCCCCGATGACTCTCATCACATTCACTATCCTTGGAGTTCTGCAAGACCCCAGACTACAACCAAAAGAATGACCCCTCAGGATTAACCTGCATACATCTGAGCAACAGATCATCATCCAGAATTAAATGACAGAAGCCTGATTGACAGCTATTACATATGCGGAACTAAGAAGCCCGAGGCTAGCTTCCACCCTCTTAAGGGCTTCATGCTGGGGGGACCAACGCTGAATGGGACAATTGGCGACAACCCCTCAAAGACCGAGGTTAAATTGCTAACATTATTCGATGCTGCACCAGAGGTGGCACATCTCACCCTTTCACACGAGACATTAGGGATTTCCAAAATCCTTCGGACTTCAAACTACCATCTCTGAAGACTTCACTACACCAAAACAGGGGATTCCTAACAAGTATAGGTGTTACAAATAATTTCTGTAACACTTTTAATGTTACCAACGACATGTGAGGAATTATCTAGCCATATTTGTAACACTTAAAAGTGTTACAGCCAGAGTAATTGCTAACACTTATAAATGTTGGAACCATAAGATATGGTAACACTTATAAGAGTTACAAACATAGTCATTGCTAACACTTATAAATGTTGGAACCAAAAGATATGGTAACACGTATAAATGTCAGTATCATGATCCTACTAACACTTATAAATGTTGGCATACATAAATTGCTAGCACTTATAATGAGTATAACATGTCTATGATTTCCAATCACATATATAATTCAACATATCAATTCAATATAAGATTTAGTACACTTCCATAATTCAAATTCAACAATGTCACATTCGCATAATGCTCAAATATTTGTTACATGCTTCTAATTTCAAAGTACCATAATATCATGTTCAAATTAAAAAAAAACAATACAAAGTTTTACTAAAGATACATAGAATTTTAGATGTTGCAATCCCTGTACCATAGTAAGTAAGCATGAAGCAAATGATTTAAGAGCATCATTGATTTGGATTGACACTTGATTCACTACTTGACTTGCAACTTGATTTTGTAATTCCATAGACCATTCACGAAAATCGTCCTTTTTATTCTTGTCGGCAATTGCTTTTGAAGCTTGTATCATCTTTACTTGCTTTACAGAAGAAGTGGAGCTAGTTGCACGATAATAATTTTTCTTTTTATCAGAACAAAAAACTTTGGAGATAGATCATTATCAGGATCACACATATTTGCTTTCTCGTTGCCATTACATTCCAAATTCTGTTTTTTTTCCTCCTCCACAAATGCCTACATAATATAAATGCACTCGTTTTTACAGAAATAACAAATTGCAAAACCAATAAATAACAAGTGTATTTATAAACAACAAAACTGCGTGTATTTATAACAAGTGCATTGCAAAAACTGATAAATAACAAGTGTACATATAACAAGAAAAAGTTAACCAACATGACATATATATCCGAAACACTCCTCGTTATTTTCTTCATTCCCATCTCAACTTATACTCAACATGTACCAACATTCCATTTTGTTCAATTTTCTCTTTGTTTTCATAATTTACACAAATTCAGTCATACTTATACCTCAACTTCCAAATATCGATTAAAACAATTGAAATACCTAATCTGAATTGTGATGCAAGTTGAAACCATGCATATCAAGCCTCATGATCAAGCTTCAGTTTAAACTAAGAGATACAAATAAGATTAGATAAAATTCATACCTGATAGAAAGCGAAGCCTATTTTCAGCTTGAGTCTAATCCTCTTTCTTCTGTAATTTTTATTTCAAAATAAGCCTGAAAGAACCACTAAGAGATACAAATCAAATAACACAGATAGAAACCTACTTATGAAACAAATAAAAACCACTGAAATTGCAGACAATAATGAAAAAGAAATTTCATATTACAACTACAGGCAAAGGCACCATTTAGTCAAATTTGAATCTATGTCAAACTGTTGTACACTGCTCACTCAAAATAATCGATCTTTGATAATCCACAAACAATTGGAAGAAAAATAAAATTCAGTAAAAGACGTGTTTAATTTGAAAACTGAAAGCACATTCAACAGTTAAACATTATTCAAAAAATTATTATTTTTGTTCATGTTTGCTGTTATAGTTTCCAGTAGTAATACGCAAAACACACAAACTGTGTATGCATTAAATGATCGATTGGAAAGTGCTAGCATTGCCTGTAGGTTTTAAAAATCCATGATTACTTATATTTAACATATCTGATTATGTGTTACATTTTTTACTTCAGCTCCCATTTATGTCAATGAATAATGGACCAACTTAAACATTAGCTAATGAGTATATATTAGTCTCTATCACCACAAAATAAGTTACCCGTATTTATTTGTACCATAAGCAACTCTTTTCTCGCTGCACCTTCCATTTTTGTTTAGTTCCACCCCATTATTAGGCTGTGGATATAAATGTGATACAAAAAGTAGAATAAAATAGAAAAAACAAGAAAAACAGAAAGACACACAATGCATCTAAAGATTGTGTGCCATTTGATCAAATTCCAAGAAACTAAAAAAAAATGCAAGACATCAATCAAGACCATGTGAACATCAAGAATATCAAGAATAACACCAGTAGAAGCTAGTGTTATTTCCAAGTATTATACGGAAAATAATCTTCTATTTTTCATTTTAGATGTCTTAGAGGTATAAGATCTCAAAAAAATTCCAGGAAGCCTTCCTTGATGGAGTGTCTGAATATTCTTGCCTTTGCTGGTAAAAATAATAAGTATTGTCAATAATAAATTACTATAACTAGATATAACTTCATTTCAATTTGCCTTTGAATAAGGAAATCCATATTCTAAGATCATTATTTCTATTTTGCTTCTAAATTTGAACAAAATACGCTAACGTTTTCGGCTATGAATCAAAGGAGACCAATAACCTGAAATCAATGGCACGATTTAAATACTTAGAATGATAGACTAGTTTCAACAAATAAAACACAATGTGTTTTTCATTTCTTTTTTCTTTCTTTTTGGGACAAAAATTACAAAACTAATTCACGACAACCAAGCTTTAACTAATGATGACCTCTCAATTAGGAGTGATAAACCAAACCACCATACTATGCAAGCAGTTAGTATTAACTAGAAATAGACAATTAGGTATTTAGTTCAAGTTAGAGGTGTACAAATGGTCAATTTAAATGAACTGCCTCGACATGGAACAAGTACACAAACAAGATGAAACAAAAATGCTTTGCCTAGCAAGTGGACATGTACAAATGGTCAATTTAAATGAACTCCTTGCCATGGTTTTCCTGTTGGCTATCTCTTAACCTCGGAACTCGATATATATTTGGGTTAAATGTGTTTTACAACTTTCAGCTACAGCGATAATACTAAGCATAATCTTGTATTTTAATATGTGCTTAATCACCAAGTTCCAAATAAAAATCTTCCTTTATTTGTTCCATTTGCTCTTCTAACCCAGCGCCGCTTCCAGAAATAGTGAAAACAATGTTTGAATTACCTTGCTTCCTCAGCTTCTATACTCATTTCTATTGATGACAGGCTAGTTTTTACTATTTGTTTAGACCACACACAACATCCAGTATTTAAACACACACACACACACACACACAGTGCACAGTTGAATGCAAATTGTAGGATAAACATAACAAACATTTCCCGCCTGCATTTCTTAAGCTAACCTATAGTCCTTGCAATCTATAGGTTGAAATACTTTTAATTACTTCATTAGCAAGAGACATTCAAGAAATGTTATTTTACTTTTAATGTCATGTGTATAAAATAATCTTAACTAGTTATATATATTCTTTTTTTAACCATAAACAACGAAAAGGCCCAGCATCAAGGAAAGCAACAAGTCAAATAAAAGTTAAAGCAATACAGCATACCAGAACATTCTGAATACAACAAGAAATCACTTAGGCTTTATACCAAGCTTCTTCACAACAAATCTAGTAGTGATAGGCAATTTGATTCCAGCTTCGAATCCCAAATGTTTATTCTTCATGGGAATAGTTCCTCTTCAGTAGGTCCTTTAGCAGCATTATGTGTTCCTCAGGAGTAATCGAAGTCTTTCCAGGTTCCACAACAGATTCAGTTATCTTTACAGAAGCAGCAAGTGTTTCTTTCTCAGGAGCAAGGTTGTTTTCCTTTATCCGCAACAAGTTCAGCAGCAAGTTCCACAACAGGTTCAGTAACTTTTTGAACAATAGGTTCAACAACAGGTGTCTTTTCAGGAATTGTTATCATGATATAGATCATAATTAGCATGGATTTGTTGCCAGCAACATAGAAAAATATTTTTAAAAAAATTGGAAATAGCCCATCTTGTGTTAAATAACTTCCAAGTGAACAGTAAAAATAAAGCAGTCGAGTAGGTAGGTTAATATTTTAATAAATTTTATATAACAAAGTTTGTTGAAATAAATTAAAATATGTTTATGACCAAACTTATTAGCAACTCAAGGAACATATTGTTAAACACATCAAACTGATAAATAGTTTACAAGTTGCGCAAGTAATATTTGAAATTAGTTAAACGTCATGGGAATGAAGTTAGCTGGACTTACAAAATGAAATAATTCTCAGGATCCGTAGTTGATTGATGTTTTAGCGATGAATTTTCATATGGAAAAAATGGCTATATTATTATTTCAGCAAGTTTTAAGGACAATAAACTTATGAACAAGTTAATCTAGATGCAATAACATGAAAAAGAAATCCATTATCTTTACCAATAGTGACAACAGCTAGGCAACACAACAGCGATAACATAATTTCCCATGCTACAGTAAGAAGTGACTTCTGAAATCACAGTAAAATAGGAGCTTTCATACAAATTTTAATGGGAAAAATCAAACATACGTGAATAGAAACTGATGCCGATGGGCGAATTAAGGAAATCACCTGAACTCGAAATCGTTGTGAAGCCAGAATCATCCAAAATCGCGGAAATCACCTGAACTAGAAATCGAGTTTCCCTAAATTGCTTCCTTGAACTCGAAATCGAGTTTCGCTCGAATCTGACGTCGAACAGGAAATCGTGAAAATCGCCTTATTTCGATTCATAATTTTTTTTATTGCGGCCGCCGAAAGGAAAAAAGCGTTGGAGATGTGGAAATATAGGGTTAGGGAGAAAGCAACAGGTAGTTTACATTTTTGTCCTCCGAAGTCAGGTTCAACAACTCAAATAAGCGTTAGAATAAAAAAAATTATAAATTTATATTTTTAGCAACACATTATTAACATAACAACACATATTGATGTTACTGACCTATAACACAAATAATTGTTGGCAATTAAAAAAAATAAGAGTTACCAAATGGCCATTATGGTGTAGTGCTTACAACGACAAGATTGATCCTACCGTGCACCTGATGCGCTGAATGCGCCGTTTGGAAGTGTTATCGGCATCATACAACATCATGGATAACGGCTTCCCTCCATTTTTGACTTACATTATTACTATACAATTTTGATGACCTGCATCTGAATTGATCAACCGCTGGAACGCGTTGGTCACCCGCTTCATTGAGCAGTCAAAAGTCCACATCTCTCGACTAACGAACGTCACGCAATCAAACTGAAGTTCGGCGAGATCCTGCATTCATTCCTGGAAAGATTCAACGCCGCAGTGGCATCGGTAGATCGACCTAAACTGTCTATGGTGTGAATGGCAGCAGTATCCGGTATTCTGGATAACTTGGACTTTAAAGACTCTCTACATCGAGATCCACCAAGAGGCATTGGCGAATTCACCTCTGAAGCAGACAGATTTCTACGGGAAGAGGATGGACATTTCGAGAAGGACAATCTTGATGTTAACATGATTAAGGATGGAGGATCGTCTGATTCCAGAAAAGGAAATGACAGGGGAAAAGGAAAGGTCACTGCTAAGGATGATCGCAATGTTCAGCCTCGGAGAAGGCCTTGATACGATAAATTGAACTCAGTGCTACACCATTCGACATCTACATGGATACAAAAGATGTTATCTGTGCTCCTTTCTGGAAAGTCCCAATACGGAAGTTTCGTTGAGGGATCTACTGTAATTTTCTATGGTACTTATCGCTATTATGTAAAGCATCTCGGCTGAAACAGACTTCAAAATCTCTCTACAATGGATTCACTTGGAGATTTTGGTGAATTCATCTCTGAGGTAGGCAAATTCCTACAACAAAAGGATACAAACGTTTAGATGGATGATCCCGATGTTTTCATGACAAAGGATGGAGGACCATCCGACTCTTGAAATGATAAAGGCAAGGACAGAGCCACGGAAAAGAATAATAGGATTGTGCGATTCTAGAGAGAGCCAATTTCATTAATCAAGTCAACAATCTTGTTTGTTAAACTCAGTGGAACCGAGTAAGATAAATAGACTCAACTAACTCCTTAATGACGTTCCTTTGTTCGCATTTTGATGAACTTACTCAAATCCTGGGCCGATCCGATGAGAGTAGTTAAGTTCGTTGATGCATGATGAGGCAATCCTCACTTTTTGACTAAAGTGAAGGGACGACATAAAAGAGAATGTGATTCGACCATTCGTGTATATAACTCCAACTCTTATTGACTCAAGGGAGAGTACAAAATGGCTTGGGTCGACTAAGATTGTTGAACTTGCAGCTCTAACCCGATGCAAAGATGGAAAGTCTAAAGGCTTAAAGATTGGACGTCCAATTGACTTTGCTCAACCCCCACCGACATTGGGGTCATAAGCATTGTCTTCACTTGTCCCTCACTGGCGCTAAAAGCACGAGCATCAACACACAGACTGACTGTGAACATGACCCTGACTTGATGCGAGATTCAGAACATATACACTATATCTTCGGAATATGACATGATTCGTCTTACCCATTCAAGCGAGCCAGCTAATGGGTCAAACATGACTTCAAAGACTTAATTCGCAACTACATCGAATGGAGAGTGTGATAAACTTATCAAATGCCTGATGATTTTGGCAATCATACCATACATTGACTTGCGTGATTTCAACAACATCTCGTACAGAATCGTATGTGATCATTGGACTATACGATCCAGAGCGATCGTGGATTTCTTTTAATATAGTCTAATGTGACCACGGATTTCTAGTTCTCCATTAATACAATCTGGAGTAATCATAGCTTTCGGATTCCTTATTGTTACAATTTGATGCGATCGTGGAGTCCTAGATTAATATCCTAATATCGAGATAGTCCAAAGCCTAGTACAAATGTCAGATTCATATGCCAATTCTGATGTTCTCTATCCCAACGGTCTAGATGCTAGCTCGGAGTTTAAAGATTCTTATACTACCACTTAACTTGGATGACTACTTCATACATTGACTTGTATGTCAAAGAAAGCCCGATTTGATCATGTGCTTGACTTGCGTAGGAAGGCGACGTCGTTTGGCAATGACCTATGCGTAAAATCATGCTCGGGAGCCAACGATCTAGCGTGACTTGTGATGAAAAAACTTGACTTCTTGATTCGACGAGGTTTAAAAGACTACTTTGTCATCTTGACTTCTTCAGCCATAGGATTTGGCCCGATAAGCACCCATGGAAGCGGTGTGATATATGACAAGCCGTTTATACAACGAAGAGTCGAAATATCGGAACTATTCAAGATGACACGACAATTCGTTAAAGCCTTCTCAAGTATGAACGACGTTCCAGAAAGGTTCAGCTCAACTTTTTCAAAGCACATATCATCTGCGATAAGCGGTACTTGGGGGACTAAAATGTTAGCCTGCTCTATCATCAGGCCACCCAAAGCCCAAGTATTCTATCTGGAAGGCTACTTAGGACTTGAGTATGAACTTGTAGTGATCGGCGTTCACATGGATGGAGTGATGAAGCATTGGAAAACTCAACAGTCGCATGTATGAAGACTTCTGGTCGGATCTTGGCACTTGGATCGGACCAAACTAAGGAAGAATGCCTCACGAGCTGAGCGGGTCGGGTCAAGCGAAGAGGGTCGGATCTACCGGAACCCGACTCGATGGCATGTAACAGAACTGTTTTGCAAATGGAGCGTTGGCAAGCTTTGGTTCGGGTTGGATATACAGGAATCTGACCCGCCGATGTTGATTTCTACACGTAAATGAAGGCCTATTCTTAAGGTTATTTTTACTTCTATCAACTCGGATTTAGTTACACTTGGCATGGCATGATTAGGAGAGAATTTATCCACGTTTTCCACTTCATTTCGAGATTGGAGGGATGCCCGCCACATGGCATCTGACCTAGAACCCACCGATGGCTATAAGTACACTATTTGAAGGCATTTAAGGCACTTTTTGTACTTCTATGGCTCTCACATACCATAACCAGTATTCAACAATGATAACCACCATCTTATTCGACCAAATAAATTAATTAAGAGAGAATTATTCACTGTAAATTGAGTGCATGGGGTTTATATTCATTGTAATTGTAACTTCCTAATGAATCAAGGAACTATGAAGTTGATGTAGGCTCGTTAATGCCGAACCATTATAAAAATCTGGTTATCTCGTTGTTTCTTGGTTTTTACAGTCATTTATTCATATGTTATGCTCAAAACACGAATTTTTTTGTGTTAGTGCCATTTTTTGTTCTAACATAGATCAATATTCACGTGTACCATTTTGGTGATTTTGAGAAGCATGCATGGGTTTTATCATGGTAGATAGTTCTCTATATACATGAACCTACAACTGAACTTTGAGAGGCAATTGGTTACAAGATAAGAACTTAAGTAAATTAGTAACACCACTAACTATTAAACAGTTACTGTAACCGAAGACACAAAGTGTATGTACTTCTTTGAGAGGTGGAGTTGTTAACTACTGGATGGAAGGCACGCTTCACCATAACTATAAGAAATTGTGGCCTCTGCTTGGCTCTATTTTGTTTTGATGTACAGTTCCTATTGCATATTTTTCCTTAGTTTTTGCTACTGTTAGTATTAGGTTTTGCAGGTAAGCTCACTAACCTAGCCGTGAATTTTCGTTTATGAATTAATGAAAGTGTACCCATTTTCAATATATATATATATATATATATATATATATATATATATATATATATATAATTTACATCCTTAAATGCACAACTTCAAAATAAGTGATACAACACTCAACCCGAGAATCCTCATAATGATAGAAGACGTACAAATTAAAGGTATAAATCCGATGACACGTGTAATCTAAAGCCTAAGTCTAATAAAAGACTTAAAAATAACTGGTATAACCTCACTTTCATAATGAAATATTCATCAAGAGCCAATGGAAACAAATGGACCATTGAAAAAGAGATACCAATTTTTTAAACTTCTTCACTTTTTGTTTCCTTAATAACAGTGATAATTGAATTCCAAGTAGGACTTTCAATTACTTTGAATACCATAATCGTTTGAAACACAAATGAGCTTCATTGGTTCTAACTTTACGTACTGCCTTAGGTCTTAAAATACGTTGCAAGAAGCATTATTGTCCAAATTATCACCATTAGCGATCACCATATCCTCTTCTATAGCCACTGGGTGCAAATAGTCGGTAGTTGAAGGAGGCATAGAACAATCATTTTTTAAGGAAAGCAACTTATGTGACTCTTCACCACCAACATGATTCAACTACTCTACAGTAGTAGATTCGGGGTCTTTGTTACCAACTTCTAAAGGAAATTCATCTAATACCCGATCTTCTTGATTATGAGCCAAAACAAAAATAGATCAATTCTGGCCTTTGAGAAACATAAGATTGATTCCAAGAGGACCATAAAACATGGCTAATCTCCAAAGAATTAGTAGAACAATTATAAGGAGATGCCTTCTTAGAAACTCAAACTTTGGCAAACTGACACATGTTTATCAAGTGACCAGAACTCTGACAGTTAGAACATGTAGGCGGAAACAATTCATACTCAACCTTCTGCATAACCATCTGATCATCTTGAGATAATATAGGAATTCGCTTAGGATAGAAAAATGAACTAAATACTTAAGTAAGCACTTGAGTGAAGGCAATCTTCCCGATTCATTCAGTGAACTTGTAAAACTTAAGAGGATTACAAAGAACTGAGACAGTATGGCTTCTTCTCTTTTCCATTCAGTAATCCAGCACCAAGCGTCGTTAATCGAATCCATGTTGGAGTAGAGAGTAGAAAATCTTTATTAAGTTTCATACCTAATTTACAACGTCTTTTCATCATTAATTCCCAAATAAAAAAAGTAAGGACACACCTCCAAAATTCTATCAAAATCTTCTTTCTTATTAAATTTGATAATTTAGAGCCCATCTTCCTTAAGTTAAAATTGAAATCCCCAATTATTTTCAAAACTCTATGTACGTACGCCTTAAAAAATGGGTAACAAGGCTGGGAACTAACAACATATATTATAACAAATTTTCCCATTGTTGTTTGGATTTAAGAAGAACATTAAAGAACATCTTCACATAATTCATATTATTAAATTCGTTAGGCAGGTGAAATTTAAGGGAAATGTAAACAAGAGTTAGATTATCTAAAACCATATCCCTCCAAACACGGCCAGGACCAAAGGAGACAAAGGTGAATCCTTTCCTTCTTAATATTGAGAAGTACTCGAACATTTATCGACCTTAGAAGAGGATGCGTCTTTGAAGATGGAAGGGGAAAACGGCAGCTCTAATTGGCAAACTATCAATAAGAGATAGAATAAGCATGAATGTGGAGAGAAAAAGAGGAGGTTAGACCGCGGATGACTGAATAGAGATTGTAGGTAGGAGTTGAGGAAAGCAAAAAGCAGACCAGAGCATCTCTTCCGACCAAATGAAGAAGCAAGAGTACTTTTGATTTACATGTGAAACACTAAATGAAAACCATCCTTGTTTTGGACTACTGATGGAAGAAGGCTGAGAAGGAGGATGGGGCATAGTGGCTGGATCAAGGGATTCTAATAGCGAAAGTGGAGGAGGATAAGAATCATAGGGTACATTAGGAATTTTCCATTTGGAATTTTCATCATCTTTTCTAGATTTGGAGAAGGTAATGGTGGTTCATTCAAATAGAAATGTTATTCTCCATTAATTTTTCTTCACTTCTTAGTATTCACAAATCAAAGCCAGTGAAATCAAATTGAAATTCCGAGGGATTTACTATAGTTTTGATTATAAGAATTCAATAGCTCGATGCCTCTCCAAGTCCCAATCAAAGGCGTATTCCCATAAGAATTTCCTTGGATGGAGTATGGGTATAATATCCATTCAACCTAACCCAACTCAACAAGATAACATCAATTCCCATAAGCAACTACTGAAATCAATAAATGAAAGGAAAAGATGAGATACAAATGGCTTAATAAATTGAGATGATTGGTTTAAGAAAACCAACTAATCCACAATTTATTCTCATAAGGATTCATTTGGTTGGACTCAAAAATTTCTTTGAAGTTCTACATTAAATAATTAAGTCACTAAAAATAACAAGATTACTTTCAAAACCAATAACCCTTTACTATACCTAGAAGGGCCCATTTAAAAAAAATTATTATTATTATTGGATTTTAAATTCTTATTCAGTTCTTATAAAAATCAATCTCTTCAAAATTTACTTATTATAAAATAATTCTGAAAATCTTGTACACCTTCACAATTATATTCCTTTCACACCACTCAAATACATACTTTAGTATCTAAAATAATACAAAACTAGTTCTTTATTTACAAATAAATTTTAGTTAGATTACTTTTCATGTCAACAATGCCTCATGCATTTTCTAGGAATCCCTATCGAACTAAGGTGTCCCCTATCTCGACCATAGTTCTTAAACCATGTCTAGACAAGTCAACACAATCAATAACCACAATTTTCTCTTTAATTATAACCATCCACTAGTTATTTTTTATAGAAAGGTATAAGGTTATTAAAACTCTAGTTCATTAAAAATCTTTCCAACTTAATACTTTACTATAGTATTTCAAGAAAATCCTTTAAATAAATTCCCATGATATATAACTACTTACCTTTGTGCTCAGCAGAAATGGTTAACCAATTTCTGCTGTGCACTCTAATTAATATACAACTTAAATTTACAAAGTTCAAAATTATTTTAACCCTACAAGTAGCAATAAGAGAAAAATTCAAACACGTCCATCCTTAAAATAAATTGTGCTTTCAACATTTCAACAACAAGGGGATATAGTGTGGGAGAGGGAATCATAATTTGACACAAAGCGATAAGGCTACGAATTCCCACACACTTGCTATGAAAATTCTCAAATCCTTAAGTGAATTACTCTCCAAAGAAGGTACGATGGATACGACATAATCAACCCGTAGGAAAATCACATCCTAAGAGAGGCCAAGATGCGTCAATGTTACTCGGAACTTATGAAAAGAGGGAAACTCCGAAACACCATAATCACTGGAAACAATCAACAACCAATTAAACATTTAAAGCTTTCCAAGCCACAAGCTTGAGGTTGCTCACATTTGACTCCAAATCAGCTGAGTTAATAGTATAGAGATACAACATGTCAACAAGTGAAAATAATAATCATATGGACAGCTAATATACAAGATGTCTTATCGACTTTCACACATCAAGCGAAACCCAGAATTCTTAATAGCCATAATAGGCATCACTCAACCAAAGGATAATGTTATGAACCCCAAACATGGAAATTCAGTTAACGCAAAGACTTCAGCTTTAGGAAAATTAAAACACTTCTCCCTAACATTTCCTACAAACACGATGGAGCACAACATACAAATAGAGAAGAAAGTGTAAATCTACTCATAAGAATGGAAACAGTAAGAATTGTTTTCCAATAGGAAGAAACATTAAAATTTCCTTTAATGAGGGAGAGTACAACACCCCTGAACTCAAGAGACTCGACTAGTAATGATTTCTCATTACCCTCTTCCTTGAAATATCTATAGATGTGACGTCTAAGACATGCATGAGAAAAATGATCAGTTGATCCACGGTTGAAACATCCCTTTGTTGAAGTCAAGGAGGGTGTTGTAAGAGGTTGAGAACTAGAACCATTCTATTTCTTCTTATTAAAAGGCTTATATTTGGAGAAAGAAGAACGCCTCTTATTCGATTTACCCAGACACTAGCCCCATCATCACGATCTCTCTCCTTCTTGACTGCCTCGAGATGGAGAGTTGCATCCACCAATTCATCAAAAGTCAATTTGAGTTGCAACAATAGAGGTCTTCTGAGATTACTTAAGTCCTCCATGAACTTAAGATTCTTACTATAAGGGGTATAAATATGTTCCCGGCCATACTTTGACAAGGCCTCAAAAGATGGGACATACTCCAGAATAGTCGACTTCCACTACCGAAGATCAAGAAAATGATGGACAATAGTCTCCTTCTCGGACTCTTGAACGAACTTAAGTTCAAATCTCCCTCAAAACTATTTCCACTCTAAAGTGGACTTATCTACCTCTGCCATAAGCAACTCATACCAATAAAGAGCACGCTTTGAATCATATTCGATGCAACAAGAACGCAACTACGCTCAGAAATTTCCATACAAGAGAAAATGCGCTCATAAGCCTATAGCCAAGTCTGGATTGATCTCAAGAACAATCTCGATGCCTTTGAACGACTCCCACCGAGATGAATAAAATCATGTAACATAAGCGCAAACACTAATTTGCATGGTGGAGAGAAACAAGATTGAGCGGGAGGCTGGTTATTCCTAATAAGTTCCATTATCTACTTGGAGGGCGTATAAACCCCTTTTGGACGGGAATCTCTTGCTAATATGGTACTTTCTATGGGTTATGTGCCACTAGATGGCTCAAACTTATCTTTTGGGTCTAAGCCACTGGTCAGTCTAGAACCTGAAGGTTCTCTTTCCGACAACCAGCCATTAACTGAAAAAGCAAGATAAGATTTGATTAACGAAGGGGTAAGATACATGCATACCTTCAATAGTATGGAATACTATGGAATTTCCATCAATCAATTTTCCCTAAATGTATTCCGACTCTTATATCTACCCCAAAGCAAAGAAGGTTATAAACTCGATTGGTCGTAACTCAAGATTCGCGATGATATGCTATTTATATTGCACCTCGATATTACGCATTTTGTATTATATTCTGTGTTTAATCATGTTTTTTGAATCCTGCTCGGAAACCAAAATGTGATGCCCTACCCCGAGATCTACCCTAATAAAGCGCATTACAAAGTAATGTTGCTTTTAAGGTGGAGAATATGGCGATTTAGGAGAAACCATTCACAATTCTGCATTAACAAATCTTAAGTACGTTGACATATGCACTATATTTTTCGATTTGTGGTTCGACATACTTATTACTTACTTAGTGCAATAGTACAATGGCTACAGGATCAATTTAGGACAAAACAGATACAAATCAATATTACACAGATCTTAGAATAAAAACAGTCACAGATACATATACATACATACATCAAATATAGTACAATTAATACACATAATTACATCCCTACAAAAGAATATGTACATCAAAAGGTGTCTGGCACAAATATAAGTATGAAACTAAACATGTAAAAAGGAGCTAAATAAGGACAGCTATTGAAGATTAAAGCAAAGCTGCAAAAAGGGACTATCTGAAGAATTACTTACAAGAATTCGGTCTTACCCGAGAATTAACACATGTCGGTCAGTCTAGTTGAAATATTAGAACACATATGATAATAATAATAAGATACATAAGGGCGATAGTAACTCCGTGTCGTAAACTATAATGATTTACACAAGTGATCGAACATTCATAGATTTAGGAGTTATGGACTCCAAGATGGATGAAACATGGAAACGACACATAAGTATGTACACAACTTACCTCAAGTGATTATTAATAAACTCACATATGAGCTTATTCACAAAATGGAATACTACATAAAATAATAACAACTAGCTCAAAGGTTAAGAATCAACCTTACCATAGGGTTGGGTCCAAAACCATGAATTATACTAAGTTATGAAATTTCTCACTTATGAATCCCAAACTGTAGGATTGCTCAACTAATACCAATAACGTGATTTATAAATCAAGTACAATATTTTTGCATTTACCCAGGAACACAAACATTTGGATCTACACAGAATATCATTTGGATCTACCAAGAAAATATGTTGTTTGGATCTACCTAGGAATGATAATGTTTGGATCTAGGATTGGCCATTTATTTCTGATTTACTTGAGATTATAGCTTTTAGGTATACCCAGGATTTCCCAATAATATCAGTTCTACCCAAAAGCATAATGCCATATTGGATCTTCCCAGATGTACAACTTTCGGATCTAGTTAGACTCGCCACAAACTATCGGATCTACCCAGAAAATATCATAAATTGACCCGTAGGTCTAGTACTAGCAATAAAAATAGAATGTGTCACAAACTTCCTAATAGTAACTCGAAAAGTGAAATCAATACGTCTCATACCGCATGTTTCACTAAGCGATTTACCACAAGTTAGTCTGCTCTACACTAGATATCGCATAATCAATAGAAATACCCCATAAGAAAACATCCATTTATTTCGATTGACTAGTCTGAAATTAAACAATATTACATACCTTCTAGTCTCAAACCATAGGCTTACAATATTAATTAATCTCAATCATGTCTTCTTGAAAAGTGCAATAGTGTGTATACACTTTTATAAATATGAAAAATAGATTTGGAGAAAACGAGTTACAAAACAGTTTTCCGAAAATTATATAAAATCATTATCTTTGGAATCCTTCCCACTATAGCGGGGATAATATAGATTATATATTAATAAAATACATAAAAACTTTAATAATAATTAGGTTTGGAATTAGAAAATTGTTTACAAAATATTTACTTAAATCAGCTTTGAAAATCGGCATAGAGACGACATATTTCATCGAGATTACACCTGCATTTTTCACCCAAACCACCATTGATTCAATAACACAAATCGTAGTTAAATATGGCTTCCTTACTAAAATTATTTACATTTGCGTGGCAATCACCAACACCAACTGTAACACCCCGCATTTTTAACTTAAGATAATAAAATAAGAATAACTTAATTAAATATTCAGAATTAAGTAAAACGGATTATACCGTTGCGTTCGTCTTAGGATTCTGGTTCAGATAGACTCCGAGTTTGCATAAAACGGACATCGTACGAAGAAATTATGGGCTGCAGAATTTGTCAGAGAAAACAGGAAACAACCCAGATCAATTTTCGGCCTCCGGACCCATGGAGGTTGACCGCTTCAAGGGGGGTTGACCCCTTCAAAGGGGGTCGACCCCCCTGCGGTACATTTTGGCAGATTAGGTTTTTTTGAGAATTGGACGTTTATGATGGTTTTTGGTCAAATCTGAGGGTCCTGGTTTCTCTGTTACACCTCGTAATTCTAAGGCAACGCTGAAGCTCTACCATTACTCTCTTTCTCTCCTTAAATCTATTCAGAAATTTAGATTATTAATAAGAAAATTTTAAAATTCAAGATCTAGATGAGAGAATCGACATTAATAAAATGATTGTTCAGAATCATGAAAAGCAAGGTAAAATTCTAGATCCAATCCATTCAAATTCTTACTCTTTCTTTCCCTTCTCTTTTAATGAAAATAAGCAATCCACGGTTATTAGGTTTCAAATCAAATTAAAGGGGAAAAACCATGGATGCTAAAACCGGATCAGATCCAAAATTGGGGAAAGCATAAAAGGTGAGTGGATTTAAGATATATAGTTTAGATAAGAATATGTTATCATTTACCATTCCCCTATATGTATAATTGAAATGCAATATGGTGAGAAATATAACATATGTTAATAATGCCTAAAGTGATGGGTACGAAATAGGGATAATTAATATGCTAAATATTAGTTTGTTGGGATATAAACTTATCAAATCTTGTACAGTAGTCACCGTTACTTAAATTTCATGTCAATTTATGTAAATTATGTACCCAGGCTATTAACTGTAAGAATTGAGAAAGGTACATATTGGTTTATGTGATTTAAACAATTATCTGATTAATTGATTACATGTTAAGAAGGAATTGATTATATGTAAAGAATTATAATAAGCATGATATAATTACATGTGAATTATAAATTATAATGGATAATTGGAAGAAATAAACATGCCTAGACAGTATAGAAGGTTTACGATAAATAAGAAATTTAACTGCACTTAGACAAGAGGTTAGATTTCACTTGTGATAGAAGTCTGCCTGGAACCGCCTATCATATCCAGCATTCACAAGCGGTAAATCTAATGTGAGGGGTCTAAGTGCAAAAATTAAAAAATGTGATGGTGCTAAGACACGAGGTTAAGTCAACTTGTTGTTGAAGTTTTGCCAGAACCCGCCCGGCAAATCCAGCGTCCACGAGTGTAGGCTTAATGTGAGAGGTCTAGTGCTTATATATATACACACACATACATAACAAGATATGAATAAATGGCAATAATGGTAATTAAATGTCTAACTTAGAAAATAAGAAAGGAAGAGATATAATGGACTGAGTAGGCGTGATGCAAAGGAAAAGTGATGTATTTTCTTAAATAACCTAGTTCTAAGAATACTGTTACAAGTAAGCCACCGTAAATAAAGAAAAGTAAAGAAAATACTTGCTACCACGGATTTAGATGGGAATACGTTATGAAAATAAATCATTGATTCCTTCTATCAAACTGATAAGGTGCATGAAGTGTTTTCCCTAATATAGTAAGGAATATATATTACAGTGAATGAAGAATAATGGTTTACAACAGTAAATGGTTTAAAAAGGGAATGATAATCACCTATTATAAATAAATAACATTAATGAAAATGTTGTATAATAGGTAGACTTGTCCTAGGGACAAGTGAAGATTATAACTTAGGTTATAATGAACTAATAAGGAAATAGGATAACTGGTGAAATGAGATAAGGGACACTTAATTGTAAATTAAGTAATCAGTAGATGGGGAAAGTCAGAAGCCAGTTGAGAAAAGGGGGAAAATATATGAAATATAAGAAGTTGTACTTAATTATAAATTAAGTAAGCTGTAAAATTAGAAGTCTGAAACCCGCTGATAAGAAAAACATGTTTAGGCTTGTCCTAGGGACAAGAGGAAATTATAACATAGGTTATAATAAATGGGTAAACAAACTTATTAACGGGACTTAGTTAAGAGAACTAAGTTAATAAGTAAACAACGATAAGTTGTAGTAACGGTGTAAAATGGAATTATGATTAAATGAGAAAATTGATGAAAACTTATGAAATATGTTATATTTAATCATAAATAATGACTGACATGTTAAATAGAAAACATGTGAATTGAGATATACTTAATTACATATTAAGTAAAACATGTTATTGTAATAATGAAATCAAACAAGAATATAAAAGAGATTATGGATTACAGGCCTTGGGCCACAATCTAGATAATAACATGTTGTGGGCTTATTAATAAACTTAAACGGGTTAAGTTATATGACTGAAATTAATAAGCAAGAGAAACTTCGTAATTTGAATAAGAATTTAATGTAAATGAGAATAACCAAGTTAAAAGGAAACCAGGTGAGGTAAGGCAAGCGTGTAAAAGAATGTTTAGACATAGGGTCTGACAACATAGTAAAGTTAGGCGCTTGGACCAATCTGCACGTTTGAGGGTGAATAACCCAATGGGGTAGATCATTTGGTGTTATAAGGCACGAGGGGAGCGCACATTCATCTGATTGTTCTGACGGCTCCAAAAGACTGGAAGGGGAAGCACGCAGCTTTCTGAGGTGCGTAAGGTGCTCCTAGTAGTCATCTGTGTAGTGGCAGATATTTTAGGCTATGCTCGCAGAGGTTGGGTCTGCGCGTAACTACTAGGTGGGTGGGCCTTGACTGCAGAAGTAGCTATGCAGTCAGAATGTTGTGACGCGGTGACACCAGGGTGATTTGGCGGTTGCCTTAATGGGGAGGCGAAGGGTCATGACTAATAAGGATAGTTGATCGTCGGATACCCGTCATCAGCAGCTAGTGTGGTGCGAAAAGACTAGAGTTAAAACCAATAGACCATTCTCCTTTCACTATCGGGGTACGGTGGTTGAGGGAAGACGCTAAATGGATGTTTAGATTGTTTTTTTTAGGGGCAGTCGTTTAACTCTTGTAGTCTTTACTAGTTGAGGGAGGGGTCGAGGTAGGGCCATAGCCACCGTGAAAACAGACCCTAGGAATATCTGCATATAAAGGCTCTTAAAGACGGGCCTGCACAGATATTGAAAAGCTCCCGACTGAGTTCCGTGTTTCTTGTATCACCCCGCCACGGAACTCGGTGCACATTAGAGGACGTGCGGTTAAGGCATCGAGCTACAATTGATGATACGTATATGGGATAGTCTAGATACATGCATGTTGGCTCTGGGTGGTATATTGTAGACTTGAGGGCATTACTCTAGTATGGAATCTGATTCGATCGAAGGTGGCGGTCCGTACGCTTACGTAGCATAGTAATGATAGATATATGTGGAACGTAACAGTGTTATATAGAGATTCGTACGTCACTACAGCGTAGGACGAGGGACTGCGTATATTTCGATGTTGTTACGGTGGAGACCGTGCGAGTGGGTACCATGGGGTGTACCTTAATATTGGGGGTAGCTACATATATATTGTATTAGGTTAATCTACTGGGAAGTAAATGGGTACGACGTATGTGTAAGCCTTGAGTGCTATTAACCCAAGTAACCTAATAAATAAGAAAATATTATTGAATGATATATGTAGTGTTATCCAAAATGTATAATTTAAATCCTATCACCAGAACTTGTGTTTTGACCCCCTCCTCATAACATACTTGTAGGTTAGATTTATGGCAGAGACATGATAGCCTTGGATATTGATTAGGCAGTATTATTAATACGGTAAGGCTATATTTTGAATATATTATATTTTATCCATTCCGGTGTGAGATATTTTCTGAGCTCTGACATGTTTTATGTCTCTGTCTTTTCTGTAGGATAACAGAGCAAACCAATCCGAGTTTCGATAGCTTTGAATTTTGAAAAAAAATTGATTTGTCGGAATTCGGGTTGTTACACCAACAAGAAGCACTAATTTTACTTAGAAAATGCTATTAACTTAAGTGCTAAACTAAGCACTTCAGGCCCATGAATCATACTACAAACAATAGGAAGAGTTTGTGCTCCTTAACACTAAAGGTGTCAACCCGGAGGTCGACCCTTTTAAGGAGGAGGTAGACCATTGGGTCAACCTCTTTAGCATGGGGGTTGACCCATTAAGGGGAGGGCGCATTATTCCTAAAGTGTAAGCTTTTGGTGACTTCTTCTTGCTTTTCTTTAACTTTTGCTCATTGGATTGATGCACAAACAACAGTAGAACGGAGTGAAAATTAGCAAGCACATAGGTAAGAATCCCAAGAACTATCTGGGATAATTTTGATAGAACTTCACTGTAAAATGAGGAAGGTACATTTTCTCAAAGTTGACACAACAGGAATATTGCAACAAAAGGAAAAGTTGACTGGAGCAACAACTAACAGTAATTCATTTTTTTCCCCAAACACTCAACAAACACAAAGAATATCACAGATATTCCAGTTAGAAGTTGTGACATTCACTCACCTGAAATTCAGAAGTAAGGATCTACAACAAGAGATTTGATGCAAAATTGGCACTTGGATCTTCAAATATTCCTCTCAAAGCCTGTTAAGAAAGTTACTGTAACATGTACGCCTAAAACTTCAAATACGGTAAATAAATTTTCAATGAGAGATCAAAGAGGGGTTAAGATTGAATGATTACCTACTGGAGCTCTTTTTTTTACTACGTAATTTCACTAGTTGGAGAATTAAGAGGCTAAGATTTGGAATAGAAGAAGATTTACGGACATTTTTCTTTTCTGAGTTTTGAGAAAGTGAAAAGGAGAGGAAGAATAAGTATTGTATTCTTTTTTTCTCCAGAATCCCCTCCTTTTAATTAAGGATTAAAAGCCCATTAAGCCTAATCAAAGCTATTAATTACAGATTATGCCTTATTTACTCAAATTTTGGCTAAATACTCTAGTTATGTCCTTTTTAAACAAATATTTACACAAATTTTTATTGTTTAATATAATTTACACCATAAGCACAATATAAAATTATTACTACAATCTATAAACACTTCTTATAATTATTTTTAAAGATGTATTACTAAATTTACTGACATTAACACTTATTAACAAAATTTCATCTTTTTGGAAATTTTTGGAAAAACACTTAAAGGTTTAAACGTTATATAAACCAACATCTCTATTTTGCTGTAAAAATTCTACAGTCTTATGAAAAATTAATTTCAACATGGGTATTTAAATTTTGCAACAATTTAGCCTTTTATATTTATTCTCAATAAAATGTTTAAGGGGACACTATTTTGACACAAAAATAATTATTACTTATATTTTCTCAATCCATTACGCTACGTAGCCAAAAATCATAAACATTTATCTTTTATCCCAAAAATCACTCATTGAATTATTTGCAACATTTACTATATCTCATTTATAATTATTAGACTAAAATGCGATTTATCTCAAAACCACGTCGTGTGTTTATATATACACACACTCTCTTTTACCAAGTTTCTTAAGACCGTAAAATATTTTCCCTTATCAAATTCCAAACTATTTCTCACTTTTCTTAAATAAAACTCCAATCCAACCAACGAAGCCTATTTTATATTTAAAAAGTCATGTATTAGCAAATTATAATTCACTGTTAATTCATTAATTACTACAATAGGTAATCATCTAAATCCTGGGTTGTTACAATTGCCTATAGTGTGGGTCTTAAATGATCTACATATCTACCTATCCTATGGGAAGTATTAAGTGGGTAGGGGACTTTCATGTAATGTCAGCTAGATAGTTGTGTATGGTCCATCATGAGAAGGTTTTAAAAGAAAAGGTATCATTACCTTCTTTAGGTATTATGTGGTTGTTACTATCTCTCTCATTATTCATTATTTTTCTTTTATATCCAATAATAATATTATTTGAAAATTACCTTGTAAGTCTTAAATGGTCGATCGGTCTACCAGTCATGAATTAGTGGCTAAAGTCCAACTTAACAGGTCGTAAATGACAAAGTTGTCCACATATCTTTAAAATGTATTAAGTGGCTAATGGATATATAAGAAAAGGAGCCTGCTTCTATTGGAAGGTTAAGTGGCATATTTAGTGATATTGGGTGGTTAATAGGTTTCAATGGAATTATATACCTTGAGGACAAGGGTCGATAATCATGGGTTTAAATACTAGGTTTTGATGTCACAAAAAGTAGGCATAACCGTTATACTAAAACAAATTGGTACATATTTGTATCGTGTACGATTTTTTGATCGTTCACTCACCAAAATGATTATTCTAACCCTCTCCTCATTATAACCAGCGGGATAAATTCAAAGATGAGGGTATTTGGAGTTGAAGGCGAATGGATACTGTTAAAGTCTTCCTTTTATCATGCTTGGTAATGATGTGGAGTTTTACTTCCAAGGAATTCTATTGATTTTAAGGTAGTAACCACAATCAATATTTATTATCTTGTCATGCTTCTGTTATGAGTTTACATTAATAGATCTCTGGTATTGCTTGTGTTAATTCTTGTAGGTATTAAATCAAACAATCCATACTCCGACCAGTTCGGTTTTCAATTTTTTTGTCGAAATTTAGATCTAAAAGGATAGAGTTTATTATAGTTACCATAGGCTCCCACAACATATTGAGTTTCAAGACCCCTTAGCATATCCCTGTATAAGGACAACATAGAGTTTGGTCAATGCCTTTTAATAAAAAGATAGATCCCCATAATATTACATACAACTATATATATATATATATAATATAATAAAATTCCCCCCCTAGACAAACCCTTAGACAAACAAGGAGACAAAGAGCGGCTGAGATTTAATCCCGCAAAAACAAATCCACCATCCTAATTTAAACACATCCCCTATAATTGAGGAACGGTGGATTTTGTTGCATGATTGTTTGCAGTTATTTGGATTGAATTGGCATTGAAAGCTTGCGTGATATATGGAATCAATTTGTATGATTTTATAGCCCTTTGAATGTATGTCGTATGTTTTCTTGCCCCAAAAATGTTGATCAAAACTGGAAACAATTCAAAATAGTTCTTGCCCAATACCATTTCATGTTTTTTTATTTTATTTTGAATGGAATTTTTAGTGATTGAAATTTATTAAGTTATAGTCTACAGCACAGCTGAAATATAATAATGTATTAAAACTTGCTATAAAAGATTGATCTATACCGTTTTCATTTTCTAAAATATATGTTACATTAAATAGTTAAGGTTTTAGGAAATGGAGTAACATGCAAGTTGAAATCCGCTTGATAAATTTGTCAGTTAATTGATATTTGACATTAAAATATTGGACCACATGAAATTTTCCTTATACTCTCAACTTATTTTTTAGTCTTTAAATGCATCATATAAGTGGTACTTGATTTTGGTAAATGATGTTCAGTTTGTAATCTAATTTTATCAGGCAAGTGGCTTAGAGTTTGATTTCATTTTTTTATGAACATTAAAATTAGTAATCTTCAACATAGGGAAATTAAATTTCTCTTCCTTTAATGTGCATTTTCCTTTCTTTACATTAATGTTATCCAATAAAACCTTGATTATATCCTTTGTTGATTCAAATCTATTTTAATCAAATGCAACCAAGGAATACAAAGAACATAACTGATATATTTGATGATTTGAGTTTGAATTTTATACAATTCAATACAAGTCATTGCTTTTACGATTATGGCATTAAATTTCGTCCAAACATGTATTCTACATTTCAAAACGTTGTCATTACATAAATGTTGGTGGATATTAGTATCCATGGTAAAAGTATATAATAATTTTCTGTAATTTTAATCTTTGATATAAGGCAATAGGGCATGCAGGGATATAAAGGTTTATTAAATATAGCATAGTATTTCAATCAAAATTTAATATTCGTACGATTAGCACATTTAACGTCTTTCCTTAAAAACAAAGAGTGTCATTCTCTAATGCTTTTTGAATTTCTATCAAACGTATCCAACGTCTGTATATAAAAAGAAAATACGTTTTTCTCTAGCACTCTTTGAATTTCTATAAAATTTAATACCCGTATTATTTAGCATATTTAACGTCTTTACTTATAAAGAGAATACACTATTATTGAACACAGTTTGCATTTACTAAATTAGTTGATGAACATAGTAGGAATACAACTAGATACTAAAGGATCAGCTTTATATTTTTGAAATAATTATGTACTTATGTTACATGGCATCCTAGGTTGAAAACTATTGTAACTTTCATTTTAGCATATCTTCCTCATATTATTCTTCTCTTGGTTAAAAAAAACTGAATTTCAATTAGATTTAGCCCAAAATATGTAAATTAATCATTATTTAATGAGGTCTTTATGCTAGGTCTTGCATCCGAAATTGGCGTTGTGGTTTCAACTTTGGATAGTTTGGCTTACCAAATTTTGGTCAACATGTTGTAGTTTTCTGATATAGGTGTTTTCTTATTCCACCTATAAAAATTAGGCATTTTTAAAGAAATAGTTAGTTCAATAGGATTTGAGCTTTTACTCTTGCTAGATTTCCATTTTCTAATTTGGATTCCTAAAAATATCATATAACTCCTTAGAAAGTTTTGAAATATTGCTATAATTATTTTCTTTATTTCATATAAACTATGTTTTTTTAATGTTATTTGTCTTCTTCACCCATATATAATTTGACCAAGTTGTTGTCGAGCAACTATGTAAAATCATAAATATTTGTTTCTTTGCATATTATTTAACACCATACTTTTGTTTTCAACTTTCAGTATTCCACCAATTAGGAATTGCTATTTATGAATCAACTTGCACTAATTCAGAGTTTGCCTTTTATTACGGTACCTATATTATTATCAGTATATCTTATTTAGCACTTAATAATCTTTTCATTAGGTAAATGGATGCAAACATATGATATCACAAGCCTATGAAGCATTAATTACTCAACATCAAATATGAAGTAAAATTGGAGTGTTGTGATCACATTACACTTCACAGGAATGTCTAATTTGCAAGAACAAAAAAAATACTTTATCATTCATATACACATTTAATTGTTTAGAAATATCATTTAACTGTTATGTTATTAATATACTTCAATGCTTTTTGAAATTATTCCACGAAATGTAATAAAATTCTCTCCATGGAGTTTTAGCAAATTGTAAGAGCTAGAAATTTTTATATGATTAATGTCTTCACATAGTGTATTTATGTTAATGTTCAAAAAGATGCATGGAAAGCTTGCAAGCCCAGCAAGCAAAAGGTTTATGAGACAGAGCTTTATATCTGTTTACATAATATTTGTGGCACAACGGTCCATACGCGAAGCGCGAGCCGTGATCATGCGTGAAGCGCATGCCATCATCACGCGCAAAGCGCGTGTCTTGATTACGCGCGAAGCGCGTGCCATCATCACGTGCGAAGCGCGTGCCGTTACGCTCTTCGCGCGAAGCGCATGCCGTTACGACCACGCGCGTGCAAACTACAACACCCCGTATTCTATGCTCCCGTGCAAACTACAACACCCCGTACTCTATGCTTCCGTGCAACGCACGGGTTTCCACTCGTATATATATATATATATATATATATATATATGTATGTATACATACATACATATATATATCTTCTATCTTTATTATTTTTTATGATATGAGACTACCATTTTCAAACTGTGCTTATTACAAAAATGCAAGTTTCCCGATAAATCTCCACATTGGCTTGCATTTATTCATGCGCCTTCCTTTGCATCGACTCTCATGTCTATACCATATCAAGGCTTTACTCACGTTCCATCCTTTCAAAGGCTACATCCGGTACCACACCTTCTGTCTTCCACCTAATCCTATATTGTTAACTATCACGAATTACTATCTCTTATGCATTTTCCCAAGTGTTACCATCAGCTCGAACGCCATGTTAAAGTCTAGGAATCCATCTGCACACATCTCAATGGAGGCAACATAGAGTTTGATCGATACCTTATAACAAAGAGAATACCTTATTGTTTCATGCCACCAAACTCACAAACATACCATTTCAACTCTAACATTTTTTACGATATCAGATAAATACTTTTAGTTTATGCCAATTACCCACATACAATCGAGAAACCTCGACAATACGAATACAAGACTCTATAATTAGTTATATTTATATATATATATATATCATATTTATTGTGTTTATATAAATACTATAAGTGATACAAATGTCTCTTTAAAGAATTTATGTGCTATAAATGTTTCCATCTAACACTATTATGTAGCCAAGTTTGAAGGTAACTAAGGTATCTAAAACCTGTAAAGTTTATTTTTTGATGTCTGGTTATAAATATTTTTGAAATCATATACTCGATTCTCCACATAAAACTCTTGAATTCAGTTTTACATTACATATTTGAATAATAACAAACTGTGTGCTTATGGTTTAAATAAATATATTTTTCTTCATAAACTATATTATACATTTTAAACCATTTCCTTTTAAGGGAAAAAAATATGAAGAACACAAAAGGTACGAAAATTAGTTTTTAGAAAAAAGTTTGATTTACTTTGAAAAATTCACCTTAACTAGATTGAATGTCGTAACCTAAATATCTAAATTTTTTTTAATCGTTATTTTGGAAAAGGAATAAAAAAACTTCAAAATTATATTTACTTCAAAATAATGGGGCTTCTAAAAAAAGTGAAAGAATAGTGTGTTCATAAAGATGTATAAAATAAATTTTATCTTTTTCCATAAAATAACGAAAAGATTCGAGTAGTTGAAAAATGTTAAAAAAAACACATTTCTAGAAAAATGTAAAGAAATAATGTTTTTAATATTATCAGTATAACTAAAAATTGTTGGAGACTCTAATGATGTCCAATTTTAATAAATCTTTAAGGAATTTTTTTTTTACTATTTTAATGTAGTAAACTAAAGGGAGAGTCTACTGATATAACACAACTGATAATAAAAGGATTATCATTGATAAACAATGTTGGGAGAGCATCGTAAATCCTAAGGTACCGTTTGCTTGGCCAAACCGGTTAGGAAAAGTTTTAGACGCATCCCTAACTTAGCCTGGTCATATAGCTAAGAAAGCCAATGGACGGATTTCCACTCGTTGGCATCGGACACACCCGAAGCATCAAACGTTAATGGGTGGAAATCCACCCTTGGATATAGATTTGTGTTTCTTCTCCCTTCTTTTCTTCTCACCACCATCATTTTCATTCCAACTCTTCTTGATTTGAATTTTTTAGCCATAAGAACACAATTTTTCAAGTATTTTTTTAACGATTATATTTATTTTTAAGTTATGTACAACATTTTTTTTTCTTCTTTTTTTACGCTTGCTTGAAATTCCTTTTTAGTGCTATGGCTGATTTAGACGACTCCAACAACCAAGATTTGGAGGACGTCTTTGTTGTTGCAACGTATTAATGTTAAAGTAGGGTTGTTATGATAAGGGTTATCATTACTATTTGACAAATAACGTTAACGTATCGTTTTTACCGGTGAACTAGAATTGCTTACCATTACCGATTGACCGGTACGGAAGATTGGTATATCGATAATCTTGTAACCGTTACACTGGTAATGGTAAATTACCATTTATCCATCAAAGGTTGTATCTTGATACATTTTTTTGTACACAATGCATTTCTATTACACTATATATAGTGTTAATTAATAAAATAAATAAATGGGAAAGAAAATAAGTGTACTTGGAATCATTCCACCTTATCACTGAACTAAATTTAATCATTTATTTGGTTCTGAATACGTGTAATAAAGCATATGAATTGAATATACATATGTTTTAAATTGATTGATAAAATCATATTACCGCTGGTATTGAAGAAATGTTATCGATATTTTACCGTTAAAAATGGTAAATTTACTGTTATCATATCATTTTAGCTGGTATACTAATTTCAATCAAAAATTATTACCGATCTACCGGTAATGGTATAGTAATGGTAAATTTACCTATACTATAACAAGATAAGAAGGAGGGACATTTCCTGGATGCATACGTCTAAATATACCAGTCTAATGTAGGTGGAATAAATTTTCAATGATCATTAAAAACGCTGTTAGGGGGATTTTTGAATAAAAGGATCTTGTTTTGTTTTGTTATATGACGGAATGCAAATTACAGTTTGATTACAACGATAGATGTTGGTGTACTGAAAAAGTTAGCCATATTCCTGTACAATATGGTTGCAGAGCTCTCAAACAGACAAATGGTCAAAAAAATTAAATGTTCAGGTAGCACAATCTCAAATTGTTTTCATACTATCTTAAAAAGTTGTACGTTTACTCGCTGTAGATGTAATAAAATCTCAAATGTTCCTAATGAAATTTGATGTTCAAATACTACCCGTATTTTCGAAGCTGTGTTGGTGCAGCAAATAGTAAACATGTAATGACACAGCTACTTCAAGATCAAATAGTGTCATATATTGGTTGAAAAGGATATCTAACACAAAACATCTTAGTCACGTGCTCGTTCGATTTAGTTTACATATACGGTAGCTAGTTGGGAAGGAAAGACGCAATCTAAATTTTCAATTCGATAGTATATGATAGAACCTTAAATTTTTCTCATCCTCCGGTTGGACTATATTATGCAGTTGACTCGGGCTTTCGGCTATAAAATGGGAATTTACCACCATGCAATAATGTAAGATATTGTATTAATCATTTTCGAGAAATGACAAATCAATAGAAATCGATTAATGAAAATTTTAATTTCTACAATTCCAGTTTAAGAATGACAATTGAGGAGTGGAATAGGAAAGAAAAATTTGTCATTTTAAAGAATATGACAACATATTCCTTCGAAACGCAAGTACAAGTTATCGTAGGTGCAATAATTATACACTGTTACATACGAAAATGCAACATGGATGATCCAGATTTTATGATGTATGATGATGATCCCAATCCTATTTCAGATGAGTACCTAGAAGAATATTTCAGTACCTAAAATAAAATAAACATAACATGTGAAGGGTTAAATGACATAGGGACATCGAAATGACAGTAATCAAAGATAACATAAGTGACGAAATAGTTTCACCAACACAGCTGCACTAATTGATTGTAGTATTTAATTTATATTTTCCAGTATTGTATAATTATATGTCTGTATTTCAGTTTTTGAATTATTGTTTCATTTCAATTAAATGCATATTACACAATAAATCAAATAATTAACCACAAAACAATTAAATAAAAAATTATTATTTAATATACTCTACTTAAATGTTTGTTTGAAACCGCAAACTCATTCGCCATTTAACTACCAATTGTTATAATGCTTTGTTAATGTTTACCATAAGATGTCTATCATTCATTTTCTTAAAAAATAAGCAAGCCTCCGACCTGATCCATATTTTATGTATAACGCAATAGGCAACTATAGCCTTAAAAAAATAAGGTAGCAATCATGCAAAAAACTTCAGAGAAATATAACCCATAACTACCTCCGTATTATATTATAACTTGATTCACATAACATGAAGTTTGTCTAGCTGCTTTTTAAGTAACGTAATTGTTATGTAACTGGTCAATCATACAATACTGCATTAATTATTGATTAAACATGAAAATGGCCTGTGTTTTTTTTTCAAATTGTCCATTTCTATTTAAACTACATCCTTCCACAGAAAACAATGATGATCACTGAATGTAATGTTAGTTAGGAAGAAAATAAATAAATGCCGTAATAAATAAAGAATTAATGCCATTTCACCTAAAAAAACATAGTAATATTTATACCACTTATCATTGAAAGAAATACAACTCATAATTTATGATAATGAGTGAATGACAGGATGAAGTAAATATAAAATGAATTCGTCTATTTGTTAGCATAATATGGACCCAAATCCAACCATTATCCCCAACACACCATGTTGTGTGTATATATAAAGCAGTTGCATTTAACTCTCTTCTCTCAACATCAAAACAAGTAAGACTAAAATAAAATAATGCAAGACCTGCTGCCAATCCCTTCTTGCTTCTACTCAAATAACAGTGTCTCTGATGAATCTTCAACTGCTGCTGCAGCTGCCACAAGGGTCGGTCAAAGCCTGGTGTTATCTTCATATCGCACTGTCATCTCCGGCCAGTCTCAGATTATCACCGTCACTTGGTGCAGAAATCTCCTTGCTGTTGGCCTTTATATTTCTATTGAAACTTCTAATGCTGCTTATAGCTGCAAGGTACTTCGCTTAATTATACCGCTTTACAAATTAAGTTTATGCAACGGTGGATGTTGAAGTAGAGTTAATGGATCGATGCTACATTTCACTATGTATTCAGATGTGATTTGTATGCAGCTTAGCCCTCAAACTGAGTTGTTGATGGATGAAAAAATCATTGAAGTAGTTGATATTCGATTCTTACATCTGTTAATAAAGCTCTAGCATTCTAGGTAGATGAGAGAGCATATAAATCTCTATCATGACATGTGGTTTACATGTGGTTTTAAGACTGGGAATAAGACAGTGCATACCCACATTACACTATTAAGGGGTCCAGAGTAATTAGCATTTCCTGTGTTGCACATATACTATATATACAAATGTTAATTAGTAAATGTAATATTGTTAACATTAATTTCGGATATAAATTTTTGTTTTAACACCTAAAACATGATAACTAAAAAATTGAAATTAATTTTTCAAAAGTAATCTATGGCTAGAGTTACAAATTCAAAATTCTGAATCTCTAGTACAAAGCTGGTAGAGAGGCCTTTGAAATTTAGTGTTTAATGTCATTCTTCAATGAAATATGAAGTAGGTTGAAATGAGGCCTTGGCATTTTTGGCGACGCCATGGTACAAAAAGGTTCGACGTAGACAACAAACCAGTAGATATCTTCTGGGACCTCAAAAGTGCAAAATTCTGCGATGAGCCTGGACCCGTATCGGATTACTATGTAGCCGTTGTATACAATGAAGAAATAGTCCTTCTCTTAGGTGATCAAAAGCATGATGCGTTTCGAAGAACAAATTCACGGCCTTCAATATTTGATGCTATTCTTGTTTGCAAAAAGGAGCATGTTTTTGGAAAGAGAAAATTTACTACAAGAGCGAAGTTCGACGAGAAGAGTAAGTTTGATCATGAAATATGTGTTGAAATAAATGGAGGTGCCATGGATTGTAAGATGTTGATCAAGGTTGATGGAGGTGTTTTCATTGAAGTGAAGCATTTGCAGTGGAAATTTAGAGGTCATGACTGCGTTTTCATTGATAAAGTTAAGGTTGAAGTTTACTGGGATGTCCATGATTGGTTGTTTAGCTCTAATGGGCTGAGGCATGCTCTCTTTGTTTTCAAGTCAATCCATGAAAATGAATGCTCTTCTGCTTCTTCTACATCTTCATTGGAGTTAAGCTATAAGGGTAATGATTTTTGTAGTTCATCGGATTTTCGGTTGTTTTTGTATGCCTGGAAGCTTGATTAGAGTGTTATAGTAATTATTTGTATTGTGTGCAAAAATGTATATCAGGACTTGATGTTGTGAACAATATGACATCCAAATTTTCAAGTTTGTACATCAATAATTTTATGTACACATATCCTTGCCATATGATTGTTCTTAAAGATCATGAATTCCATTACACGGCAGTGAAAGTGATGATCATTGTAACATTGTGTCTTATAGCTTTACTTGAAGAATCTTGCATTAATATAATCTGTACTAACCAAGGGATTTATCTAAAGGAAGTTGACAATAAAAAAGCTGATGAGTTACCAAATGGAATTGAATATATAATCAGTTATGAATCTATTACAAAGAAGTTTTCTTCTGCAACAAAAAAAGAAGTTCAGTCAAAAGGGAAATATTAAAACATATGAGCAAATCATGACAGAGTGGATACAACAATTGAGATATGGGTTGTCCTTTAAATAATTTCATGCACCCATCCAATCACAGCTGTATTTTATGCCAACTTTTGCTATGTTTATCCTTCTTTAATGTTTTTTCCCTTTCTATAAAAGCAGGTTTGTTTTAGCTTTGGCCCGCGAATATGTACTAATGAGTTTGTTGCAATTAGATATTTTGTAATTATGTCCATGTGTTAACAGATATTACAACTATTTTGAACATAAACAAGAAACTGGCCTTGCATCATATTTGAATTCACACATGAAATTTCATTCAGATTTGTTTTAATGGTAAAGCTCTAGAAATTTGAAATGGCTAAGAAGTTAATAGCATTAAGATTTTCTGCTAGAAAATACAATTATAAGTGGGTCATTTCTATTTGCACCCAATATTCTCATTTTAACACCCAAAAAGCTTGTAAAATCTTATTTTTTGTTTTACTTTTCACACACTACAAGAGAGAGTTGTAATTTCAACAGTCGTCTGCCGTCGACGACCGTCAAAATAACTTTCGTCAAACAACAACCCATGATAGACTTTTAGTTGGGTACATCGACAACTTTTCAACGACTTTCAATGCTTCGTCGAGTAGGGCAATCATAGGGACTTTCACGTTTTGGTCAACTGGTCGTCGCTAGTTGTTAGCCTGCATTGTAAACAGGTCACCCAAGGTCCAAACAATCGTGTATGTAGTAGAGATCAAGATTTGTGCATACTCGAGAGCTGGAAGTTGGATAGGAGAATAAACAAGCAAAGCAAGGCCGAAGTCACCCTCTAGCCTCGAGTCGAATGTAGATGAAGGCTTCGGGTCGGACGTAAATGAAAGCTTCGGGTCGGATGTAAATGAAGGATTCAGGTCGGATGAAAATGAAGGCTTTGGGTCGGATGCAAATGAAGGCTCCGGGTCGAACAACTCGAGTAGAACTAACCGGGTCGAGCATTCCGGGTCGATGAGCTTTGGGTCACACTCAAACTGAATCCACTCACTCGAGCATCTACCTGGTCAGAATGTGGTCTTGATATTTTGGTCCACTTCCCTACTTCATCGGATTGATGTCCATGAGTCAGCACACGATCAAAAGAAGCATTTTCCACTATGCCCACTCAACCCCGAGATCACCTCAAGGCATGCCACGTGGCACTCGAACCGAACCCACAAATTGCCTATAAATCTGAGTTTTCACGCATTGAACACACTACAAGGAATTTGACCTTTATCTACCAATATTTTACCTACCAATAAATATAGGTAGGTAAAGAGAACCTTTATCTACCAATATTTAATGGTAAAATTCATTGGTAGGTGAATGTTGTCAATTTTATAAAATTGTTAAAGGATGATTATCTACCCGTAATTATGTAATTATAGGTAGGTAAAATGTATTATCTACACATATACAGAAGGGGAAGTTTTTTTTGCGATTAACCCCTACAATTTTCTCATATCATTTTAAACTTTCATTAAAAATAATGCTGAGTCGTTCGATGATTGTCAAAAAAGTATATTCTACTAATTTTTTTTGAATTGAAGATTTCGCTTACATATCCTAGCAATGTTTTTTGTAAAATAATTTATTTATTAATTATTAATAATTATTTTGAAATATGAAATAACTAACAGTTAATAAATTGATAAACAATAATTAAATTGTAAATAATTAATATTAAATAATCATTTGTTAATAACTTATCATACATTCTTAATTTTTTCAAATATTTGCTTAACTTTAAATTTTTCGCAAATGTTTCACAATTTCACGCTAATATGTCATCATTTGAAATGATCAAAACATGTTTTCTCTAGTTTATTGCAGAGACACAATTTATACCATCCTCTCTGACTATAAATTTAACAGCTTATTTTAAATTAAATCTAACAGTACAAATCTCAATCCACGTGATCTCTTTTATGGCTTCAATCCGCATAGTCTCTTCTAATTGGCCACAATATAAAACACAAAAACTACCACTACAAATAAATACCAATAATCTTAATGACAACTATTTATTATAATTTCTATGTTTACATTCCTTTCTAAAACAAGCGAGGTATTCTTACTTTAAAACTTAATTGATTTTCTTCTCTTTCTAAAAACATGTTTCATGAAATACCCTAATAACTATATTTTTTCAACCTTTTTATTCACACATGAATCTACACAATAACAACAAAATAATAATAATGTGGGCATCTGATAAATTTGCATTTGTGTATTCTACAGGCAAAATTAGTATATTTTCTAGCTCCAGCTCCAAAATAACTGTACGAATCAATTACATTCATGCATATAACAAATAGATTCAATGATATAAGAAAGAGATTCATGCATATAACGGAATTAATTACATTCATGTATATCCTCTTATTCTTCTTTTCTTTTATTCTCTGCTATTCTTACACATGATGTTTGAATAATATAATATAGATTCAATTCCATTTTAATATTAGATCTATATTTACAGACAAATGAATCAATTCAATTTTGTTTATATATATATATATATATATATATACACACACACACACATATACATATATATATATATATCAAGAGTTTGTGTTAATTAATGTACATCTTTTTTCTTTAATTCCTTTTACATTTATTTCATATTTGTTTTATTAAAATATGGTTGACATTAGCCTTGCTTAACGTTTGTGTTAATTTATCAAGAGTTACCATTTTACGTTTGTATGAAATAAATGGTAACATATTAACGTTGATTAATTTATACATGATAGACTCAATACTTGATATAAATGGCAACATATTAACGTTTTTGTTAATTTATTTCATATTTGTATAAATTAATTGCAATTGATTAACGTTAATTTATACATGGTAGCATTTATAAATGGTAAAATTTGTATAAATTAATTTATTAAATAAATGGTTAACATTACATAATACCAAGTTATTTTACGTTAATTTACATATTAAATGGTACCATATTAATTTACATATAAATTAACGTAAATTAATATGGTACCATTTTTTACATGGTAACATATTATTTGTATAAATGGTTACATGATAGCATTTATTAACGTTAATAACTGCTTACTGACGCTAGTATTCACCACAATTTTAATGCGTAGAAAACCTTTTATTTTCATCCCTAGAGGTAATATAATTTTTCCTTTTTCTTCCTTCCTTCCTTCCTGTCATACGTTATCCATTTTTTATTTACAGATGGCTAGAAATATGGATCTGGTTTATGGGGATGGTAGCGTTGGGGTCATGGGTTCAGTTTTTAAAGCAATTCACAATGCTAATGGTCATGCTACTAGGTAATTAACTTATATTGTTTACATCCCTTTTTTTCTTTTCCTGTTTTACAAATTTCTTACCTCAATCAATTTTCTTTATTTTATGTGTGGAAACATTAGGGTCATACCATGGACTCTAATGACTAAAGAGGTGATCTTGGCTTGAAATTCATGCCTGATAAAAGTCAAAGGTTTCATTCTCGTATTTGGTTTATTATGTAGTTAATTGGAGAAACGTATGGGGTAGTGAAAGAAGTGAGCGACATGCATCAAAGAAAGGCAGAAATGGCTAAGCACTCTGATGCATTCATTACATTATCTGGTTAATTTTTATCCATTATGTTATAAATTTAATTTTATCTTTCCTTCGTTTTATATTTTCTGATATTATTCTACTATATTCCCAGGTGGTTATGGAACATTAGAAGAGCTACTTGAAGTTATAACATGGGCTCAGCTTGGCATCCATAAAAAACTGGTTAGTGATAATTGAAGATATATTAACTTTTGTATTAATTTATTTCATACTTGTATAAATTAATTGCAGTTGATTAACGTTAGTTTATACAAGGTAGCATTTATAAATGGTAACATTTGTATAAATTAATTTATTAGATAAATGGTTAACACTACATGGTACCAGTTAATTTACGTTAATGGCAAATTCTATTTGGACACCATAAATTGCTTTACTTACACCATGAGATTTTAAATAAAATTTTAGATCAAAATGACCTTATTAAAAAAGAATCAATATTAAAGAATGAAAATATATACAAGTCACCTTTGTTTGCATTATGTATACTGAATAATATTTCTCTTGTAAAGTTAATAAATTAATTCATATCATTGGTTAAATTAAATTTATATTTCTTTTAAGGATTAAAGTATATTCATATTGTCATAAGCAAAATTTATATACAGTCAATTTAACAGTTTTCACTTTAATCAAATATAAAAATTAAAATTTTAAACTAACTACTAAAATTAATGTTACCCAAAGTACTAAATTCTTCAATCTTTCATTCAAATCTAGTGCAAGTGTGTTCAATCATCCAAAATAATAATTGATTTAAAAATAAAACAATCAAATAATTTAAAATACTTGTCTTAAAATTAAAGTTTTTTTTTTTAATTTGAAGTAAATATATTGCAATTGAATACCCAGTTTTATGTAATTTGGTTTTAAGGCTAAAGAGGAAAGGTGACGAAAATATAAAAGGGTAATTTCGTGAAAGACATGGTGTATGAAAAGAAATTTTCGGTGTATGCTATTTTATTTCATTTTACAGTGTGTGTTAAGGAATTATAGGTGTATGAATAGAATTAGCCTACGTTAATTTACATATTAAATGGTACCATGTTAATTTACATATAAATTAACATAAATTAATATGGCACCAGTTCTTACATGGTAACATATTATTTGTATAAATGGTTACATGGTAGCATTTATTAACATTAATAACTGCTTGCACTTGTATAAATTAACGTTACTTAACTTCATACTTCTATAAATTAATGTGAATTAACATGTTACCATTTAATGTTAGTTAACGTTAAAACAAGTTTGGAATAAATGGTAACATATTAACGTTTATGTTAATTTATTTCGTACTTGTATATATAAACGTTAATATGTTACCGTTTAATATCTGATTCATATAATGTTAATTAATTCCCATATATTTGTTTCATTTTCAATGCTAATTTAATTTGATTTGATGTTGATCTCATTTGATAACTTTCTATTAATCTCTGATTTGATTTGGTATAAAACTAATTGATTGGATTTTAAAGCTTATGTTTATGTTTTCCCTTATATTGGAAGGAAAAAGCTAATAAATCTATTATGATAGGTACACACGCTCGTTTCACTCTGTCTAGAAAAATTGTGAGAAACAACCCAACTTACTGAGGTAAATAAATTTATATCAAAATTATATTTGCGAATTAAATTGTTTCTTTTCAATTTACTATGTTATTTTATTACGATAGGTACGATAGACGACTGGACAAATTCTTGATCAAGAAGCCGATGACTAAAACTAGAGTGAGAGTATGAGTGACTGACTATGTACATGTATATGAGTGAATTAGTATGTAGTAAGGAGCCAATGTATATGAGTGAAATGTAGCAAGGAAGTGTATGTATAAGTGATTGTATAATAGTGAGTAAACAGTATGTGTACAATTCGAAAGTTTAATAAATATTTAATTGAATAAATATTTGTTATTTTCATGAAAATAAATTCAATGTAAATATTCAATTCTTGTAAATATTTATTTATAACAAATAATGCCATATGGCCTAAAAAACGATATCATATGCACTAATCAAATAATGATACATGGACAAATTATTGTTTGACACATGAACCAACCATTAAATGCCAAGTGTCGGCATTAATATATGTCATGTGTATAATATTACGACAAACATGTCAGCATCCATGTAGGATGACACATCACCAGCAATGTCAACAGCCATCTAGGATGACACATCATCAAATAAATCAGGCGGTGACTCATTATTCGAGTCATAAGGTAGTGGGGTCCATTGATTCTTTTACCTACCAATATCAATAAGTGTAGGTAAATCTCTTTCTCTACTAAGCTTTACCTACCCAATTTCTACCAATTCAATATTGGTAGCTAAAATATATTACCCACCATTATGTCAGTTTTACCTACGATTACAATTGGTAGGTAAAGACCTCATTTTCTTGTAGTGACGGGGGACTTCTGGGCCATGTGAAGTTTGGAGCAACTCAGCCATGGCTGTCAGCAAACATAATCTCGCAATGTTTGTTATTTTCATCATTGTAATTCAAGATAAATACTAGAAATAATGTTCTAATTGTAATTCTCTATTGAATAGAAGAATTATAAAGTGGATGTAGGCTTGTTAACGCAAAACCGCTATAAATTTGCTATTGTCTTGCTGTTTCTTCCATTTTTCGTCCATTTCTTCATATTTCATGCTCAAAATACGACTTTTTAGGTGTTAGTGCCATTTTTTGGTCTAGTGGTCAATAGTTGTCAAAAACCAAGAAATAATAGGTCGTCGATGGCTGTGTAAAAAAGACACATTCACACCTAACTAAAATATTCGATTGTTAGTTAACTTAAAATAATGTTATGATATGATTGTGTTGTTTGGTAGTTAAAATTGCATATTTATGTGGATTGGCATTGATAGTGTAATTTAAATTTGACTGTTAGTTTAAATTTCTCAGTTAAGTTAAAATTTGACCTTTAATTGTTGGTTTAAACTCAACATCTAATAACTAGTAAATTGATGTGATATTGAACTGTTTGGTTGTATTGATTTTGATGGATGTCATGAATTGATACATTTGATATATTGGTGATGGATTGTTTTTTTGTGTTGATTAGTCCCAAACATTTACCCTAGACGTTACGGACATCAATAAACCCGAATTAATCATTAAAATGAATTAAGAACATGGGTTGAAATGATAAATACTTATGACCACTGATTTGGATTGAAATGGTATATATACATTCCCAAAATACTAAAATTAAATTCTAAGTATTACCTGGTCATATGATAGAAAATTTAATATACGAACACCTGTTGGTTAAATAAAATTTATTTTAACCTTGAATCTTGAAATATTGCTTTAAAAACAGTATAAACGATGTTTACAAATCGATTTCCTTTGAATTTAAATTTGAACTTTGAAGTTTGAAATTTAAAATTTAAAGAAAATTTGTTTAGCATTGTAAACTGAAGTTAAAACTCGAAATGGAATACAGATTGAATTTATCGAAATTGAATTGTTTATCCATTTTTTAAATTTAACTTTAAATTCATTCAATTTTAAGTGATATTTAAATTGTGAACTCGAAATGCTATAAATTGAAATAATTAAAAATGTGAATTCTAGTCTGGAACTCTAAATATTAAATTGAGTTGATTAAATTGAATTGAATTTGATATGGAAGTCGAATTGAAATATCGAAGTTGAGTTGACTTGATTTGAAATTGAAACATGACTTTGAGTTTATTTGAAAAATTAAAGGAAACAATTCTAATTTCAAATATAGTATTTTAAATCTTTATATTAACTATTCCACTAAATGACTATTTTACTTTATAATCTATTCTATTTCTAACTTATACATATAATTTAACTATTTAATGAACTATTTTACTCTATAAACTGTTTTAACTTATATATCTATATTTTATTTTATTTTATAAACTATCTTAGCAATCAACTATTTGTTTACAAAACTACTTTAGAAATCAACTATTTCGGTAAACCCTATTTTAACTTCAAACTATTTAATTAACTTCTATTTTCCTAACTATTGATTTCAAACTATTTCAAATATGTATCTAATCTATTTTATTATACTTTTCAACTATTTTTAATATTCAAACTAGTTTAAATTGGAATTATTTCAAAATTCTAAGCTTGGTTCGAATTGAGACTTCAATATGAAAGTATATTCTATTTTCAATATGAAATGGCTCTATTGAAAATCTGATATTTCGATATGAAGTTTAAACCATTTGAAATGTAAATCCGACCGATGTGAAAATGTAAACATTTGGTTGTTAAAGAGACCAGAATCGGATATTGCCATACTTTCCGCCAATACGGAAAACTACTTTAACAATTGTGCACGTGATGGAGAATCCATAATGAAGGAGGTTGGTTTGATGAAAGCTACTGGAATGAAGTAAGAAAACAATAATGGATATCCTTGACCTTCAGGTCATAATTAAAATGACTAAAACAGGTGTTATACCATGATCAAGTAGGGTTAGCTACCCCTATCGGCAACACTTCTTCCTTTGTTACTATAGCCCATCGGTTTGATTGATTTGATGCGCATCCTTGAATTGAGAGTGTTATTCCAAGATGGGCGGTAATTGTAGTTACGCGTTACCACCAATCCGTACATGCAACCAGTAGATTCCTACCTTGGGTATTTCTCGTGTGCATTGTCATATTATCCTGATCGCACCTATTTCGAATTTGTTTTGCGGTGTACCTATGGAGTGCTCCCTGATAGCTCATCGGTTTGGAGGAGTTTACAGTACTGTATAGACTACATCGTTTATAAACGGTGTAAGAGTAATAATAATAATCTCGCTTACGTTATTTTGATATATTACTTTATGGAATAGACACTGTTATAAGAGTGAAATCATATTGTGTAGTATCTAGTTTGATGGATCCTTAAAAGATGGAAATTCACATAATATATCTTAAGTTATTGCCCTCACAAACTCATTGGACAAGAGATGTGAATTACCATAAGCATCTCTGACGCTGTGACACTCAAATTGTCACATGGTTTTGATTTAACTGATATGATAATATTTTAGTTCTGAGCCTTGTATTTTCATTTGTTCTCGGTTCATCTTAAGTTCTTAGCTAGCGAAGACCTCGTTACGAAGATGAAGATGGAGCCCGACCGACATAATTACTAGTATTATTCCGCTGCATTGGTATATTTCGTGATAGTCTAACTCCGACAATTATTGTAAAGTATAATCAAATGCATATGTTAACAACTTTATGAACTGTTATTTATTTATTTATTATATTTTTTCTTTCCGCTATGAGATTTTGTGATTATTTTTCTCCTTTCTTCATTTTATTAATTTTACCTAATAACTATTTGTATTGTGGGTTTGTTAGGGTCGACATTTATAGATTTTTTTCGATTGAACAGCCAAAAATCTTAGTCGTTACAATGAAGTACGCGGCCCTCAGGTTTCAAATATAAATCAGATGATACACAGGTCATTAAGCAAACATACCCGACCCTCTATTGCTATCTGCATTTATATTCTTAGTTTTTTTGTTCTTGCCGAGTATTGTTTTAACCGGTCTTGTATATTATAAATACCAGCTTTGTATCCGCTCTTTGTGATGAGATATTAAATTCAATAAAGGATATTATTGAAATCTCTCTTGTTAAACAATTCATATTTCATTGTTCTAATTCATTTTTGAAAACTACAATCATCCGATATCATCAAAACTCTTATATGGTATCAAAATTGAAGGCTTAACATCATCAAAGTATTAAAACCATTTCAAAATTAAAATCATAGAGTTCTCATCATCAAAGTTTACCTCGCATCTAAGATTGAATCTCATCATTCGTGTGTTATTCCAACAAAGGAGAGAAGTCTCGTGCCAAGATAAATGTCATTGGCTACATCATCTTCCTCATTGAGTCAGAAAAGAAAGCATTCGGTAATTTCAGAAAAACAGAACAAGAAACCAGAAATTATTATTCAAAATCAGAAAAAGTTCCATATCAGAAAAATTATTAGAATTTGATCATCATTTAAGTTTTACAGATTGCATCAAATCTAACTTGGTGATTTTCTTAGCCATCTTAATCTGAATTCCAAGTCTAATTACTAACTTCTTGTTCTTGATTAATATTACCATCCAAGAATCATTGTTATTGTCTCAATTGCTAAAGGAAATAACTAAGCTACCACTAGCAACAATGAGAGTACTCATAGCCAAACTTTGGTCACTATTGAACAACTGATCAAGATTGTTGTGACACCCCATGTCCGTTAATGTCACTGTTTATCAGAATGCATTAAGTTCCGTGAAGCGTTATAGGTAAACAGAAACAGAATCTCGCAAGATAAATATAAAAATAGCAGCGGAAATTTAAAACTTCATTATTCAGCAGAAAAACATCGTAGTCTTAAAACCAGTTACAACATCAGGCTAAAATACCGAAACCAAATACATAAAAAACCAAAACATCTGTCTTGCGCTAAAAACCATCAAAGTACAGAAATGTAAAATCATAGTCCCTAATAATATCTGTAACAAAGTAGACAAATAGTCGAAGCGATAAATCAAAGCAGAACCAGATCCAAGCAGAATCAGAGAGAGAGAGAGAATCCTAATCATGACCGAGCATTCCCACCCAGAGAACCTATGGGGAAAAGGAAAGAGAGAAAGGAAAACAAAAAGGGTCATACATAAAGTATGGCGAGTCCAGTGACTTTTAGCATATAAAGATGTAAAAGTATCATGACAGATATATAAAACTGGATGAGAGATAATAGTATCATATAATAGGTATAATCAGGATAAACAAGATAAGCAGAATAAACAGAATAATATGGACCAAGCTATGCTTCTCAGTTACTTTTCTCTGCACCAATACTAGTATAACGGGATTTATGACAGAATTTGGTGTTCCTAATATAACAGAAACAGAATGTTCCCAGCAGAAACACAATGGTAGTTTTAGGTGTACCCCAGTTACATAACAAGTTTTACCCCCAAACAGAAATAATAGGTACCTCAACTGAATATAACAGGTGTTACCCCAAATAGAAATAGTAGGTACCTCAACAGAAACAGGCAGGACTAGATTTACCCCAATTACTACCACAAGCGATCGGCCTCCTAATGCGTAAATACCTTGTGTCGGCCCCACAGTAGGGTGTATTACTTCCTAAAGTGGTAACATACAGAAGGACACAAACCTATTTAATAGTGCTATAGCGGTTTGTTTTCCCCTACAGATCGGACCCATGCACGCCCATTCCTCCATTGGAACACGTCCGCATACACCCCCTTTCAGATGAACCTCTTACTATTAATTCATTATGTGTGCCCTTACCCCTACCTAGTGTAGGGTCCCCGTTTAATACCTGAATGGGTTACTGACTGATATGGACCCCACACAACAGATGACACAAGCTAAACCCCCTAAAACTTGTGTCCCCCAATTTACTAGGATTTTAACGAGTTAAGTCTTACCGCATAACCCCCACAAATTTAACAGGTTAAAGATTAACATGTTCGTATAACCCCCGCAGATTTAACAGGTTAAGTTTTATAGGTTCATATAACCTAACATATTTAACTGGTCAAGTTTTACAGGTTCATAGAATCAGATGTAACAGGCTAAATCTTACAGATTAACAGGTTCATATAACCCCAACAGATTAAACAGTGTTTACTTAACACCCATAGTTTTAACAGATTTATTTAACCCTCACAAATTTAATAGATTCCACAGGTTACATACAGTTCCATTAACATGTTCCACATAATCTTTGAATTAAGCCTACGAATTTACATGTTCATACACCCCAAAATTTTAGTCATATTCCACAGTACAAGATATACCCCAAATTTGCCTCTTTTATTTTCATTCCCAAACATCCCCCAATTGTCCCAATTTTGTTCATACATATGTCTCTTACGAGATTGGCCTAGGCTCGAAGGTAGCCTAGGCTTATAAAATAAAAAGGGAATAAGAAAGGGAGAAGAACAGAAATAGGCATATAATGTCAAGTGAACAACATAAGAAGTTTATGGTAAAATACTTGTAATTATAGCAGAATTGTTTAGATATGAATCTGTTTCGTAACAGGAATAGGCTCTGATCCAGGTTTATTAACAAGTCAAGGTTACTGTTAAATATTTATATCTAAAAGTAACATGAACTCACAGGGAATGGATTTAAAGAACAGAGAAAAATATGATGATGTTGTAGAAGGGATTCTTGTATAAGTCAGATAAGAATTGTCTTGATTCAATCCAAGTTTGGGCAGCATCTCCCCATCTTCATCTTAAATTTTTAGAGCAGAGGTTTGAGGAAGAAGTATGAAGAAGTGTAATTGATTTGATAGGAATGCATGCCTTTATATAGAGTTTACAAGAAAATCCTTAACCGTCAGATCCGTGTTTTTAAATCCAATCCGTTTAGAAAAATAATGAACCTGGATAACAAAACAGTCCAGAAACAGAAAAATGAACGTCGCCAGATTGCGTGTGGGCAGACCCAACCCCACCTGGATCGACCCACAAAGGGTCTGGTTCCCACCCCTTGCTGCCTTCGTTTGCCGCTCGTTTATTTTGAACTGTTTTGAATTATATTTACATATATTCTTCTTATGTGTATACAAACTTTTAACCTTTGTATCTTCCTCATACGATATCCATTTTACGCAAAGTTGGAGTATATATGAACCATAATTCGGAGACGAACACAATGGTACATTTTACTTAATTCCCAATATTTAATTAAGTATTTCTTTAGTTTATTATAGTTCTCTAAAATTACGGAGTTTTACATTCTCCCCTACTTAAAGGATTTCGTCCCCGAAATCTCCAAGTCTAGGAGAACGTTACTATCCGAACATCCACCTACAACCATCTACTCATCCATCATTCACCGGCATTTGTTACCCTTAAGAGGTTTCTAATGCTTGTATGAACATATGCAAAGGTGTGTGTATACGTCCCTATGCTAATGCGAAAATCAAGCAGTCTACTAATTCAATCGACCTCCTTAATGCAATATATGTTAGTGCCATGAATCCAAGATGTATGCAAACAGTCCTATAATATCATGTAATTTCTATATGTGTGCACAACAATTCATTCAAACGCCACATCCATATGATAATACATTCCATCCATAAAAATATAAAATGCACACACATCCATATGCAACATGAGATGTTTGACCCGATCTAGTGCTTAATGTGTATATATGCGTCCACGAGCAACCACTAGCAAACAATTGCATCAACTTGCATCCATCAAACATAACATGTCTCAAACACATGTTTACATCCATTGGTTTTCTACCTAAAGGTCAAAGATTCGACCGATAGGGTATACTCTAATGATAGAAGCAAGTACGAATAAAAGCATGGAAAAAGAATTTAAGAACATACTCTCGAAAAGAAAAGGGTATGAAGCGCGAATCTTGTCTTCAGTCTCTCAAGTTGCATGCTCGTGGTCTTCTCCCCATTGCACTTTTATTAACTTAACCTCTCTGCTGCGCAGCTTTTTAACCTCTGATCCAAGTATTCAGGTAGGAACGCGTCTAATTGTTGCCTCCTTTTCTACCTTTACTTCCTTAAGCTTGCTCGGCTCAACCACCTTTGCTATATCACGAATACATTTCCACGAATGGAAAATGGGGAAAACATCACGAACACCCGCCAGTATTTCTAGTAATTTCACCCTATAGGCCATCTGACCTATCCTCTCTACTATGGGAAATGACCCTACAAAACTTGAAGCCAATTTCCTTATAGATCCAAAGCGAACCACATTCCTCAGAGGTGATACTTTGATGAAAACCATGTCTTCTATCTTAAACTCAATGTCAGTCCTTTTCTTATCTGCGTAGGATTTATTTCTGTACTGATTTGTCTTCATACATCTGTGGATAAGATCAATCTTTTCTGAAGTCTCTCTAATCATCTCAGGCCCAAGTAGAAGTCTATCCATAGAATCCCACCAACAAGCCGGTGATCTGCAAGTCGTCCGTATAGTGCCTTGAAGGGTTATCTTCCTATACTAGTCTGATAGTTGTTGTTGTAGGAAAATAACAACAATGGTAGATGCTCCTCCCAAGTCCCTCCGAAGTATAGGATACACAGCCTCAAAAGATCCTCAAGAACTCTATTCACCCTCTCAGTCTGTCCATCGGTCTAAGGGTGATATGTGGTGCTCAAACATAATTGTATACCTAGTGCCTCTTGCACACTCATCTAGAACTCACTAGTGAAGATGGGGTCACGATCACTCACTATGATAGACGATACGCCATGTAGACGGACTATCTCACAAAGATAAGATGATGCCAACCATTCTACCATTCTCTTCCTCTTAATAGGAATAAAGTGAGCACTCTTAATAAGCCTGTCTAATATAACCGATATACTAGTGTTGCCTCTCCTCGATCTAGGAATACCATCAATGAAATCCATAAAGACACTCTCTCAATTCCATTGTGGGACATACAAAGGATGAAGCAAACCGCCATGCTTTTTATGTTCAGCTTTTACTTGCTGGCAAACTAAACATCGAGCTACAAACTCCGCTACATCTTTTTTCATCCCGGCCCAAAAGAAAAACCCCTTCCTATCTCGATACATTTTATCTCCACCCGGATGGATAGTCATCCTCGAATGATGGGCTTCCTCAAGGATTGTCATCAACAAATCTCCAACTCGGGGAACACAAAGCTTCCCATCCCGTCGTAGCCACCCTTTGTCATCCATGAAATATCTACTAAGGTGACTAGAAATCTCCCCCTACCAAGCCTATCCAAGATGTCTGCTGTCTGTGGGTCCTCTCGCTGCGAAGATCCTATCTGATCCATAAGAGTATGTCATACCTCTAAAGATGCCATTAACCCGGTGTGAGATCTGCAAATGGCCTGAAATCAAAGGTCGATACGTACTCCAAACTCCGCCTCTCTACGAATAGAAGGCTCAAGGTCATCCTCCACCTATTCAATGTGTACGCCACTACATTACCCTTGCCCGGGGTATAAGGAATCTCAAAGTCATAGGACGCTAGAAACTCTATCCATCTCTGTCGTCTCAAGTTGAGATCCTTCTGTGAGAACTGATACTTTTGCGGCTTATGGTCCATGTATAATTCGAACCTTTCTCTAAGGAGATAATGCCATCAAGTCTTAAGCGCAAACACTATAGTAACCAACTACAAATCATGGGTAGGGTAGTTCCTCTCATGAATTCTCAACTGTCTACTACCATAACATACTACCATTACCTGTTGCATCAGGACAGCACAAATCCCTGTACTGCATGCATCAGTGTACACTGTGAACATCTTATTCCCAACATGCAATGTCAAGACTGGGGTTGTTGTCAGAGCCCTCATTAACCGCTGGAAAGCATCCTCACAATCGATACTCCAATAAAAGGTCAGACTTTTCTTCGTCAGTCTGGTGAGTGGGGATGATATATTTGCCAAGTCCTTGATAAACTTCCTATAATAGCCCGCTAAACTAAGAAAACTTCTCACCTCTGTTGCATTCTTTGGAACCTTCCAATCTTTAACTGCAACTACTTTCGCGGGATCCACCGCTTTTCAATCCTTGGAGACCACATGCCCTAGAAATCTTACCTCCTTTCTCCAAAATAGACACTTGAAAATTTTCGCTTTAAGCTGTTGAGCTCTGAGAGTCCTCCAAACCTCTCCTAAATGTAGGGCATGCTCTTCCCCGCCCTTCGAAAAAATCAGGATGTCATTCACAAAGACCACTACAAACTTATTCAGAAACTCACTAAACACCCAACTCATCAGATCCACAAAATACGCTGGTGCATTCGTCAATCCAAAAGGCATGACTAGCCACTCAAAGAAGCCATCCGGAGTTCTGAAAGCAGTTTTATTTTTACTATCCTCGACTACCCTCAATTGATGAAATCCTTTAGCCAGATCTAACTATGAGAAAACAAATGCGCCAACAAGCTGGTCAAACAGATCGACAATCCTTGGGAGTGGGTGCCTATTCTTCTTGGCGAGCTTATTCAACTCCCTGTAGTCTACACATAGATGAAGTGTTCCATCCGCCGGGATTGCGAAGACAACTGGAGCACTCCATTCTGATATACTTCGCCTAATAAACCACTTCTCAAGTAGCTTCCCTACTTGCTTGCTAAGCTCCCTCCTCTCCTTAGGAGCTATGTGGCGCGCATGCAATGCGACTGGCTTCGCATTATCCACCAAGTATATTCGGAAATCAATCTCACGCCTCGGAGGTAAGCCCCGAACCTCATCAAAAACATTCAGATACTCATAGACTATGGGTACAAATCGCAAATCATCGACAGAAGCATCAAGTGATTCTAGGAAACTAAGCATGAATGACCCCTTTGGTCACAATAAATCTCAAGAGTCCTCCCTCGGCAAGTCAACAGTCTAACAACCCTCCTCGCATAGTCTAGGATTGCACCATACATAGCTAGCCAATCCATCCCTAGAATCACACCATAGCCATAAAACCAAGCACATACATGTTGCACTCGAACTCAACGTCTAACACGGATATCGTCAAACCCCGACATATCATAGACAGTTGAGCTGTGCCCCCAATAGGGTTCGACAAGATAACGGGATCAGAAACAATACTAGTACTAAGATGTAGAAATTCAACCATGGAATCAGAAATAAAAGGGGGAGAAGCGCCAGAATCAAAAAGAGTCCTAACTGGATGATCGGAAAGGGAAAACAAACCTTCAACAGAAACTTTTCTACCTCTGTCCGGTCCACTGGCCTCGAAAGCATGCACCTGCCCTCCAGAAGGTCCTGCCTTTTCCCATGTCCTTGCTTCTTCTGGCATTCTCTAGTATAGTGTCCTACTTCACCACAGTTGAAGCAAACATTCTTCCTTTTTCTGCAATCCTTTACCAGATGACTCAAGCTACCACAACCATGACATTTCTTCTTGTTACGAGCCTTGTCGTTCTTTTTACCTTTCTTTCGTGTTTCTTTCTTGGGCCACACTTTCTTGTTTTGCATCTCATCGGCCTTAACCTCTTTCTTCTCATCCTTACTCTCTTCGTGCATCAATGCCGTGTCAACAAGTCTTTCAAATGTTGCCCCTATCGGTATACAACAGTGCCAATGATTGGAGAGGTTGATCTTATTATCTCGCAAACCTTAAAGATTTCTTGTGCATACTCTCTTCATTTGCATACTCTCTTCTGCCTGAGAAAGAAACTTCGTCTCAAATCTCTATCGGAAATCAGCCCAAGTACCTACTGGACGCCCTGCACGTGTCACCTCACACCAAAACGAAGCCTCGTCCGTAAATTGCCATGCGACCAACTGTATCTTTCTACGGTCTTCAACCTCAAAAAGTCCAAACAAGTTCTCTGTCTCTCGCAGCCAATTCTATGCTTCCATAAAGCTTTCATTTCCACGGAATGGTTTTCCTCCCATAGCACAAAAGTCCTTGCATATCTTAAAGAAATTATCCACTCACGAAGGTGGAGGTACAGCGGATGCTGCTGGGGGAGGGGCATCTTCTTAGACTCCAGCAGGTTTCATATCCTCAAGATATCTACGGAACCAAGCCGGTACCAAAACGCCCTTAGGAAGATTCGGTTCCACAAACATGCTGAAAAGAAAAGGAAAAAGGATATAAATAGAGAATCGAAGAGATATTTTATATGGCTTTAGAGAATGTGTTTTTCAAAAATATACTTTACTTTAGAAATACTTTATTTTTGAAGATAATTTTCAAATTTTTTATCCAATCTTGCAATGTAACAACCCCGAATTTTGGGGTAAATTTAAAAATTTATATTAAGTAATTTTAATGAGTTTATGATATTTAAAATAATTTATTTAGAATAATAACGATTAAAAATTGATTTAAATCAAAGTTAGAATGAATAATTTAATTTTAATTATAAAAGGAGTTAGAAATAACGCGGTAGTTTGAAAAGTCAAACTTGAACTTTGACTGACCGTACGGGATGCAAAATTTAACGGATTTTAGTGAAAACAAAAATATTAGAATCTATTTAAAAATATCTTTCTAACGAATCTGAAAAATTGAAATTTCGTAGCAGGAATCAAAAGTTATTCCCAAATTAAAATTTAGAAAGGTCGCTAGGAAATTTATATAGGTCAAAAATGTTACTTTTTGCATACGAAGGAATTTGAACTCGAAACCACTTCCATTGAGTTCAGAATGACGTTTTTGCATTGAAAAACAGTAAACACTTATATATTTCGAGTTTCGGAAATTATTTGTTTAAAAATGTATTTTTAATATTAAATATATACGCCTTGAAAATAGCCATTTTTCAGACGACCTCTGTTTTCGACGAAACCACTTTTGTTGGATTCGGAATGTCAAAATATAGTTAAGTTTAATTTTTCATAATTTTTAGAATTAAATTGTAGCCGTGGCAAAAAGATTTCAGTTTTGTCAAGTTCGGTCAATTTTAATCGACTTGAAAATAGTCATTTTTCAAACGGGCTCAGAATTGAACGAAATAAATTTTTCCAGGTCCGCAGCGTCAAAACATAGCTAAATATATTTTTCGGGAATTTTTGAAGTTAATTTGTGACCCCGGTGAATTTTCATGTACGGTTGAATAAAAAAAATAAAGGATTTATATTAAAAATAAATAAAAAAATGCTGTAAACTTCGAAATTGGGCCTCGAAACATGTCCCATCGCGTTCAGAAGACGTCAAAACATTATGATAGACAGTAAGCATGTCTAATTCTGAGCTCGGGCCAAATCGGACCTTAATGGGCTAATTAGTGAATATAATAATATAAATATACTCCTTAATCCCAACCCTAATCCTTCCCTACCAAAACTCAGCCGCCACTTCAGGTTTCATGACCTAGAATGGCCGAAACTTCCTCCCTCAATCTCTCCCTCTCTCTACGAATTAGAAGACAAACTATATACCATTTCGAAGCTCTTCTCCTCCTCTACCATTCCATAAGGTGATGATCGGATTTAGGCAAGAGATTTGGCCGAACCCATCCCCTCAACCCGCAGCCAAACAGCCCCCACCGCCCCTTGTAGGCCCCACCGCACCCTCCACCACCTAGGGCGCATGTAGCCCTCTCCTTCCTCTCTGATGTGCCACACTCGGATTGTCTTCAAGCTTCACCATCTCGAGTTAAATGGCAACCTAGTTTTGAAGGTTATGGGTTCAAAAATGAAAAAGGGGACGGCTTGGAACGTAGAAGAGAAAGAAGGAGAGAGGTTGACTTTTTCAACCTTTAATTATTTAATTAATTTAAATTCAATTTTGTCCAATCTTAATTTAACGATATCTCATTCATACGAACTTCGATTCGGACGATTTCAGGTGCGCCACGATCCTGAGAACGAGATCTTCGTAGTGAAACTAATTAGACCCGATTCTGAAGAAGTCGAATTTTTGCCAAATTTTGGGTCTGAACAGCGCAGAACCCAGTAACGAGGTGAGAATTCTATTTTAAAATAACATTATTTATTCATTTATCCCACTACAAAATTTATATTCATCTTATATAAAATTCACGTTATTGTTGTGTATATTTATTCGGTGATTGGTTGATGATTGCGATGAGTTATTAAACAGATTTGTGAAATTTCTGGATTTAAGAATAATATATGTGTGTGTGTATATATATATATAGATTGTTTTTTTGATTGTGATATAAAAAAAACATTTGTAATAGAAAACACATATAGATTGTTGTGTAAAATTGAGATTGATGTATGTCGGTTATAGTGAATTGTTAGATCGAAACATATGTCGTTCACTGAAATATTTAGTTTAGATTAAAAATATCCATTAGTTAATTAAGTATATATTAGCAAATTTCGTCTTTTCATATAGAAAGTGTATGTTAACAAAATTTCTCTTTTCATATGGAAAACGTATGTTAACAAAATTTGTCATTGTATGTAGAAAAGGTTATGTTATCAAAATTTGTCATTTTATATAAAAAAAATTGTTACAAAAAGAAAAGTAACCTTTTGGTCAGAAACATGTTAGGAAAAAAATAACATTTTTATTAGAAATTTGGTATGTAAATAAAAAGATCACTTTACATAGAAATTACCTTTTATGTAAAATATGACATTAGACATAGAAATTACATTTTATGTAAAATATGACATTGGAAATAGAAATTACATTTTTTGCAAAATATGACGTTAGAAATATTTAAACAACATTTATCATTCTTGTCTATTGAATTTGTTGGGAGGGTTTTATTGTCGTTTTGTTCAAAATAAAAAGATCAAATTTTTTTTTAGCGTCGTTTTGTTTAAAATAAAAAGATTTGATTTTTAGTGTCGTTCTGTTTCAACCAAAAAGAATAGATTTTAGCGTCAAAATTGCTTACGCTAAAAAGAACATATTTTTAGTGTGGATTGTTTCAATTAAAAAGAATGGGATTAAAAGATTGCCTTTCTATGTAATATTGTTGTTTTCATTAAAAAGCATTGACGACAAACAAAGTTATCTTTTATTTGTTTTGTTGAAATGTTTAGAAGTGATTTAACAAAAAAAAATTCCTTTTATGTTAGAAATATATCATTTGTTATTATAAATTTGTGTAAACAAATATATCACGGTTGTTTTGATTGAAAATAAATACCTCATGGTTGTTAAGATAATATAGTTAAAAAAAACCAAATATCTCATATTTGTTTTATTGAACCCAATATCTCATGTTTGATTAAGATGAAATGGTTGAAACCAAAATATCATTTTTGGTTAATTAGAGATTTGTTAGGAAATAACATTATCATTTTATTTTGTTTAGTTTACATAGAAAATGTTTACAAATAAAATATTCTGTTATAAGTTACTAGTACATATAGAAAAGATTAACAAATAAAATATATATTTATTTGTCACTAGAGTTCATAAGAAAGAGGTAGGGAAATAAAAGTGTTATGTTAGATGAAAATAAAATGTAAAGGGAAAAGGAAAAACACAAAATTTCCATTTTGGTGAAGAAAAAGAATGAAAACCAAAATTTACATTTTGGTCAAAGAGTAGAAAAGAATACATTTTATTTAATGTAGTCAAAGAATAGAAAAGATTTCACTTTTCTATAAGGTGACAAACGAATGTAAATGGATGATTACATTTTATATGTAATCAAAGAAAAATATTTAAAATTACATTTTTCAATGTAAATAAAGATTTCATAGGAATTTACATTTTCCTATGTAAATAAAGAATGAAATGAAATTTGCATTTTTAAAATGTGAATTTACACTGTATGATAAAAATTACATTTTTATATGTAATTTATATATGAATTTACATCACATGATAAAAATTACATTTTTATATGTAATTAAGATATGAACTTGCATTGTAATGAAGATCACTTTTTTATATGTAAACAAAAGTATAATTTATACCGCATAAATAAAAAATTACATTTTTATATGTAATTAGAAGAGAGAATTTGCACTGTAAATAGAATTCCATTTTTTTATGTCAATTATGTCAACATAAAAGTATGTCATTTATGATAGTAGACAAAGTTAGAATTTAAAGAGATTACCTTGTTTATTGTCAATGTGTTAAATTAAGAAGATTTTGGTTTCAAATGTTATCAATTTTGAAATAAAGGAATGTTTTTATTTTGTAATCAATTAATGAAATTAATTGACGTTGGTTTAGAAAGATTACATCTTTGGCGTCAGTATATTAAAGTAAAAAAATATAGTTTTAAAATTGTACATCTTGAAAAGATTTTTATAAGAAAATCACAAAAATAGGGAAAGTTACAATTTATATTAAGATAATTGAAATCAAAAGATTTTGAAATAAAGAATACCTTAAAATTAAGATTCTTTAATGGAAAGGATAATTTCAAATAATGACATGTTTTGAAAAAAAAATATAATTACAAATTATAATTGTGCTTGGACACGAGGTTAGGTTACATTTGTGGTGGAAGTCTGCCCGGAACCGACCGGCATATCCAGCAGCCACAAATGTTGAACCTAATGTGAGAGGTCCAAGTGCACAAATACGAAATGGGCTATGACAGGAGGTTAAGCCCAACTTGTGGGATAAGTCTGCCCGGAACCGACCGGCCTATCCAGCATCCACAAGTTGTAGGCCTAATGTGAGAGGTCTGGCCCATATTAAAATATAAATGGATAACTTAGAAATTGACGTTATTTTCACACCGTTATGTGTTAATAATGAAATGAATATTTTCACCTCCAAGTTTGTTATAAAAGAAAGTTACATTTTTAATATAATAAGATAAGGATTATAAAGTTTTACATTTTTCTTAATGTAAATATTAGAAAAGTTACATTTTTTTTAATGTAAATAAAAGGAAAATAGGAAGTTACATTTTTATATGTAATTGGTGTAATATAGAAACCAACATTTTTCAATGTAAATAAGGATGAAATAGAAATTATATTTTTATATGCAAATAAAAGAGTTTACATTTTTCAATGTGAACAAAAGAATGATTAGGAATTTATATTTTCCAATGTAAATAGAATATGAAATAAAGGTTACATTTTCAATATAATAATATATTGAAGTATAAGTTTACATTTCTCAATGTAAATAAAATAGGAATAGAAATTTACATTTTTCAATGCAAATAATAAGATTAGAAATTTACATTTCTAAGGAATGAATTTTCATTAGAAAAATAATCAAAACAAATATACATTTGGTGTAAATTGAAAAATGGTAGAGTAAAATATACATTGTTATGTTTAGGATGTGTATGTAAAGTAAAAATAGCGATAGATCGTTATAAATTATTAACAACGGTATGAAATGGTTTTCAAATTTATATATGCGAGAGTTATTTGGAAAGTCCGATTTTACTCTCATTCCAAATAATGATACGACGTTCGAAGAATTGAAGACGGCGATTGAAGACCGACGATCTTCACATCGAATGGGTAACTAGTGTTGAGGCCCTTGATTGATTTGCTCCCAAGACGAGGCTAAAATGGTAGTTATCCGGACGTAGTGCTGATTTGTACGGATTTGGCTTTCGCTCAGACCCAGAGCATAAGCTTATAAATGGAATGTGTGTCTGACATTGTACTTCTTTATATTGTATTTATTGATTTTCTGTCGAATGTATGAATGTTTGGTGGCGGAGAATTTATTCTCTTGCTTAACACCCTTTCATATACTTCGGCAAAGGATTGGTAGTGTGATATGGAGTGACGATGTGGCATGCTAAGATGCATATGATCAAGGCTTTGTTGAAAAGCAGACCTTGTGGGATGATCAAAACATAGCCTGTTTAGGCATAGCTTTGTGTATAGCGTGACTTCGCGAGCCTCACACACCGGCGGAGTCTAAAACGGGAGAAGGGAACGCAGGGAGAGCAACACATTTCTTTCTAGCTAGAAGTTGTGTTTGGGCTTTAACATGGCCCGACATTTTACTTATGTGGATGATGGAATGAGGCGCCTCGGATGATAGGTCCTATAGGACCAGGAAACGTGTGTTCAGGAATAACTAATCCGCAACTCGTATGGTGGACCGACCCTGCAGCTATCCAAGGGTTCACTGCAGGGGATCCTGAGACATTAGCTAGAGTGCCTCAAATCGGTAAGGAGTTCCTCCCTAGCCTTGACTCATGATGGAAATCCAAACTTCCAATACGAACCCATGGTTTTGATTGTATTACTAGTATGGAAGCATAGTATTATGGTATCTATGTGTCATAGGATTGATACATTATGATTGCACTGTTTTTGAAACATATATACACTAATAATAATATCAAAATATGTTTTTATCATATCAAGCATTTTTGACCATTATAAGGTAAAACCCTATCCTCTGGTTTGCGTTGCATTGTGTGATGGGACTTCGGTCTTATGATGGTTTCATTTTTCTAAAAATCAATGCGTTGTTTAACGATTTACTTTAATTTATGCACTTGCAATCCATTGGAGTAAACCCGTTCCGCGTTAGCGGCGTGGTCCTTGGATTTGCATTATTACTATTAGTTAAATTAGTTAAGAATTCTCACACCAGTCCCATGACTGACCCATTGTTTGCTTCCACCTTTACAAACTCGGGTGCTGTAATAACCAGGAAATCCGAGCCAATTTAAAAAATTTATTTTGGCAATTTTAGTGAATTTTGATTATTTAAAATGAATTATTTTAAATAATATCATCGAGAAATTTTATTTGAATAGAATTAGAACGTATATATTTATATACGTCGTCGTTAGAATATAAAAAGTTATTTATATATATAAAAGGAATTGAAAATGGCGCGGTAGTTCGATAATTCGATTTCAAAATTCAAATGAATGTACAGGATTCAAAATAAACCGGATTATAGTGAAACCAAAAATAATAGAATCTAATTGTGAATATCTTTCCAACAAATCCGAAAAATTGAAATTTCATAGTGAGAATCAAAAGATATGTCCAGTTGAAAATTTAGAATAGTCGCTATGGAATTTCGGCCCTTAAAATAGCCATTTTGCAAACGACCTCGGATTTCGACGAAACCGCTTTTGTTGGATCCGTAATGTCAAGTTATTGCTTGATTTCAAATTTCATAATTTTTCGAATCAATATATGAGCGTAGCAAAGGAAAACGCGTTTGACCAGTTTCAGTTGATTTTAATCGACTGGAAAATGGCCATTTTTCAAACGGTCTCGTAATCCGACGAAATTAGCTTTGTTAGGACCGTATCGTCAATACGAAGCTAGAAAATATTTTTCGGGAATTTTTAGAGGCTGTGTGTGACCCCGGAAAATTAAAATATGCGTTCAAATTGAACATATATAGATTTATATTTTAATTTGAACGGAAACCAGTCGAAACGGTCGAATTGGCCTGCGATATATGTCCCGTTGTGTTCGAAATAGGGGTAATTAGCTAGGGGCGATAGTCGTTGGGTGTCGTTTGGAGATTGTATGAAAAGTCAACTTAAATTGAAATTCATAATAGTATATTAATATTATATATAAATAACTCCTATCTCTCTCCTTTCCCTCCCCATTATTTACGGATCTGAGAAATCAAATATAAAAAAAAGGGGGCTCGCCATCGTTCACGCGCTCGCCCTGGCCATGCTCGCGCCACCGCTCGCCGGCGGTTAGCACCCCGCTGCCTCGACCTCAGTCCCCCCCTCCGGCCTCTCGTTCCTCCTCTTCTCCTCTGTAGAAAGCCGCTAACGCCCTAGGCCCCCCCTCGTCCAAAACGCCATCGCCACCACCGCCCTCACCTGCCGCACCTCCACCCTCTCCTTCCCCGTTCTCCATTCCTCCTCCAGCCCAATCTCTGATTGTCGAGCGCAGCCCCCCACCCTGTCAGAGCCGCACCCCCCTCAAGCCCCCAAACCACCGTATGACCACCATACGCCCTTCAGCCTCTGGCCACCCTCCGACGCGAAGCCCCTCCACTGATCGAAAAAAAACAGTAAGTTTTCAGATCTTTTTATTTGTTTAAAGTTCAAATTTTTATTTGTTTAAAGTTAAGGTTTTATGTATATAAATGGTAATTTCAGTTTATAAAAATCATTTTTTATTTATAGGAAACATAGTATTAAAATTTTGATTTTTATAATATAGAAAGGTTAAAAATACAATTTCTATATAATGTGAAGAATAAAAATTTGATTTTTATAATATAGAAAGTTTAAAAATATAATTTTATATAAGCAGCAGATTAAAAATATAATTTTTATATAGTTATGATAATAAAAATTCAATCTTTGTATAAGAAGTAGAAATATAAAAATATGATTTTTATATAGAAAGAAGCGTTGTAAATATATGAAGTGAAATAAAATCTGAACTTTATTTTATCGTGAAGTAGAGAGAATATAAAAAATGTGATTTTTATATAAGTAGTGAATACGGACGACGGAAGTGATATTCAAAAGGCGAGAACGACGAAGATTTCTACATGAGAAGAGTCGTGGCGTTGGTTTAGCTTGTCGGTGAGAACTTCTCACCTTTAATTTTGTTTTCTAGTTAATAATATATACTAGGATGCAGACGGTGTTTAGTAGCACCCGACACCCGTCGTCCACAGACCATGGACAGGTTGTATGCTTGGTTGTTTGATTTTGATGTGTAGTTGATTGTGTGTTGTGATGTGAAATGAAATAAAATATTTATATAGTTGAAAATATTTTATAGTCAAAAATAGAATTTTTAATGTGTATATGGAATGAAATCAAAATAAACAAATCGGACGATTTGTTTGTATACACACGTTTCACTGATATTGATTGGGACGATAAATTTTACACATCGCCCAACTGCACAAATAAAATCTGTGTTTGATTGTTTGAAACCCCACACGGGTATTGGGATGATATATGACATACACTAATCCCAATAATTAGTTGTATGTCGATCGATTGATTGACAGACTGTTATGAGCGTTAAATATTTATATTTGATGCTTATACAATGTGGAATGCACTTTGGATGATGGTCGATTATTCATCGTTGTTATTGTATACATGTGTTGTAGAAAATCCATATAATTAACATTATATGGTAATTGATTGGGCCTCATTCCAGATTTGAAATAGAAATATTTGAAAAAGAAATATTTGAAATAGAATATTTGAAAATAGAAACATATGAAGCCGTGTTGATTAGATTGACGCCATTTTGACATGAACAATATTTATATCGATTATATTCATTTTTATAATGAATATTAAAAAGTGCTTTCAAAATCGAATATTTTGAAATGAAATTCGAATTATATTGAAAAGAATAGAAATTCAACTTAAGTTGAAATTGAATTGAATAGAATTGAAATTCGAATTAAACTGAATAGAATTGAAATTCGAATTAGATTGAAATAGAATTGAAATCGTTTTGAATTGAATTTAAAACGTATTGAAATTGAAATAAAAATCGATTTGAATTGAAATCAATTTGAAATGAATTTAAAATGAATTTATAAGGAGAAATTCAATTTTGATTTGAATTTGAAATGAAGTGGAAATCGTTTTGAAAACGAATTTAAAAACGATTTATAAAATACGTTTTAAAAGGAAATCGACGAAGGATATATTATATATATAATATAATGGCCTGAAAAGAACGCGTCGTGCCGCGGCAGTTCATGAATTTCGACCATTGACTTCGAATGGACGTTGCGGGAGATCCAACCGTCGGATTCTCCTAAAACCGGAACCGTTGGGATCGTATTGAAAAGAGCTTTCTAACGAACATTAGAGATTTGAAATCTAACGGTTGGATTTTGAATTATGTCCAAATCAAATTTGGAAAAGGTCGCTGTAAGTGCAGTTCGATGGCCATTGATGGAAATCGACTGTACGGGCCTTGATAAAATTATTAAAAATATCAATAATTTGTGTAAAATCATACGAAATGGTTTGTGAAGAATTGGGATGAAAAACTCCATATTTGAAAAGATAAAAATAGATTTTTATCGAAATGAACTAGTTTTGAACTAAAATTATAATTCAATTATTTTTGAAATAAATAAAGTGAATTTGAAATGGTTTTGAAATATAACCAGAATTTCCAAAAATTGAATTGGAATGGATTTGAATCGAAATTGTCTTTGGAATATTTCGATGTTGGATTTCGTGATTATACAAATGTTGTTATGGAAATTTGAAAGATATATTAATATCGTTATTTCCAATACGATATTTGTTGGTCGTAGGATTTGATATTGAATATAAGCCGATATATTTTCTCTTCAGAGCCTTGTATTTAATATCAAATGTGATTTGGGTTTGTCGTGAGTGGTGTCTTCATTAACACTGTTCTTAAGCCCAGTTGAGAAAAAGATTAAATATTTTTATTTAGATTTAATGAAGTGTACCAATTAAATAATATTTAATTGGAATTGAATTGATATTGATTTTTGGGTTTATCGTGAACAGTGTTTTAAATAACACTTGTTCTTTAACCCGATAATTAATGAAATGTGATTTTGGGTTGTCGTGAATGGTATCTTCAATAATACTATTCTTAGACCCAAAGGATTTAAGAAAATCAGAAACTAACTGGAGATTAGTTAAGCTGAATGGTTTCTGGGGTATTGATCTGATGTTGGTTTCGGCCTTCGGGGTTAATACTTAGGGAATTGCTCACTTGCTAATTTACGGTTAGGGACTGATTGAAATATGATGTGATTTTGGGTTTATCGTGAACCGTGTTTTAAATGACACTGATTCTTTAACCCAGTTAGATTAAAACTAAGTGGAGTTTTAATGAATCTTTAATTAGATTGAAATGATCGAGAATGGAGTATCACCAGTTTTGCTCCATGCGATAGTTAAATCTTTAATTAGATTTGAACGTGAAATGGTAATTGAATTTACTGATAACATCGTATTGTTAGATATGAAGTATTACCAGTTTTACTTCATGGGATGAATAGGTTGGAATTGGGAAATAAAATAAATGATTACTTCGGTGTGGTTCGCTAATCCCGACTAGTTTGAAGTGATATTTAAAAGGAAGATTAAAGAATAAATTCAAGGAATTTATCTTTGATAAAATTAATAGGAACATTTCCCTATGAATGTGAAATTTAGAAACTAACTGTAGGTTGGCTAAGATGAATGGTTTCCTGAGTATTGATCTGATGTTGGTTTCGGCCTTTGGGGTTAATATTTGTGGAATTATTCTCTGGCAAATTTACGATTAGTGACTGATGAATTGGAATGAGGCATATGTTGTGTTTGTGTAACACTTGTTTACTATATACGCGAGTTATTCGGAAAGACCGGGTTTATCCCATTTTGAATAACTGATACGACGATAAGTCGAAGATGAAGACGGTGGTTGAAGACCGGAGGTCTTCACGTCGTTTGGATAATTACTTATGATTTTGATTGGGCCGTACACCCAAGAGGAGGGAATCAGTTGGTGATCGTCCAGACGTACTTGGAGATCGATGGATATGCGGGGTACTAGGTGCCTCCTGTTTCGTTCAAACCCAGAATGAACTTATAGATGGACTGTGTGTCTGACATCGGATTTCATTCTGTGTGATTGATATCGATTGCATAGCGTGAATTGCCTGTGTGGCATGCTAAGATGCAAATGATCAAGGCTTCTGTTGAAAAGCAAAGTCTTGTGGTTGATGATCAAAGCACGACCTGTGTGGCGTAGCTTTGTGTAACGTTGAATCACGAGCCTCACACCCCGGTGGTGAACCAAAAACGGGAGAGGACCTCAGGGAGGACATGCGTTTCTTTCTAGCTAGAAGTGGCGTCAGTGGTTTTACACGCCCTGACGAGTTTGACTTATGTGGTTGTTGGTGTTACGAGGCGCCACAGTTTGATCGGACGATCCGGGTCCGATGGAGTCATTTGTTGGCTCATTTACGCCCCATAGGGCGGAGAGACGTATTGTTCAGGCATTTTAATCCACATCGGTGGACCGGCCCTGTCGCTCCAAGGGCCCACCTGAGTCTAGGTCCTGAGACATGGGCTAGATTGTCTCGAATCGGTTGAGGACGATCCCTAGCCTCAGTTCACAGATGGAAATCCAATTTTCAAATACGTGACTTTGCGGTTTTGATTGTAGAGCCTAGTATGGCGACATGATATATGGTACCCATGCCGTCTATGATTGATACTTATGATTTGAAGTTGTTTTATACACTATGCACTTATTAGTATCAAATGATTTGTTTTAAATGTACTAAGCATTTTTGGCTATTATAAGGGAAAACCCTTTCCTCCGTCTTGCGTTGCATTGTGTAATAGGACCTGGGTCTTATAATAGCTTCATTTTTCTTTATTTAGCATTGCGCTGTTTGTTTTATGCACCGGCATTCTTGGGAGGAAACCCGTTCCGCATTAGCGGCGTGGTCCCTTGATTTACCTAACTTTAAAATAAAGATTAATAACTGTTTTAGTTCCCACACCAGTCACATGACTGACCTGGTGTTTATTGTTTTAACCTAAACTCTGGGTGCCCTTATTTTGACACGGGAAGCTAGTAGTTTCGGTTTTGTAGATGTATATTCACAGGATCCTGGTTTACAGCTGGAATGATATCCGGAAAGCTTTGTATCCGTATATCTCCTTCAGTTGTGTATTGTATTATTTTTCGCTGTTATGTAATGTATTGTAATCTCTGATATTTTTCTGTTGTGTAATATTTATTTTTACTCTGTATATTCTTGTAATCTGATGGAATTGTTGTAATAAACAATGAAATGTTCTTCCGTCTGTGTTCTATTTTGTCGTGTTCTCAAAACAATCAGGCGTTTCGAACGGTCTTGATCGGTTTAGCGACTGATTCGGATCGAGCGAAATTCCTTGTTGTCACAGGTGCCCTCCTTCCACACGGGCAGTCGAGTAGTTTGTCTACAGGTTCTTATCTCGAGCAGGATTCTGGATTGAAGCCTTAAGCTGTGTCCAGAGCATAGAAAGTCTTCCGCTATATTGTATTAAAATATTGTAATTTATCTTCCGCTGTAATTTCATTCGATGTACTCTGATATTCTGTACTCTGATGTAACATTATTTTAATGTTTATAAAAGTCTGCTGTTGTTGTTCTGATGTGTTGTAGCCCAAAGTAAGCGTATCTGACAATTTCCCGCAAGGGCAATTTTCGGGTCGTTTCATTTTGGTATCAGAGCTTTGGTTAGCTCAAATCTTTGGGGTACAACTCGTTAGAACTGAACAAAAGACTCATCAGAGATTGGATTAGTAATATCCAATAAGAATACTCATTAAAGATAGGATCAGCAGTATCCTAGAATGAGAAAACTCATTAGAGATGGGGTTAGTAATGCCCTAGAGTGAGTTGAGAGTAACAAGTTTATAATTAACGTATTTTTAATTATATAATCTATTTTAGAAAATATGATTTTTGAATATACAAAAGTTATACATTTTAAAAGTTAATCAACTAATTGATTGATGATTGTGTAGTGTAATAATTAGTTCAACTAAAAAATTTATAGAAACGGATTAAAGAATGAAAGATGAGATAGAATACTTAAACAACCTTAGCTTCGTTCCTTCTCGAGGACGAAAAGTTCTTAAGTGGGGGAGACTGTAACAACCCTGAATTTTGGGGTAAATTAAAAAATTTATATTAAGTAATTTTAATGAGTTTATGATATTTAAAATAATTTATTTAGAATAATAATGATTAAAAATTGATTTAGATCGAAGTTAGAATGAATAATTTAATTTTAATTATAAAAGGAGTCAGAAATAACGCGGTAGTTTGAAAAGTCAAACTTGAACTTTGACCGACCGTACGGGATGCAAAATTTAACGGATTTTAGTGAAACCAAAAATATTAGAATCTATTTAAAAATATCTTTCTAAAAAATCTAAAAAATTGAAATTTCATAGTGGGAATCAAAAGTTATGCCCAAATTAAAATTTAGAAAGGTCGCTAGGAAATTTATATAGGTCAAAAATGTTACTTTTTGCATACGAAGGAATTTGGACTCGAAACCACTTCCATTGAGTTCAGAATGACGTTTCTATATTGCAAACAATAAACACTTATATATTTCGAGTTTCGGAAATTATTTGTTTAAAAATGTATTTTTAATATTAAATATATACGCCTTGAAAATAGCTATTTTTCAAACGACCTCTGTTTTCGACGAAACCACTTTTGTTGGATTCGGAATGTCAAAATATAGTTCAGTTTAATTTTTCATAATTTTTTGAATTAAATTGTAGCCGTAGCAAAAAGATTTCAGTTTTGTCAATTTCGGTCAATTTTAATCGACTTGAAAATAGTCATTTTTCAAACGGACTCAGAATTGAACGACATTAATTTTTCTAGGTCTGCAGCGTCGAAACATAGCTAAATATATTTTTCGGGAATTTTTGAAGTTAATTTGTGACCCCGGTGAATTTTCATGTACGGTTGAATAAAAAAATTAAAGGATTTACATTAAAAATAAATAAAAAACGCTGTGAACTTCGAAATTGGGCCTCAAAATATGTCCCATCGCGTTCAGAAGACGTCAAAACATTAAGATAGACAGTAAGCATGTCTAATTCTGAGTTCGGGCCAAATCGGACCTTAATGGGCTAATTAGTGAATATAATAATATAAATATACTCCTTAATCCCAACCCTAATCCTTTCCTACTAAAACCCAGCCGCCACTTCAGGTTTCATGGCCTAGAATGACCGAAACTTCCTCCCTCAATCTCTCCCACCTCTCTACGAATTAGAAGACAAAGTATATACCATTTCGAAACTCTTCTCCTCCTCTACCATTCCATAAGGTGATGATCGGATTTAGGCAAGAGATTTGGCTGAACCCATCCCCTCAACCCGCGGCCAAACAGCCCCCACCGCCCCCTGTAGGCCCCACCGCACCCTCCACCACCTAGGGCGCATGTATAGCCCTCTCCTTCCTCTCCGATGTGCCACACTCTGATCGTCTTCAAGCTTCACCAATCTCGAGTTAAATGGCAACCTAGTTTTGAAGGTTATGAGTTCAAAAATGAAAAATGGGACGGCTTGGAACATAGAAGAGAAAGAAGGAGAGAGGTTGACTTTTTCAACCTTTAATTATTTAATTAATTTAAATTCAATTTTGTTCAATCTTAATTTAACGATATCTCATTCATACGAACTCCGATTCGAACGATTTGAGGTGCGCCACTATCCTGAGAACGAGATCTTCGCAGTGAAACTAATTAGTCCTGATTCTGAAGAAGTCGAATTTTTGCCAAATTTTGGGTCTGAACCGCGCAGAACCCAGTAACGAGGTGAGAATTCTATTTTAAAATAACAATATTTATTCATTTATCCCACTACAAAATTTATATTCATCTTATATAAAATTCACGTTATTGTTGTGTATATTTATTCGGTGATTGGTTGATGATTGCGATGAGTTATTGAACTAATTTGTGAAATTTCTGGATTTAAGAATAATATATGTATATATATATATATTTAGATTGTTTTTTTGATTGTGATATAAAAAAAACATTTGTAATAGAAAACACATATAGATTGTTGTGTAAAATTGAGATTGATGTATGTCGGTTGTAGTGAATTGTTAGATCGAAACATATGTCATTCACTGAAATATTTAGTTTAGATTAAAAGTATCCATTAGTTAATTAAGTATATATTAGCAAAATTCGCCTTTTCATATAGAAAGTGTATGTTAATAAAATTTCTCTTTTCATATGGAAAACGTATGTTAACAAAATTTGTCAATGTATGTAGAAAAGGTTATGTTATCAAAATTTGTCATTTTATGTAGAAAAATAACCTTTTGGTTAGAAACCTGTTAGGAAAATAAAAATAACATTTTTATTAGAAATTTGGTATGTAAATAAAAAGATCACTTTACATAGAAATTACATTTTATGTAAAATATGGCATTAGACATAGAAATTACATTTTATGTAAAATATGACATTGGAAATAGAAATTACATTTTTTGCGAAATATGACGTTAGAAATAGTTAAACAACATTTATCATTTTTGTCTATTGAATTTGTTGGGAGGGTTTTATTGTCATTTTTTTCAAAATAAAAAGATCATATTTTAATATTTTTTAGCGTCGTTTTGTTTAAAATAAAAAGATTTGATTTTTAGTGTCGTTCTGTTTTAACTAAAAAGAATAGTTTTTAGCGTCAAAATTGCTTACGCTAAAAAGAACTTATTTTTAATGTGGATTGTTTCAATTAAAAAGAATGGGATTAAAAGATTGCCTTTTTATGTAATATTGTTGTTTTCATTAAAAAGCATTGACGACAAACAAAGTTATCTTTTTATTTGTTTTGTCGAAATGTTAGAAGTGGTTTAACAAAAAAAAATTCCCTTTATGTTAGAAATATGTCATTTGTTATTATAAATCTGTGTAAACAAATATATCACGGTTGTTTTGATTGAAAATAAATACCTCATGGTTGTTAAGATAATATAGTTGAAAAAAACAAATATATCATATTTGTTTTATTGAACCCAATATCTCATGTTTGATTAAGATGAAATGGTTGAAACCAAAATATCATTTATGGTTAATTAGAGATTTGTTAGGAAATAACATTATCATTTTATTTTGTTTAGTTTACATAGAAAATGTTTACAAATAAAATATTCTGTTATAAGTTACTAGTACATATAGAAAAGATTAACAAATAAAATATATATTTATTTGTCACTAGAGTTCATAAGAAAGAGGTAGGGAAATAAAAGTGTTATGTTAGATGAAAATAAAATGTAAAGGGAAAAGGAAAAATCCAAAATTTCCATTTTGGTGAAGAAAAGGAATGAAAAGCAAAATTTACATTTTGGTCAAAGAGTAGAAAAGAATACATTTTATTTAATGTAGTCAAAGAATAGAAAAGATTTCACTTTTCTATAAGGTGACAAATGAATGTAAATGGATGATTACATTTTATATGTAATCAAAGCAAAGTATTTAAAATTACATTTTTCAATGTAAATAAAGATTTCATAGAAATTTATATTTTCCTATGTAAATAAAGAATGAAATGAAAATTTGCATTTTTAAAATGTGAATTTACACTGTATGATAAAAATTACATTTTTATATGTAATTTATATATGAATTTACATCGCATGATAAAAATTACATTTTTATACGTAATTAAGTTATGAACTTGCATTGTAATAAAGATCACATTTTTATATGTAAACAAAAGTATAATTTATACCGCATAAATAAAAATTTACATTTTTATATGTAATTAGAAGAGAGAATTTGCACTGTAAATAGAATTCCATTTTTTTTATGTCAATTATGTCAATATAAAAGTATGTCATTTATGATAGTAGACAAAGTTAGAATTTAAAGAGATTACCTTGTTAATTGTCAATGTGTTAAATTAAGAAGATTTTGGTTTCAAAATGTTATCAATTTTGAAATAAAGGAATGTTTTTATTTTGTATTCAATTAATGAAATTAATTGACGTTGGTTTAAAAAGATTACATCTTTGGCGTCAATATATTAAAGTAAAAAGATATGGTTTTAAAATTGTACATCTTGAAAATATTTTTATTAGAAAATCATAAAAATAGGGAAAGTTACAATTTTTATTAAGATACTTGAAATCAAGAGATTTTGAAATAAAGAATACCTTAAAATTAAGATTCTTTAATGTAAAGGATAATTTCAAATAATGAAATGTTTTGAAAAAATAATAATTATAATTATAAATTATAATTGTGCTTGGACACGAGGTTAGGTTACATTTGTGGTGGAAGTCTGCTCGGAACCAACCGGCATATCCAGCAGCCACAAATGTTGAATCTAATGCGAGAGGTCTCAGTGCCAAATACGAAACGGGCCATGACACGAGGTTAAGCCCAACTTGTGGAATAAGTCTGCCCGGAACCGAACGGCCTATCCAGCATCCACAAGTTGTAGGCCTAATGTGAGAGGTATGGCCCATATTAAAATATAAATGGATAACTTAGAAATTGACGTTATTTTCACACCGTTATGTGTTAATAATTAAATGAATATTTTCACCTCCATGTTTGTTATAAAAGAAAGTTACATTTTTAATATAATAAGATAAGGATTATAAAGTTTTACATTTTTCTTAATGTAAATATTAGAAAAGTTACATTTTTTTTAATGTAAATAAAAGGAAAATAGGAAATTACATTTTTATATGTAATTGGTGTAATATAGAGACCGACATTTTACAATGTAAACAAGGATGAAATAGAAATTATACTTTTATATGCAAATAAAAGAGTTTCCATTTTTCAATGTGAACAAAAGAATGATTAGGAATTTATATTTTCCAATGTAAATAGAATATGAAATAAAGGTTACATTTTCAATATAATAATATATTCAAGTATAAGTATACATTTCTCAATGTAAATAAAATAGGAACAGAAATTTACATTTTTCAGTGTAAATAATAAGATTAGAAATTTACATCTCTAAGGAACGGATTTTCATTAGAAAAATAATGAAACCAAATATACATTTGGTGTAAATTGAAAATTGGAAGAGTAAAATATACATTTTTATGTTTTGGATGTGTATGTAAAGTAAAAATAGCGATAGATCGTTATAAATTATTAACAACGATATGAAATGGTTTTCAAATTTATATATGCGAGAGTTTTTTGGAAAGTCCGAGTTTACTCTCATTCCAAATAATGATACGACGTTCGAAGAATTAAAGACGACGATTGAAGACCGACGATCTTCACATCGAATGGGTAACTAGTGTTGAGGCTCTTGATTGATTTACTCCCAAGACGGGGCTAAAGCGGTAGTTATCCGGACGTAGTGCAGATTTGTACGAATTTGGCTTTCGCTCAGACCCAGAGCATAAGCTTATAAATGGAATGTGTGTCTGACATTGTACTCCTTTATATTGTATTTATTGATTTTTTGTCGAATGTATGAATGTTTGGTGGCAGAGAATTTATTCTCTTGCTTAACACCCTTTCATATACTTCGGCAAAGGATTGGTAGTGTGATATGGAGTGACGATGTGGCATGCTAAGATGCATATGATCAAGGCTTTGTTGAAAAGCAGACCTTGTGGGATGATCAAAGCATAGCCTGTTTAGGCATAGCTTTGTGTATAGCGTGACTTCGCGAGCCTCACACACCGGCGGAGTCTAAAACGGGAGAAGGGAACACAGGGAGAGCAGCACGTTTCTTTCTATCTAGTAGTGGTGTTTGGGCTTTAACACGGCCCGACATTTTAGTTATGTGGATGATGGAATGAGGCGCCTCGGATGATAGGTCCTATAGGACCGGGAAACGTGTGTTCAGGAATAACTAATCCGCAACTCGTATGGTGGACCGACCCTGTAGCTATCCAAGGGTTCACTATCGGGGGATCCTAAGACATTAGCTAGAGTGTCTCGAATCGGTAAGGAGCTCCTCCCTAGCCTTGACTCATGATGGAAATCCAAACTTCCAATACGAACCCACGGTTTTGATTGTATTACTAGTATGAAAGCATAGTATTATGGTATCTATGTGTCCTAGGATTGATACATTATGATTGAACTGTTTTTGAAACATATGTACACTAATAATAATATCAAAATCCGTTTTTATCGTATCAAGCATTTTTGACCATTATAAGATAAAACCCTATCCTCCGGTTTTCGTTGCATTGTGTGCTGGGACTTGGGTCTTATGATGGTTTCATTTTTCTAAAAATCATTGCGTTGTTTAATGATTTACTTTAATTTATGCACCGACAATCCATTGGAGTAAACCCGTTCCGCGTTAGCGGCGTGGTCCTTGGATTTGCTTTATTACTATTAGTTAAATTAGTTGAGAATTCTCACACCAGTCCCATGACTGACCCATTGTTTGTTTCCACCTTTACAAACTCGGGTGCCCTCCCTCCACACGGGCAGTCGAGTAGTTTGTCTACAGGTTCTTATCTCGAGCAGGATTCTGGCTTGAAGCCTAAAGCTGTGTCCAGAGCATAGAAAGTCTTCCGCTGTATTGTATTAAAATATTGTAATTTATCTTCCGCTGTAATTTTATTCGATGTACTCTGATATTCTGTACTCTGATGTAACATTATTTTAATGTTTATAAAAGTCTGTTGTTGTTGTTCTGATGTGTTGTAGCCCAAAGTAAGCGTATCCGGCGATTTCCCGCAAGGGCGATTTTCGGGTCGTTTCATGCAACCTTTAGCTCTGATACCAAATGTGACACCCCATGCCCGTTAATGTCACACTTTATCAGAATGCATTAAGTTCCGTGAAGCGTTATAGGTAAACAAAAACATAATCTCACAAGATGGATATAAAAATAGCAACGGATATTTAAAACTTGATTATTCAGCAGAAAAGCATCGTAGTCTCAACCAGTTACAACATCAGGCTAAAATACTGAAACCAAATACATAAACCGAAACATCTGGCTTGCGCTAAAAACCATCATAGTACAGAAATGTAAAATCATAGTCCCCAATAATAGCCATGATAAAGTACACAAATAGTCGAAGCGATACATCGAAGCAGATCCAAGCAAAAACAGAGAGAGTCCTAATCACGACTGAGCGTTCCCACCCTGAGAACCTGAGGGGCAAAGGGAAGAGAGAAAGGGAAACAAAAAGGGTCAAACATAAAGTCTGGCGAGTCCAGTGACTTTTAGCATATAAAGAAGTAAGAGTATCATGACAGGCATATAAAACTGGATGAGAGATAACAGTATCATATAACAGGTATAACTAGGATGAACTGGATAAGCAGAATAAACATGATAATATGGACCAAGCTATGCTTTTCAGTTACTTTTCTCTACACCAATACTAGTATAACAGGTTTTATGACAGAATTAGGTGTTCCCTAATATAATAGAAACAGAATGATCCCAACAGAAACATAATGGTAGTTTAGGTGTACTCTAGTTACATAACCCAAACAGAAATAATAGGTACCTCAACAGAATATAACTGGTGTTATCCCAAACAGAAATAGCAGATACCTCAACAGAAATAGAAAGGACTAGACATACCCTAATTACTACCCCAAGCAATCGGCTCCCTAATGCGTAAATACCCTGTGTTGGCCCCACAATAGGGTGTATTACTTCCTAAAGTGGAAACATACAGAAGGGCACAGATCTATTTACTGGTGCCACATCGGCTTATTTTCCCCTACAGATCGGATCCATGGACGCCCATGATTCCGTGGGAACGCGCCCGTATACACCCCCTTTTTAGATGAACATCTTACTATTAGTTCAGTATACGTGCCCTGACCCCTACCTAGTGCGGGGTCCCCGTTTAATACAAGAATGGGTTACCGACTGATATCGGTCCCACACAGTAGATGATACAAGCTAAACCCCTAAAACTTGTGTCCCCCAATTTACTAGGGTTTTAACAGGTTAAGTCTGACCGCATAACCCTTACAAATTCAACAGGTTACAGATTAACAGGTTTGTATAACCCCCACAGATTTAACAGGTTAAGTTTTACAGGTTCTTATAAGCATCACAGATTTAACAATTTTAATTTTATAGGTTCATATATCCCTAACAGATGTAACAGGTTAAGTCTTACAGATTAACAGGTTCATATAGCCCCAACAGATTAAACAATGTTTAATTAACCCCATAGTTTTAACAGATTTACTTAAACCCCACAGATTTAATAGATTCCACATGTTACATACAGTTCCATTAACATATTCCACTCAATCTTTCAACTAAGCCTACAGAATAAAATGTTCATACACCTCAAATTTTCAGTCGTATTCCACAGTACAAAATATGCCCCAAATTTTCCTCTTTTATTTTCATTCCTAAACATTCCCCAATTGTCCCAGTTTCGTTCATACGTATGTCTCTTACGGTATTGGCCTAGGCTCGAAGGTAGCTTAGGCTTATAAAATAAAAAGGGAATAAGAGAGGGAGAAGAACAAAAGTAGGCATATAATGACAACTGAACAACAGAAGAAGTGTATGGTAAAATACATGTAATTATAACATAACTATTTAGATATGAATCAGTTTCTTAACAGGCGTAGGCTCAGATCCAGTTAGATATTTATATCTAAAAGTAACTTGAACCTACAAAGATTCGATTTAAAGAACAGAGGAAAATATGCTGATGTTGCAGAATGGATTCTTGTATAAGTCATATAAGAATTGTCTTGATTCAATTCAAGTTTGGGCAGCATCTCCACGTCTTCATCTTAAATTTTTAGAACAGAGGTTTGAGGAAGAAGTATGAAGAAGTGTAATTGATTTGATGGGAGTGCATGCCTTTATACAGAGTTTACAAGACAACCCTTAACCATCAGATCCCTGTTTTTAAATCTAATCCGTTCAAAAAAATACCGAACCTGGATAATAAAACAGTCTAGAAACAGAAAAATGAAGGTCGGTACACCGCGTGTGGATCGACCTACCCCCACCTGAGTCGATCCACAATGGATCTGGTTCCCGTCCCTTGCCGCCTTCATTTGCCACTCGTTTATTTGAGCTATTTTGAATTATATTTACATATATCCTTCTTACATGTATATAAAATTCAAACTTTAATATCTTCCTTATACGATGTCCGTTTTACGCAAACTCGAAGTGTATCTGAACCAGAATTCCAAGATGAACACAATGGTACAGTCCATTTTACTTAATCCCTGGTATTTAATTAAGTATCTCTTTAGTTTATTAATGTTTAAAAAATGACGGGGTGTTACAATTGTGGTTAGCCCGTAGAGTCAGCTGATTATATTTCACTTGGAAGAAAATAATTGCCTTTTTGGAAAATTCAAGTAGAAACTACGATATTAGGATATGAACTTGAAGAGTTTGTCCTTGATACATTGTGCATACCACCAAAGGTCATCATTGACCAAGAAAACAGAACAATTAGTAATGATGAATACATAACATATCTATACGAAACAAACTTATAAGGTCCTAGTTATTATCCTCAATAAGCGTAAATATGTAGTGTCATATTATTAGTTGTATAACAACAAATGAAATATGGGCTACTATGAAAAGTATTCAATACGTAATCTGTTGCTAAGTTGATGCACTACAAGAAACAATTGCAAATCATATAGAAAGATAATATCAACATGAGGGAATATCTATCAAAAGTGAAAAACATATGTGACTTGTTACAAGCTCCTGGATATCCAAATCAAATTTGATCAAATTCTTTGCATCTCGAATGGCTTTTGCGATGATTATGATCTGTTGTGGTTGTGACAGTCTCTAACAAAGTTCTACCTTCCATAGATGATGTGAATTCTACTCTAAAAAAGCCAAAATTAATAATAAAAGGTCTCAAAATTTTGACTACCGTGTCAACTTTGCATCAAATTTCAAAAGAAAAAGAATCAAAATAATAACATCAAAAAATATGCGCTTCTCAAATAGATCAAGAGGAAGAGGTAGATAAAGCAATAATAACAAACCAAGGTATTAGATTTGTGAAAAAGTTGGACACACTGCAGCGAAATGTTATTTTGAATTTAACTCTAGCTATAGTACTGGCCAGAATACAAATAGTTTGAGAAACACAAAATTTTGTGACAACGTTATGCAAATGCAGCATGATATTATCAACCAATCTAAATCTGATAAAAGTACCAATCAGGTTGAAATGGCCAAAACTGACCACAATCAAGATGAAGCATATCATCCAGATTCAAGAGCAACTAATCATATAACAAGAAGTCTTGACAATCCAATCTTGGTAGTAAGGAGTACAGAGGTAAACAATTAATAAACATGGAAAATTGTAAGACTGTTCAAATTTCTCATATTGGTAATGCTTATATTAAAGGAAAGAGAGATATTTCTTTATAATTTATAAAGAGTGCTAGAGATAAAAAAGAATTCAATAAGTGTATCATAGTTTGCAAATGATAATAAGATCTATTTTGAGTTTTATCGTAGTTATTGTTTAGGTAGAGATATTCTAACTAAAGAAATTCTTTTTCAAGGTAATGTTGAAAAGGGATTAATCAAATCTGATTCTATTTACAATAGAAATGTTTCAAATATGAAGGAAAAATCATGATCTTGTTGAAATAAGTAGTGATGATAGTAACTTGGATGTTTTTTATCTATGGCACAACAAACATGATCACCCATGAGAAAAAATTGTAAGTAAATATTGTAAGATAATAAAGCAGCCTTTGTTAACAAGTCATTACCATATATATGTTCCTATCGATGGATAAAAGTCATAGATTACCATTTGGTCTGCTAGAATTAGTTGCTACAGATCTCTAGGGTCTAACCCTAAAATGTTCAAATTTTGGTAATAAGTATTATATCTCTTTTGTTGATGGATTTTCTAAAAACACTAGGATATATTTACTTAAAGCAAAATCTAACACTCACAATGCAATTATTAACTTTATAAACATGATTGAAAAACATATTAACATTCAAATCAAAACTATCCAGTTTGATTACGGCATGAAATTTAATGTACTCAAAAAAGGGATAGTTCATAGAATCACTTTTCCCTACTATGAACAAAATTTTCTAATTGAGAGAAACATGAATGTCTTGTAGAAATGGTATAACACTTCTTTCTCATGCATCTACGCCCATTAAAGTTCTAGCTAGAGGCTTTACTAGCGTAGTTCACTTAATTAATAAATTACAAACCAAAGTTTTTGAAGGATTATGATTATGATTACGTCTTTTAAAAAACTCTATAATATTAAGCCTGATTTTCGTATGTTGAAGTTTTTTGGATGTCTTTGTTTGCTTAAGGCCATACAACACACATAAACTGAACTTTAGGTCCAAGCCATGCACAGTTCTTGGATATGCACAAAATCGTAAAGGATATAAATGTTATGTTGATAGAGGAAGAATATTTATTAGAAGGCATATAGATTTTAATCATAATACTTTCCCTTTTAGAAAAGAAGGAATAAAAACTACAACAAAAGTTTACAATGGAAAAGCTTTCGTACCAGATTTACCTAGATACACAGACGTGTGGCAAAAAGATGAAATGGATTGTTGATGTCCGAGATCACAACCAACTGCATCATCTCAATTCTGTCGTGAGAGCCTCTCAGCCTCACTAATCAATCACGTGCACAAACACAAAAAAGTGAAGAAAGAGAGTCATTACAACAATCAGAAAGTTTTCGTAATAATACTGCATGTTAAACATAGACAATTAATCTCAAATAGAGCCACAAGTCACGTCTGGACATCCTATTATCACTAAATCCAAAGGTGAAATTTTCAAGCCTAAAATTTATTTGGCTATCACTGTTATAGAGGAGCTGCGACCTTATGATCAAGCTATCAAAGATAAAAACAGGAGATCAGCTATGAATGATGAGTACAGCGCTTTGATTAAGAACAAAACATGGGAACTTGTATGTCCATTAAAGGGTAAAAACATAGTAGGACGTAAATGGACATGAAGGATTTACAAAAATACAAATGGATCAATCAATAAATAAAAGCAAGACTTCTTGTTAAAGGGTGTACACAAGAATATGGTTTTGATTCCAAGGAAACCTTTTCTCCCGTTATCAAACCAACAACTGTGAAGCTCTTCTCACTATTGCTTTGATCAAGAATGGGAACATCAATAAATTTGATGTGAATAATGCTGTTTAAATAGAGTAGTGCAAAAGAAAATCAACAACCAATAGCCACAAGGATACAACATGAACAAAAATTATGTATGTAAATTGAGCAAGGCAATATATGGTCTTCGACTGGCTCTAAGAGTCTAGTTCAAAAAATTAAGAGCCACACTAACAGCTATGGGTTGTGAATCCATAAAATTTGACAATTCTTTATTTATTAAATTCAACAATTCATCAACTATATTTGTTCTAATATATGTTGATGATTTGATTGATATGGATGATGATGGCATTGTAGTTTACTATCTTACTCAACACCTAAATGAGCAGTTCTCTATATCATTTCCTAGGCATAGAGGATAAAAGAAGAATTTCAGAAATATTTTTATCTCAAAAGAAATATATTACAAAACTGCTTATTTGAGCCAGGATAGATAGAGCCAGATATTATAGTTTTTTTAGGAGCATTACAGTATATAACTATAAGTAAACCAGATATTAGTTTTAATGTTGACAAAGTTTTAATTTTTTTGCAGAATCCCTTAAATGAGCACTGGAAAGTTGCGAAAAGAATATTCAGTATCTAAAGGGAAGCATTAACCATGGACTTTAGTTGAACAGAAGCAATCATATAAATATTGTATGGTATATTGATGTAAATTAGGCATAAAATCTATATGACAGAAAATCCATCATTAGTTACTGCATATACCAAGGAGACAATCTTATATCATGACGCTGAAAGAAACAAGCAAGTATATCAAGTACAGAGGCAGAGCATGGGAGTGTTGCAAATGCAACTGCAGAAATTATATAGATACAATCTTTACTGAATGAACTCAAGTTAATCTCAGAAATCAAACCGACTCTGTGATGTGATAAAAAGAGCATAGTGTATATGTATATGGACCTGATATAGTATTCAAGCACTAAAAATATAGAAAATTACTTATATTTTGCGTGCGATCAAGTGCAAATAGGAAATCTATTAGTCAATCATATACCTGGGGTGTTTCAAAGCATGGATGTGGTTACAAAAGTGCTATCCACCACTAGATTCAAAACAAACCAATACAAGATAAAGATCAACTTAAAAGTCCTAAGGAAAAAACCTATAAGATCCTCAAGGCTTTAGTACAATCACCGTCTCTTAAGCTTCAAATTCACTAAAGTAATCTACTTATAAAAGAGAAAGCAAGTCACTTTGCATGCTTCCAGAAGTTTCAAAACATGCCAAGTTTCCACTTCACTAGCTCTATCAAACTTAGCATCGTCTAATGTATTTTCCTTTTGATAAATAGCAAATTGTAATCAGGGATATCGATATTTTCATATTAAAAATGAATCTGAATAATTCTCGCGTTTGAATGGAGCAAAATTAGGGTTTTCAATTCAGCTGCCCTAACCAAATTTTTGAGCGAGGGAATAAAAGAGAGAAGCATGAGGCACTAAGGTTTGACTGTATATCAGATGATATATGGTCATAAAGCAAACATACGAGACCCTCTATTGCTAACCGCATTTTTGTTCTCACTTTCGCTATTTGGGTCGAATATCATCTTAGCTTATCTTATGTATTATAAATATCATTTGACTAATTCTACCGGGGGATTTTTCCCACAAGGACAAACTCATCCAAAAACTTGCCCAAAAGGACAAAATCCCAAAAACTTGTCCAAAAGGACAAGTTTTAATGCAAATGGTGGAATTCGGGGGGGTCCCATGTTTTTCCACTTTGCACTAAAACTTGTCATTTTGAGCAAGTTTTTTGCCCCTTGTCCTTTTGGGTAATTTTTTTGGTTTTTTTGTCCTTCACAATTTTTTCCTGTTTCTTTCTACTGCCACCCCGCTTTCTTCCTTAGACATCCCATCGATTCACATTTTCTTTTCCCACCTCATATTTTTCCGTTTCCACCCCGTTTTTTAGTTCATTTTTACAGAGACATTTTAGTAAATGAAAAAGAAAAATTAACGATGGGGTAGGAACAGTAAAATGTGAGAGGAGAATAGAACTTGTCATATCATTTTTGCGTAAATTACTGATAAAATAATGTTCAATAAAGCAATTCTATTCAAATCTCTCTTATTTAATATTTCATTGTTTTGATTCACTTCTGAAACTATAATCATCTCAATATCATCAAAACTCTTATATCCTTGGCCATTGATGATTTAAGCCCCAAACAAAACACACACACACACACACACACACATATATATATATATATATATATATATATATATATATATATATATATATATATATATATATATATATATATATACACACACACACACAACAGTGTATATCATGGTCAAATTTCACATATACAAATCATGTATATCAAAACATAAATCACACGTATCACATCAACATATATAATAGACATAAGTAACTGATATCAAAGTACATCGCATCAAAGTCCACAACATAAGCCTAATTCTCAAACATCTATTATCTCAAAATGTATCATACGCCACATCAAATCAATCCTAAGCTTTTGAATGTACATATAACTCTTATTCTATCTCACAACATCAAAGTGCAAATTTACAGTATCTCAACAATGAAAAAAAAAAAAAAATCACACCTTCTCTTCATTGTCTCCGGATCCTTGTGATGAAGAAGATATACTATGTTATTGTATATACACATTAATGTGCTCATCTAGCATCTGATACATCTTTGAAGTTTGATGCATGTCTTGATCCTCGAGGTCGGCAATCCAAGCTCTAAAGTCTGCAACATCCTGATTGTCCTAAGCTATTCTACTATTGGTTTGCCTTCATCTTGCCAATAATATTTTTTACCAAAATATATGAGTTTCATATAATGTGATCAATAAAATCATTGGTTAACTTGTTTCGACCTATTTTCCCCAGCAATTTATCTCACTCTTCCATTAGTTTACCCTACGATTAAAATAGAATTTCAATTCAAATTCGTCTTACGTTATTTTAACTATTTATAACTTATGATTTAAAGTGATTACTAATAACCTTATAACTAAAATATGTTTATCATAAACATTTGTGATTTTTTATTGTGTCTTGTGTATGTTTTTGGACCATCTTCACTAACATGCTTGATGACATGTGTATGAATAAGAACTTCCAAGAGTCGGGATGACTATGCTTTTTTTCTAAATAATTATCATTACATATTTTTTTTAATTTTTGAAAAGGGTACTTTATATATCTCTACTATTATTAAAGAGAATTCATTGAACAAATTTATAAGGTGTCTTTTTGGAAAACTGAAATTGCCTTTTGAATATATATTACCCGGTTTTTGGGTTCGGCCATCAATAGCTATTCGAGTTGACATAAATCGATGATTACGAGGATAAACAACTCAGAAGACTCACTCAAAAGCCTGGAGAAAATTTTTGAGAGGCATTGATCCAATAGCCGCAAATCCCCTTGATATTAACCTGCAAAGCTTGAAGCAATATCACCGCTGGACCTTCTCATGCCGATCTTTGAGAGGCATTGATCTAACATCAACTTTCCAACAATGTTAATCTGAACGCTCTTGCCACAACTGACGTGGCCACTTCTCCTAATCCAGACACTCCAATTACTAAATCACAAATGTATTCTTTAATAAAGAAACTGCAGTATATTCAAATTCAGCTCAATCGATAGATCAAGCAAAACCTTGAGTTAATGCAAAAGCTGAAACACTCTACTCAAAGGGACATAAGTGGCCTTAAAGGAAATTGGAGCATTCAATCCCCTAACAACTGTATCTCTGGAAGTTCTTCATCTTATACCTTCCACAGAAAACAAAGGCAAACGAGTAGGATATCTTAAGATGGCGTAGGATCCGCTAACATAAAGGGAGCGAATCAACTTGATCGTTCCTGGTTCAGGACTAATCCCAATCACAGAGCTGGAACAGAACCCCCCTCTAACAAGCTGCTTTATGCATTATCCAAAACATGGTTCCTGTACTCCCTACCCCTAACCAAAACCAAATGGCTGCTACAACCTTCTCAAAACCAAACAACGAACGTTGTCAAACTCGACGATGATACTTCTTTAAGGAGGCATCATGGGCACTATAACCCAGAATTGGATCACGATCGTTAGAATTCGGTGGAGATCCTAACTCCTGACATCACCATCATAATCTATAGGATCTTGAGGGAGACGCAAGGTTACGTTTGCGATGACTGCAAAGATGGTACCAGGCATAATCCTTTTACCGATGCTATTCTGAACGTTGAATTTCCTCGATGATGGAATATGCCATAGATCGTGCCATACTTAAGAAAAACCAAACCTTGGGAATTCCTTAATTGGCACGAGTGGCATTGGACTCAGCTCACGCCATTGGCACAGTAAAGTGCAATTTCTTTCATGTGTTCCTTGAAGTCTTGACTCTATTATGGTTCTCTCGGCTTCCACAACAGACTATATCTTTCTTCGATCAGTTGGCTAGGAAGCTGATGAAGCAATTTTATATGTATACAACCAGATCCAAAGATATTTTATCCATCTCTAACATCTTTCGAAGGACTGGAGAGTCTCTCAAAAGCTTTCATGGATGCTTCAGCAACGCCTTAGGGAGGTGGACAATCTTAACCCGAGTGTCGTACTCCATCAACTTGCCAAAGGCATTCATCCTGAAACTGAGTTTGGGAATTGGCTTGATTAAAAGTCTCCAAAAACTTCAGAGAAATTCTATGAGAAATTCAATCAATACCTATGCCAAGTGGAAGCACGTAGGAATCAGGCTACACTGGGCTATCCCCATAAATTTCAACATGATTATGCTTGAGGTGATGTCGCATTAAAGAAAGCCGAAGAAGGTTCTGGTAAGTCCAATTCTAATACTCAAATAAACCTGTTAAAGGCAGTGACAACGAAGGTAGTTATGAAAAAAATAAATACTCTAAGAATCGATCGAGATTCCAATCATATGACAGCAACACTCCACTCAACAATTCCCTTCAAAACATCTATTTTGAAACCTGGAACACTCTCCAGTACAAAAAGCCAAATACTGTGGAATCAATGGAAAAGGAAAAAGAATTTGGAAAGTATCGCAGATACAATGAAATGCACAGTCATGGCACTAATGATCGTTGTCATTCCAGGGATTTCATTAAAAAACTCATCCATCGGAGAAAGCTTGAGCAGTACAAACATGATTCTTTAAATGAAGTTCTGGAACCTTCCAACGCTCCTCAAGAACGACAACCAAGAAGGGACTCGGTCATACACTAGATCCCCATGGATTGACCCTTGTTTTAGCGAACTTACAACAACAATGAGTGGCTCGGACATGCAATGCCACATCATTTATTTATTCATGCAAATTTCAATTAAGCATAGGCTTTGTTGTTTGCTTTGTTTCAATAAATAATTTGATGGTAACCTTTATTTTCACATGTTTTTGAGTTATTGACATGACTGACTTAAACAAAACTTTATGTGAAATGTGAAGATATCAATATATGCCTTCGTGATCCATTTATGAACCATCGGAGTACTACTAGGACACATGCAATCAAATTGTCTAACGTTCTTGTTCACCTCCTATGTTGGTGGAAAGGATACAGTCAAACAGGTGTGACATGACCCACCTATGCTTTGGCACATTTGGGAGTCCATCTATCGACTTACCTTTCAGTTTGTTAATTAAACCATAAGTTGCATAGATATGACATGACTTGTTCGTGCTTAAATATGCTAAGAATTCTACCTGTCGACTCAAATTCCAAACTATCGAGCAAAGTGCAACTAGATTTGAGTGCAATCCATCCATTTACTCGCCAAATCGCACTTTCAAAAATAAAATAAAAATGTAGCATGTTATTGTGATACAACCGACTTCCATTCACAAACGCACATTACAACAAAAACAACGAGCAAAAACTATTGTAATATGCATTTCACAACGGGCATATGCCCCTCTTAATATGCATCGTCGTAATAGCTTCTGACTATTTGACAACGGGCAATGACTGTTGTAAAGGACTGTTGTAATAACTTGCTTTGTCACGTGCAATGACTCTACGACAATGGTTATTAACCCATTGTAATAGCTAATAAATTACAAGCGGCTTTTGCCCGTTGTAATACAGTATATTACAACGGTCGTCAACCGTTGTAATATACTACTTGGTAAACCTATTTTACAACGAGCCATTGACCATTGTAAAGTTATCATATAACAACAGTTTTTGCCCCTTGCGAAATAAATGCAAATTTAAATATAACTGCAGTGATATACATCCATAATAATATTGAATATTTTAACATGCAATAAATATTGTAATGCAACAATCAAAATCACATAATAACACATACTAAAAGATTGAAGCAAGAATCATATAATTCCAACACATTTCAAAAAGTTCGATAAGTTTACATTCCAAAAGACATTCCAAAAGGTTAGATAAGTTACATCGATATAGTTCAAACATAAATTACATAACTAGTTTCATAAGTACCAACACTAGACCAAGAAAACATAATCTTTGTGTCACGCGACGGTAGATCCAACGACCTGTTGATCTTGAGTCTGCATATTGTTACTAGCACGATGTGATTGCAAAAAAAGAAAAAAAAATTACCAAATGTAGAGAGAATATATTATTATATACCATTTAGAACTTATTATACAACATTTAAGTCTTGCAATGTTGTAACCTTACAACATTGCACTAAATTGGGAGTGTACAAAAAGTTAACTGTTTTATTCCCAATTTTTGTACACATATCACCAGATATTATTATACAACATGTGAGCATATTATAACTTCGAGTCATCTTGAGCAGCAAGGTAGAGCATAGGATACAAGTGCAAACTATAGTAATTAAGTTCCAAAGGTAACTGTCTCCTAGCAACATAACTAAGTTTCAAAGGTTGCTTTTCACAAGTATCCAACCATGTCCCTGTTACTGCATATGGTTTTGGCCAAGCATAGGGCTTTTCACCCATACTAGTGAAGTATATGTTCAACGGGGTTAACACTTGCCTAGCTTATCAGCCTTTGGTTCCATAGTCTTCCTACTTCAGTTTAGACACACAGTTTAGCCACCACCATATCCACAATTTACAGTTGTATTTAAGTAAACATATTTGTATTGGTAACTGACATTATATATGAACTTTTATTTCTACAATTATATGACCAAAGGAAGAATTAATTACATAATAGGCTTCTATTGAAAGACCAAATATATGCAGATGTAGACATGAACTAAGTTCACCTTTGAAAAACCATTGTGAATCTTTTATCTAAAATGTATTTATAAACTCAGCTGAATACATATAAAACTGATCAAATACTTATTATATTATATCATGTTAAATCAATTTATGTATGCATAGGTAACTCATGTACACCATGGCGCAAACTCAAAACTGTATTTAAAATTTATGTTGCATGCATAAAGTTGCAGTGAGTGGATATGCAACTGGGAACTAATTTTATATGATGCAGTTACATATCAAAGCAATCATACTATGCAGAAAGCAAAGAGTAAACACACAATGGAGTTACACTACAACATAACACATTTTTACATGATATGGACACAAATAACAGAGGCCAATACCCACACAATCTCGACCTAACTGATGAGACTGACGAGACTGACCAGAACGATCGAGAGGACTAATGAGACTGATGATATTATGATGCAACCGAAGCTTCAAATTTCATTAAAAAATAATTTTTGGGATGAAATTGAAAGTTCAGCATGCATTCCAAATCCAAATGCCGTATCAACTGGTCATAAGTTATCGTACGGTGACGATGACCACAACTCATCTGTTACCACGGCGAGTGGAAGCATGTCTTCACTCCCAGTTATTTCTTCTATTGATGAGGTTAGGACTGAAACTGAATATGAAAAAGAAGATTTGATTGTTTTATTAGAACACAGAAGGAAGAATTCATAAAAGGAATGAAAGAACAAAAACAAAGGCATTTGTTCTCATTCCTGAATGTTGTCGATAAAGGTATATCCCAGAGGATCTAAGAAAGGCAGCTTGAAATCGACAGTATGAATCGTAGAAACAAAGAGCTAGCTGATAAAATCAAACAACAAGCCATAGAAGCACAAAACTAGAAATATCATGCACATTATAATGAATCTGTAGTGCATACACTTCAAGCTAATATTAAACAAGTTTTAGCTACTCGAGGTTGTGCTTCTAGTGTTAATCAAACTAGAGAAGGGTGTTGCGATAGTGATGTTGATGATGGTGCATCTTCTTATCATGATCTGAATCCTCAACACAACCAAAATATGAACTGTAGAGTTTGTGGAAGAAAGGATTTTGCCATGCAGGCATCTATGCTATTTATGCTATCACCAAAATATGAACTATAGAGTTTGACTGGATAGCGAAAGATATACCTTTTAGATATATTAACACTTGGCATATTTAAGATGGTTACATGAGTTGTGTTGTTCAAGGGCTTACTACAACTACATGGGCAGACTACACTCATAATCTTATTCAAAAACTTAAACAAGTCACGGAAAAGTAAAGCAGTGGCATAAAAATAATAGCAACAATGATATGATTTCAAACCTCAAACATGATTTTAACCACTCACAATCACTTCCTTAGCTCATCTCCATTGCTGCACCATCTACCTCCTCCCTACTACATACGAGCAATTAATCCGTCTCCAACAAGCCCATGATAGCCCCCTCACTACAATACCACCATGTTATACAAACAAACATCCAGCTGCATCAATGTTTCCCAGCCACTAGCATCGAAACACCACCAAATGAGCACAACAACCATTTATTGCCTGTGCCTCAACCCCACATCAGACAACATATTCACCAATCCGCCACCTCTTGTCAATTCATGCACCGGATTGTCACCGTTTACCTAAAGCTGCACGTTTTCTTTGATAACATTTGATCCCATATTAATTTTTTCTCAAAATTAGTTATAAGCCAGAACGAATGTAATTTGGAATTGTTACACAGGAAAGAAATATTCAATTTGGAGCTAGTAATGAAGAATTTAGCATCATAGTCAGTGTTAAACAAGTTACATGTATAGCCTTTCATCCATAAATAGATAAGTATTACAATGGGAAAAAATAAAGTAGTTTTGTTTGCAGAATCTATAATTAATTTCTCAAATCTGATTAATGACACAACTCATAGAATCACTATTTAAGAGAGAGTTTTACGTGTTTTAGCTCAACTACTGAATATTCGATTTCCTAATATTTACAGAGCCAAACCACATAACAACTTCATTGTACCCAGATATATTAGGTTACATGTTATTGTATTTAAAACAGATATTTTTAGGCCTAGTTTTATTTTTAATAAACTAACTAAAGGTAGGTTAATGATCACTTGAGGAATATTGTAAGGAGTATACTAAATGTTTTTAAAAAAGCACTCTGACACATATGTTAATTAATACTCTATTAATTTTTCTCTGTGCAGTGAATTCCTATTACCTCTCCAAGTATACTTGTTACCCTTCCTTTATTGTTCCATTAGTCCCACTGTTTGAATAATGTGAAAAATTAATCATCTGCGTCTCTAAGACTATTTGAGACCCACTCTATCAATGTTATACAGTACGATATTATAATCACTTGAAGCAATACATTGCAAAATAAAAATAATATGATACCACATATCTTTTCTCTTAGCCTAAGTAAGTAATTCATATACTATAGCGAACAAAATTTTAAGAACCATGGACTATGTAGATTACCTCTCAGATCTCGCTGATTACTGGAAATTACAGTGATTAGTGCCAACATGACACAAATTGGACTTTTCTCATTAGTGCGCGCATTTGTTTTGAAATCCCAATCATACATTTAACGTCTAGCATATCAACCGATATCTTCATTACTTGATTTATGTTCAAGAAGCAAAAATGCTATCACCTTAGCATTATTAATATGATTCGAAGTATCAAACTTTCTAGTAGGGGAATTCACTACCCTTACATTCCATTTAATAAATGACAGTGAGTAAGAGACAAGGATGAATCCCAAGTATTGGAGCTACTATGGGAACTAGTCGCTTGCATCATTTGGAGTACTTAGACTTATTACTTCATCAGTTTTTCCAAGTACATATAAACCGAGACATTTATAGTTATTACAAACAAGATTTCATAACCCCTTAATTTCGTTGTAATAATGATTTTATCAATTACGTCAATAAACACCTCTTTCATTTATAAGTATACATATTCGTATATTTTTAAATCTTACAAAAGTTTTCTATCTCAAGTTACTAACTTATCTTATGAGCGATTATTAGTGGTTGGTGACATAGTTTTTTTGTATAATAATAATAATAATCCATTTAAGATTTTATAATCACATTTGAATCACATACATAATATCGTTTTCAATAAATTAAACTGTTACATTGTTGACTATTCTATTTTGCATTAAGCAACCAAAAAACGAGCACCAAATTACCGAGTCCATATGCAGCTATTATACTACTGGACCATGATAACAAGATACATTAAGTTTGTGTATGTTTGAAATAGCATATTCATTTTCATGCTAGTTTTGCCATGCAGTTCATATTTTTACTTAGTGATAGCATGAATGATACCAGGCAAATAACAAAAAATTGTTAGCACTAAACATATCCAAAATTCCCCCCCACAACCGGATTTGAGGAAGACTCCAAGAGGAAGGAGGAGGATGGCCAGAAGAATATCAATACGGTTAGCAGTTCCTTCATCTGCCATTTTTCAGAACAATTTTATTTGCAAATATGAGAATATATCCCAAGGAAAATAAATGAAATTGGGGAGTAAATAGGATAATATATCATTTTTCTACCAGTCAGAAATCTCTCACGGTTTCCTTATAATAACCTATACTCCTCTTAACTAATGTAATCTTGCATAAACACATAAATTTTTGACACATTTTTCATTTCTATGGTATTAAAAATTTGCATCTCTATCATTTTTCCTGCCCAAATATAAAATTTTGCATCTATGGCATTTAAACACACTTTCACCGATATTCATACGCATCTGAAAAATATCATTTGTAAGCTCTAGGGGTTGTTGAAATCACCCAAATCCTAGAATTAAATCGATTGCAGGATTACCCATTTTGTAGATCAAGCGGTAGCATCATAAACTCACCTAGATCCAATTCTAAAAAGGGACGATTGCCCAAACCCCGTCCCTAATTTTGACCTGAACTAGATCGCAACACACTTAAAAGTTGCAGCCGTTTTCCTTTCCTACACCTCGGCATCGCAGCTAGTGACGTGACGGACATCTGCCTCCACCTGACCAACTTTGTCACTCAGATGACGCAAAGGATATGTAGGATTTGGAATAGGGAGGAGGATTTGATGAGCGATTTGCCTTTACGAATGATAGAACTGTTTTAAAATTAGGGTTCATAAATTGGGAAAACTGAGAAGTTAGGCTGCGTTTGTTTTTTTAGCTGAATGCTTATTACTTAATGCTGAATGCTTATTGCTGAATGCTAAATGCTGAAAGCTTATTGCTGAATACAGAATTGTTGTTTGTTTTTAATTTTTAATTGTTTTTATTCAGACGTACTTTTAATCCACCATTGCTCTCGAGGTCTGTCCCAGCAAAAATCAAGTCAAACCTAAACCGCGTATCGATTCAATCTTTCACCGTTAAAAATCAACTGAAAGTAATTCTAATGGGCCAAAATGAAATCAACGCACCAAATGTCGGTTCAAGCATCAAAACTTCCAAAGAATACCGTGAGATTCCTACTGACAACGTAATTTTCCAATCACTTAGAGATAAAACATTTCCACAAGAAAGTCAGTTTTGATAAGATAAAAATACCATGAGCTCAAGCTGAAATTAGCACTAAATTTGAAATACTTGCTTGAATTTCCTGAAGAGTAGCTGAAATCTGGACCAGGTAGAGAGCTGCAATGGTAGAGAGAGAGATTTCGTTGCCCATGAGGAGTGAAGAACGCAGATATTCATAATAAGATGGAGATCTGAATCACTAATCAGCGATTAATTATAGCTGAAAAATATCGTTGAAAAGCAGCCGAAATTCAGATCTCGCTGATTTTACTTTTTCAAAACAAACGCCCTTTCTTGTTCTGATCGATGAAAGTTTTAAGCGATCAGCGCAATTTTTCAAAAAACAAACGAAGCCTTAGATGTTGAAATGAGATAAGTAATTTCGAACGAGATGAGGGATATTTGGACTAAGTCACGAGTTGCAGTGGTAGATCAGATTTATTTGTGAATGGTCTAGATTTTCTATTCAAACAAACATTGGATTGGTGGCAGCAAGCGTTGGATTAGTTTAAGCCGATGGTGTAGAAATAGACATCATTGATTACTAAATTCCATGGAAATAGGAAAATTGAAAAAAATCTCAGCTCTAGTTAATCTTGTGAATGACGGATAGTAGCATTGGTTAGATTAAATCTAGCGCTTTAAATTAGTGACTATGTCACTGCCGTTGTTTTTAGTACACCAATATTGAGTATAGTTTGTGAAATTTTGAATTTTTAAATATTAAATTCTAAGAAATAAATACTGCCACTTGATTATAAAATATTTTTTCATAGTATCTCTCTTGTTTTCAGATAAATGCATATCATTTATTAATTATTTGTTACAATTTTAGTTAGCGCTTTTAAATTATTTAATAGTACTATTTAATTATCAATTATTTACTGCTACATAACCAAATTAAATACTGAATATTATTTGAAAATTATTTAATAGTAATGTTTAATACTATAATCATTCGTCCTTAATTATACTTATTAATTATCTAATGCAATTAATAGATATTAACTGTAATTTGCCAGTCCTTAATTATAATTTTGAACTAAATCGAGCAAGTTAAAATTTTACAATTTATTTATTTGAAGTAATTTTTTATTTTAATGAAATTTTGCAATTTTTTTCATACAATTCGCAATAATTAAACGCATATTACACAATTAATAATAAATAATCAATTAATTATATATTATTTGAATTAAAAATCATGAATTAAATTCCCTTTATTAAGTGCTCTTCTCAAATATCTTGTTCATAGTTGCAAACTTATACTTCATTCACCTGTCGTTCTTGCTTAAATGTATCTAAAACATATTAAAAAAACCATGTTGATTCGATCCTTTCATATAGAGAAGATTCCCTCGAAAACTTTTACCAATTTGTATAGTAGTAAAATAGATATTAATGATTAACTATTAAATATTAGTAAATAATAAATATTAGTGACATATGATTGATATAATATTATTATTGATTAATATAATATTATTATTGATTAATAAATTTTAGTAGCATATGACAAATATTATTAGTAATGCAATATTATAGTTAGTAATTAGTAACATATGACTAATATATATAATATTATTAATGATAAACTATTAAATACTAATAAATATTAATTTTAAGAAAACATTCCGATTATTAATTGTTTATTATTGAAAATTCATAGCAGACATTCATTATAATGATTGCAATGGGCATTTTTTTGCCATTGTAAAATTGGCACCTGTTGCAACAGTCACTTTTTGTCAGTTGTAAAATTGACATCTATTATAACGGGCATTTTGTGAACATTGCAAAATTGATATCTAGTACAAGGGGCCGCAAAGAACCATTGTAATAAAGACCTTTTACAACGGGCTTCTAGTGCCTGCTGTAAAAAAGGCGTTGTATAGGGCATCCATTACAACGGCCCTTAATTGATCGTTGTAATAGCCCTCTATTACAACAGGCAACCAATGCCCGTTGTAAAAATGACATTGTAATAGATTGTTTTTGTTGTAGTGGCAATATGTTGAAATTGATGCCTCGGTGTTTGGCATCAATTCAACGCACTAAGTGAATCAGTGGACTCCAACAAAACGGGTGTGTTATTACCATCTATGTACAAACCTGATCTTGAACAACCGACTAGGACGAGTATAAACAACTCACGACATTAATGAATTGAGTGTCCAACCACCAACCGTTAGCCTTCGGACTTGGAGAACCCACTTTAAGCTAAGTGAATGTGATACCGACCATTCACTTGGCCAACTGTGATCCTCAGATTTTGGATTTGAGTATAAACAAGCATATAAACGACGCCCTCGACTCAAACCCAACCAAAATGATGGGAGAGTATAAAGGACGAACCAACGACGTCCATAACTCAAACCTGAAACAACGACAGGTGGGTATAAAGGGCCGATCACAATGCCTAACTCTGTTTTTTGCAATGACTTGGGATCAACGAACAAAAGGAGATCCTAAGAGCAAAGCCCTGTAATTCCAAGCTCTACACGATTTTGGATCCATAACCGAAAGGATATCCTAAGAGTAGAATCGTCCACCATGAACTCCTCACGACTGGGGACCGACGATTGAAAAGAGGTCCCGAGAGTGGAGCTCCCAAATTCGAATTCCACTTGACTTGAGATCAATGACCAAAATGAGTTCTCCAGAGTGGAAACAGCTAGCTTCGAACTCCATGCGATTCAAATTCACTACCAAAAGGAGATCTCAAAAGCGTAGTTTTGATCTAATGATCCAACTTAATTGTAATGATGAGTTAAGACACGCAAGTACAATGAAGAGAATGTGAAAAAAGCTCAAACACGTAAACAACATATATACAAAATAAAAGGATCAAACTTTCATTTATAAACAATGATAACCATACACGTATTATCATAAACCAAAAAGAGAAGATCGTATTTGTAGCCAAAAAAAGTGGAGAATACATTAATAAAGCCAAGAGATCACTTTGAAAAGTCAACTTTTTTCTTACCGTCATATTTCTTCCCTTGTGACTAGCTCTTGCTATCCCTCCTTTTTTTCTTCATTTCACTTACGCTCTCACTGACATCTTGTCCTCTTATATTGAGGTTTTCTTTGGGCGGGGTCTTATTTCAAATCCCTTTGTCGATTCCTGATCAGGTGACCTATTAGCATCATCAGATATCTTCGTAACCTCGCCATCGACACCCATTAGAAGAACAACCTTCAAAGGTGTTGGGTTAAATTTAGGTATCCCTATTATTGCATGTGCCTTCTCAGCTTCTTTCTTAGCCTTCCTTTCCATCCCCATTTCTTCCTTCTTAATGGTGAATTGGGCTTTTTACAGTTCAGCTAACTCTTGCATGCTTGGGCCACTAATTTCTCCACCAACTCCAGTAATAACCACTTCCTCAACCTTTCTTCTATGGCATTTTTTAGTGGATCCATCTTTGTGAATATTTGTTCCATGTTGTCTCCTTCAGCATCGGTGATGGCTTTTTTTCCTTTTTCCAACTCTTGTGCAAACTTCAGCAATGTTATTTCTCTCGTCTCCGCCCTAATCAAGTCAGCATAGGCAGTTTCATCCCAAGTTATGCCTTCCATGTATGTTGGGAGCAGGGGCATGAAAGATCCATACGTTGGAATCGTCAGGATGGAAGCGGGGAGTTGCATCCCATGTGTACCTATAGAATGAAGACAAATTTGGATTAGTCTCCATTTTTTCTTTAGTAACTCGATGGGATGCCAAACTACTTATTCACAAGCCTTAATCATATTCTTGAAAGCTAGAGAGAAAGTTGATACATCTTCGCCTCCATGCCTCGGTCCTTCCATGGAAGTTATGTCTTTAGCAATTAACAATAAAAATGATCCAATTCTCAAGCTGGAATTATCCGCTTAAACTTGCAAGTATAATGATTAAGGATTGGGTATCACTCACATAACTAGATGACTGGTCCTCCGAACCAACAATATGAGCAATGATGATGCTCTAGGTCAAGGTCGTCTACCCTTTCTTTTGACCCTCTACATGCGCCACTAGTACTTCTACATCCTCTCTTAATAAACATCGCCCTTCATCCAGAATTCAGGGTTCATCATCCTTCAAGTACACCGCTGACAATGCTTCCGCATCCAGTTCATGTACGTTTAGAGAGGAAATCCCATCATCAAGAATCCACTCCTATGTCAAAACGAAAATTCTTTTAGAGTTGCTTATCTACGTGAGATCACGGTGGCGAATTAATTTGGCATAAAACCCTACAATGGAGGAATCGAGTTTCTCTTTACTCTTCTTCTCAATGTTTCAAGCCTGGGCCCTATCGTCTTCGATATGGTCCTCAAAACCATTTCTTACATCGTCGACATGCACGAGCACGAGTCGTTCAATTCCTCTAACTCTGCCTTAGTTTTCCCTCCGGCTTCTAATTTTTCCCTGCTGTTCTCCATCTCCCTTTTGAGCTCTTCTTCCTTTCTCAATCATTATGTTTCAACAAGCTCTGTTTTCAACTTTTTATTCTCCTTTGTTAGGGACTTTTGTTTCTCAGCACTCACAATCCTGAAAGAGTGGGAGGCTAAATCATCTTTGAACTTCTCTTTAGCTTGGATTGCCTCCTCGACCATATTAGTTATTTTCTTATTGTCCACATCTTGCTATTTTTTCAAGCTATCAATTTCAACTTCCTCCGTTTGGCCTTATCTTAATCTATCCCCGCCTTAAGCATTAAGCCTTCAATTTCTACATTTTTCTTCCGTAATAGATCAGATAGTTTTTCGGCGTAATCCATTACAACTATGTATTGACAGTAAGCATCAAATACTCGATCATAAGTTTCTTTATTGACGTGTTTGGGGATTGAGTGTATCTGAGGCATAAAATATATCTTGTCAAAGTAAAACCTTGGATATGTCTGCTTAGGATATTCTTTCTGTTGTTGGGCGGTCAATGCCAACTCAGGCTCTACTAGGCTTACTTTTGCTTGTTTCTCTTAGCGAAGGCGGTGCCTACCAGATGGAGGAGGAAGGGCAAAATAAATTGCCTTATACTTTTGAGTTTTGAACTTTTATCATGCTTGCTTAGTTTAGCACCAGCTAGTGGAAAACGAGAGCAAAGGGAAAAGTATCTCTTTAGTAAGGAACGCTTCTATATTCATACCTAAGCTTTTGATGGGAGTGAGACCTTTCCACCTCCAAAGAACGATCATCTAATATCAATTTGTCCTAGTCAGAGGATTTCCTGACTTCTGTCTCTCTATTTCTCTCTATCCCCTTATTACCTTTATATCTATCTCTATCCCTCTCTCCATCTCGATCTTTATCTTCTTCTTAAATCTTGTGCTTGCAAAAAACAAAACTCTATTTAGAGATAATTGGTCAACACATGAATAAGTATGGTTTTATGCAATTCTTATGAGAGAGCGTGTGATAGCCTACCCTGTACCAGCATACATTTCCCCCGAATTGCGTTGTGCCAATGCCCAACTAGCACGGACGGTTGTCAAAAGAAAGAGTTTAAAACGATGAATTACTAGCGAATCTGTACTATATCTCACAACGCATGGAATAAAATATAATGATAATAACATAACTCGACATAAAACAGGCGAGACAGTACATAGGCTAAAAACTAAACCATATCCATCAGAGTAGCAGAATTCAAAATATAGCTTCATAACCAATTATTACAACTTTAAAATACTGTCTCTAAAGGAAATAAAAGAGGTACACTACTAATGCTCAAAGCAGTGACCATCAACAACATAGGGAAATATATATAAAGTACGTGGAAGCCTCCTACTCGCCTCCGGATAGTTACTCGTGCATAACCACCTAACCTGCCTCTAGTCCGCTCATTTAGGAGCACCCAGAGTAATAAGAAGAGACATAAAACTCTGGGTCAAACAAAAGTCTGGTATGAGCATAACAACAAAATAAAGCAAAAACAGGTATAAATAATCATACCTGACCTGGACCTGCAACCAAATTGTTAGCACAAAAAGATGTACAATACTCTAAGGTAACACTAACATAGAGTGTAAAATGGAAGTGTGTGTGTCATGGTGATAGAAAACATCAAACATAGCAATCATCCCCACATCTCTCACTCTGTGCGTAAAGCATACGATATCCACTACTTTGATTACCATATCCATATGGGCCACGATGGAGTCCCACTCCGTACAACTATTGCTACGACTATGTTGCCCTTTTGGTCCATGATGGAGTCCCACTCCGTACAACTATTACTCTGACCACACTGCGCTGATCCATAGTCAATAATCCTAACGAGTTAACCAGTCTACACACCCTGGCTCTGGTTCATCTACATGTCCTCTCTCTCAATGGTGAACCAAAGTTATAGATATCGATAACCTTTTTGCACACTTCCTGCAGCAAAACGCAACTCTTGAAGTTAACTCGTTGGTTCACTTTTGAATCCTGAACCGTAACTTCTCATTTGGACTTCCTTTGCATCTCGGGTTTTGGTCAGATTGGAGTTGATCTTCGGAAGAGTTCACGATCATCGTCGCGTGATAGAAATTCAAATCCGGATCGATCAGAGTCATCATCTTGGTTCGGGTCACGGTCCTTCCTCGGGTCGGTCGCGCGAGTCTCCATCAGGTTTGGTCGATCGTGGATACTCCACCAGGGTCAGTCATGCGAGTCTCCACCAGGTCGGTCGGTTGTGGATACTCCACCAGGGTCGGTCGTGCGAGTCTCCACCAGGGTCAGTCGTTCGTACATGTCCCACAGTGGTCGGTCGCTCGATCATACTCCGTACGGATCGGTCGCTCGAGCTCCAACAGGGTCGGTCGCTCGTGCATACTTCCATGGGTCGGTCGTGTGACCCAAAAACCTGCATCACTTCCAGCAAGCTATTTTCGCCTTATGATGGCGTTTTCGACCATTCTAACTTTCCTACGCAATCATAGGGCATACCAAACAGCTCTAGTAACATGTATAATCAACCAAAAACACCAAAACAACAATTTGACATGTAAATTTAGATCAAACATACCTAAATCCATGATTTTCCCCTTAATCCCCAAAATTCCGGGATTAGCAAACTTGATTCAAATTAACCCAAATTTATATATGTCACATAAAATATGATTCTAGAACTTACATATATTTTCCCATAATTTTTAGGTGTATATTTTCGCTAATTATCACTAATCACCCCTAATTAGCCATAATTAGTAAGCAAACATGCAAACCACTCGACTTAGCCAATAATTAGTAGTAGATCTGGAACTTTTACTGATTTGGTTCAGATCCCAATGTGATGTTGCGGCTCTACCTCGATTTTTGTGCTAGTTTGGCTTGATTTGATGTAGATTTGATCAATTAGTGATTAAAGAGAGATTTGGAAGATGGAAGCCATGATTAGGGTTAGAGAAATGTTTGTGGCGACTAGAAAAATGAAAGGAGATGATTCTCTAACTCTTTAATCTTCCCATAACCCTAATCCCAAAATGGGTTATGGGCCTAGTAGCTAATCACATAAATAAGCCCAATTAGGCTGTTTTTCCATCTTCAAATCTTATTTCAGCCATATCTCCCAAACATTAAGCCCATTTAGTTACTGTGACCACTCTACGAAATGGAAAACCATCATCTGAATCCAAGGGAAGTGGTTTCAAGTGAAAACTCCTTACCAATCAAAAGTTATAGGCGAAACAAGATTCATCAGGGGCAAAATGGTCATTTAAAATTCAACAAAAATCGTGAATGTAGGAAATGACCCCAATAGTTGTTTCCCAAAGTTACATGATCATATGAATTCGCATGAAAATAAAATAAATATTTTACGATCCTTCGATACGTAGAATGCGGGTTGTTACACTTCCTCCCTCCCCCTTAAGAAATTTCTCCCCCGAAATTCCTTAACCAAAAACATACAATGGTGCCCCGCGTGCCTATTAGCAATTTATAAACAATCAAACATACATAATAACACAACAAGCCTATCCTAGCATGCGGTTTACCAACAAGGGAATAACTATATCGCGATTAAAGTCTTAGCAGGCAAAGAACTCTGGATATGACTTCCTTATGCTCTCCTCGGTTTCCCAAGTATAGTCATTCTCATTATCACCCCACTGGACCATAACCAGTTTCACCGTCTTTCTCTGGAGTTGCTTCGTATCATGTCACGAACTGGTCTGTGGTTTCCAACTGCCTCGGTTTCTATCTCGATATCGTCCAACTGATCTAGTGAAATAGTCACATCAGAATCGTGCACAAACTTTCTTAACTGAGAAATATGAAATATGTTGTGTACTCCTGCCATCTTGTCAGGTAATCTAACTTTATACGCTAAATTTCCAACTTGTACGAGAACTAGAAACGGACAAACAAACCTTGATGCTAACTTACCTCTCATATCAAACCGAATCACATTCTTCAACGGAGAAATCTTGACAAATACCAAGTCACCAATGGAGAATTTCAGATATCTTCATCCTTTATCAGCATATCTCTTCTGCCTATCTTGGGCAGCCTTCATTAGTTGTTGAATAACCTTGATCTTATCTGAAGCTTATCTTTTTATATCTGACCCAAGCACAAATTTCTCACCGGTTTCCAACCAACATGATGGTGAGTTGCATTGTCTTTCGTACAAAGCTTCGAATGGAGCCATACCAATATTGGACTGATAACTATTATAATATGCGAACTCAACCAGGTGTAAATAGTTATCCCATAACCCTCCAAAACCCAATATACAAGCTCTTAGGATATCTTCTAATACACGATTCACTCTCTCTGTTTGACCATCGGTTTGGGGATGGTACGCGGTACTAAGATGTAATTCTGACCTAAAGCTTCTTGTAAGCATTTCCAAAACCCACTAGTAAATAAAGGATCTCGATCACTCACAATAACTTTAGGTACTCCATGAAATCTCACTACCCACTTCATATACAGTTCTGCTAACTTAGCTGACGTTCTATTCGACTTGACTAGTATAAACCTTGCACTTTTGGTCAATCAATCCACAATCACCCAAATACTATCATGACCCGATCTAGTCGTCGGTAAACCATCGATGAAATCCATTGAGACTTTTTCCCATTGCCATTCGAGAATTTCCAACGGTGACAACCCACTAGGCTTCTTTTGCTCGGCTTTACCTAATTGGCAGTTCATGCACTTGGATATAAACTTCCCAACGTCTCTCTTCATCCCTTCCCGTAGGTCTGCTTCATGTATCAATACGTTTTGTTACCACAGTCAGTATCGAGTGATGACACTCTCTAGGAACTTCATCTCTTAAACCATTAACATTGGGTACAACTAGTCTCCCATTCTTTCGAAGCCTCGATCAATCCCATACTTGTTCTTTCCCTCACCGTCGATGCCCATCTCTACCTTGGAGATGATTTCCAATAGATTAGGATCGTCCCTCTGACTGGAACCGATCCGCTCAATCAAAGTGGGTCTGATCGTCAAACGTGCTAACATCTCTGGATCTGATTCACACTTAAGTCTGAAATCATATCTTGCAATATACTCCAGTTGCTTCCATTCTAGAAACATAGCCCCTAAATTGGCATGTCTCCTGCTCAACGCATCAGCTACCGTATTGCCTTTCCCGGGTGTGTATGAGATATTGAAATCATATGATGCCAAGAACTCTAACCATCTCTGCTAATGAAGATTTAAATCCTTCTGGGAGAAAAGATAATTTAATGACTTATGATCGGTAAACAACTCGAATCTTTCTCCCAAGAGATAATGTCTCCACATATTCAACGTGAATACGATCGCTGTCAATTCCAAATCATGGTTAGGATACCTTTTCTCATGCTGTTTCAGTTGCCGACTGACATAAGCTACAACCCTACCTCCTTGCATCAGTACAACACCTAGTCTGGTACCACATGCATCTGTTTATACTGTCATCTCTTCGTTCCCTTTAGGAATAACTAACAACGGTGCACACGTTAACTTATCCTTTAGGCTCTTAAATGGATTCTCACACCTTTCGTCCCAACAAAAGCTTGATTCTTCTTGGTCAATTGAGTTAACGGTGTCGCTATCTTGGAGAAGTCTTAGATAAACTTATAGTAATATCCAGCTAATCCCAAGAAACCTCTCACATCCGTTGCATTCTTGGGCATAGACCAATATTGCATCATAGTCACCTTCGCAGTATCCATGGCAATACCATTCTCTGAAACAACATGGCCCAAGAATCTCACTTCCTTCCTCCAGAAGGGGCACTTAGAAAATTTCACTTTCAATTGGTGTTTTGTCAACACCTCCATCACTGTCCTCAAATGTTCCTTGTGTTCTTCCTCTGTCCTCGAGTAAACTAAGATATCGTCCATGAACACAAGAACAAACTTATTTAATTGATCCTTGAAAATCCTATTCATTAGATCCACAAAATATGCGGGTGCATTGGTCAACCCAAATGGCATAACCAACCACTCATAGAATCCAGACAGCGTCCGAAATGTCGTTTTAGGTATACTCTCAACTGTTGCTCAGAGCAGATGAAATCCTGTCGCGAGATCCAACTGGGAGAACACTCTTGCTCCATTCAATGGAATAAACAAATCATCTATCCGTGGAAGAGGATACTTATTCTTCCTAGTCACCTTGTTCAACTCATGGTAGTCCACATATAAGCGAAGGGAACCATCGGCCTTGGTAGCAAATACAACTGGTGCTCCCCATTCGGAAGCACTTCTTCGGATAAATCCCTTCTTCAAAAGATCACCTACGTGCATTTAGAGCTCTCGCTGCTCCCTTGGTGCCATAAAACGAAGAGTCATTACTATAGGTCTGACATATCTTACTAAATCAACCTGAAACTCAATCTCTTCGTGTGGTGGAAGTCCGGTCACTTCCTCGAAGATGTCCGTATACTCGCCTGTAATAGGCACATCTGATAAATCATCTTGCGGTGTGTCGAGGGAATTTAGAAAACTAGCCATCACCCCATCACTAGGTAGGCAACCGAATACCACCCTCCGCCCATCGTCCTCTCTAATAGCCAACGAAGACCCCTCACAGCCTACCACCACCCCATACCTTTGGACCCAGTCAACTCCCAAAATAATGCCAAACCCAGAAAAGCCCAAAACAAAGCAATCACAAATAAACATACATCCATGACTCGATAAGACTACATTATGACAAATCATACAAAGGCTAGTCGAACCAATGATTGGGTTTGTCACAAATAAAGGTCCATCGACTATCTCGGCTTCCAATCCCAACCTATTACCAGGTCACTAGATACGAAGAAATGGGAAGCCCTGGTATCAAACAAAACTCGAAAAGGAATAACATAAATGGAAAGCATACCTTGAATAATGACACCCTTTCCCTTCTCCGCCGCAGTTGAGGCTTTCGACGAAGAAGGAATAGCGTTGATAGCATATGCTTTCACGGTCTTCTTCTCTTTAGGGGTTGTGGACATTTATCCTTGATATGTCCCACTTAGCCACAGTTGAAGCACTTCCACTCTCCTGGCTTCGCTCTACAGTCTCTGGCATAGTGGCCATTCTTGCCGCAGCTAAAGCACTCGATATCTTTCTTATCCTTCTTTTTTTGACCATCCTTGGTTTGGTTATGTTTTCTTTTGTTCTGGAAATTCTTCTTGCTTCATCACTTGCCTGCGGTTTTGGCTCTCCTGCAGATGCAATGGAAACCTCGATCTTCGTCTTAGGGTAAAGGCTCTCCAATCTCAATGCCTTCCCCATAATAGATTCGAATGTCTCATCGATATGGTTTATAAGTCTTTACCCTAAGTACTTATCTAAGCCAGTTATGAATTTTCCATTCTTCTTCTCGGTAGTATCGATAAGAGATAATCCATATTTTGATAAGGTATCGAATGCAGCAATATATTTCGAGACTGCCCTACCATTCTGCTTAAGCTCTAAAAAAATTCTAAACAATTCTGATTTCTGAGCAGCTGGAATAAACTTATAAATGAAGCGAATCTTAAACTGATTCCAAGTAATTTGACCCTCGGGAGTAGCCGCTTCAATAGCATTCCACCAATTCATTGCCCATCCTTGAAGCCAACGCGATGCTAGCTTTCTCTTCATTGCATCATCGATCCCCGAATCCTTGAAGATGTGCTCACAACTATCAAGCCTATCTTGAACCTCCGTAGCCAATTTCGTTCCATGGAATGGCTTCCCACCAAGACTAGTAGAATCCTTGTTAAGCTTGGAGAAATCGGCCTAGGCGCCTGCACTACCGCACCACCATGGTTAGCAGCATTAGGAACTGCTCACTGAGCATCCCTAAGCATATATTGCATGAAGGCAGTAAACATCGTCCTCATGTCAGGGACGTTCCCATTATTGGCCCTTGAAACAGCTCCATCTTCAACTACTGATGCGGGGTTCCTCAACGTGCTCCTCGTATTTCGGCTCATCGTTCAATCTGTAAAGAGAAAACGATTAACCATCTCCTTAGTGGTGCCCGTGCAGTGTGACTTCATCCTTAGATATACTAATAGCATATATATATAGTATTTGAAATACAAAATATCACAAATACGCGTTCTCATATACGTATACTATCTCTCCCTGGTGTCTTTCCCTAGGTTAAACTACGCAATCTAGGCTCTAATACCAAGTGTGATGACCCACCCGTACCAGCAGACATTTCCCCCGAAATGCGATGTGCCAATGCCCGACTAGCACGGGACGGTCATTAAAAGAAAGTGTTTAAAACGATGAAATAATAACGAACCTATAGTATATTTCACAGTGCATGGAATAAAATATAATAATAATATAACTTGACATAAAACATGCGAGACAATACATAAGATAAAAACTAAACCATATCCATCAGAGTAGCAGAACTCAAAATACAGCTTCATAAGCAATTATTACAACTTTAAAATACTGTCTCTAAAGGAAATAAAAGAGATACACTATTAATGCCCAAAGCAGTGACCATCAACAACAACTGGGAGAATATATATAAAGTACGTGGAAGCCTACTACTCGTCTCCTGACAACTACTCGTGCATAACCACCTAACCTGCCTCTAGTCTGCTTGTTTAGGAGCACCTAGAGTAATAAAAAGAGACATAAAACTCTGGGTAAGACGAAAGTCTGGTATGAGCGATAGCAACAAAATAAAACAATAACAGGTATAAATAATCACACCTAACCTGGACCTGCAACCAAAGAGTTAGCACAACAATATGTACAATACTCTAAGGTAACACTAACATAGAGTGTGAAATGGAAGTGTGTGTGTCATGGTGATAGCAAACATCAAACATAACAATCATCCTTACATCTCTCATTCATTGCGTAAAGAATACGATATCCACTTCTTTGATTACCAGATCCATTGGGGCCACGACGGAGTCCTACTACATACAAGCATTGCTACGACCACTTTTCCCTTTGGGGCCATGACGGAGTCCCACTTCGTACAACTATTACTCTGACCCCACTGCATTGATCCATAGTCAATAACCCTAATGAGTTAACCAGTCCACACAGCCTTGGCTCTGTTTCGTTTACATGCCCCCTCTCTCAATGGTGAACCAAAGTTATAGATATCGATAACCCCTTTGCACACGCCCCGCAGCAAAGCCCAACTCTTGAAGTTAACTCGTTGGTTCACATATGAATCCTGAGCTGTAACTTCTCATTTGGACTTCCTTTGCATCTTGGGTTTTGGTCAGATTGGAGTTGATCTTTAGAAGAGTTCACGATCATCGTCCCATGATAGAAATTCGAATCCGGTTCGGTCAGAGTCATCATCTTGGTTTGGGTCACGGTCCTTCCCCGGGTCGGTCGCGCGAGTCTCCATCAGGGTCGGTTGGTCGTGGATACTCCACCAGGGTCGCTCGTGCGAGTCTCCACCAGGTCGGTTGGTCGATTTTGGATACTCCACCAGGGTCGGTTATGCGAGTCCCCATCAGGGTCGGTCGTTCGTACGTACCCCACAGTGGTTGGTCGCTTGAGCGTACTCCGTAGGGATCAGTCGCTCGTGCATACTCCCTGGGGTCGGTCATGCAACCCAAAAACCTGCATCACTTCCAGCAAGCTATTTTCGCCTCACGATTGCGTTTTCGACCATTCTAACTTTCCTATGCAATCACAAGGTATACCAAATAGTAGTAGTTACATGTAGAATCAACCAAAAACACCAAACCAACAATTTGACATGTAAATTTAGATCAAACATACCCAAATCCATGATTTTCCCCTTAATCCCCAAAATTTCGGGAATAACAAACTTGATCCAAATTAACCCAAATTTATATATGTGACATAAAATATGATTCTAGAATTTATACATATTTTTCCATAATTTTTAGGTGTATAGTTTCGCTAATTATTACTAATCACTCATAATTAGTAAGTAAACATGCAAATCACTCACCTTAGCCAATAATTAATGGTAGACCAGAAACTTATACCGATTTGGCTCAGATCTCAATGTGATGCAGCAGCTCTACCTCGAATTTTATGCTAATTTGGCTTGATTTGATCAATTAGTGATTAGAAAGTGATTAGAGAGAGATTTGGAAGATGGAAGCCATAATTAGCGTTAGAGAAATGTTTGTGACAGCTAGAAAAATGAAAGGAGATTATTCTCCAACTCCTTTCAGCCCTCCTATAACCCTAGTCCCGAAATGGGTTATGGGCCTAGCTGCTAATCACATAATTAAGCCAAATTAGGTTGTCTTTCCATCTTCAAACCTTATTTCAGCCATATCTCCCAAACGGTAAGCCCACTTGATTAATGTGACCACTCTACGAAATGGAAAACCTTCATTCAAATCCTATGAAAGTGGTTTCAGGTCAAAACTCCTTACCAATCAAAATTTATAGGCGAAATAAGATTTTCCAGGGAAAACGGTCATTTAAAATTGGCAAAAAACATGAATGTGGGAAATGACCCTAATAGTCGTTTCCCAAAGTTACGCGACCATATGACTTCGTATGAAAATAAAATAAATATTCTACGATCCTCCGATATGTAGAATGCAAGTCGTTACAGAGAGAGGGAGTGTGTGTGTGTGTGTGTGTGCTTGTGTGCGTGTGTGTGTGTGTGTGTGTGTGTGCGTGCGTGTGTGTGTGTCATAGTGTCCCCCTGATGGACCAGTTTTAGGTTTGCTTAAGGGAGTTATCATCCTGGCACACAAAGGAGCCAAAGCAATTTCAGAGCATGGAAGTAAGCTCTCTACATTAGAATCATCAAAGCTAAAGGATGTCGTTTTCAATGGTATTTTATCAAAGTCCTTAAACAGTCCTTCCATCTCATCGACATAATTGTTTTGGTCATTACTGTATGAGTTATTGATATCGCAGCTCCACTTGTTCTATCGTCAGATCTCGGAGAAGGAACATGAGTAGGTAGTAGTTATCGCCTCTTTCGGGCTCTTCCTCACTAGCCACGTCTCCACCTTCAATCACATCCGGAGCTCTAACAACTTCCTTCTTGATTGGAGGCAGGTATTAATGCATGACAAAGGGCACGTCTTTGACATCTCATTCCTCAACTACCATCTCTCCAATGTCTCCATAACCGATGGAACGATCTTCATAAAAAAGTCCATAATATGAAGGAGATAATCTGAGATCAAGATTTGCACATTATGAAAGTCTTCTCCCATATCCCGTAGGGTCAAAACCCTATCTATGTACTCTTATCCCGAAGACCATGGAGGATTTCCCAAACAATTAAGATTTCATGTTAGTCTAAAGCTTAAAACTCGATTAACTTGGAAGACTACAAGTAAGTGTCAACATACTAATGTCCTTCATTCTTCGGCTTGCGATCACAAACGGACAAAGAACATAAAACCTGTCGTGCTTGAAATTTCTCGATTTGTTCCATACCCCCAAGACTATCTGGCTATTGGGTAGAGCCATAAAATTCACAAGTGATGGAGATATATTCCGACACTTGGAGGAATATAAGTATCTAATGCCGTCTCTAGCGGTTCGTAGCCCAAGTTCTCTACATAAAAAATGTAGGTTCTGGGCAAGAAAGCGTAATCGTTCTATAACATCCCGGATTTTTAGCAATTAAATAATTAATTTATTTAAGTATTTTGAATAATAATTTGGAAATTTAAATGATTTAGATTAAATAATTTTGATTATTTAAATAATATAAGTGGTGGAATAATAAATTTAAATTCCGAAATAGTCGGAATGAGTTGAAATTGCAGTGTTATGTACATTGGATAATATAACAAATTCAATCCAGTTTAGAATTTAATTATAATAACGAACTTATTATTAAACGAAGTCTGAACGAATTAATTCATAATATAATTTAAAACGAGCTCGTAACGTCGTAGTAGTTCGTAATATTACGTTTTGAACTTCAACTGAGTATATTTGATTTGTTGTAAGTCAAATTTCTTTGAAATAAGAAACGTTCAAATCTATTGAAATATTTTTTTAATGAAAGTGAAAATTCGAGATTTCGTCTTATAGATTATAATTTATGCCCAAATCAAGTTTTCAGAAAGTCATTATGGAATCGTTTACAAAATATAACGATTTATATAATAAATAAAAAAGGTTTTTTAATATAAATGATCGTCGTTTTAACTTGGAATTGAAATATTAAGTATAAATCTGTATTTTATTTATTTCCGGGGCTGTATATGTTCTGTTTGAATATATATAGGATAATAATAATTTATAATTATTAAATTGGATTGTTTCAGAATTTAATTTATTTAAAATTAGTTTATATTAAATATCGATTTAATATGAAGTTTAAGAATAACCAAATTTGAAATGACTTCTGTCTTTGATGAAACTAATTTTATTAAATCCGTAGTGACTAATTATTGTAAGATCTTCAGTTTTACATCAATTGGATTTATTTTGTGACCGTGTGCAGTTTAAATGCATATTATTGAACTGTTTGCAATTTAAAAAGGAGTTGTTACAAACGGACTTGGAATTCGACGAAACTAGTTCCATCATGTCCGAAATATTAAATTATTGTAAAATTATAAGTTCCATCCCGAACGGAGCTCGTATACGGTGGTTTTTGTGTGTTGCTTCATGCGTAAGTTCAGGTAAATAAAAAACTCTATACCTCTAAACAAGTACAGCTGCACCCACCCTAGAAAATACATCCAATCACGCAGACCTTTTCACCTACGTTCCCCTAATACGTCAAACCCAAGAAAAGAAAACCTGCAACCCTACCTATATACAACTATATCCTAAATTCTGTACTCATGCGCATGGCCATGGGGGGACGTTGATCTTATCCTCCTTCCTTCTTCTATATAATCATGCGAGCCTATCTTTCTTCTTCTAGTTGCTTGCTATATGTTTTAATGATGTTTAAAAAATCATTCCAACTTCAATACTCCCTTAAAAATCTCATAACATATAAATTCATGATCCATGTCACCTCCTCTTCACTTCCATATGCATTTTGATCCATTCGTTGATAATCTTTGTCATTGGAAAATACCCCGGTCGGCCTAAGGTTTGATAGTGTGTGTAATAGGCGCGTTGAAAGAGGAAAACAATGGTTGCGTGGTGATCACAAGGGCGAGGCCCGTATACGGGAGAAGTTTAGTGAAATTCGATGGAAATAGGGTGCGTGACCTATACTGGGAGAACACGAAGTCGAGATTCATGGAAGGAGTTCTAATGGGTTGTGTTGGGTATGATATAAGAGAGATGTTGGAGAGGTGAATAGTTGTATTTTTAGTTTAAAGATTCATGGGGTAATGTGGTGGTGAGGATTAGTGAGAAACACGAAAACGGTGAAATTGTGAAGAAGAATGTTTGGAAAGAGATACTGTAGATAGCGGTTGGATGAAAGAAAGTTGGGCCAGGTTATTTTGGTAAATCCCAAACTCAATTAAAATTAAGTTTAATCTATTTTAAATACCTGTATAACTTGTAAATTTAATATCTCGATCGTACGGTATCAGAATTACGAACATTTCATCACGTTGGAATTGTGTGAACGCAAACTACACTATGAAGTTGGTTTGGAGCCATTTGGAGCTTTGAATTTATGGCAAAATAAAACGCTTGATTCGAACCATTGGCCGTTAATCGTTATTCAGCGATTAACGACCATTGTGAGTAAACTCACTAACTCTATAATGTTTTATAATTTTATAAATGTATTTCAAAATCTATATATGATGATTGGATGTTGTGTGATGGTTATTTGGATGAATTGCAAATAAATTGCTTGGAATAATGTATAGTTATATTTATATAATTGTTGGTTGTATACTAATTCGATCTATTATAATATTTCATATTAATATGAAATTGATGTTAATTAACGTCGGTGGATGCAGGGAAATAGGTTGGAGGTATCCAACTGGATTCCTTAACAATTATATTGTTGTTTTTTCATATATAGCATTATATAATGTGACAAATAATTTATGGTTGATTATTGTGTGTTTGGGATGTTTGAATAATATTGACCTTAAAATAATTGATATTTAAATACCGTAAAAAATATTGGAAAGGAATTTGGGTTTTGAAAAGTGTAAAGCTATTTTAAATATAAATTGAATTTCGATTGGGCTAGAATATAATAACTTGTTTTTTATTATATAAAAAAAGTAGTCTGATTTATAAACAATAATTTTAGATGAAGTGGAATAATTATTACTAAATAATTTGGAAATATAAATTCAAGAATGAAATTAAAAAGGGAATGGGAAATTTTTTCAAAAGGAAACAATGAAATTATTTTGATGTTCGAAATGTAAATTGAATAGAAATAAATTCAGAAGAATTTATAATTAGAATTCGACTATGTCGACTGTTATATACTGATTTATTTTTAGAAAATATATATTCAGAATTTGACAAGATAATTAATACGTGGTTTGAAACCAATAATTTATAATCAAATATAAAATCGAGATTAAATTATAAATTTAATATATAATTAATAAGAAGTCGACTTGAGCGCATGAATGAGATATGAATGTGGATTTATAAAATAATTCGATAAACAAGATTTGAACATGTAATGGTAATTATAAATAAAAATCAATATTTGATTGATATAACGAGTCCAGTTTTTTGTAAAGAAATAATATTCACGTTTTGAAGTGAATAATGATTTAAAAGCAAATGTTTTGCATATTAAATAGTGATACCTGGAATTTGGTAAAATTTTGGAAGTGATTAATTCAAAAGTGATTTTAGAAATTGAGTTGCCCTGAAACGATGAATTTATTCCGACGTTCGGAATGTTAATCGAATAGAGATTATTCGAAAGAGAGTTATACATTGAAATTTTATTATATCAAGTTCAGGAGGTACTACTTACTTTCCATTTTTAATTAAAATGAATTTAATTAATGAAATATTATATATTTATTCTAAATAAAGAATCAAAGTATATTTTAATTTAAATATTTTGGAAGCATGTATTATAACGCTATTTTATAATCAATGTTTTATTCAACAATCGTTTTAAATCTATGTAAATGGATTTGGAAATGTTTTCCAAATATATCCGGATATGTTTTCTAAGTATAGAAAATGAAATGTTTTTATTAATAAGAGGTTAAGAATGGAGTTAAGGAAATTAGAAACTGACTGAAAATTATTCAAGTTGAATGGTTAATTGAGTGTTGATCTACTATTGGTTTCGGCCTTTTGGGTAGATACTTAAGGAGTTGTTCTCTTACTATTTTACAAGTAGGGACTAATGAAGGTGAAAGAATAGTGGTGGATGAATAAGAAATGTAAATGTTTTCCAATGTTAATGACGTATAGTTTCTAAATATTAAAAATAAGAATTTGTGAATATAATGGAAATGTTTTTCCAAGAAATCATGTGAGGCCATACGAGTTTAAGAATATCTAGGAAAAGATATGAAAAGGGTAAAATGGGAAATTAGGTAATGATAAATTAATAAGAAATTAATTTAAAGGGCTCAGTGTTGCTTGATGCATGATCATTAGTATTTTCGTTTGAAAATAGGATCGCTGGTTGTATGGATGTTTCCTTTGATACTTAAATAACCCCTATCAAAGTTTTGACCCATTTTACATTTCTGTTGTCGATACGGGGAGACTGAGATCAAATTATTATATGAAAACCACTTTTTATAGGAATAAGCGTTATGAACTAAATATGCTGAAGATAATTAAAGACGGAGGTATGCAAGGGCTGTTCTAGCAATACTAGGTAGAAATTTCCTAAGATGGACTGATGGGATGGTGCTTTCGGTTTGTCCAGTCCCTAGACAACTTGTATGGACTAATGTCTAACAGAGTATGCCTAACAAATCATTTACATTGATATCTTCAACATATTACGTTTAGTGGAAGAGGAATTCGTTTCTATTAGCTTTATACCTGTGGTATTTTGAGGAAATCGGTAAATGGTTTGGCAGGTGTTAGATCAAAATTTGGACCTAACACCCAAATTGTTCTGATTCGTAAAGAATTATAACTGGAGAATGAAGAAAAAGCAGAGAACACACAGAATTTATAGCGGCTCGGCGTTAACGAGCCTACGTCCACTTTATATGTTATCGATTATACTTTGAATGCTAGTACAATCAATGATTTCTCTCAAACTCACTCTTACAATTATGATTTCTCTCAATAATCTCGTAGTTAAACTGATGAGAAATAGTGGTATGACAGCAATGGTGGAATCAGTGCTCAATACTGCCAAAAAGATCCTGAAAAATGCCAATCTCTGGGCTATTTATAGCTGATTCTGTCAGGCGGTTCGTGGTCACACGTGGTGTAAATCCCGAGAAAATCAGATCGGACCGAGCAATGAGGAGGAATTAGTCAATATGACAGTTATGGACACGTGTCGCTGGATCCATTCTTTTCGGATCGCTGAAGACTAGCTCGCACTTGAACAGGTCAGTGGCTTCGCCGCGCCTTCTGTGATGAAGTCGGATCGGGTCGAGTCGCTGAGGAGGGATCGGATCGGTCTGATGTAGGTGGTTCGGCTCGCGCTAGCTGGTAGCGATTCGAGGGGTGCGTAGCGATCCGATAAGGGCTGAGCAACTACGACCAGATTTCTGAAGACTGAGAGAAATGGAGCATCGTATTTCCTTCTTGTATGTGAACCTTAGTGGCTCGGTCAAAAAGCTAGCCAACATTTTGTCCCCTCGAAGTATGTTTTATCGAGGATGGAACATGCTTCAAAGTTGCAAAGATGTCTTTTCGCGAAGCAGTGCAATCAAATAGTCGCGCCTGTCTGAAAAACCTTGTCACTTCAAAAAGGTCGTATCTTTTGACGAGTATAAATATCGGTACAGTCTTCGATCATTTCTCGTTCATTGGGCAATTCTTTTCTTGGAATCTTTGGAGACCTCATTGTCGTGTGTACCAGGTAAATTTCTGAACTTTCCTTCTCTTCTCCCTTCTTTTTTTTACAAGTATTTCTGGAGGTTCGCTTCTTTTCATCCTTGGTCGGTTTGGTTCGCAGCAACGCGCCATGGTTCGCGGGAGCATTCTTTGTCATGGTCCAGTGAGACGAGATGCTCGTCTCGTTCCAGCCTTTGTGTGGGCCTTAGGTATGGTGGCCCATCCTTGGTAGCGAGTCGATCTAGGGATCGGCCTCTTTCTTCTCTGCTGGGCCCAATGGGCTTGCCCCTACGATCCACCAAAGCCCACGGTTCGTGTGGGACAAAAAAGGGGAGGCCAACGGTCACCGTTTTCTATACATAAATCGAACCGAACTTCGCTTTTCTCCTTCTTCTTCTTCCTTCAGCAACGCACCGCCAAGTCTTTTCGAGAAAAACCCTAATTTTTTCTTCCAAAAAACCCGATTGTTCTTCCCAATTTAAGAAAGGTAATCTCGTCGAAATCATTCTCATGCAATTTCTCACTCGTTTTTCTTGAATTTAAGAAGAGAAAATGGAAAATTGGTGATGTTTGAGACCGCATCCGCGATGGATGATGGGTTCAGGTGCTCGCGTGACGGAGCAAGGAGGGGTGATGAAGAAGAGGCGAGGGAGAAGAAGAAGGACGAATCAGATCGGATAGGAGCATCGGTTCGTGGAGGGAGTAAATGGAAGGATTTGGAGAGCAAGCAGCGAATCGCGGTGATGCGATGAGGGAGCGGATCGCTACGAGCATATAGCGACCCGATCCGGAGCACTCCTGGGAGTTAGTGTCTGTCTCTGATTCATGCTTATCTCGTGAATCCAGCCATATGCCACGATCCGAACCCCAATCTTGCGATCCGAAGAGGAATCACGAATCGATGTTGCCTTCCAAGAGGTGACGGCTTCACGATCCGAGGATGCATACGATTCCAGTGAGTGCGACCTGAATGAGGGCGATCCATCCGTCCCGGGATCCAATCGTACCCCTCTAGCGAAACGAGTCTTCAACCCACGATCCAAACATGTTCTTAACTTCAAACAATACACTGTTATAACAAGAATCTGGACAGTTAGGCTAGAGCCTTGATGTTGGGCTTTCTGGACTGGATGACAACATAATTGAACTGCACAATTTGACTGCATATGATGACTAATATCTTGACGATCTTGTTGACTTTCGTACTTTTCTTTAATGCACGCACACACCGGCACTTGCACACACAGGGGGGATGAGTAATTATAATCTTATTTCTCATGTTTACTCGCCTAAACAGTAATGTCGGATAATCATTCCCCTTCAAGATCTGACACAGAGACGGATCCCGAGGTGTATGAGCATCTCAACCCTGAGGTTCTTCCATCTAATCCAGAGGGTGCGGATTCTGGATCCGAATATGAGGCAGAAACAGAAACGAATCCGTCTGAGAGTACCTCGCTTGATGAAGAGTCAGAGGTAGATGGCCGAGCTCCCGACGAAGTCCCTGGTGCAATAGAAATAGAGAAATTCACAGACTCTCTAGCTTCCAAACTCGATGACATAAAGCTTAAGAGAATTTGCTTGAGACATGAGATCCCCTGGGATGATGTGAGGACACCCGACAACGAAGATAGACCTCACTTAGCTCCGGAAGGGTATATGACAATCAGCCGACTCATGTGCTGGGTAGGAGCTATTCCTCCGTTTCCTCCAATCGTCATTGAGACCTTAAAAAGATTGGGTATTGCTCCGATGCAACTTCATCCCAATGCCTACGCGGATCTATACACTCTATATATCGCATACGCGGAAATCCTGCATACCGAGCTCACATTTAAAGATTTAAAATTCTTTTATCTTTTCAAGCATCGCTCCTCGGCAACCCCAAATTTCTCTTTCTTCGAATCGGTAGCGAATAGGAAGGTTCTGTCTGACGGATATAGCAACATAGGGGATCCCAATGCCGATTGGTTCTATATAAAGAGACAGGCTGGGTGTTCAAGAAGATGGCTTAAATCAAGTAAATTTAAACTTTTGACTAAATAACTTATTTAAGAAATCGAAGCATTAACATGCCCCTTTTTTTTTTCTCTAAGCAGATTACGCCTTTCCCAAGACGGAAGGCTCGGTATACAATAATCGATTGTCTCTTCTTCTACAAAGCAAATCCGACTTTCTAAAGATCAAGAAGTGCATTACTGACGAGAACCTTCACAAGCATCGCCTTCTGGATATAAGGTTTGGACTTGGTGCAGGCGACAAACCCTATAAGTACGTGCCCCCAACGGAGGGAGAAGGAACGTCACGGGCAGCAGAAACAATTAAATTTCATAAGAGTCCTTCCCCGATAATCATCCAGGACGACGAGGACCTAAACATATATAGAGGAGATGAGGCCCGTGGTGATAAGTCTAAGGAAATCACAGTTTCTCCGGGGGGTTTCCCCTCAAGGGCCTCTCTTTCGATTGAACCTGCTGCTCCTGATGAGTTAACAGAAGAACAACTATTTAAAGAGCTGAGCAAAATTCCTTTGCTTGATGATGTATACACACAGGGAGACTTTGAAGGGGAGCCATTTTTCCCTGTTTCTGAGGAAACAACTGTTCCAGTTGGAGAACGAGAAACTACTCAGATGAGCCTGACTTTGGGCCCTGGTCTGTTAGGGGGAATTATATGGGATGCACAAATCACACGCACTGCCTAACCCCACACTTTTATATCAACAATATTCAAGGTTGTAATATGCTCTTTTTTCTTTTGCAGGAAAGATGTCTCGCAGGCGGTCTTATTCTTATCGCTCTCTTCGTGAAGGCACACCTAGCCTTCATCCAAATCCTGAGCGTTCTCGCGGTCTTTCTCACAACCTACTTCTTCACAATCCTGATCTCCATCAAAACCAACCTCTGGCAAGCTTCCCAGTTATTCGGTGCCACCTACAGGGGAAAACAACTCCCTAAAGAATTAACCCCTCTGAAGAGTGCACCCTCTCACAGCAGGTTATCAAAAAGACACTATGAGCCCAAGGATAAAAGCAAGGATCCAATCAAGGATTCTGAGAAGGAGAAAATTGACATTGTCCCTTCCATCCAACAAGATTTGGTTGCCCCCGGGTCACGAGATTACATCCATGGTCCCGAGACTCAGACTAAGATGGAAAAGTTGCGAGAACAATTCCCTAACATCTTCTTTGAAAGGATGATGTTTGTTCCAGCCTTGGAACCAGTCCCTAGGAACTGGGATACTGAAGTCATTGGACATATTCGCCATGTAGCCAGGCAGTATGAAGTGATGAAGAAACATGTTGTTAATCTTTCAGAGGTCATCCGAACGCTTGAGATGGAAGCACATAGATCCAAAGTGAAGATAGATAACAACGAAAGGGCCAAGACAAAAATGGAGAAGGACTTGGAAGACGTTCAATCCCAACTTGCCTTAGCGCGGAGAGATGCTGAAAATTATAAGACTGAATTGGAGAATGCTAGGAAACGATTTCATTCTGAACTCGACTCAAATAGCCAAGATAAAATGGCCTTAAAGAAGGAGGTAGAAGATCTTAAAATGGCCAACATTGAGTTGAAGACGGCACAGGGCCATTTTAAAGCTGAGAGAGCTGCTTGGGAGAAAGAAAAAGCAAGTTTGAAAGAAAGTCTAGCTTTGGCCGAAGCAGAGGAGGTGATTTTGAATGATCAAGTTGCGGATGCAGAGAGACGCGCGGCTCTTGCCGAAAAGAATGTAGAAAGTGCCATTGAAATGGCTACTGCTTCTAACAACAAGCTCCTCGAGAGAGAAAAGGATATCGAAGGGTTTGAAGAGATGATATTTGACTTCCTCGGCCACGTCCTCAAAACCCGTAACATCTCGTGGATCCCGGACTACCACGTCACTTTAGCCAAGATTGACGAAGGTTCGAGCTCAGCTGTAGGCCTCCGGAGTTGAGGAATACAATCCTGATGATCCATTAATTCCTTTGGGCCTGACTCCTGTGGATGTCGGAGCTTCTGCAGCTAGCCTGGATGGAGGATCAGCGGAAGGTATCTCCCTTTTTTCCCCACAATTTGTCAAAGCAATTGTGAGTTGTCGTCGTCTGGTGGAGCAACCAATCGAATTAATAACATGTGTTCCTCATAATACAGGTGGCGAGCCTGTCGACAAGGATGTCGAGAAGAGGACAGAGGCGGAGAAGATTGTCGTCTCGCCTAGCGTCGGTGTTGATGTACTGAAGCAGGCTGAAGGTACAACAGCGGAGAAGGGCGTCCTGGCACCCAGTGCTGATGTTCCCAAGGATGATGAAACCATCGATGCCTTGAAAGATATGGACGGGCGCCGTGTAGATGATGAGGAGGATATCATTAGTACTAAAGAAGTCGAAGGCGATGACGACAAAACTTTGGCTAAAAGAAAGGCTAGGCAGGAAAAGAAGCTGGCTTTAAAGAAGGTGGGAAAAGAGCCTTTGAACGTAGCTCCTATCTCGGAGTTTAATCCCAAAACTGGGATGGTTATGAAACTCCAGCCCAAATCGATCACTAAACAGCTTCATTTTGAGAACCCCGATGATTTCCCAGCTTCCCTTACTGATAAAAGAAAGAGCAAGGAGGAGGAGGAGGAGGAGTCTTCTGATGAGTCGAACGTTCCTCTTATAGACAAAAGGAAAAGAAAGAAGGGTGATCAATCCGACACTGACAAGGCGAAGCTGGAGAAGCAGAAACAGGAGAAGAAGTCCGAGCGTAAATAGGATATTGTCGCTTGTCTATATTTTGTCTTTAGGCTTCCCACTGGCCATGAAATGTAATTGTGAGACTGGCCCTCACTTTTGTTTTAGGTTGTTTTTCACTTTGTAGGCTTGCAGTTTATAAATGAAAGTTTATCTCTTTTGCATCATCGTGTACCTGCATTTAATAAACTTTTCATGCTTAGTCATAGATCATCTGATTATAACTACAAATCAGTCAAGCAACAGAAAGAAAAATTTAAAAATTTCTGTGCTGCATCAAGGTTCATGTGTATATGTATATGCCCCCAGTCAATCGTTAACGTAGTGCCTAACCAGGGCTTATTAAGGATTGATTAGTGTTGTATGCACGTTGCCCCCTATTTCTGAATATGGGGGACTTAGAAAATTTAGTAAGATAACCGTCCTTGTGGTGCTGAGTTTCCGGCACCTTTCACAGCGCTTAATCATAGACTCTCTTATACTCTCTTGGCGGCCGCCGAGGTTAGAGTTCGAATTCAGTAGTTCAGTCGCTCCCCGATCCTTCAGCAGGGTAGGAGCTCTTTCTCAGCGCTCAATCGGAGACGCTTTTATACTCTCTCTGCTCTGGAGAGTTAGGGTTCGAGCTCAGCAGTTCAATCGCTCCCCGATCCTTCAGCGGGGTAGGAGCTCTTTCTCAACGCTCAATCGGAGACGCTTTTATACTCTCTCTACTCTGGAGAGTTAGAGTTCGAGCTCAGCAGTTCAATCACTCCCAGATCCTTCAGCGGGGTAGGAGCTCTTTCTCAGCGCTCAGTTGGAGATGCTTTTATACTCTCCTGGCAGTCGCCGAGGTTAGAGTTCCATCAAGGCGGTTCCGATCATGGTACACCGCCATGACTTACGGACATCGCCTTCATGTTCGTTATGCTCTCTCTTGGCTCTGGAGAGTTAGAGCGCTATCAATGATATGATTTGCTTTATCGCACCCTCAGAGTTTTGACTGGTGATTGCATTCCATTCTGATGGAAGGCACCTATAATTATACGCTTCTGTGATCGTTGCATGGTTCACAACAATTTCCATAAAAATAGAAAGGCAGATAAATAATAGTGCAATAAAGGTAAACGACACACAATATTTTTATAGTGGTTCGGTCGAATCATGAACTACGTCCACTTTATAATTTTTTGCTTAAGAAATCGGACAATTCTAGGCAAGTCGTGCCTTGTACATGGTCCTTAATAAAGCAAAAGAACATATCTGACATCTTTACGTTAGATACGGCCGTAAGTGTTGGGCATTCCACACTCTGGGGATTTCCTTTCCATCTACGGTTGCTAGCTTGAAGGTTCCATTATCAAGCTTGCACAGAGTGGAGTACGGTCCTTCCCACTTCGCACCCATATGAGTTGGGGCTGGAAAGACACGCTTCAGAACCAAGTCTCCGGGTTCAAAGGTTCGGGCTCGAACCTTTTTGTTGTAGTATCGGGCGACCTGTTGTTTGCATCTCAAGGCACGCAGGTCTGCTTCGTCCCTCTTTTCTTCGATCATATCCAGGGATTCAAGGAGCAATTCGTTATTAGTCATCGGATCGTAATAAGTCACTCGGTGAGAAGGTACTTTTATCTCAACCGGGATGACCGCTTCTGCTCCAAAAGCAAGGGAGAAGGGGGTATGGCCTATTGCCGATTTATACGTTGTCCTGTAGGCCCATAGTGCTAAGGGTAATTCATCAACCCACATGGCTCTGGCCCGTTTCAGTCTTCTTTTCAGAATGGACTTAATCACTTTATTCGCCGCTTCGACCTGTCCGTTCGACTGCGGATGCGCCACAGAGGTGTACCGTTTCTCAGTGTGGTATTTCTGGCAGAAGTCTCTGAATTCAGTGCTATCGAACTGAGTTCCGTTGTCAGTTATAACAATCTTTGGAATCCCAAATCGACAGATGATGTTTCTAACGACGAAATTGACCACTCGTTTGGTTGTGATTGTAGTCAATGGCTCAGCCTCGACCCACTTAGTGAAATAGTCTACAGCTACAATAGAGAACTTTGCTCCGCCCTTAGCTATGGGGAGACTTCCGATGATATCAATTCCCCACATAGCGAAAGGCCATGGGCTTGTCATCGTTTTTAACTGACTAGGAGGTGCCCTAGGTATCTTTGAAAATCTTTGGCATGCATCACACTGTTGTGCGTACTTCGCCGCATCTTTGTTTATGGTAGGCCAGAAATAACCATGCCGCAACACCTTTTTCGCCAATGTTTGCCCTCCAGTGTGATCGCCGCATTCACCTTCATGTACCTCCTGCAGCACACGCTTGATGTCGTCATGAGCTATACACCGGAGAAGGGGCATCGAAAATCCCTATCTGTAAAGAACTCCTCCTTGCAGAACATATCGGGAAGCTTTACGAATTACTTTACGCCTCTCGCTTTTCTTGGTCGGAAGCATTCCATTTGTTAAGAAATTCTTTAGAGGGGTCATCCATGACTCCCTTTCTGGTTCCGTTTCTAGTACCGAATCAATTTCCATCTGATCTATACTAGGAGACCGAAGTACTTCAACTGGGGCTAGCCCAGTCTCTTCAGGATCGTCGGAACTAGCCATCTTTGCCAACTTATCCGCCTATTGATTCTCTGACCGCGGAATATGAGATATGCTGTAGTGATCGAAGCCGTTCAGCAACTCCTTCACTTTCTCCAAGTATAAAATCAATCTTGGGCTTTTGGCTTGGAATTTTCCAGTGACCTGGTTCACAACTAACTTGGAGTCGCAAAATATGTCCAGCTTTGTGATTTCCAACTCCTTTGCGATTCTTAACCCGGCTATCAGGGCTTCATATTCGGAGTCGTTGTTAGTGGCGTGAAACTCCATCCGGATAGCATAGGATATCAGTCGTTTCTCAGGAGTTTCAAGCACTATTCCAGCGCCGGATCTCTTGTCATTCCTAGCGCCATCAGTATACAATCTCCAGGCACTGGGATCGAGAAGTAACTTTGAGGGGTCAGCTTCATCGTTCACTATATCTTCCTCCGGGACAGTAAACTCTGCTATGAAATCGGCTATCACTTGCCCCCGTATTGACCGCCGGGGCTGAAAGTTTAAATCAAATTGACTCAACTCAATGTTCCATTTGAGTAGTCTTCCAGACGCTTCTGGTCTCTGTAGAACTTGCTTGAGTGGATGATCAGTGTACACGGTAATGGGATGAGCCTGAAAATAATGTCGAAGCTTTCTAGAGGCAATCAGCAAACTGTATGCCAACTTTTCTATCCTTGGATAATTACGCTCTGCTACCGCCAATTTTTTGCTCACGTAATACACTGGTCTTTGAACTTTATCTTCTTCTCTCACCAATGCTGAGCTGATCGCGTGGGACAACACTGCCAAGTACACGAATAAGTCCTCGTGATCCACCGGCTTAGATAATATCGGAGGTTTCTCCAGGTGACTCAGCAAGTTCTGAAACGCTTCTATGCAGTCAGGCGTCCATTTGAAGTGGCGTTTTCCTCGCTTTATCAATTCGAAGAATGGGATGCATTTGTCCGTAGCCCTGGAGATGAATCTGCTTAGTGCGGCTACTTTCCCTACAAGGCTTTGCACATCTTTAATTTGCCTAGGCTCCTGAATGTCTCTGATTGCTGCGATCTGATCTGAATTAATCTCAATCCCCCGAGAACTGACGATGAATCCCAAGAATTTTCCGGAGGCAACCCCGAATGAACATTTGGTTGGGTTGAGTTTCATCCCGTACTTTCGAAGAATGCCAAACATCTCTGCCAAGTCCGTAGTGTAATTGGAGGATTGCCTGGACTTAACCAACATGTCGTCGACATATACTTCCATTGTTTTCCCAATCTGGTTATAGAACATTCTGTTCACTAACCGTTGATATGTAGCGCCTGCGTTCTTCAAGCCAGAGGGCATTACCACGTAGCAGTATAATTCCAGATCCGTAATAAAGCTAGTGTGTTCTTGATCTGGAACATGCATTGGAATCTGGTTATATCTTGAATAAGCATCCATAAAGGAGAGAAGTTCATGACCCGTCGTTGAGTCCACCAACTGATCGATCCCGGGTAACGGAAAACTGTCTTTCGGGCAGGCTTTAGTCAAATCCGAGAAATCGATACACGTTCGCCATTTACCGTTGGCCTTCTTTACCAGAACTGGATTTGAAATCCAGTCTGGGTAGATTGAGTCTCTGATAAATCCATTACTCTTTAGCTTTCCAACTTCTTCTTTCAAGGAAGTGGACCTCTCTGGGCCCAGCATTCGCCTTTTTTGTTTTACCGGAGGATGCTCAGGGTTAATGCTTAATGAATGACTCATGATTGATGGAGATATCCCGTACATGTCTGCGTGGGTCCAAGCAAATAGATCCAAATTATCTTTCAAGAAATCCGTCAGTTCTTTAGCTAAATTCGGATTTAACTGGGATCCAATCTTAAGGACCTTCTCTGGGTCACTATCATCGATCGGTACGTCCACAGTTGTCTCGTTGGGAGTCGCCATTCTGCCCCCAGGTTCTTTGTCCTCTCTGGGATCTATATCCTCGGGCAACTCTCTGGGCGACTCTCCTACGGTTATCCTCTTTAATTGCTATGAGGTCTCCGCCCTTGTGGGGGGAGAAGCGCCCTTGGTTTCTATGTCTCCTCCGTTGCAGAGTGGCTTTAGCTCTGCAATATAACATGCTCGTGCGGCAACCTGATCTCCTCTGACAATACCAACACCAGCTTCTGTAGGAAACTTTAGTAACAAGCACCAGGGGGCTATACAGGCTCTAAACTTTGCGAGGGCCGGTCGACCCAAGATGGCATTATAGGGTGATTCAATATCCAAAACCACGAAGGGAAGAATTCTCACTCTCTGGCGTTCTCCTTCCCCAAGTGTAACTAGTAGCTCTACATAACCCATTGGAGCGGTGGATGCTCCGTTAAATCCACGGATCCATCCCTCACAGGGCTTCAAGTCTTTTATCTCGAGATTCATCCGATCGAATGTCTTTTTGAAAAGAATGTTGACAGAACTCCCATTATCCACCAAGACTTTATGAATAGTGGCCGGGCCAATAGGTACTGTGATTACAAATGGATCTTCAGTCGGAGCATGGACTCCAATGCTTTCTCGTTCGCGGAAAACGGTGTCGTCGGACATCATCTTTTGTTGCTTTACCGGGACGTTGTCCTCAGGGTTGCTACACTCCCCTACCTCGAGGTATTGCTTGGCTGCATTGACATACTGATCCAATGCCTTGGAACCGTGCCCGGCGACATAAAGCCCTCCGATTATGGTATTGATAACAAGGTCCTTTCCCTTTTGCTGGGTAGTTGACCTGACAGTAGGTTGATTCTGGTTCTGATTTGGGGCCTGTACGGCTTGCCCCCTGTCTCTGGGTGTCACTCTGTATTCATCCAATTTTCCTTCTCGGAGAAGCCTCTCGACCACATCTCTTAGGTGACGGTATTCATTTGTCGAATGGCCATGAATCTGATGGAAGAGACAAAACTTCCCCGTTTCACGTTCTTTCTCCGTCGACTCTCTGGGAGGAGGCCTTTTATTTTGGAGGACGTTGTACGAATCCATGAAGATATTCTCTAAAGTATCGTTTATTGGCGTATAACTCTCAAAAGACCTGGGACGAGTCCTTCTCTGGGAGTCGTTCCCTCGATTCCTCTTCCGGTTGTTGCCATTACTGTTATTACCATTGTTTCCTGACCGACGACCACCCTGGTTCCGATTTTCGACATTAACCTCGACCTTCCCCGAGCTGTCTCCTGTCTTCTTAATGGCGACATTGCTCTGGATTTCCTCTTTATCGGTCGTTTTTGCCTTTCGGTTAGCATATACTTCCTCTCGACGTAAATGCACGTTAGCTTTTTCGTAGAATAATTCTCTAGTATGAGGTGGCTTGCCGGCCAGGTATCTCCCAAATTCGGTGTCTTTATCTACCCCATCAATTAGGGCTGCCACAACAGTTGGCTCATGAGGATCTTTGACTTCAGTAGCGGCTAGGTTGAAACGGTCTAGATACACCCTCAAACTCTCGCCTGGTCGTTGCTTGACAAGGAACAAGTCAATCGCACTCTTCGTCTTTTGTGCATAGATGCGGAACTGTTCCACAAACCTTTCACTCAACTACCTGAAGCTGGAAATTGATCTTGCTGGTAAGCGAGTAAACCATAATAATGCTACATCCTCCAGGAATATGGGAAATGCTTTGCACTTGACAGCATCAGAAGCTGCGGCAGCGGTCATTGACCAAGAATATCTCATCAGATGTTGGACGGGATCAGATCTACCCGCGTAACGGTTCATCTGCGGCATGTTGAAGCGCCTAGGGAATGTCGCATCTAAAATGTCATCAGTGAAAGGGGTGTGACTGTGGTCAATTCCCCAATCTTCATTCCGTTGTCCACGGCTATCTGCCAGAATTTGATGGATCATAGCTGCAACATTTGCACTGGTCAGCGGAGGCTCGGGGTCAGCGCTTCTTGCTCGATGGGGTTCTCTAATTTCCCTTCCAGGAGCAGTCACGAAATCTGGGGCTTGGATTGGGCTTCACTGCCCCCTGTTACCATGAGCATTTGTACGGCGAAGGGGCTGAGGTAGTCTATTCTGAACAGAGCTGTCCACTCCTCGAGCTCTGGGAGTTGCGGCGCGATCATTCACATTGCGGTTTGAGGGCCCTGCACCCAGTGCCTCTTCTTCCCGTGATGGCAGGGTTCCAAATCGAAGCTGCTCTATGTTTTAGGCCTCTCATATGGTCTTCGCAGAGGTCTTGGCGATTCCTATGACGAAGAAGAGTACTCTGGGGTGAGCGGACGAACTAGGGGCGTCCTTTGCCTTGCGAGATCATTGAGCCTTCAATCCATAGCAGTCAAGTTCTGTCGCAGAATGGAGCTCTCCTGCCTTTGAGCAGCCAATTCATCAAACAGCCTCTCCCACATTTCAGAAAAGCGAGAAAGATCTCCCTCAGTAACGGGAGCAGAAGGGTCATATTGATCATCATCATTTTCTCTTATGCACAAAGAGCTTGAGATAGGTCGAGCGGAGGGGCCAGGACGGTAGGAGCTAGCCATAGGCTCCTTTCCTGGTCGAGTTGTAGTCTGGTCATCAATTCTGATCGCTGTGGGTCGAGGTCGGTGGCTCGCAGCGCCCTCCTGGGATCGGTTCGTGGTAACAGGGGGTAGAGGGTTAGGTGCGTTGTCTTGGGATCGGGTCATAACCTCTTTAGCAGTCCGGATCGCATCGTCCTCGTCGACTCGGAGCATGGCACCTTCATCGGATCGGTTCGCGACGCCACGATTGGATCGGTTCGCCCCCTGCGCTCCGCGATCCGAGGGTCCTTCATTGACCTGCTCGTGCACACTTTCTTCAACTGCTTCATTCGCGACTTCATTCGCCCATGAAGCTCGTACTTCCTTAGACTTCTTTCCATCCATGATATCAGATGTCACTGGAATCTTCAAAAATCTGAACAGTGAAGTTTTGGGACTGTTTTCTTCGGACTTTCAAATCCAAATAGTAGAATAGCAATCCGGTAGGCTGAGAATTGAATTCTCAGTGAAAGCACCAAAATGTTAGATCAAAATTTGGACCTAACACCCAAATTGTTCTGATTCGTAAAGAATTATAACTGGAGAATGAAGAAAAAGCAGAGAACACACAGAATTTACAGTGGTTCGGCGTTAACGAGCCTACGTCCACTTTATATGTTATCGATTATACTTTGAATGCTTGTACAATCAATGATTTCTCTCAAACTCACTCTTACAATTATGATTTCTCTCAATAATCTCGAAGTTAAACTGATGAGAAATAGTGGTATGACAGCAATGGTGGAATCAGTGCTCAATACTGCCAAAAAGATCATGAAAAATGACAATCTTTGGGCTATTTATAGCTGATTCTGTCAGGCGGTTCGTGGTCACACGTGGCGTAAATCCCGAGAAAATCGGATCGGACCGAGTAATGAGGAGGAATTGGTCAATATGACAGTTATGGACACGTGTCGCTGGATCCATTCTTTTCGGATCGCTGAAGACTAGCTCGCGCTTGAACAGGTCAGTGGCTTCGTCGCGCCTTCTGTGATAAAGTCGGATTGGGTCGAGTCGCTGAGGAGGGATCGGATCGGTCTGATGTAGGTGGTTCGGCTCGCGCTAGCTGGTAGCGATTCGAGGGGTGCGTAGCGATCCGATAAGGGCTGAGCAACTACGACCAGATTTCTGAAGACTGAGAGAAATGGAGCATCGTATTTCCTTCTTGTATGTGAACCTTGGTGGCTTGGTCAAAAAGCTAGCCAACAGCAGGTTTGACAAGGTGGCATTTAAAGTGAATGAAGATGTGATATTCTTAAAAAGGTAATAGTAACCTCAAACCTCACAATCGAGAAATGACCAAAATCGGGCAGGTAGCATGGCTAAGTGGGTTGCTTCCAACTAGGGTGTATTATCACTTATATAGAGAATATTCATTTCCTTCTTCAATCTATCGATGTTGTCCCTTTGAAGAAACAGTTGCTGATCTCAACCGTTGGTGATATACGTACATTTGATGCACTCAATCGAAATGAATGGTCGGTCATGTGTGGCTGGGTTACAAGATGTTCTTGTTGAACCCAGTGCATTCCCCTCTGGAGACACACTATCAAAAGGTGGTTCCATACCTTGTCGTAGTTGAAAATCCATTGTCCAATAAGCATCAGCAGTTTTTTATTGTATATTATGTATGTGAAGTGTGTGATGCAAGTGTTCCGTTAGATTGTTATTCATTTGATTTAGACATTATTATAAATAATATCAAACAGTGTTGATTTTAAAAAAAATGCTTTGGGTTATCGTAAGGTAGAAACCATCCGTGTTTACGTGTGGATCGGCCTTAAGATTATTCTTTTTTTAAAGGGATTTTTAAAAGTTAAACCAAGTGGTTGGAGTTTACTCATGCCAATCCCATGACTGACCAAGAGTTCATTTTGTTTTATTTTACCCTAAACTCTTGGGTGCCCAAATTTGTACAGGAAGTCAAGTCGTCGGGATTTTTCAGATATTTGTGGAAGAGCTTGGAGTTGGAGGCATCAACATTTTATAGCTGTTGTTTATTTCCGTTGTGTTGTAATTATTGTACTCTGGTAATGGTATGTATATACAAGTACAGATTTGTATTTTAAAGTTATGTAATATAATGTATTTTATTCGTTCCGTTGTGAGATTAGTGTTTACTCTGATGTTGTTGTATTTATATATTCTTATTCTCCTACTCTAACGTTGTTTCTTTCTATTTCTCACCCTCTAACTTGTAACACCCCACGTCCATTAATGTCACTCACAAAGGGAATGCATTAACTTCCATGGAGGTTTTAAGTGAATATAGAACAGAAAAATTACAACAAGACAGATAATAAGCAGTACTTGGAAATCTAAAACTTTATTTCATTGCAGTGGAAATTAAACATGTTTGTTACATCATAAAACCATAAATCAGAGTCAAGTACAATATCCATCTTGATAAAACAAAATACATAATTCCATTACATAAATAGCCATTAAAGAAGATAACAAGCTAGACTTTACTTCAATGGTCCAAGCTTTCCAAAAGAGAGATAAAGCAATCCAATCAAACTCCACTAGAGCTGGGTCCACCCTGAGGACCTGGAGGGGGAAAAAGGATAGAAATAGAGGGGGCCAGGCATAAAGTCTGGCGAGTATGATAATTCTAACAATACTATTATCAAAATAACTAGACTAAGGCATAAGATGGAAAACAAGGAAATGTCTATGAACTATTGGGTATGGAAGAGCAGATAAAGATAACGTTAAAGGCACACCTAATCACTAACGAATAATTACTACACAACACCACACCAGTCACCCTAAAGGTTGATCCCACTCACCGAACTTAGAAATTATATAAATAGCTTCGTGTACCCCTAGCTGACTACATAGGTGCCGCCTGCCCCTATCTCCGCTAGGTGTACCCCACTGCCCACTTAGAAATTTTATAAGTAACTTCGTGTACCCCTAGCTGACTACGTAGGTGCCGCCAGCCCCTATCTCCGCTAGGTGTACCCCACTACCCACTTAAAAATTTTATAAGTAACTTCGTATACCCCTAGCTGACTACATAGGTGCCGCCTGCCTCTATCTCCACTAGTTGTACCCCACTACCCACTTTCGATCGGCTCCTTACTCGTAGATACCCGTGCTGGCCCCATAGTGGGGTGTATCACTCCCCTAAAGTGGCAACCCAATACAACTTGAGAATGCACGGCTTATACCTACACGATGCAACAACGTCTTACCTACCAGCCCGGGTCCACACACGCATATGAAACCCGTTGGACTTGCATTGCCACCGCTACCCCGTTTGGCCTCTTATAATTAAGCCCAGTATGCGTGTCCCGTCCTCGACTTCGGTCGAGCCCACAAAGATACGTTTGGGTTACTGGTTGAAATGGGCCCCCACAAGCTATCCACCTAAGCTTGTCCCCACTAGCATATCCCACTTAACCCTATTCTTAGTCATGTTCATTTACATGTGTGTTTGGTTAAGTCTTACTAATCGTATTTCAAATGCCACTAAAGGCACCCACTAGATTCCTCATGCCACCCAAGGCACCTACTTAACCCCCATGTCCCCCTTCACATGTTGATCTGGTTAAGTATTTCTTAATTCATTCATGCCATAACCTCATAAAGACCTCTCACATTAGACTCGCATTTATGGCAGCTGGATTCGCCGGGCGGGTCCGGGCAGTCTTACACCATAAAAGAGTCTAACCTCGTGTCTTTACAACTGTTATACTTTAATTTGGGCCTAGGACCTCTCACAATGGGATGACATTTGTGACCACTGGATTCGCCGGGCGGGTCCGGGCAGTTTTACGTCACAAACGAGTCCAACCTCGTGTCCTAAGCATTAATTAACACTTATAATCTTTTACCCCAGTTTTAAATATATCCCTATTCAAATCATTAATTAATTCCAATTTTAATGATGTCCATAATTGACTCAATTATGGCCATCCACTTACGGTATGCAAAATCATATCAATTGCACCCCAATTTCTTAATATTAAATCCTTAATATTACCCCCACCCCACGTTAAACGTTTGCTTATTCAACGCAAAATATACGTTAGACTCGAATAGTCTAACTCATAGCACAAAGATAAATTATCACAAAATATAGACAAATAAAATAGATCTAATCATAATAGGGGTGAAACTTGCATAAAACTACACATGTCATGGATCTAAAGGTGTCAACTTGTTTGGTTAAATGTCACAACTTACATAATATGATCATAACCCAAGTTCATGTATAAACTTGCATATGTGGTTTATGCAACATAATGATGGTGTGAACTAGCATCTGACCCATAGAACTTACACATGTTATAACCTAATTTTAGGTCTAAATAGATGTCATAGGATATGTGAGATTATACATACTAATCAATCTAAACTTGCATAGGTACATGTGATTTTATCATGTGAATCATCATAGCCCAAACATATATATAATCAACATCATGATTTGATCAAGCATAAGCTAACTATAACATAAATAATAACATCATGACTTTGTAACATCGCAACTTAGCATAGAAGATTTCAACATATATAATATCATCAAAGCATGATTTACAACATATAGGATATAATCATCACATAACGTAGGCTTTACAACATACATGATAGCATAAGGTTTACAACAACATGTATGACAATTCACATCATTTTCTTATGATCCATATCACATCTTAATCTAATTAGTTTGCTAATAATCTTATTAAAATCATCATACTCACAATTAGAAAAGAAAGAGAGTCTTGATTTGCTTTAGAGTTGAGTAGAATTAGAGTTTTGATTAGCTTTCTTCCTTCTTAGTTGGCGGCGGCTACACTGAGTTCCATGGCGATGGCATGACGGCGGCTATTCTATTTTTCATGTGATTTAGAGTGAGAGACTACCTAGGTATATATAGAGTTTAGGATTTATTTAGACCGTCAGATCAACTCAGAACTAACCTGAACTGTTAAATTAGCCAACTCAGCCCTAAAGACACATCAGCAGCTCAAGATTGGGCTTGGCCAAAACCTAGCCGACTGGACCAGGTCGACACCCAAGTCGACTGTGCAGTCGACCTGGTCCTGGGGGTGTCGACTGCCCAGTCGACTCCCCAGTCGACCTGGGTGCTGGGCGAGAAATTTCCCGCCTAGCCTGTTTGACTTCGAATTTTGAATTTGCTGAAAATTCCGATGGCATATCTCCTTCATACGAAGCCCAAATCACGCAAACTCGGACTCTATTTCAACCAGAATTCCGAGACGAACACAATGGCACAACCCGTTTCCCACAATTCTCACGTCTGAGATTAGTTATTCTTTAATTTGTGAATATTAATATTGACAGAATTACGGGGTGTTACATTCTCCCCTCCTTAAAGGATTTCGACCCCGAAATCTTCAAGTCAAGAAGAATGTATATCCTAACATCCAAACAACCATCTACTCAACCATCAAACACAGGCATCTATTGTCCTTATAGACTTCTAATGCTTTCATGTTTAAATGCACAGTGTGTGTATATGTCCATATCTAATGCAAAATCAGGCGGTCCACTGATTCAGTTGACCTCCTTAATGCAAATCATGATAGTGCCATGCGTCCATTTTGTATGCAAAAGTTCCTTAATGCTACATATTATCCCTATATGCGTGCACAATCATTATCTGAATGCAGCATCCATATGAAAAAAAATCCTCATACATCCATTTTACTAAATACATCCATATATATGCAATATGCAATATGAAGTGACTGAGCCGATCTAGTGCCTAATAGTGTGTGTATATGCGTCCACGAGCAACCACTAGCAAACACTTGCATCCACTTTGCATTCATCATACATAACATGTCTCAAACACATGTTTCAACCATAGGATTATCCTAACTAAAGGTCAAAGATACTAGCGAGAGGACATACTAAAGATAAGATAAGTACAAGCTAAGCGATAAAGGAGAAATTAAAAGGCATACCCTCAAAAAGAAAAGGGTACAACGAACGCATCATCGCTTCTGTCTCCCAAGTAGCGTTGCTCTCATCATCTCCCCATTGCACTTTGACTAGTCTGACCTCTCGGTTCCTCAACTTCTTGATCTCCGACACAAGAATGCATGTAGGAGCTCGTCGAATCGTCGCATCACGCTCTGTCTCCACCTCTCTAAGCAAGCTCGGCTCTACCACTTCCGCGGTCTCGTGCAAGCACTTCCTCAAATGTGACACATGGAATACGTCGTGTACACCACTAAGTCTCTCAGGCAACTCCACTCTATACGCCATCTGTCCAATCTTCTCCTTAATAGGAAACGGCCCTACAAACCTTGGTTCTAATTTCCCAATGGACCCAAAGCGAACAACATTCCGTAATGGAGATACTTTGATAAAGACCATGTCCCCAACATTAAACTCAAGATTTGTCCTCCTTTTATCTGCATAAGATTTCTGCCTATCTTGCGCCGTCTTCATCCTCCTTCGAATCAAGTCGATCTTTTCCGGAGTCTCTCTAATCATATCGGGCCCAAGTAAGATCTTATCCATAGATTCCCACCAACATGTAGGTGAACGACAAGGTCGTCCATAAAGAGCTTCAAAAGGTGCCATGCCAATGCTAGATTGAAAGCTGTTATTATATGCGAACTCTACCAATGGAAGATGCTCTTCCCATGTACCCCCAAAGTCTAGGATACATAGCCTCAAAAGGTCCTCTAGAATACGATTCACCCTCTCGGTTTGGCTATCCGTCTGAGGATGATATGCGGTGCTCAAACATAACTGAGTCCCTACCACTTCTTGTAAGCTCCTCCAAAATTCGCTAGTGAAGATAGGATCGCGGTCGCTTACTATGCTAGAAGGAACACCATGCAAACAAACTATCTCTCGAACGTATACAGAAGTTAACCATGGAGCAGTCCTCTTACTCTTCACGGGAATGAAATGGGCGCTTTCAGTAAGTCTATCTACTATAACCCAAATCCCCGTATTACCCTTCCTTGATCTTGGTAATCCATCCACAAAGTCCATCGAGACACTTTCCCATTTCCATAGTGGAACCTCCAATGGGTGAAGCAACCCACCGGGTTTCTTTTGCTCCGCTTTTACTTGTTGGCACACCAAGCATCTAGCGACATGCTCGGCCACATCCCTCTTCATACCGGCCCAAAAGAAAACTCGCTTCATGTCTTTGTACATCTTGTCCCCGCCGGGATGAATGGTCATCTTCGAACGATGTGCTTCGTCAAGAATAGTCTTCCTCAAGTCCTCGTCTCATGGTACACAAAGTCTACTATCCTTACGTAACCAACCCTTATCATCTAGGGTATACCTACGGAGATGGCTTGATGACTCCCCTCTTTTGAGCTTTTCTACTAACTCAACCAACTGTGGGTCGTCTCGCTGTGCCTCACCAATCCATCCCAAAAGCGTAGGTCTGACCTCCAAGGATGCTAGCAAACCAGGTACAAAGTCAACGGAAGGTCTAAAGTCAAACATAGAGATGAATTCTAAGTTTCGCCGCTCAACAAACAAAGGACTTAAGGATAATCTTTTTCTACTTAAGGCATCGGCCACTACGTTACCATTGCTAGGGGTATATGCTATCTCGAAGTCGTAGGATGCCAAGAACTCCATCCACCCTAACATATCTCCCTTCCCTAGAGACCACATGCCCTAAATTCCTCACTTCTTTCCTCCAAAAATGGTATCTTGGAGAACTTAGCTTTAAGCTGGTGCACTTGTAGGGTCCCTAAGCTTTCCCTAAGATGTAGGGCATGCTCTTCTCTGCTTCTAGAGAAAACCAGGATATTATCACATGTAAAATCGTCACAACTATCCATCTCTCACACAGACCATCCTAGTCGAATTCGACATCCCCCAAATGCAAGCCCCAAAGGCCTAAACCGATATCAGACAAACACCCAAGGGATACCTCCTTCGAATTCAGACGACCTATGTGAGATGATACTAGTAAGACGGTCAATCAATTGAGCACTTGACCGACTATGGCTGTCCTTGCCAGTCTTGCTCCAAAACTACCGCTGATTACATAACGGGCTTTGCTTAATCTATTAATCACATACGAAAACCTATTTCGCGCCTATGGGTAAACCCCGCACTTTATCAACGACGTCTCCATACTCACGGACCACACAAACAGATTCCTAATCATCGTTAGATGCGTCAGAAGATTCTAGGCAGCTAAGCATCACTGAACCCCTAGGGTCGCAAGAAATATGAGGGTTTTTCTATAACGAATCAATAGTCTAACTACCCTCCTTTCACAATCTAGGATGGCACCCCGCTTGGCTAGCCAATCCACCCCTAGAATCAAACTATAGCCCGTGAAACCCAAAACATAAGCATCACATCTAAATTCAACGCTAAGTATAGAAATTTTTAAATCCAAACACATCATGGACAAATAAGCTGAGCCCCCAATTGGATTCGAAACAACTAAGGGATCCTCTACTAAACTGGTGTTTAAGTGCAGTGATTCAACTAATGATGTAGAAATAAATGAATGCGATGCGCCCGAATCGAATGAAGTACGGACATGATGATCAAACAGAAAAACTAAACTTCCAACGGAAATTCCTCTACCTCTTACTTGCAGCGGTGGGACCTCGAGAGCTTGAACTTGTCCCCTTGCCTGCCCGGGTGCCATAAGAGCTTGCACCTGTCCTCCCGAGGTAGACCCTGCCCTTTGCCCTTTCTTTGGGCAGTCCTTAATAAGATGTCCCGCTTCGCCACAGTGGAAACAACCGGTCTTCTTCTTCTTCCTACAATCTTTGCTTAGATGGCCGGGTGTCCCACAGTTAAAGCATTTCTTCTTCCCCTTAGCATTGTTGCCTTTGCCACCTTTATTTTGATCCCCTTTCTTCTCGAGTGCCTTATTAGCATTAGCGCCTTTCTCCTCGTGCATGAGTGCCATGTCTACTAGCTTCTCAAAGGTGGCCCCCATAGGGATGTTGGTCATAGCCAACCCCTGCAATGGCTCATTCAATCCATTAACGAACCTCAGAGCCTTCTTCTCCGGCGTGTTCACTAAGTCCAAGGCAAACCTAGCTAACTGAATAAATTTGTTGACATATTCTTTCACTAATGAGCTTCCTTGCTTCAATGTCAAGAACCTTTCCATGTATAGATTCTCTTCTGCCCTTGAGAGAAACTTTGCCTCAAACCTACGTCTGAAATCCGCCCAAGAATCAACAGGACGCTCCCCATTAGTGACCTCCCACCAAAACGAGGCCTCTCCCTTCATTAACCAAGCTGCTAATTTGACTTTCCTCCCTTCATCTACTTCAAAGATTTCTAGCAATTCTTCCACCTCCTTAAGCCAATCTCTAGCTTCCACAAGCGTTTCTGACCCTTGAAAAGGTTTTCCACCCATAGCCTTAAATTCCTTGCATGTCTTTGCAAAAGTATCAGCGCGAGGAGGGGGAGGAGGAGCGGGTGCAACTGGTGGTGGAGGAACACTGGCTGGACCTGCAGCGGCCCTAGCCTCTTATAACCTCCTATACCATCCTGGTATCGTTACACCATCCGGAAGGTTAAGATCTTCAGCCATGCTGAAACGAAAAAGGAAAGATTCAAAATGGAGAATTCGAAAGATAAAGATATATGGCTATTGGGGACTATGTTTTTCATAAAAACTTTCCTCTTTAAATTACTCATCAAGACATGTTTTTGAAAACACTTCTTCCAAAAATACTTCAGAAAAATAGTTTTTCTAAAAAAATTATCTGTTCTGGTAACCTTAAGCTCTGATACCACGTGTAACACCCCACGTCCATTAATGTCACTCACAAAGGGAATGCATTAACTTCCATGGAGGTTTTAAGTGAATATAGAACAGAAAAATTACAACAAGACAGATAATAAGTAGTACTTGGAAATCTAGAACTTTATTTCATTGCAGTGGAAATTAAACATGTTTGTTACATCATAAAACCATAAATCAGAGTCAAGTACAATATCCATCTTGATAAAACAAAATACATAATCCCATTACATAAATAGTCATTAAAGAAGATAACAAGCTGGACTTTACTTCAACGGTCCAAGCTTTCCAAAAGAGAGATAAAGCAATCCAATCAAACTCCACTAGAGCTGGGTCCACCCTGAGGACCTGGAGGGGGAAAAAAGATAGAAATAGAGGGGGTCAGATATAAAGTCTGGCGAGTATGATAATTCTAACAATACTATTATCAAAATAACTAGACTAAGGCATAAGCTGGAAAACAAGGAAATGTCTATGAACTATTGGGTATGGAAGAGCAGATAAAGACAACATTAAAGGCACACCTAATTACTAACGAATAAATACTACATTGCACCACACCAGTCACCCAAAAGGTTGATCCCACTCACCGAACTTAGAAATTATATAAATAGCTTCGTGTACCCCTAGCTGACTACATAGGTGCCGCCTGCCCCTATCTCCGCTAGGTGTACCCCATTACCCACTTAGAAATTTTATAAGTAACTTCGTGTACCCCTAGCTGACTACATAGGTGCCGCCTGCCCCTATCTCCGCTAGGTGTACCCCACTACCCACTTAGAAATTTTATAAGTAAATTCGTGTACCCCTAGCTGACTACATAGGTGCCGCCTGCCTCTATCTCCGCTAGGTGTACCCCACTACCCACTTTCGATCGTCTCCCTACTTGTAGATACCCGTGTTGGCCCCCACAGTGGGGTGTATCACTCCCCTAAAGTGGCAACCCGATACAACTTGAGAATGCACGGCTTATACCTACACGATGCAACAACGTCTTACTTACCAGCCCGGGTCCACACATGCATATGAAACCCATTGGACTTGCGTTACCACTGCTACCCCGTTTGGCCTCTTATAATCAAGCCCAGTATGTGTGTCCCGTCCTCGACTTGGGTCGAGCCCACAAAGATACGTTTGGGTTACTGGTTGAAATGGGCCCCCACAAGCTATCCACCTAAGCTTGTCCCCACTAGCATATCCCACTTAACCCTCTTCTTAGTCATGTTCATTTACATGTGTGTTTGGTTAAGTCTTACTAATCGTATTTCAAATGCCACTAAAGGCACCCACTAGATTCCTCATGCCACCCAAGGCACCTACTTAACCCCCATGTCCCCCTTCACATGTTTATCTGGTTAAGTATTTCTTAATTCTTTCAGGCCATAACCTCATAAAGACCTCTCACATTAGACTCGCATTTATGGCAGCTGGATTCGCCGGGCGGGCCCGGGCAGTCTTACACCATAAAAGAGTCTAACCTCGTGTCTTTACAACTGTTATGCTTTAATTTGGGCCTAGGACCTCTCACATTGGGCTGACATTTGTGACCACTGGATTCGCCGGGCGGGTCCGGGCAGTTTTACGTCACAGACGAGTCCAACCTCGTGTCCTAAGCATTGATTAACACTTATAATCTTTTACCCCAATTTTAAATATATCCCTATTCAAATCATTAATTAATTCCAATTTTAATGATGTCCATAATTTACTCAATTATGGCCATCCACTTACGGTATGCAAAATCATATCAATTGCACCCCAATTTCTTAATATTAAATCCTTAATATTACCCCTACCCCACGTTATACGTTCGCTTATTTAACGCAAAATATACGTTAGACTCAAATAGTCTAACTCATAGCACAAAGATAAATTATCACAACATATAGACAAATAAAATAGATCTAATCATAATAGGGGTGAAACTTGCATAAAACTACACATGTCATGGATCTAAAGGTGTCAACTTGTTTGGTTAAATGTCACAACTTACATAATAAGATCATAACCCAAGTTCATGTATAAACTTGCATATGTGGTTTATGCAACATAATGATGGTGTGAACTAGCATCTAACCCATAGAACTTACACATGTTATAACCTAATTTTAGGTCTAAATAGATGTCATAGGATATGTGAGATTATACATACTAATCAATCTAAACTTGCATAGGTACATTTGATTTTATTATGTGAATCATCATAGCCCAAACATATATATAATCAACATCATGATTTGATCAAGCATAAGCTAACTATAACATAAATAATAACATCATGACTTTGTAACATCGGAACTTAGCATAGAAGCTTTCAACATATATAATATCATCATATCATGATTTACAACATATAGGATATCATCATCACATAACATAGGCTCTACAACATACATGATAGCATAAGGTTTACAACAACATGTATGACAATTCACATCATTTTCTTATGATCCATATCACATCTTAATCTAATTAGTTTGCTAATAATCTTAATAAAATCATCATACTCACAATTAGAAAAGAAAGAGAGTCTTGATTTGCTTTAGAGTTGAGTAGAATTAGAGTTTTGATTAGCTTTCTTCCTTCTTAGTTGGCGACGGCTACACTGAGTTCCATGACGATGGCATAACGGTGGCTATTCTATTTTTCATGCGATTTAGAGTGAGAGAATACCTAGGTATATATAGAGTTTAGGATTTATTTAGACCGCCAGATCAACTCAGAACTAACCTGAACTGTTAAATTAGCCAACTCAGCCCTAAAGACACATCAGCAGCTCAAGATTGGGCTTGGCTAAAACCTAGCCGACTGGACCAGGTCGACACCCAAGTCGACTGCGCAGTCGACCTGGTCCTGGGGGTGTCGACTGCCCAGTCGACTCCCCAGTCGACCTGGGTGCTGGGCGGGAAATTTCCCGCCTAGCCTGTTTGACTTCGAATTTTGAATTTTCTGAAACTTCCGATGGCCATATCTCCTTCATACGAAGTCCAAATCACGCAAACTCGGACTCTATTTCAACCAGAATTCCGAGACGAACACAATGGAGCAACCTGTTTCCCACAATTCTCACATCTGGGATTAGTTATTCATTAATTTGTGAATATTAATATTGGCATAATTATGGGGTGTTACATAACTTCTTTCTATTAAAGATCCGGTATATTTCTGGTGCTTGGTTAGTCAATATGGTATTTGTGTCGATAACCAGGATCGAAAAATGTCAGTTTGTTACATGTTCGGATGGTGTTTTGTTGACGCTAATCACATTTAATAGATTATATCCCAAATGAATAGGCAAAATAGAGGTATGCATCCTACAGAGCACATAAATCTATTACAAGCTATAAACCCTTCCGCAAGTACTTATACTTGATTCCTGCATCTGGGGGTCCAAACGTAATTTGGAGGTATACCATACTCGACACACATTCTCGCGAACATCACTTCATCGATCCTAGATGCGATCGAATCTAGAGGATGTTCTTAGATCGTTGCATCTTCTAAAGTATTTGGCACTGGTGGAATGCCTTCTTTATTGTTTCCTTCTTCTTCTATCCCTTGCAAGCTTGCTTTTTCCTGTGGGCCTACTTCAGCATTCAACTCACCATTAGATTGATCTACTGAATGCTGATGTTCGAGTTATTCCTCCTGATTAATCCCTATAGATTTGTTTGCTTCTTAGGATGGACTTGACTCTTCAAAAGCTATATGGTTGCTAGTTGACAAGCATGACTCATTTGTTGAATGATTGGATTCTAGACTCTCGGCCTGTAAGCCTTTGAATCGCCTTGAGCTTCTAGTTGGCATAATTTACTATAATTGCACAGTCAACGCGATTAACTTGTACCTCCCATGTTAATATAAGTTAATGTGGAATGTGCAGTGTCGTGCGTACTCATGTTGTTAAATAAACACTTTACAATGTGATGACGAGATTTACTTTCAAACTGGAGCGACCACTAACACTGACCATATGTACAGTGATGGGATTAAGTCACGGACTTTCGTTAGGAATTATATCGAAACACGTAGTTTAGGACCGATATTTTAGTCATGTGTCTATGTATAGTTTTATGATCTACCTTATGTGCATATTTGAATTGTTGGTTTAATACGACATTCAAATTTATTTTGGTGTGTGTTCGGTTAAAGTATCGATTTGGTGGTAACGAAGTCACGAAGTCGTAAGCTTAAAATTTATAACCGAATTTTACATCGTGTGAGTTTGTGACGACGTAAACTCAAATGTCGAGTAAATAGAGGCAATATATAACAACCTGAAATTTCAACAGTAAATAAATTATTTATTTAGTTAAACTTTTAAAAACAGGAATTTTTGCAAATAATGGAATTTTCCCATAAATCTTTAACCGTTGCGTTCGTCTCGGAATTCTGGTCAACTTTCATAATTGGAGTTTCACGAACGAAGCCCGTATGAAAAAATTACGGACAATATTTGGAAAAAAGACAGAAATAAAACCACAGTAAATAAATATATTACCTTATTTAACCGCCTTCACTGGGTGATTGGCAACCCAGGTGGTCGACCGTAGCAGTTATAGCCATAAACGGAAATTAATTGGCTATGAATAGGTCCTAAATAAAGTAAATAAATATTGTAGCCACCATTGATTTGGGGAAAATGAATAAGTTAGTAAATGGCTACAATTTCTAAATTGGATAGGATTAATGTTGTAAACCCCAATTAGGAAATTAAATTATAATCGCACTAAGAAAAAAGGTTAAGCTCAACTTTTGATTGAAGTTTGCCCAGAACCGCTCGGCAAATCAAGCATCCACAAGTGGTAGGCTAATGTGAGAGGCCCGGTGCATGAATACACATACACATACACACACACATATATATATATATATATATAACAAATAAAAAATTAATAAATTTGCATTTCTTGTTGGGGAATAACGAATAGATATTTTGGGACTGATAATTAAGGATTATTGATGCCTTACGGAAAATATGATCATTGTGGCCATAAATGGCAACAAACTTATTAAATAGAAACAAATGAAATAGGAAGGGGATCAATGGGTATTGATTGCCATTTTAAATACTAAGTCCAATAAGGAAAATAATTAAATAGATATTCTAGGCTAAGAAGGATATAATTTTCCTTATTTTATACTAGAAATCTAGAACTTATAATTAAAAGTTAAAGTTGAACTTAGCAGGTTAATGATGCGAGGCCAGTTACCTTATTTGACATAAGTCTGCACTTTCCAGCAGTCAAATATATGTCAAATTGATGTGAGATATCATTAACCATAGGAATCCATAGAGATAGTTGGTTTGTGTACATATGATATTTCCGTAAAGAGAAACTAAACTGGAATAACTGAATAACATAGCTTGCTTTGGGATTAAGGTCTTAAGTGGTTAGATCCACCTCTAAAATGGTATTCAGTGATCGCATAGCCCACCTCCTATAAATGAAAGTATTAAAGGCTAATGGGGGTATGAGCTTGATAATCTTCGCGAATAGTCCGCTTCCTTTGGTCTTAAGTAAATTGGGTCGAGAAGACCACCAGGGATTAGGTCCTCTAATTAGGGGTCTTAAATGGTGTACAAATCCTACCTAAACCTGGATTTAAAAATGTCTGGTATGGTCATCCTATATGGTTACTTATTCTACGGAAAGTATTAAGCATCTAGGAGATTATCTAATAAGGCTAAATGGCATGCTACGTCTACCTAACCGAGTGGTCTTAAGTGGCTGCTTACTTTCTCTCGTCTTATGCAGGGCATGAGTTTATATGTGTGAATGGCAAAAGCCTTAATTAGTGGGACCTATAGCCAGTGTCCTCTAATTATAATAGTGTTGAGTAAACTACTGAGAGGTATTAATTGACCAATAGGATCACCTAGAGTATTAAATGATCGAGAGGATCCACCTTTGTCTATCATTTGATAGTGTGGCGTTAAGTGGCTAAGTAGACACACATAAGTAACTAAACTCCATAGTTAGGAGTCCACCTATTGGTTTAGTAATTAGTTAAATTATAGTTTAAAGGCTTCATAAAGCTAATAGACAATCTTTCTATCTCAGTGTCGTTATCTTTGGGATACTACCTCGAGTATGGTGGTTAGATTCATGTGTAAATGTTTACATGGTTTGGTTAGAATTACTAGCCTTAGTAGGCATATATCTTTGCTTGAACCAAACGAAAAACATCTGTGTATTGTAAACTGTGTTGTACTCTTCCTGTTCACTAGAATTTCTTGTTCTGACCCTTTTCTCATTACAACCTCCCTGGTTTTCTAGAGAAGATCTAGTCCTCATAGGTGTCTAAGTTTGGCTTTCGATTCTAGTTCTCTCTCATGCTCGGTATTGACATGGTGACTTAATTTTATAAGGTAGTTACTTGGGTTAATACTAGTTTATCCTATTATGTTTCCTCTATGAATTATTCTATCGTACTCTGGTTATGCTCATGCTCATTTATTTGTAGGTACCATATTTACATGCTTCATGCTTAGATGTGTTCAAGTTTCGATTTTTGTCGAAGTTTGAGATAGGAAAAGCGTGGGGTGTCACATTTGGTATCAGAGCCTAGGTTAGATGATCAGATAATTTAGTTAAATTAGGACTCATGGGAGAACATATTTGATTTTCTTTTCTGTTTTTCTTCGTCTTTATTACTCGACTTTAATTTATTTCGATGAATAAATAGTCGTGGGCTTATTTATATAAAACCGGACTTAAGCGACTAAGAGTTGAAATAGGTTTAGTTTGGGATTCTAGACAATTATGTCTTACCCCACCCGTTGGTGATTCTGTAGTGAAGAGCATGAGGACCACATATGGTGGATTCCGTGGATTCGAGTTTTGAGACTGTACAAAATCTAGCTACAACTGAGATAATTGTGATTTCTTGTTTCTGGTATCATTTGGTAGTTCCGGTCAATGACATTTCTTGGTATGAAATGGGAAATTCATGTTAATATGTTGTATCCATTCGAAAATGTAATTACGAGGTATATCTATTCGATGCTTCAATAAAATTTGGGATATTCTTTTGTTGAAAACGTTCATTTGGGTCCATGGTTTTATATTCGAAGGAATTTCCATTTTTTAAACTGTTTGGTAAAATAAAATGGATTTCGAAAAGTTCTGAAATTATGGTTTCGGAAAATAGTTTTATAAAAATATGATTTAAAATTTAAAATTTATTCGGGCCTTAGAATTGTTCAAACTTTATGTGATTTTAATAAATAATCCAAGTGGTAGAAAGGAGGGAATTGGAAATGATGAGGAATATGCCTCGAAACTTAAAAATAATTAATACCCAATCCTTGTGATTTTTAGTTTCCCTCTCTTTATATATATTGGATGATCTATTGAAATTATCACAATTAATCTTCGAGATTTTTAAAGTTCTGACATTTTTGAACACGAAAAGGTTTTTCGGTTTATAATATAAACTTGAATATAATTAATAATAAATTTGATTTATAAATACAAAACCGTTAGTTTATAATAAATTCCATTTTTGAAAAGTTCTAAATTTTCCCTTTGAAAAGGCTAAGGAAATTCTTTCGTCCTGATTTTTGGGTTATTTGATTTGCGAATCATGTATTTGTTGTCAACCAGGTAAGGGGAAAATCCATTTTATTTTAATTACGGATTTCTAGTTGAATTATTTTGTAAATTCATTCATTCATTGTATGGTCGCGACATCGTTGTTGAGACTACTTTAAATCCTTAGAGTTGGTTCGGAGTTTTGACTACGGTCTATGGTATCGCCATGATAAGGATTTTTTTTTTCAGACCACGTCAAATCTCAAAAGATGGCGCAGGACGATTAATATTTTAATCTGATCTAATGAGGTCAAGGTTTAACCTTTGCCCAAAGTCCATTTGACTTTTGACCGTTTAGCGTTATACCAAGAGTGGTCAACTTGTTGATGAGTTTAGGTACAATTTGGACCTAGGACTCAATTATAAAAGTTGTGTCCAAATCACCCCTTAACTTCTTTCATTCGTCCTTCCTTCCTCATTTAGTCGAACCATGCTCTTATCCGTATTCTCTTTCTTTGTCATTGCCTCATCTCCTCCTTTTCCATCATAGTTTACTCATTAGATCTTGCCCCACTAGTACTTCAAGATCTAAACCCAATTTTTTTTATCTTCGATTGTTTCTTAGCCTATAATACCTACTTGCACTACCTGATCTTTCTAGTACTGTTTAAGTGTCATCCTAAGGGAGAGATCACTTGGTTGGATCAGAATGAGCAAAAGGTCTCATCGGTTTTGGACTAAGAAAATTTGTCATAGCAGTTGGACTTGCACCAGATTTTGCTTCCAGATCTTAGGATAGGATTGTTGTTTGTGCTGCATCCGCCTTTGTTGTATCTTGTTGAAATAGATTTTGACGAAGGCGGTCATTGTTTCAGATATGAAGATTAAGCTATCTTTTGGTGGTTTTTCTAAGGATAATCTCGATGACATTTTAGAGGCATATGTGTTTTACGCGAACTTGAATGGTCATTTGTTTGACTGACTTTGGAGATTTTTGCAGCAGATCTCCTTTTCCTTAATGTCGGGTTTTGAGTACGGGAATTTATGTTCAAACTTTCCATGTAGGTGTGTGACCAATTCAGTACATTATTCCGTAGATGGGAAGTTATGATTAGATTTGTCTCATGAGGCGGAAATTAATCTTTTGCTTGATCGATGGCCTAATTATCATTTAGTACTGCATTATATTTTATTCAGCTTGTTGTTCTTATGTTTTGTCTCATGGAGTTACTTTCTATAATTTCACCTATCAATTTTGATCTTTAGACAGTATTAGGTGGATTTCCATGAGAAGCAGTTTCGTGGTAGGTTTTTTCTCATCACAAATTCGCTCTTGGAAGAGATGGTGATGTGGGAACCTCCAACAACACTAGCAGTGTTTGTAACATGAGATTGACCATTTTGCTATCATGATATGACTAATCAAAGGTCGTAATAACGGTTTGAGCTCCAGTCACGGAGAAAGACATTTCGTTGTTCATAGACATTGTTTTGGTAGTTTAGATGTTGTTGTTGCGTTGTCGTCTTCGTTATTTTCCCTTTCCAGCATTTGGTTCTTGGCTTTGTGGTAAATCATGCTTGTAAATGTTAGTGTTTGTTATCTTTGAAATCGCACGACTTCTATTGATGAGGTTTCAATGTTCGAAAATATTTGTGTCATTCGCGCATGTCTTTTTGAAAAAAATATCAATTTTCTTATCTAACTAAAAGTTGTCTTAGAGCTGGAAAAAATAGAATTCTGTGTTGGACAAAATTTAGCAAAGGACGGGTTTTGCATTTTTTCGTCATGGATTTAGCTAGTCACTGTTCCTTTTTAAGATAAAAGTTATTGCGTTCTATTGTGTGTGATTTCAATTTTCGCATTTTTGCATGCCCAACTTCCTTCTTTGCCAACATGTGACTTGAATCGTTTAAGTTTCCACAAAATACATTTTTTTGAAACTTTTTACAAATGTTCTTTGAAATATAAACTTTTATAATTTTTAAAATTTAACTTTTTACAAATTTACTTTCTTTTATTTCAGTTTGCGTGAAAACACAGAGTTTGGATATGGTAGTTTGCGCGTGTTCAAAACGTTTGTTTTACATTAAAATAGACGATTCGAATGACACAAATTGCACGTTACCGAATTTTAATTTTTATACGAATCTCATATTTAAAGAGAAATGGTATTGAAAGATTTTTTTAAATATATATAAGAAGTTTTAAAGCGGAAATTTATTTTTGTGAAAAATTTGATTTTTGGTCACATGAACAACGTAAGGATGGTTTTTGAGGGTTTGTGTGCGTATTTTAGCGGTGCAGTAGGATTTACAATGCAATAAAAACGTTAATAACGACAAGGAAAAAGCTGTTTTAGCCTTGAAAACGTTGTTTCCATACCTTGTCAACGATGCACGCGAGTTGTTAATAAACTCATTTTACGTTTTAGAGCTTGTTATAAGCCTACTTTACAATCTACAGATGGATATTTTTGGAGTATTTTGGGGAACCGTGGTAAAATTTCCAATATTGGATGGGAAATAGAATATTTATAAGCTAAGGGAACGTTAAAATTTCTCTCCTTGATTACCTTTTTTCCGATTTAAGAGAAATTCAATATATAGGAAGCGATTAGATGGGTTGATGTTTTGGATGATAGAATTTGGATGCAAAATTGGTTGCTTCACACTTCTATTCATAGTCATGTGGGGGTTATGGATGAAAAAGGATTTTCGAAATTTGCATTCATATAGAACTACCAGTATATTTTAGATGTTTTGCATCATATTTCCAAAGTGATTTAAAAATTTAATGCATACATGTAGGAGGATCCGATTTAGAATCATTGTGCATACGTGTTTTGCGGTTGAAATGCATTATGTACACTATGCACATGGAGCACATGATTGCAAAGTGGATGTACACAAATTGGTTATGTAGGATAGGATAAGCAGGTGTCAGAATTTCTGGGCGAAATTCCTTTTAAGGAGGGAAGGATGTAACAACCCTGAATTTTGACAATAAATAAATTAGTTATTTAATTAGATTTTTAAAAATAGGAATTTTTGCAAATGATGGAATTTGACACGAAGCTTTAACCGTTGCGTTCGTGTTGGAATTCTTGCCAAGTTACATGTCTGGAGTTTCATGAACGGAGTCCATATGCAAAAGTAACGGACAAAATACGGAAAACAGACAGAAATAAATAAATATATAATACCTTATTTAACCGCTTTCACTAGGCGACTAGCAACCCAGGCGGTCGACCTACAGGGTGCCAAAACGCCTAGTGACGGCTAGAGTTAATAGGTTAGTTTATTATATATTATTATATAAATAGATGGATGTTAATTAAATAAAATCTAATGGTTCGTGGCTATTTCAACTCCTATAAATAATGGGGTAAATCCTCATTCTTTTCCACACAAATCTGTAGGCAGTAGAGAAGCTTAGCTATTTCCCTTTCTGTTTAAATAAATTCTAAAACAAAAATAGGTTCATATATAATCAAAATCAAATATAAATAATACAATTTGGAAGGGGTAATTAGATTCAAGTGGAATAGGATATGGATTGATGTCTAAGCTCTTATTCATCAGATTCTCCCCTCGTTTCCTATTTTTTTGCAAATCTAAAAGTGTGAAAGCATGCCCTTTTGAGAATAACAGTAGATCTGTAAGAATTTAGGAATTGTAGGCCTAAAACATTATTAATATTTGGATGCTTTCAGGTGAGTGGAAAATTTATATAAAGTTACAATAACTGAATTATTTCGTTTTTATTAGATCTTAAATATATGCCTGGCATTTATCATATTTGGTTATAATATTGTTAAATCTGAAATGATGCCTATCAGATCTGTTTATGAATGTTGTAAAAAAAATCTAAATTGGTGGTTTGAATAATATTACAATTTGTAGGCTTACTGGATTTTTTATGTTATTGCCTACAATTGTGCTTAATATATACTATGGTTATTGTAAACACCGTAGGTCTGGAAATAAGTCCCACAAAACACTGTTAAGATGTAGTTTTATTCTAGATCTGTAACTTCGGTGTTAAACGGTAATTCATGTAATTTTGGTTAAAAAGATATAAGCCTGTTTGTGTTCAGTTTTGTTTGGGGTTCTAACTTTGTTATTGTAATTATGCGGTTTTTCTCTTTTTAAGTAAAAAGACAGCATTTAAAACCAATAAGAAGTATGTCCAAAAATTGAAGGAAAAAAGGTTGTGTAAATTCACCCACAAAAATAAATACTTTTTTTTGGAAGGCAACGCAAACTTTTATTTACACAACAAAAGAGATTTACAAAATTCACTATTACAACCCTTCTATACATAACAACTCAACAAAACAAACAAATCACCAAAATGATATATAAGATTACAATGAAAACAAATAATCTTATACAAAAACCATGAAACAACGATTACACTGGAGGCTACAGAACTGCTACTTCTTCAGTAAGATTCATCATCCATCACGTATATCTTTGCGTATCCTTTTGTAACACCCCACGTCCGTTAATGTCACTCACAAAGGGAATGCATTAAGTTTCGTGGAGCGTTATAAGTAAGCAGAACAGAATATTACAAGACAGATACACAAAATAGTACTTGAAAATTTTGTAACATTATTGCAGCGGAAAACAGAAATAAGTTTGGTTACATCTTTAAACCCATCACACCAAAACCAAGTACATAATATCAGTCTTGTACAAAAGCCAGCAGAGTACATAATTTTTAAAACCATAATCCCTAATCCAAAATGCCATATGAAAGAGAAACAAAGCTAAGCTTTACTTTCAGCACTTCAAGCAAGAAAGTATGAATCAAGCTTCAACGTGCCCACCCTGGGAACCTGGGGGGTGGGGGAAGGAAAGAAAAGAGGTGAAAAAAAAAGGGTCAGACATAAAGTCTGGCGAGTCCAATGACTTTAGTAAAGCGACATGATAAGAACATAAACTGGATATAAGAGATGACTGTAACAAAAGCATATATGACAAGGTAACAAGATGAACAAGATGTAGCATTGACTACGCTTCTAACCACTATGAGATATTCTCTGCACCGCACCCATACTAGTTTTCATACTAAAAGATGATCCCTCTTGGCGAAATAGAATGATGATAGTTTCGTGTACTTTCTAGCTGCCATCGTAGGTAACCAACGTGCACCTATCACCAATAGACGTATCCACTATCCCCCATGTTCGACTATGTACCTCTAGCTACTATCATAGGTAACCAATATGCACCTATCACCACTAGATGTACCCTCCCTACTAATCGTAATAATGGTAGCTTCGTGTATTCCTAGCTGCTCTCATAGGTGCCCCACTTGCTCCAACCACCACTAGTTGCATCCACTACCCTCCCCATTTGATTGGCTCCCTAACCTCGCAGATGCTTGTGTTGGTCCCATAATAGGGTGTATCACTCCCTTAGGTGGAACCCCGATACTACTGAAATGCACAACTTATACCTACACGATGCAACAACGTCTTACCCACCAGCCCAGACCTACGCACGCACATGACTCCGTTGGACTTGCACTGCCATCGCCGACTCTTTATTGACCTCTTACAATCAACCCCAGTAAGCGTGTCCCTGTCCTTGACCTAGTTTGAGCTCATATGGATACTAAAATGGGTTACTGGTTGAAAAGGGTCCCACACTTGACACAAGCTTCCCTCATAAGCTTGGTCCCACTAGGAATTCCCACTTGACCCCTTTTTATCCCCATGTCTTATGACATGTCTCATCTTGGTTAAGTGCTTTTATTATGTTTCACATGCTACCCATGTTACCCACTTAACCCTTTATTATTCCCATGTCTAATCACATGTCTTATCTTGGTTAAGTGTTTTTAATTATGTTACCCACTTAACTCTTTTACTATTCCCATGTCCTCCCGCATGTCTTATCTTGGTTAAGTGTTTTTAATTATGTTTCACATGCTACCCATGTTAACCACTTAACCCTTTTACTATTCCCATGTCTTCCCACATGTCTTATCTTGGTTAAGTGCTTATTAATTAATTATAGCCGTAATCGTGCAAGACCTTCCACATTAGATTACCGTTTGCGGTTGCTGGATATGTCGGGCGGCTCCGGGAAGACTTCTACCGCAATCCGAATCTAACCTCGTGTCTTAGCATTATTACGCATCTAATTTCTACCTTTGACCTCTCACATTGGATTACCAAATTGCGGTTGCTGGATATGCCGGGCAGTTCCGGGCAGGCTTCTACCGTAATCTGTATCTAACCTCGTGTCTTAGGCGTTCATTATCTCTTTCTTAATCCATGCCCAGTTTCAAATCTTGGATTATAGTGATTTCCAATTACCCATAAATTCCAATTCAATTTAGGCTTATAATTCTAATCCAATTTATACCTATAATCCCATGTATACAAGTTACCCTAAATTGTACCCAAATCAATTTGCGTTCATTGTTATTAACAATTAATGCCAAGTGTCATGTATACAAGTTATAATCAATTATGCCCAACCCAATTTATGCCAAACCTCATGTACTCAATTATGCTCAACAATTTATGCCAAATCTCATGTATACAATTTACACGCAATTATGCCCAAATTGATTTATGCCAATAATATTATTTTATTACATATTTCCCCAAACTTTTCCCAATTGTTCAAACGTTATTCGTATGCAAATCTCAATGCAATATGTTAGGCTCAAAGTTAGTCTAATCTAATAAAAAAAGGAAAAGAAGAGAATCAACATAAAAATTGGAGTAAACATAAGAACATGCATATGAAACATAAACATGCATATAAAGATAAACTGGATCAGAAAGGCATATGGCAGATTTATGGGTATGAATCTAAAAGATAATAATTTACAAACTTGATAAGATTCATCTCAGTCACAGGCATATACATTAGATCCAATTTACAATCCTATCACAATTACTTTTTAATTTAGTTATATGTGAAAGTGACATAAACTCATAATGATAGGATTAATAGAATTAGGCGTTGTTGTAGCTATTCGGATATTGAATAATCTCTATTTGATTGATGTAGATCTGTTCTAATTTGATTGTTGAAGAAGAACTATCTCTAAATCTCTACTTTGATTTTGGTTAGAGAAGAAAGGCTAGGTTAATTTAGATTAGAGTAGCATGGAGGCGCCATGGATGAATAAAATGAGATTAGGGTTAGGTTTAGGGGTATTTTATAGATGCTCTAGGTGAATTAGGACACTTAGATTAGATTAGGATCCATTTGAACCATCCAAACCAGAAAAACACCTCATCCAGCCAATCCCAGTAGACCACATATCTGTCCAGACCATAAAACTTATCAGGCCAGATCTGGGCCGATGGGATCAACACCCCTATAGGGCGTCGACACCCCTGTCGACACCCCCTATAGGGGGTCGACACCTATGTCGAATCCCCTAGAGGGGGGTCGACACCCTAGAGCGGGAGATTTCCCGCTCACCCAGATTTAGCTGATTCTGATTTTTGAATTCCTTTATAATTTATAATTTAATTTAAATTCTGCTTAAACTGAAATCTTCTAAGCTTCATAACTTCTTCATACGACATCCAATTTACGCAAACTCGGAGTCTATCCCAAGCAGAATTCCGAGACGAACGCAATGACGCAACCCATTTTACTTAATTCTTCATCTAAAAATTAAGTGTTCTTAAATTTGTTAATTTTAATGTTTTAAAATTACGGGGTGTTACATTCTCCCCTACTTAAAGGATTTCGTCCTCGAAATCTCCAAGTTAAGAAGAATGTATCCTACCATCCAATCATCCATATACTCATCCATCATCCACAAGAATTCATTGTCCTTAAAAGATTTATAATGTTGTATGAACATATGCAAAAGTGTGTGTACACTACACCATAATGGCCAATTGGCAACTCTTATTTTTTTCAACTGCCAACACTTATATGTGTTGTAGACTAGTGACACTAATATGTGTTGCGGTAGCAAAAATGTGTCACTAAAAATGTGCCAACACTTTTATGTGTTGTTATGATTGGTCAACTCTTCTTTTCTAAGGGCGAAAGGGTATGTTACCAAACATAACCCTAATCGAATGCTCAACGCTTAGTCCTCAACACTTATTCAATCCAGGCCGCGACATACGCAAATAAACAGAATGGAATTGAAGATTGAAATCAACGATTAGCTCATCAACATCAGAGACATAGCGGAATCGAAGAATTGAAATCTGCGATGGGGCTTCTAGGAATTGGGGATTCCAGGAATCATGGCTGTCATCCAATTGGACCATCAATTTGTAGCTTCATTCGTGAATCGGTTTAAGGCGTTGCTTCTACCATCAACATATAAGAACGTAAGCATTTATTCTTCATCCTTCAAGCAGATGGTTCCTAGCTTACGTCTACTGTATCTTTAGGGTGATTTATGTTCCTCTTGCTTTTAATTTGACGTACATATACAAGTATAGTACCAGCAATATGCGTAATCTGCTTCTTAATTTGCTAAATTTGAATCTATCACGTTATTTATTAATTATAATGTTTTGAAATTGAATCCTAGAAGTATATAAAGCACCCTACAACTATAATGTTTTGAAATTACCCCTTTATTTTGATGTTTTTGACAAGAAAATATTTTGGAACATAGATGTTATTGCTTGAATCATGGTTTTGGTACTAAAGTTAAATGAATTAGTTGCACTGTTGATTGGGTTTATAATCATCCGAAGCATTGGATGAAACCAGAATATGTTGTTGCACTGCTACATTCTTAATTTTATTTATTAACTACTCTAATTAATTTAGTATTAGGAATATGTCTGTTTATTATATCTTCATGGTATATTATATCATGAAGTTTCCAAACAAAAGCTTTGCTGGTATGGAATAATTATATATTATGCCCATATCTTTATTACTGTTTCTCCTTTTACGTCTGCATGTGGACTGACGCTTTAATTGATAATCATACATTAAGTAGCGTTTAGATCATTTTCACACATTATATGGTATATACCTAGCTTTGTCTCATCCCCCAAAAATATGCATGATACTTGCTATGTAATTTCATTTGATCTGGAGTTCTGCTATTATGCATACTATATGACAGCAAGGTGGCATATTAGGAATTGTCTATAGACATGATATGAGAATATAATGCACAGAATTAAAAAATAACATAATATTAATGCAGTAAAAATCATTCTTTTCCATCTTATAGTATGTTCATTATATTGTATTCCTATCAATTTGATATATTCGCATTATCTGCACAGCTCTTTATGTCTCAATTATGAAAAACTAAATTGTACATATAAGTCAAATTTTAATATAATTTCTTTCAGTTTTTAGTGTGATGTGATAAGACCCCTACTCCATACGGCAAGTTTATTTAAAAAGAACGTATATTCCAAACACATCCTTTTAGATTTGAACCCAAATAGCTTATCCTTTATCGAACTAATATCATTCGCTTGTTTTCTTATGTACAATTTATCATTCGCTTATTTTCTCATGCAAATCCAGATGATCTAATGTACCATTTATTATTTCTGCAGTTCTCATTCGCTTATTTTCTTTTGCACCTCATCATATTGTGTTTGCTCCATTCATTGGATTTCAGTTTCAGGTGTGTATGTGTATTGAATATTTCAGTTTTAGATGCGTATATATTAGTTTGATAGACGACAATTCATCCATTCACACACACACACATATATATATACATACATACATATATATATATATATGTATATGTGTGTGTGTGTAGGGTATGCATGTGTGTATGTATTGCAATTTACATTCACAGCAATGTGTCAGTCTCTTGAACTCTAAAATGGCTATCATTTATGAAAAAAATTTGTACAATAATAGGTCACAAAACTCATCCAGTAAAACTTAAATATATTACAACATCCAATTCATGGAATATTTTCACTAATATGTTGAACTCATGTAAGCAAATATAGGTGCAGATAAGCGGAGTTGATCCGCTGAAGCCTTGGTTTTCTTTAATAATGACTCAAAACCTATCCTTCGAAGATATTTTAATTTTCCAGGGTTTAACTATTTTCTATTTCAAGTACATTCGGCATGACATCTTTTTGACAATATTGGACAACATTTTTTTGTAACTCTAACAAGTAAACCCATGGTAATTTACCTTTTTCTCATGCTTATTCAAATTTGAAGTAAGCTTTTTCAGGCTTTTGATTTTGATCAGTGAGATACGTGCTGAATTCATTGGTTTCAATAATTTTGAATAAATTCAAGGTCGTATGAAATTTAATGTTTAACTATCGATAAACTTGCAGATTCATTTCCAGAATAATGTAATTGCATTCTTATTTGGATTTTGTGTTTATGTGGATTAATTTGAAACATGTATCATTGTTCCATGGATATGTGTTCATATGATATGTTTAAAATAGAACAAAAGGCAAAAAAGGGCAAAATGATGAAGACATCTGATTTATACATTTTTATTTACAATTTTGTAATGTTGGCTTTGACTCAATTAGCAGCAACAACAGTATTTAAGATAGTAATTTTTTTGAATATAATATCATGAAGAGTCAGCTGCGTGAGATCAAATCCTGTATTCCCAAGTTCCATATCCATATGTGTTCCCTTTAATCTCATCCACATATCATCGTAATTTTATTATCACGTAGGCCCCTTTGCATCATATGGAAAAAGGATGATTTTTTGATTAATGACTGAGATCAAATGGACACACGGGAACATGTTATTTATGATAAAGGAATTGTGTTGTAACTGATAGTCTTATGGGGTGATAATTACTTAATGCCTATTTATTTACGTGCTTGGAGAAATTGAGTTAAACTATCGTCCAACTATTTAAGTCTATTAAATTTTTAACTAGAGTAATTATCAGTCAAATCATCATAAACTCAAGTACTGTGGTAAAAATCCTTTTTAGGTGTTCGTATGCCTCCGTCTAGGTGCTATGTGAGACTTATTTGGCATCCACTTAAGCTTCATTTATGGCTAGGCAAGGCTTACAGATTCATTTAAGCATTGGATGATTGCCTTTTGGATACATAGTCATAATTCACGATAATTGATTAACACTGCTTAATGCTTATATAGTATGAAAAATTCAATTAAAAATAGAATATTGCTATTGCCTCATCTATTATATCTGAAAATTGAATTCAAACGGTTGGATGTATGTATGTATGTATGTTATATATATAATATAATATAATATAATATAATATAATACATAAATTTTGTATAAAGTACTTGAAGTCTTATTAAAATTATTTTAGTTTATCAAAATAACACCTACTCCAAATAGTCTTTGATTATTCTCTGCCCATACGATGTAGTCCAAACCCACTATCTAGCATTCACCTACAAATTTTACAACCTTGAACTAAAGAAGGGGAAAAAATTTCATATAGTAAATATATGTTTGTTGAATCCATGTCGATTTGACAAAAAAAAAGTGAACTGGCACAACTTACGTCCTCACTTCAGTTTTTAAAAGTAAAACTTGGTACCACTTGCTTGATTGATCTTATTTTGATATGATGCAAAGAATAGGCTAAATTGGAGTACACCATCACTTACAACTGCACCGTCTGTCTATCCCTCTTTCTTAAAGCATCCTACATATTAATTTCATACTTTAGCGAAGTTAAACTTTCAGCAGCATTTGAATTGGGAAGAAAAATAAACTAACGAAGTACTTCAATCTGATTAATCATCATATAATATAAACAACTTTCGAAGAAGCAAGTGTTAGAAAGTAGTAATAGAAGAAGTAGAAAAATGATAGCTAAGTTTGCTTCTAAATTCACATAATAGTGGTTTATTTCTCTTTGATTTAAAGTATATATTGATATTTCTAAAAAGGGCTTTTAGGTCGAAGCCATTTTTTAAAGAAGGTCAAAAGCATTAAAAAGTTGTTAATTTTATATCTGAAATTGTTATCAATTTTTATGGTAAATATTTGTCGTCTATAATAATTTTTGCTTCATGCAAAATAACTGTTTGACAATATATTCTATGCGAAAAATCTATAGCACAATTATTATTTGGTATGTTGCACTGAAGATATATGCAAAATTACTGCACTATTTAATTAAATATACGATTATTGAGAACTTATATTTTCATAATTTTTTTTTTGGATATAAGAAATTTAGCAAACATTTACCACACAATTATTTGCACAAGGCAAATATTTGCCACATCATCCTAGTTCGACCCGGTTTTAACTCTGGTTGGATTTTGGCAGCCGCCACAGTCACGATTCCAGCCTTCGCTGAGCACCAGTCTAATATACATCAAATTACGCATGTAACGGTATTAGTTCTGACTTCTATTGTCACATATACTGAGACCCTAATTTTGATGTAGTGATTTAGTAAAATGGATGAGAAGAACAAAAATTGTTAAGTAAGAGCACAGCTAAGGATAGTTTTATGAGTTAAAATAACTTAATAAATATTAAATATCTCTTTGATTTGAAATAGCTTAATATTCACTAACCAAGCATTTCTTACCAAACTAAGTAGCTAAGTTAACTAAAATAAATTCCCAAAGACTTTTTTTGTACCAAACAGCATACATCTTATTTAATATATGCAGCCTACAGTTGCCGCGATAGAAGCTGGAAAGGATATTTGCCTTGCTAACAAAGGGACTCTTATAGCAGGAGGCCCTTTTGGTCTTCCACTTACACAAAAACACAATGTTAAAATTCCTCCAGCTGATTCTGAGCATTCTGCCATATTTCATGTATGTAAAGGTACTATGAAAGTTCTTGTATGTTATTTATCAGAATGACCCTGTACATAAATCATGTTAATAATAAGACCATGTTAGTAAAGCGACAAGTTAAACTGAATTCTTTGTCCTAAATCTGACTTAAGTTTTATGATAAAATCTAACCAACTTGGGAATAGTAATTAACATATAATATTTGGTTACATATTGAGTTGAACTGGAACATAAATGTTTCGAGGCAAATCAAATTTTGACAGATTGCTAAAAAAACGTTTTACAATTCTTTATCACTGGTCTTTCTCTATTCACTAACTTTTTTCCTAAATTTCTTTGAAAAAACTTTTTGTTATTTAGTGCATTCAAGGCCTTCCAGAAGGAGCACTAAGACGTATCATTTTAACAACATCTGGTGGTGCTTTCAGGTTTTCCTTCAATCTAAAAATGTTAATCTTATATGGTTATCCTCTAGTTATAGAATTGGAAAACATGTTTTTATATACCTAATTTATGCATCAAAAGAAGATAAAAGTAGATTAGTTGAACTTCTTTTTGTTTCAGGGATTGGCCAGTTGAAAAGCTGAAAGAAGTGAAAGTTGTCGATGCATTAAAGCATCCTAACTGGAGCATGGGGAAGAAGATTACTGTTGATTCTGCTACTCTTTTCAACAAGGTAAAGCAATTTCTGTTTTTCTTAAAAGCTCTGAGTAGCTTGATCATTACACATACAACCCTTTTTCTTTTTTCAGGGACTTGAAGTAATTGAAGCCCATTACTTATTTGGGGCCGATTATGATAATGTCGAAATTGTATTTCTTCCCCAGTCAATTGTTCATTCTATGATTGAAACACAGGTAAAATCAATTTATATAAATCAAGATGCTTCAAGATTTAAATTACTTTTACTGCAGCCTTACCATACTATTTTAAATATATTGAATTTTTCCTTCAAGATTCATCGGTTTTGGCTTAGTTTGGGTGGCCTGACATGCGCATACCAATTTTATATACCGGAACGAATCTATTGCTCCGAGGCCACGTGGCCTAGGCTTGATCTTTGCAAGTAAGAAAGTTGTTTTCTTCCTTTTCTCTTCTTATAACTTTTAATTAGTACGTGCCGATGTAAGATGCATATGTTGAATAGTAAGAAAGTTGTTTTCTTCCTTTTCTCTTCTTATCCCTTACAATTGATGACAATTCATCCATTCATATGTAGTTGCAATCAAATGATGTTGGATCATCAACAAAAGGAAAACAATTTGTAATTCTATCATCACAAGATATGAAGAAGAATGTGGCAAAAGCTTATATTGGTACGCAAACCATGTGTCATTTTAGAGAGATAGTGCCAGATATTGAGAAAGTTGTTTGGATAGCAGAAGTTTTAGATCCGGAAGCACCAATTTACGATGGTCCTCAAAACAGACATTACAAGCTTTGTGAATTTTCGGATGGAGGCTTTGTGATATGGTCCATGTTTATCCTTCATAATATCTAAAATTCTATGTATCTTTAGTACAACTTTGTATTGTTTTTTTTTTAATTTGAACTTGATATTATGGTATTTTGAAATTGAAAGCATTATGCAAAAGTGACATTATTGAATTTGAAATATGGAAGTGTACCAAATACTTTTATTTGAATTGATATGTTGAATTATATATGTGATTGAAAATCATAAAAACATGTTATATAAGTGTTAGCAATTTATATATGCCAACATTTATAAAAGTTAGTAGGATTATGATACTGACATTTATAAGTGTTACCATACCTTATGGTTCCAACATTTATAAGTGTTAGCAATGAATATGTTTGTAACTCTTATAAGTGTTACCATATCTTATGGTTCCAACATTTATAAGTATTAGCAATGAATATGTTTGTAAATCTTATAAATGTTACCATATGTTATAGTTTCAACATTTATAAGTGTTAGCAATTAATATGTTTGTAATACTTATAGGTGTTAGCAGTTACTCTGTTTGTAACACTTATAAGTGTAGCAGTTACTCTGTTTGTAACACTTATAAGTGTTAGCAGTTACTCTATTTGTAACACTTATAAGTGTTAAAGGAAATTCCTCACAGGCCGTTGGTGACATATAAAAGTGTTACAAAAATTATTTGTAACACCTATACTTGTTGGGAATCCACTGTTTTGGTGTAGTGGTACATGTTCCTTATCTAATGCAAAGATCAGGCGGTCTACTGATTCGGTCGACCTCCTGTAACACCCCGTATTTTCTGAGAATATTAAAATAACAAATTGAAGAATAATTAATTTGAAAAAAAGGAATGAGAAAAGAATAATGTTTAGCATTGTTCTAAGGTTTGTAAGCAAAAGACTTAGTAGCTCATTTGGTTAGAACATGTGACTTGCATACAAGAGGTAAAGAGTTCGATCCCCGCCAGCGCCATATTTTTGTTTTAGGGGAATGACTAAAAAGTGGCTTAGTGTGAATGTAGTTCAAACAAGTGGTTTAGTGTGAAAATGGTTAATTATGAAGAAATTATTAAGCCTTGAAGTTTGTATGCATATGAGAGAAATATATATATATATATATATATAAATATGTAAAAAAAAGTTCAAAACAGCGAATCGGGAGGGTGAATAACCGAACCGGCCCATTTTTGAGGTCCACCCGAGCCTCGCTGGGTCGACTAGGGGTTAATCCAGGGTGTTTGGCTGTCAATCCGTGGGCCTATTAGCTCAAATGCAGATTTTGCATCTGATTGGTTCTCATGGTTTAGGGTTAATCTAATGGTCTTAAATAACTTCCTACATCTATATATACATCCCTAACCTAAACCTAAATCTCTTACACAATTCTGTAGCCTCCATTGCTCTCTTCTTCTCTAAAAAAATAAATCAATGGCGTATCTACTGAAACCTAAGCTAGGACTTGTGCTTCTTCTTCCTCCAATTCTGATTAGGACTAAAATAGAACAACTACAACACCTTTTTCTTTTAGAATCCAACCAACGCAAGTACAATTATTTTCTGATATGAAATTTAATTATGATCCTAGCATGATAATGAATCTGAATCTGAGGCTATGTCTTTTTCTGTTTATCAGATCTATTCTTCTGCTTTATTGTTATTATTCTGTTTGTTGTGTATTTCTTCCTTCTTTCTTTCTTTTTGTTAGATAGCCAGGCTACCACGAGCCTGAGCCAAATCTCATAAGAGATGAACGTATAAACGCTAAATTTTGGGAAGAATATTAAATGAGGCATATTTGGGCATAATTGATTTGTAACTAATTTGAGTACACAACGCATGTTGTAATTCTGGACATAAATTTGAGGCATATTGCATAAGATGACCTATGACTTGGAAAAAGAGGATTATTGTGACTTAAAACATAAAATAGGTTGCAACTTAGAAACATAAATCTGAGGCATGTAATTGAACATAGTTTTGAGGTGTAAAGAATATTGGACATATGACATGGGATTTGGGCGTAAAATTTAACTGTGAACATGTAACTGATTTGGATGCATAGTACAAGTTGTACTTCAAGATCTAGATCTGGACATACTATACAAATTATAGTCTGTAATTTGAAAAAAAAAGAGAATTAATTTGCATATGACTTAGGTGTAAAAATCTATATTAAGATTTGATAACTATTAAGTGTAAATACACCTAAATGGGGATTTTTGGATATGTGGCATGCGTTGTAATTAATGGTTATATTTGGCATAATTTATGTGTGAATCACGATTGGGGTTTTTGAGCATATTCTGTACAATGCAAATTTAACTAAAATTTGGGTGTATGTCATATTATGAATCATGACCATGATTTAGGCATGTGAATTTAGGCCTAATTTATAATTAGGCAAGAATTGTCAATGAAACCTTAAGGAATGTTTTAGATCTGCTAAATCTATTTAATCTATTGAATTGCCTAATCTGCTAAATTTGTTATTTGTTTAATCTTTTGAATTGCCTAAACTGCTAAATATGTTGAAACGCCAAATCTGCTAATTATGTTAAACTGCCTAATCTGCTAAATCTGTTGTGTCGCCTAATCTGTTAAATCTGTTGAAAAGTTGAATAATTGTAATTTGTAGGCAACCAAAGATTGAGTAAAACATGTTAATTTGATTAATCTGCTGCGACTTGAGAAGAAGTTAAATTTGTTAAATGAACATAATTAGTCTGATATTTTCTGTAAGGGAATAAAGTGGCTATGACACGAGGTTAGACTCCGTTTGCGGTGGAAGCCTGCCCGGAACCAACCAGCTTAACTAACAACCGCAAACTGTCAGTCTAATGTGAGAGGTCGTTGGCATAACTAAAATATGCTTAGACATGAGGTTAGGTCTCGCTTGTGGCAGAAGTCTTCCCGGAACCGCCCGGCACATCCATCGGCCACAAGCTAGAAACCTAATGTGAGAGGTCTGCGCATTAATAAATATTTATTGCAAATGTAAGATAAATATGATGTCTAAAACGTGTTAGGTGGATAGGGTTAAACCAACTGGACTAGTAAATTTAACAAACCCGTTTCGTGCATCTGTAGGCCCAATACAAAGTTAGACAAATCTGTAAATCTATTAAATCCGTATATCTGACACGTTAGTCTGAAAACTTGTTAACTTAGTTGTCTGATCTGTGAACTAGTTGATCTGAACTCTGTATGTCTGAACTTGTAAACAAGTTAACCTGAAATCTGTTAGTCTGGGGACACAAGGTTAGGAGGGAAATTACTTGTGTCATCTGTTGTTTGGGACCCATATTAGTCAGTAACCCTTTCTGGTATCAAAAACTATGACCCAACAGTAGGTAGGGTCCGGGCATGCTTACTGAACTAATTATAAGCGGTTCATTCTGATAATGGCGAAGGGTGTTAATGGTGCGTTCCAACCGGGTCATGTGCGTGCATGGATCCCAGTCTGCCTCTGAGGATGTAAGACACCGTGACATCTGTAAATAGGTCTGTGTCATTCAAAGGTTGCCACTTTAGGGAGTGATACGCCCTTCTGTGGGGCTGGCACAGGGTATATATGTATTAGGGAGCCGATCGCAGGGGATAGGACTTAGGGTACACTTAGCTCTGTCTATTTCTATAGGGTACCGTCTGTTTTCTGTTGGGTGGTAACACCTGTCTGTTTCTGCATGGTACCGTCTGTTGGGGTGGTAAAGGCCCGTTTACTAGTGTACACCTAATTCTACATTCTGTTTCCGTAGGGATTAATCTATTTCTGTTTCTGTATCTTCTGTTCGGGTGGTAAAAGCCCATTATTAGCATTATGTTTTTGTACTTTCTGTTGGGGTGGTAAAGGCCCATTACTAGCATTCTCTTCTGTGGAAATTATTCTGTTCCCGTTTCTGCTTCAGTTTAGACATTAGGGTGTCACCTAATCCTGTTATACTAGTATTAGTGCAGTGAAGTGAAAAGAAATAACTTATATCATTCTGTTTCTTCTGTTTAGTTTCAGTATATCTGTTACTCTTGTTGCTATCATCTCTTATCCAGCTTTATTTTCATGTTATGATTATTATTATCTGTACATATGCTGAAAGTCATTGGACTTGTCAGACTTTTATGTCTGACCCTTGTTGTTTCGCCTCTTTTCTTTCGTTCCCCCCAGGTTTCCAAGGAGGGAATACTCTAGCTTGATCCGGATTCCTTCTGCTTGAAGTGCTTGAAGTGCTTAAAGTATGGCTTGGCTCTTTATAGCTTCTGTTCTGTGGGGATTATGATTTTAAAGTTTTGTACTCTGATGGTTTGAACAAGGCTGATATATATGTACTTGAGTTTTTGGTAAAGTTGTAACTAAACTGATTTCTGTTTTTTTTCGGCTGTAATAAATTTTGTCAAGTACTATTCTATATCTGTCTTGTAACATTTTGTTCTGTCTACTAAAACGCTCCATCAAAGTTAAGTCATTACCTTTGTGAGTGACATTAACGGAGGTGGGGTGTTAAACTTGGTATCAGAGCTGAAGGTTACCAGATTTGATAAAAAGTTTTGAAAACTATTTTCAAAAAGGTTTTAGAAAGGAAGTATTTTCAAATGTAAAGCTTATTTTTGAAAAACATAATCCTTAAAAGCCATATATCTATCTTTTGATCCTCTGTTTGAATCTTTGTTTCCTTCTTTCTTCGGGGCTCCCGGCTTTCTGGGAGGTAACCTCATCGCAGCATGGTTTTGTAGGCTTGATAAGACTACGACACCGGTCAAAGGGCAAATAAGCGCCCGACTTCCACCTGTAGCCGCAGTAGTCTCACCTATGGCTAATTTTCTTTCGAGCTTTGTAGGATTTTCCGTGCGAGGGAGGCCGCTTTCGAGGGGCTTGTCAATGTGTTACACACGGATAGTAAAGATGAGAATGAGGGAGTTTGGCTAAGGAGCACAACCCAAGGATGAAAAACTCATGGATATGGACTTGGTTTACAAAGGAGGCAAAAAGGAAACACAAAAGAAGGAAGAAAAGTCTGAAGATAAAGGAGGAGAAAAGTGCTTTACTTATGGAAGCTTGACTCATCTGAACAAGGATTGCCGAAAGAGGAAGGACACTCACTTCAACTGTGGTGAGATATGACACTTCACTAGGGACTGCCCGAAGAAACGGGGGCAAGGACAGAGGACATGACCTACTTCGGGAAGGCAGGCGAATGCTCTCATAGTTGGTGGATAGGATAAAAGTAAGAAAATTTCCGTAGAGAGTTTAGTTTCCTTATCTGATTATTGAGTTAGAACTCTTTCCGATTATGGCATTCTGATTCTGTAGTCGAGTCTCTGCACTTTAATACTAGTCTTGTTTCTGATCTGGTTATAGTCTCAAACCCCATAGGGGTTATGACTCATCTGTTGGTGATAGGTTGGGGTTTGAGGGTATCTGTGTTAGACGTCAAGTCGATTGTAATGCATACATTCTGGGTTTTTTGAGGGATATGGTGGGATTTTCCCATGCTTAGTTTTCTAAGAATCATTCGATAATCTGATCTGTACTAGTAGTTTGTAAGCATTTGGAAATTTCTGAAAAGGTTAAGATTTCCAGTTTTGACATTGTCTAAAGAGGGTAATCCTCTGGGTGTCAACCTGATGTTGATCTCGGTCTTCGGGGTTGATACTTAGGGGAATTATTCTCTCAACCAATGTCTGATGGGAACCAAGTTTTTGTTTTATCTGTACTCGCTTCCATCGCTCGATTGTATCCTATTGATCGAGTATTCAACCTATAGATAGGAATCCTATAGATGTAAACATGTGTTTGAGACATGTTATGTTTGATGGTTGCAAGTGGATGCAAGTGTTTGCTAGTGGTTGCTCGTGGATGCATATACACACACTAGGCACTAGATCGGCTCAAAAACACTCTCATACTGCATATGGATGTGTGTGCATTTTTCAATTTTTGTGGATGCAGAATGATTGACTCCTCACATGGATGTTGCATTTGGATGAATGGTTATGCACTCATATAGAAATGATGTGTATCAAATAGGATTTCTTGCATACATATTTGGACTCATGGCACTAACATGATTCGCATTAAGGAGGTCAACTGGATCAGTAGACCGCCTGATTTTGCATTAGATAAGAAACATATACTGTAATGACCCGCAAATCCGTAACATCAGAGTTGACTATATACATCATACGTCCAACCCAAATATCACGAAAATACAAAACATTTTTTTTTAGAAGAAAGAGGTAGAAGAAGAACAGAAATAACAACACAAAATCTCACATCGCAGCGGAACAAAATATAATATATCATTCTTTGAAATACAAAAATATTAACTGTATGACATACACTTATCAGAGTACAACACTTACAACACGGCGGAACAAAATTCTATATAACTAACGCTGAAGCCTCCTGCTCCAAGCTCCTTTAGATAGATTTGTAAAATCCTAAACTACTTGACTGCCCGTACAAATTTAGGCACCCAAGAGTTTAGGTAGAACAAAACAAATAAACTCCAGGTCAGTCATGGGACTGGTATGAGTAAACAGTTTAAGACAGTTTCAGAAAACTAAATGATATCTCATAAGACCACGCCGTATAACACGGAACGGGTTTTTCCCTTATGAGAATCCAAACACTTGACTTATCTTTATATCAAAACTCTTTTGATATTATAATAATGTCTAAATCAAGTAGATAACAATCTAGTGGAACGTTTGCATCTCACGTTCCACATATATAATATACAATCTAAACCGCAAGCACGTATTGGGTAATGGATTATCCAACTATGACAAGGTATGGAACCACCTTCCGCTGGTACATCTCTAGAGGAGAATACACCGAGTTCAACAAGAACATCTTGCAACTCAGCCACACATGACCGACCACTCATTTCGCTTGAGTGTATCGAATGTATATCACCAACGATTGGGATCAGCAACCGTTTCCCGAATGGGACAGCATCGACAATAGATTTTTAGAAGTAAATGAAACTCTAGATCAGGTGATTATACACCCTAATAGGTGCGACCTACATAGCCATGCTGCTTGCCCGATTTCTGTCTTACCGGTTGATGAGGCTAGAAACCACGCTTTATCATCACACCAGATTCACTTCGAATGTCACATCGTCAGATCCATCGAAAATCACTAATTGATGTCTACAACAGTACATTACGTGTCAGCTAAAAGAAGTTTCCTTCTCCGCTTCCACTCTTGGTACGGTTGAAGAAATCAATGTACGTGACCTTTCTGGACATACTCTATCAGACATTCATCCATACACGTCACCCAGGAACAGGATGAATTGAAGGCACAATTTCTATTAATAGAAAAAGTCCTTGCACTCTACTCCGTCTTCGATTATCTTTATATAATATGATTCGCACGCTACTACCGATATGGAGTGGTTCTTCGGATAATAATCCAACCGGTCTCTCCATATTGACAATGATGGTCAAAACTTCGATAGTCTGTGATTTAACTATCGAATAAAACAAGTGTTTCGATAGTCGATGATTCAACTATCGAATAAATCAAGTGTTCATCCAAACATCCAACAATCAGTGAGCCTTTAATTAATATTCGATTAATTAAATCACTTCTCTATTTCTTTATCAATATTTGTTAACCAAATATTTTCAATAACCATATTGGCCTTATACGTTATTTGGAAAACATTTCCATATATCGCCTTCTTTTATTTTCTAAACTTTAGAAAATATATGTTAGTTATAATTGGAAAATATTCCAATTACTTACCTCTTTTTCAAATCTCGTTTATTCCTATACTTAGGAAATATTTATTATTCTATTTCCCAGCTTACACTTATTTGGGTTAAAACGGATGTTGTGTAAAACATCGTTACGACAACCCAAATACTATATTCAACTAACTCTTATCTAACATTGATCTTCGAGCCTGAATCTTACTATTTATTTGTTAATAATGAAATCAATCAAGTTGGGGTATAACTACCTCTCAGACCTTGACTGAATAACATTTATAACGTCAAAACAGATATGACTACTTACTCGAATAATCAATACCATACAACTACTGATTTACTTTTAAACACGTATACACTTCCCTTTTCTATTCTTACTAGATTTTATTCTTATACTTCCTTTTTGATTATACTATTCTATTTCTAAGTTCGTTTCCTTATCGACTTCTATATATATCGATACGTTGATTTCTAACTATCAAATTATCTTAAAAATATTCTATCTCCTTAAATTCCCGGAAAAATTCGCCATAACCTCCTTTGTACCGGGAGCATCGGAAAATTTCAAATAGCTTTCCCGGTCCTTCTTATCTCAAAAAGAAAAAGAAAAAGCCAAGCGGCTTGCCGATACGGCGCATAAAATCTCATATATGAATTAAATACGTACCTTTTTGTCGGGCATTCTATTTATTTCACTTCTATACTTTATTCCAAACCTGTCTCCTGTATGTCTATACATGTCCAATCTATTTTAACTATACCAATCGTTTTAACTCAATTTGTTAATTATCTCTTTAGTCTATTTCTCTTTTAATATTTGAATTCTATATTCAAACTCCAATTCGCTTCTATTATTCAATTTCTATACATCAAATTCTATTTTCTTCTATTATTCAAATCCTAAAATATAAATCCCATTTGAATTCTCTTTATTCAAATTCTATTGTTTAAATTCCATTTGAATTCTATATTCAAATTCCATAGTTTAAAGTCCGTTTGAATTTATATATTCAAATCTATAGTTTAACTCCATTTGAATTCTATTATTCAAATTCCATTTCAATTCCTTATATTCAAAGTCCATTTGAATTCTCGGCATTATTTATAAACAACGTTTATAACTTCAATTCAAATCCCACCTTTCCATTTATAAACAACGTTTATAAATTCAATTCAAATCCCACCTTTCCATTTATAAACAACGTTTATAAATTCAATTCAAATCCCCTATTTTCCTTTATAAACAAAGTTTATAAATTCGATTCAAATCCCATATTTTCATTTATAAACAAAGTTTATAAATTCGATTCAAATCCCATATTTTCATTTATAAACAAAGTTTATAAATTCGATTCAAATCCCATATTTCCATTTATAAACAACGTTTATAAATTCAATTCAAATCCCCTATTTTCCTTTATAAACAAAGTTTATAAATTCGATTCAAATCCCATATTTTCATTTATAAACAAAGTTTATAAATTCGATTCAAATCCCATATTTTCATTTATAAACAAAGTTTATAAATTCGATTCAAATCCCATATTTTCATTTATAAACAAAGTTTATAAATTCGATTCAAATTCCATATTTCATTTATAAGCAAAGTTTATAAATTTGATTCAAATCCCATCTTTCATTTATAAGCAAAGTTTATAAATTCAATTACTTGTTTTATATACCTTCAAAACAAGTTAATATTTTCTATAGTTTTATTAAAAATTCAAATTCTATTTAAAAAAAATAGAATTTCCTTTTTAAATATCAAATACCCTTTCCGATATTTTTATGAATCAATATTCAAGCCCCAGGGATATTTTAAACAATCAACTCAACCAATTTTCAATCATTTGATTTTTCCCACATCATATATGAATATATATGAAATCAAACAAAACAACAGATAATATATATTTTTGAGGAATCCAGTTGGATTCCTCCAACCTATTTTCCTGCATCCACAAACGTTAGTCAACATAGTAATACCCATCCTGCTTCGAGGCAGGATATCGCGGTATGAAGGTCATCGACTATCATAGCGTGGGGCGTATTGGGTAATCATCCGCTAATGAAACCGCGGGCATCCGCTAATGATACCGCGGGAATCCAACTAATCATCAACCCAATATATATATATATATATCCTAAATAACTAATATATATTTTAAGCAGCCACATGAATATTAAAATGCAACCAGACAATCAACAGACAATTACTTTTAACTGATAAAAATAAATTCTAAATGAAGGTGAGTGAGATTTACTCACCAGAGTTTTCCTTTGCTGAGTATTTGTTTAAATTTCCGAAATCATCTCAGTGCCATACTCTCTTGAATGGTCTTGGATAAATTTATTCCTCTATGCTATGCAAATAACTCGACAAGTCGACGAATAGATCTTCAATCCATCTCCATTGTAAATTAGTCTTAAAAACTTCGGCCATCCGTTAAGGCATTTCACCAAGCATGTTATCGACAACTCCAGTTTGTCACATTAAGTTTGAACTGCTCCAGTTTGTTTGAGCTCATTGTCAAGCCAATTGATCACTCCTGTTCGAACTCCATTAGACATCATGCCCCCTTCTCGCAAACACCCCAGTCTCGACGTCCAGTACTCGAACGGAAATCGCATTCGAACGGGGGCCCCAAACTTCACTGCTCTGTCGCGGTTTCCCAGATCTTCGAAACCTCAATGGCTATCGCGACTTCCCAATACCGCACTACTCAAACGTTCGAACCTCTTCACATCGCGACTTCCAAAACTCAGTAGCCAAGAACGACGTTGAACCCCCTTCTACACTGCATCACGACATCGAACTCCCTCATCAACTCGCGACCGTTTCCAGCGTTCAATTACAAACCCGAGCCCTATAGGGACTCATCTGAACCTCTCGCGAGCTTCAGGGACTCATGCCCTAAGTCGCGATTTCTGATTTCAAAAGGGGGAAAAAGTTTTTCGGTTGATTGTGGAAAGTGTTGAGGAGAGTATGGCGTTGATTTCATTTGTTCAGGAAGAAAATGGAAGGGAGAAAGAAGTATGCGTGATTTATAGAAGAAGGGTGCGGCTTAACCATTTAACAGCGATGCCCTTTACTAAGTGGAGTGGAAGAGAGCACGGGGTGTTTATTTATGTGGTAAGGAAGAAGCCACTGTTGTCTCGTTTTGGTCCACCAACACTGATTTTATTTTTAATTTAAAATAATTTAAAACTCGTATCCTTTAATTAGAATACACCCTGATTTCGAACTCCTTTCTGAACTCAACGACTGTCAATCCTAGGGTAATACTCCTATTCCGGACACACTGGGATAGGTCACGAGGTCCAATTCGATCCTCTGTTGAAGATATTAATTTAAATTGATATAATTTAAATTTCAAACTATTTATTCTACTCGATAATAATTAAATATTATTACCGTTAAATTTTCATACTAATTATTTGAAATGTTTTCAATTCAAATTAAAATTTGAATTCAACTAATTCCATTTTTGTATTCTGTTATTTTAATATATTCAATATTAAATCGAAATTGATTTTTAAATCGATAACTTAATATAAAATTCCATTTATATTATCCACCCAATATTTAAATTAAATATTAAATATTCAAAAATTAACCCTTAAGGATCCTTGTCATTACATATACACACACTTTGCATATGTTCATACGACATTAGAAACCTTTTAAGGACAATGGATGCCTGTGATTGAATGGTTGAGTAGATGGATGTTGGATGTTAGGATACATTCTTCTTAACTTGATGATTTCGGGGACGAAATCCTTTAAGGAGGGGAGAAGGTAACACCCTGTATTTTCTGAGAATATTAAAATAACAAATTGAAGAATAATTAATTTGAAAAAAAGGAATGATAAAAGAATAATGTTTAGCATTGTTCTAAGGTTTGTAAGCAAAAGACTTAGTAGCTCATTTGGTTAGAACATGTGACTTGCATACAAGAGGTAAAGAGTTCGATCCCCGCCAGCACCATATTTTTGTTTTAGAGGAATGGCTAAAAAATGGCTTAGTGTGAACGCAGTTCAAACAAGTGGTTTAGTGTGAAAATGGTTAATTATGAAGAAGTTATTAAGCCTTGAAGTTTGTATGCATATGAGAGAAATATATATATATAAATTAAATAAATAAATATGCAAAAAAAGTTCAAAACAACAAATTGGGAGGGGGAATAACCGAACCGGCCCATTTTTGAGGTCGACCCGAGCCTTGCTGAGTCGACTAGGGGTTAATCCAGGGTGTTTGGCTATCAACCCGTGGGCCGATTCACTACAATGCAGATTTTGCATCTGATTGGTTCTCATGGTTCAGGGTTAACCTAATCGTCCTAAATAACTTCCTACACCTATATATACATCCCCAACCTAAACCTAAATCTCTTATACAATTCTCTAGCCTCCATTGCTCTCTTCTTCTCTAAAAAAAATAAATCAATGGCGTCTCTACTCTGCTGAAACCTAAGCTAGGACTTGTGCTTCTTCTTCCTCCAATTCTGATTAGGATTAAAAGAGAACACCTACAACACCTTTTTCTTTTAGAATCCAACCAAGGCAAGTATAGTTATTTTCCAATATGAAATTTAATTCTGATCCTAGCATGATAATGAATCTGAATCTGAGGCTATGTCTTTTTATGTTTATCAGATCTATTCTTCTGCTTTATTGTTATTATTCTGTCTATTATGTATTTCTTCATTCCTTCTTTCTTTCTTTCTTTCTTTCTTTTTGTTTGATAGCCAGACTACCATGAGCATGAGCCAAATCTCATAAGAGATGAACGTATAAACGCTAAATTTTGGGAAGAATATTGAATGAGGCATATTTGGGCATAATTGATTTGTAACTAATTTGAGGACACAACACATGTTGTAATTCTGGACATAAATTTAAGGCATATTACATAAGATGACCTATGACTTGGAAGAAGAGGATTATTGTGACTTAAAACGTAAAATAGGTTGCAACTTAGAAACATAAATCTGAGGCATATAATTGAACATAGTTTAGAGGTATAAAGAATATTGGACAAATGACATGGGATTTGGAGCGTAAAATTTAACTGTGAACATGTAACTGATTTGGATGCATAGTACAAGTTGTAATTCAAGATCTAGATCTGGACATACTATACATATTATAGTCTGTAATTTGGAAAAAAGAGAATTAATTTGCATATGACTTAGGTGTAAAAATCTATATTAAGATTTGATAACTATTAAGTGTGAATACACATAAATGGGGATTTTTGGATATGTGGCATGCATTGTAATTAATGGTTATATTTGGCATAATTTATGTGTGAATCATGATTAGGATTTTTGAGCATATTCTGTACTATGCAAATTTAACTAAAATTCCGGTATATGTCATATTATGAATCATGACCATGATTTAGGCATGTGAATTTAGGCCTAATTTATAATTAGGCAAGAATTGTTAATGAAACCTTAAGGAATGTTTTAGATCTGCTAAATCTGTTTAATCTATTGAATTTCCTAATCTGCTAAATCTGTTATCTTTTTAATCTGTTGAATTGCCTAAACTGCTAAATATGTTGAAACGCCAAATCTGCTAATTATGTTAAACTGCCTAATCAGCTAAATCTGTTGTGTCGCCTAATCTGTTAAATCTATTGAAAAGCTGAATAATTGTAATTTGTAGGCAACCTAAGATTGAGTAAAACATGTTAATTTGATTAATCTACCGCGACTTGAGAAGAAGTTAAATTTGTTAAATGAACATAATTAGTCTGATATTTTCTGTAAGGGAATAAAGTGGCTATGACACGAGGTTAGACTCTGTTTACGGTGGAAGCCTGCCCGGAACCAACCGGCTTAACCAGCAACCGCAAACTATCAGTATAATGTGAGAGGACATAGGAATAACTAAAATATGCTTAGACATGAGGTTAGGTCTGGCTTGTGGCAGAAGTCTACCCGGAACCGTCCGGCACATCCAGCGGCCACAAGCTAGCGACCTAATGTGAGAGGTATGTGCATTAATAATTAATTAATGCAAATCTAAGATAAATATGATGTCTAAAACGTGTTGGGTGGATAGGGTTAAACCAACTGGACTAATGAATTTAACAAACCCGTTTTGTGCATCTGTAGGCCCAATACAAAGTTAGACAAATCTGTAAATCTGTTAAATCCATATATCTGATCCGTTAGTCTGAAAACTTGTTAACTTAGTTGTCTGATCTGTGTACTAGTTGATCTGAACTCTGTATGTCTGAACTTGTAAACAAGTTAACCTAAAATCTGTTAGTCTGGGGACACAAGGTTAGGAGGGAAATTACTTGTATCGTCTGTTGTTTGGGACCCATATTAGTCAGTAACTCTTTCTGGTATCAAAAACTATGACCCAACAGTAGGTAGGGTCCGGGCACACTTACTAAACTAATTATAAGCGGTTCATTCTGATAATGGCGAGGGGGTGTTGATGGTGCGTTCCAACCGGGTCATGTGCGTGCATGGATCCTGGTCTGCCTCTGAGGATGTAAGACGCCGTGACATCTGTAAATAGGTCTGTGTCATTCAAAGGTTGCCACTTTAGGGAGTGATACACCCTTCTATGGGGCTGGCACAGGGTATTTATGTATTGGGAGCCGATCGCAGGGGATTGGACTTAGGGTACACTTAGCTCTGTCTGTTTATGTGGGGTACCGTCTGTTTTCTATTGGGTGGTAACACTTGTCTGTTTCTGTGTGGTACCGTCTGTTGGGGTGGTAAAGGCCCATTTACTAGTGTACACCAAATTCTACATTATGTTTCCGTAGGGATTAATCTATTTCTATTTCTGTACCTTCTGCTCGGGTGGTAAAGGCCCATTATTAGCATTCTGTTTCTGTACTTTCTGTTGGGGTGGTAAAGGCCCATTACTAGCATTCTCTTCTATGGAAATTATTCTATTCTCGTTTCTGTTTCTGTTTAGACATTGGGGCGACACCTAATCCTGTTATACTAGTATTAGTGCAGTGAAGTGAAAAGTAATAGCTTATATCATCCTGTTTCTTCTGTTTAGTTTAAGTATATCTGTTACTCTTGTTGCTGTCATCTCTTATCCAGCTTTATTTTCATGTTATGATTATTATTATCTGTTCATATGCTGAAAGTCACTGGACTTGCCAGACTTTTATGTCTGACCCTTGTTGTTTCGCCTCTTTTCTTCCGTTACCCCCCAGGTTTCTAAGGACGGAATACTCTAGCTTAATCCGGATTCCTTCTGCTTGAAGTGCTTGAAGTGCTTAAAGTATGGCTTGGCTCTTTATAGCTTCTGTTCTGTGGGGATTATGATTTTAAAGTTTTGTACTCTGATGGTTTTGAACAAGGCTGATATATATGTACTTGAGTTTTTGGTAAAGTTGTAACCAAACTAATTTCTGTTTTTTCCACTATAATAAAGTTTTTCAAGTACTATTTTATATCTGTCTTGTAACATTTTGTTCTGTCTACTAAACGCTCCATCAAAGTTAAGGCATTCCCTTTGTGAGTGACCTTAACGGAGGTGGGGTGTTACACCTCCTTAATGCAACCATGATAGTGTCATGTGTCCATTATGTATGCAAAAGAATCCTATTGATACATATTATTTCTACATGCGTGCACAATCATTCATCCAAATGCAACATCCATATGATAACACATCCAATTTCCATCCATAAAATAAAAGTATGCACACATATCCATATGCAATATGAGAGTGACTGAGCTGATCTTAGTGCTTAAAGTGTGTATATGCGTCCACGAGCAATCACTTGCAAACACTTGCATCCACTTGCAACCATCAATCATAATATGTCTCAAACACATGTTTACATCCATTGGCTTCTACCTAAGGATCGAAGATATAATCGAGAGGATGTACTAAGCGACAGAAACACATATGAACAAAGCTGGTAGGAAAGAGAAGTTAAGAAGATATCCTCAAAAAGAAAAGGGTACGATGCACATATCTTGTCTTCTGTTTCCCAAGTCGCGTCTCCTTGATCATCTCCCCATTGGACTTTAACCATCTTGACCTCTCAGATATGTAATTTCTTGACCTCTGATCCAAGAAGGCATGTAGAAACTCGTCTAACCGTGGAATCTCGCTCTACTTTCACTTCTCTAAGAATGCTATGCTCTACTATTTCCGTAGTATCGTGTAAACACTTCCTTAAATGTGATACGTGAAATACGTCATGAACACCACAAAGCTTCTCAGGCAACTTCACTCTGTAGGCCATCTTCCAATCCTTTCCGCAATGGGGAATGGCCCTACGAACCTTGATGCCAATTTCTTTACAGATCCAAAATGAACTACATTCCTTAATGGTGATACTTTAATAAAAACCATGTCTCCAACATCGAACTCAAGATCGGTTCGTCTCTTATCAGCATATGACTTTTGTCGGTCTTGTGTCGTCTTCATGTGTCTTCAAATCAAGTCTATCTTCTCCGAAGTTTCTCTAATCATCTTGGGCCCAAGCAAAATCTTATCCATAGATTCCCACCAACAAGTCGGTGATCAGCAAGGTCATCCATATAGAGCTTAAAAAGGTGCCATGCCAATACTAGTCTGATAGTTGTTGTTGTAGGAGAAATCTACTAATGGAAGATGTTCCTCCTATTTCCACAACGGAACTTCTAAAGGGTGAAGAAAACCACCAGCCTTCTTTTGCTCAGCCTTGACTTGCTGGCACACCAAGCGTTTAGAAACGAACTCAGCCACATCCTTATTCAATCCAGCCCAAAAGAAAACTTCTTACTTCTGTTGCGTTCTTTGGGATCTTCCAATCTTGGATTGCCACCACCTTCGAGGGATCCACTGCTATCCCCTCCTTAGAGACCACGTGCCCTAAGAACCTTGCTTCCTTCCTCCAAAATTGGCATTTGGAGAACTTAGCCTTGGGTTGATGTATTCGAAGGGTCTCTAAGACTTCACTAAGATGTAGGGCATGCTCTTCCTTGCTTCTAGAGAATATCAAGATATTATCCACAAGGACTACCACGAACTTGTTTAGAAGCTCCCTAAACACCCTACTCATCAAACCTACAAAATATGCGAGTGCATTCATCAAACCAAAAGGCAAGACGAGCCACTCGAAGAAACCGTCAGGAGTCCGAAAAGTAGTCTTATCTATACTATCCTCAGCTACCCCCAACTGATGAAATCCATTAGCTAAGTCCAACTACGAGAAAACTGGAGCACCAACCAACTGATCTAACAAATCACCTATTTTTGGAAATGGGTGTCTACCCTTCTTCGTGATATTATTCAGCTCCCTATAGTCCACGCACAACCTAAGTGAACCATCAGCCTTCGTAGCGAAAACAATCGGAGCACCCCATTCTGAAATACTTCTTCTTATGAACCCTTTCTGAAGCAGCTCCCCTACTTGTTTACTAAGTTCCTTTCTCTATCTTGGAGCCATGTGGCGCATTGTCAATGCAACTGGCTTTGCATTATCTACTAAGTATATTCAGAAGTCTATCTCGCGCCTCGGGGGTAAACCCCGAACCTCATCAAAGACGTCATCATGCTCATGGACTACTTGAACAGATTTCAAATCATCGATGGATGCGTCAAGTGATTGTAGGTAGCTAAGCATCACCGAACCTCTAGGGTCACAAGAAATATCAAGGGTCTTTCCACAACGAGTCAACAATCTAACTACCCTCCTTTCCTAGTCTAGGATGACACCATACCTGGCTAGCCAATCCATCCCTAGAATCAGACCATAGCCCATGAAACCAAGTACATAGGATTTGCATTCAAACCCAATGCCCAAGATAGACACTCTCAAATCCCGACAAATCATAGATAAATGAGCTGAGCCACCAATAGGTTTTGAGACTACAACGGGATCCATGACTAAACTAGTATTTAGGTGCAGAGTTTTAACTAGAGAAGCAGATATAAACGAATGTGAAGCGCCAGAATCAAATATAGTTCGAACAGGATGAAGGAAAATCAAACTTTCAATAGAAATGTTTCTACCTCTCTCTTGCATAGTTGCCATGCGAGCATGAACCTGCCCTCCATAAGTAGATCCTATCCTCTATCCTTGCCCTGGTCCTTGCCTCCTTGGGCAGTCTTTAATCATATGTCCTGCCTCACCTGCAATGGTAACAACCAGGCTTCTTCTTCTTTATACAGTCCTTAATTACATGGCTCGTTATACCACAATAAAGACACTTCCTCTTGCCATGGGGTTTATTATTCTTTACATCCTTCTTAGGTTCTACTTCCTTGTTCTGTGATTCCTCCACTTTCACCTCTTTCTTTTCACCTTTACCTTCTTCGTGGATTAAAGCCATATTAACAAGTTTCTCATCCTTGGGTTGTGCTCCTTAGCCTAAAACCCCCTCATTCTCATTCTCATTCTCATTTTGATTACCATCCTCGTGAAACATGTTAACAAGTATCTCCCTAAAGCTGCCTCGATCGCGAGGAAAACCCTACAAAGCTTGAAAGAAAATTAGCCGTAAGTGAAACTACTGCGGCTATAGATGGAAGTTAGCACTTCTTTGCCCTTCGATAGGTACCGTAGTCTCATCATGCCTACAGAACAATGCCGTGATGAGGATACCTCCCAGAAAGCCAAGAGCCCTGGAGACTCAAAAAAGGAGGAAACAAGGATTTAAACAGAAAAATCAAAAGATAGTGCATATGGCTTTGGGGAATATGTCTTTCAAAACAAACTTTTCTTTTGAAAACACTTCTTCTAAAACTGTTTTGAAAACAACTTTCAAAATCTTTTATATGATCTGGTAACCTTCAGCTCTGATACCACGTGTAACACCCCACATCCGTTAATGTCACTCTCAAAGGGAATGCATTATGTTTCATGGAGCGTTATAAGTAAGCAGAACAGAATATTACAAGACAGATACATAAAATAGTACTTGAAAAATTTATAACTTTGTTGCAGCGGAAAACAGAAATAATTTTGGTTACATCTTTAAACCTATCGCACCAAAACCAAGTACATAATATCAGTCTTGTACAAAAGCCATTAGAGTACATAATTTTTAAAACCATAATCCCCAATCCAAAATTCCATATGAAAGAGAAACAAAACTAAGCTTTACTTTCACACTTCAAGCAGGAAAATCTGAATCTAGCTTCAACGTGCCCACCCTGAGAACCTTGGGGGGTGGAAAGGAAAGAAAAGAGGCAAAACAAAAAGGGTCAGACATAAAGTCTGGCGAGTCCAGTGACTTTAACAATATAATTAGTAATGCAACATGATAAGAACATAATCTGGATATAAGAGATGACCGTAACATAAGTAGATATGACAAGGTAACAAGATGTAACATTGACTGCACTTCTAACCACTATAAGATATTTTTTGCACCACACCTGTACTAGTTTTCATACTAAAAGATGATCCCTCTTTGCTAAATAGAATGATCATAGTTTCGTGTACTTTCTAGCTGCCATCATAGGTAACCAACGTGCACCTATCACCACTAGATGTATCCACTATCCTCCCTGTTCGACTATGTACCTCTAGCTGCTATCATAGGTAACCAATATGCACCTATCACCACTAGATGTACCCTCCCTACAAATCGTAATAATGGTAGCATTGTGTACTCCTAGCTGCTCTCGTAGGTTCCCCACTTGCTCCTACCACCACTAGTCGTTCCTAATACCCTCCCCATTCGATCGGCTCCCTAACCTCGTAGATACCTGTGATGGTCCCACAATAGGTTGTATCACTCCCTAAGGTGGCAACCCCGATACTACTGAAATGCACAGCTTATACCTACACGATGCAACTGCGTCTTACCCACCAGCCCGGACCCACGCACGCACATGACTACCTTGGACTTGCAATGCCATCGCTAACTCTTTATTGACCTCTTAAAATCAACCCCAGTAAGCGTGTCCATGTCCTCAACATAGTTCGAGCTCATATAGATATTAAATGGGTTACTGGTTGAAAAGGGACCCCCATACTTGACACAAGCTTCCCTCCTAAGCTTGGTCCCTAATAGGAATTCCCACTTAACCCCTTATTATCCCCATGTCTTATTACATGTCTCATCTTGGTTAAGTGCATTCATTATGCTACACATGCTGCCCATGTTACCCACTTAACCTTTATTATTCCCATGTCTAATCACATGTCTTATCTTGGTTAAGTGTTTTTAATTATGTTTCGCATGCTACCCATGTTACCCACTTAACCCTTTTACTATTCCCATGTACTCCCACATGTCTTATCTTGGTTAAGTTTTTTAATTATGTTTCACATGCTACCCATGTTACCCACTTAAACCTTTTACTATTCCCATGTCCTCCCACATGTCTTATCTTGGTTAAGTGCTTATTAATTTATTATAGTCGTAGTCGTGCAAGACCCCCTACATTAGATTACCATTTGCGGTTGCTGGATATGCCGGGCGGTTCCGACCAGACTTCTACCACAGTCCGAATCTAACATCGTGTCTTAACATTATTACGCATCTGATTTATGCCTTTGACCTCTCACATTAGATTACCAAATTGCGGTTGTTGGATATGTCGGGCGGTTCCGGGCAGGCTTCTACCGCAATCCGAATCTAACGTCGTGTCTTAAGCGTTCATTATCTCTTTCTTAATTCATGCCCAGTTTCAAATCTTGGATTATAGTGATTTCCAATTACCCATAAATTCTGATCCTACTTATGCTTATAATTCTAATCCAATTTATACCTATAATCCCATGTATACAAGTTACCCTAAATTATACCCAAACCAGTTTGCGTTTATTGTTATTAACAATTTATGCCAAGTCCCATGTATACAAGTTATAATCACTTATGCCCAACCCAATTTATGCTAAGCCTCATGTACTCAATTATGCTCAACAATTTATGCCAAATCTCATGTACACAATTTATGAACAATTATGCCCAAATTGTTTTATGCCAATAATACCATTTTATTACATATTTCCCCAAACTTTTCCTAATCGTTCAAACGTTATTCGTATACAAATTTCAATGCAATATGTTAGGATCGAAGTTTGCCTAATCTCATAAAAAAAGGAAAAGAAGAGGAGAGGAGAATCAACATCAAAATTGGCGTAAACATAAGAACATGCATGCGAAACATAAACATGCTTATAACGATAAACTGGATCAGAAAGGCATATGGTAGATTTATGGGTATGAATCTAAAAGATAACGATTTACAAACTTGATAAGATTCATCTCAGTCACAGGCATATACATTAGAACCAATTTACAATCCTATCACAATTACATTTTAGTTTAATTATATGTGAAAGTGACATAGACTCACAGCGATAGGATCAAGAGAATTAGGCGTTGTTGTAACAATTCGGACCTTGAATAATCTCTACTTGATTGATGTAGATTTGATCTTTTAATTTGATTATTGAAGAAGAACTATCTCTAAATCTCTACTTTGATTTTGGTTGAAGAAGAAAGGCTACGCTAATTTAGATTAGAGCAGCATAGAGGCACCATGGATGAATAACAATGAGATTAGGGTTAGGTTTAGGGTTATTTTATAGATGCTCTAGGTGAATCAGGGCCCTTAAATTAGGATCCATCTGAACCATCCAAACCAGAAAAACATGTCATCTAGACAATCTCAGAAGACCATGTATCGTTCCAGACCACAAAACTCATCAGGCCAGATCTGGGCCGATGGGGTCGACACCCCTATAGGGGGGTCGACACCTATGTCGACTCCCGTTTAGGGGGTCGACACCTATGTCGACTCCCCTAGGTGGGTCGATACCCTTGAGCGGGAGATTTCTCGCTCACCCAGGTTTAGCTGATTTTGATTTTTGAATTCATTTTTTATTTATAATTTAATTTAAATTCTGCTTAAACTGAAATTTTCTAAGCTTCATAACTTCTTCATACGATATCTGATTTACGCAAACTCAGACTCTATCCTAAGCAGAATTCCGAGATGAACGCAATGGCGCAACCCATTTTACTTAATTCTACTTCTAAAAATTATGTGTTCTTAAATTTGTTAATTTTATTATTTTAAAATTATGGGGTGTTACACCTTTTGTGTATAGATGAGTAAAGCTCTGATGAATTCTTATCCCTAACACTGAACACTATTTTTCCTCTCCAACCATACATCATTAATGAAATATTTAAGAATTTTCAACAGTATCTTTGATTTTGAAGTCTTCCATCTAGTTGCTTTGAAGACATTAAACCATTCGATCATGCTCACATTTGATGATCTGTAGAAATTACCATTTGCTAAAAGTCTGTGCCAAATATATAAACATATGGGCATTTAAAAAAAATGTGAATTTTTGATTCAACATCTACCTTACACAACACACACAAGTTATCATGTATGATCCCAATCAAATGCAACTTGTCTCTTGTTTTCAATGCATTGGACATAACTTTCAAAAGTAAGAAATTTTCTTTTACCGAAATGCTTGTGCACCAAACTCTGGAATGCCATGGGAAAACAGGCTTATCACCTTGCAACAATTCATAAACATGTTTAATTGAACGCCTCTTTCCTTTCTAGCTTACATGCCAATTACCATTTGATTTAAAGCTAGTTGAAATATCTCCCCATAGTTGTCTCAATAATGTTGAACTTACATGCGATTATTCAAGATTATTCTCATGAATAAAGTCATCTACAACTGCAGATTCTGAAATGCATGTGCTCCTTCTTAATTCATATTCAACAATATCACTTAAAATTAGCCCACTCCTTGCCTAAGATGAATGCCAGAAAGATAATTTGTTCATTATATTACTGTTGCAATGTACATAAGGTAGAAAAGAGATTCTAAGCTTAAGCAAGTTTATCCAGCTCCAACTCGAATTGGGTGGAATCTGCATGGTCCAGAAGTCTTTTTTCCCTATTAGGTTATGCTTAACCCACTGTGACTAAATACACCCCTCTGAAGAAAATAGTTTTCTAAAGTAAGTGGACATAGCTACTTTATTCCATAACTGAAGATTTGTTATCCTTGGACCACCGCACCTCTTTTCGTCATATAATTTGTGAAAGGAGATTGACATAATTTTCTTTGCAAAAAGATCTCCATGCCATAATTTTTTTTTTCAGTGCACTTGTTACCATATTAACCAACTTTAATGGCAAAATATAGTGCCTCATCCAATATGTAGTCATTGCATTTGTTATTGATTGAACAATAGCTAACCTCCTTGTTTGTGAAAGATTATAGCTCGACCACAACTGTAGTTTAGATATTATCTTTTCAAATAAAGGCATGCATTTTTCTTTAGTGATTCTAGGCAAATAAGAGGTAAGCCAAGTTAAGAGGCATTTTGGGGAACCTCATTCAAACCTAAACTAAGAATAATATCTGCTTTTTATTTAAAGTAAGACCAGCTATCAAAATATTTGATTGGCTAACATTCAATTGTAAAACAGTTATATGATAAAATAATTGGAGAGTATATTTAATACACTGAATATTTTGAATAGTTGCCTTCATGAAAATAATCAGATCATCAGCAAAAAAGAGGTGTGTTATTAGAGGGCACTTACAACGGGGATGCTGGTCTGACTTCCTCTAATGAACCATTTCTTTGACCAAAGCATTTATAAGTTTCATTACTATTATAAAGAGGTAGGCTGAAAGAGGATGACCCTGCCTTACCCCAGTTTTGCCCTTAAAATATCCATGTAGGATCCCATTTCTAGGGATTGAGTAGTGTGGAGATGATATGCAAGTGTAAATCCATGCTAAAAAAGGCTTAGGAAAATTCATACATGACATGATTGCTAGAATAGATTGCCAAGAAACTGTGTCAAATGCCTTTCTAATGTCCAATTTCAACATACACCTTGGGGAGATAGTCTTCCTATTATACCCATACAATAACTCTTGAGTGATTAAAATATAGTCACTTATTGATTTACCCTTGACAAAAGTTGACTGATTATTGGATATAATATAAGGTAATACCAATTGTATCCTATTAGAAAGCACTTTGGATATTACCTTATAAATCATATTGCAGTAGGATATTGGTTTGAATTTCGAGACCATAGATGGATTACCAACTTTGGGTATGAGAGCAATTTTGTTGTAGATAAGCTTGGTGGAAGATAATTTTTCACAAAGAAAAATTGAACTGCTTCTAAAACATCCTCTCCTATAACAAGCCAAGATTTCTGCAAAAAAATAAGCATTGAAACCATCTGGACTTCCATAACTTGTAGCATCAAGACTAAAAACTGCTGATATAATTTCTACTTTGGATATTATATTGATGAGATAAATCAACTGCGGGTTTGAAAGAGATGGCAGCTGCATATGAAACAGGTGTTGAACTTGTGATTGAAATAAGCAAGATGAAGCTAAAATGGATGCAAAGTATTTGACAAAACCCTTATTGATTCTATCTTCTGAATTATGAATTATTCCTTCTGCATCCTTAATCATGAAAATAGAATCCTTTGCCTTTTCAATTTTCAGCGACTTATGATTTTTTTTTGTGTTTCTGTCTGCTTCCACCTCCTTTCTTAAAAAGGAACTATTCTTTGTAGCCTGATACTCCAAATCCATCATTTTTAGCTTATTTTGCAATTCTAATTCAGTTCTACAAAGATCGCTATTAAAAGGATTATTCTGAATAGCTCCATGTACCTTAAACAACTCTGTCCTGACCCTTGAAGATTACTTCGAGCCTTTGCCAAATTTTAGGGATGACCATGCTTTCAACTAGAATTTGAGGAGCTTTAACTTTTCCAACAAGTTATGCATAGGATTTCTCCTCAATCGATTGGACCATACCTACAACAAAAGGTTAGAATAACCTGAATGCGTAAACCAAAAATTAAAAAGAGGACTTCCCTTTGCTAATTGCATTATCCATTCCCAAGTTATATAGAAGAGGGTAGTGATCATATAAAGAGGTAGGATGGAATTGATAGAAGGATTTAGGCCATGAGTTAATGATGTGAGAGTTCACAAAGATAAGATTAAGATTAAGATTACACAATGTTGGTTTGTCTGATTTACTTTTATTAGACCAAGAAAATTCAAAGCCAAGTACGAGATTGAATCTGATAATGGCTTACTTAAGTAGAGCTACGTCATTAATGGATAAGGCACAACCACCCATTTTTTTGATTACAAGAATACTTGTAGTCGAAATCCCCTCCAATTGACCAGGGAGCTGATGGAGTATTAATAAGATTCTGGTTAAGAAAAGAGTGTTTCAAACCAACTGTATTTTGAGCATAGACAAAGGTTAGGAAGAAAAATGAATTAGATGGAAAATGAACACATTTGCGATGGATGAATTGGTCCATGGAAGATAATTTATGAAGATTGGAAAAAGAGGGATTCCAAAAAATTAACAATCTACCAAAACTCGCATCAGCAAGATTATGGATGAAATGCCATCTATTAGAAATGAAAGAAATAGGTTTCAAGGATGCATTCAGATCTAATTTTGTTTCTAATAAACACAGTAAATGAATTTTTATATCTCATATCAACACTTTCATGTCACTTTGCTTAGAGGTCAAATTCGTGCCTCTAACTATGACGGCCCACCCCGAACCAGCCAACATTTCCTCGAAATGTGGTGTACTAATACCCGACCAACACGGGACGGTTGTCGAAGGAAAAAGTTTTTGAAACTTTGAATCACCAAGAACTTGTAGTATATCTCACAGCACATGGAATAAAATAGAATAGTAACATAACTTGACATAAAATAGGAGAGACAGTGCATAAGCTAGAAACTAAAGCATGTCCATCAGAGTAGAGGAATCCAAAAAAAATATAGCTTATGATCCAAAACATTATTATACATTTAAAATAATGTCTCTAAAAAAAGAAATAAAGAAGGTGCACTACTATTGCCCAAAGCAGTGACCATGAACAACATAGGGAGAATATATGTAAATAGTACGTGGAAGCCTCCTGCTCGTCTCCGGACAGCTACTCATGCATAACTACCTAACGTGTCCCTAGTCTGCTCATTTAGGAGCACCCAGAGTAATAAGAAGAGACATAAAACTCTGGGTCAGACAAAAGTCTAGTATGAGCGATATTAGAAAAATAAAATAATAACAGGTATAAATAATCATACCTAAACCTGGATCTGCAACCAAAGAGTTAGCACAACAAGATGTACAGTACTATAAGGTAACACTAACATATGGTGTAAAGTGGAAGTGTGCATGTCATGGTGATAGCAAATATCAAACATAGCAATCAACCTCACATCTCTCATTCAATGCGTAAAGTATACGATGTCCACCACTTCGATTACCAAATCATTTCCTACGACCACTTTGCCCTTGGGGTCTCAATAACCCCATTGCACTGGTCCATAACCACTAATCCTTTGCTACGATCACCTTGCCCTTGGGAGTCTTAACGGTCCCATTGCGCTGATCCATAGCCATGCTAGGATCACTTGCCCTTGGGAGTCTTAATGATCCCATTGCGCTGATCCATAGCCACTAATCTGTCTCTCAGTGGTGAACCAAAGCTATAGATATCGATAACCCCTTTGCACACGTCCCGCAGCAAAATCCAACTCATGAAGTTAACTCGTTATTTCCCATCTGGACCTGAGTTCTAACTTCCTATTTAGACTACCTTTGCATCTCGGGCTTTTTTTTTGGTCTTCCCTAGGTTTGGTTCGTAGCTTCAAGCTTCCATTCATGTCCATACTACAGTTTAGATATGCATGGTTCATGACTCGCATACTGGAGTGGTTCGTGGGTGGTTCTCTAATCTGGTTCGCGGCTCGCCCTCAACTCTGGCTCGAGGGACGCTCCGATTCATGATCTCCTAGTGGTAGCATCAATCCATGGTTCGCTCGTGGCATCGGTTCGTGACCACATATGGGTCCGGTTTGTGACTTTATCTCCTAATGGTGACCCGACTCGTGACTGATGGTTCGTGATCCTTAAAATGAAACGGCTTGTGGCCCTCATAGTGGAGGGGCGCATGGAGATGAGCACGAGCGGGGTCGGCTCGCAAGGGTGCTTCACGTTCGAGGGGTCTGACCAATTTCTGCAACTTTTCCAACAAGCTATTTACACCATACAACGGCGTTTTCGACCATTCTAACTCTACTAAGCAATCACAAAGCATACCATGCAGTAATAGCAACATGTGTAATCAACCATAAACACCAAAACAACAATCTAACATGTCAATATGGATCAAACATACCCAAAACCATGATTTTTCCCTTAATCCCCTTAATCATGATTTAACTACAGGATTAGTAAAATATATCCAAATTAACCCAAATTCTTAACAGAGACATAAAACAATATTTTAGAATTTCTACATATTTTTCCATATTTTTTCGAGTCATAATTTCGCTAATTATCACTAATCACCCCTAATTAGCCGTAATTAGTGTAAAACAATGCAAATCACTCACCATAGCCACAAATTGATCTCAGATCTAAAAATATCTCTGATTTGGTTCGAATCCCAATGCAGCACAGCAGCTCTACCTCCAATTTGACTTTAATTTTCCTTGATTTGATGTTGGGTCTAATATGTGATTAGAAAGTGATTAGAAGTTGATTTGGGGGTTAGAGGCCATTGCTAGGGTTGGAGAAATGTAAATGACAGTTAGGAAAATGAAATGAGATGGTTTCCTAAGTCATTTAAGCCTATCCATATCCCTAATCCTGAAATGGGTTATGGGCCCATCCACTAGTTACCCTATTAAGCCCGGTTAAGCAGTTTATCACCTTCCGAACCTTATTTCAGCCATATCTCCCAAACGGTAAGTCCGTTTGACAAATGTAACCACTCTACGGAAAGGTAAACCAACATCTAAATCCAATGGAAGGGGTTTCAGGTCAAAACTCCTTACCAATCAAAAGTTATAGGCGAAACAAGATTCGCCATGGGCAAAACAGTCATTTAAAATTTGACAAAAAAACGTGAACATGGGAAATGACCCCAATAGTCGCCTCCCAAAGTTACACGATCATACAAATTCATATGAAGATGAAATCAATATTCTACGATCCTCGCGTAGAATGCGGGTTGTTACTCTCTCCCCCCTTAAGAAATTTCGTCACCGAAATTCCATAACTAAGAAAACAACAATGGGTCCTGCATGCCTATCAACCATTTACAATCAATCAAACATACATGACGAACACAATAAGCCTATCCTAGCATGCGATTTACTAATAAGTAATAACTATATCGCGATTTAAATCTTACGAGGCAAAGAGTTCTGGATATGACTTCCTTATGCTCTCCTCTGTTTCCCAAGTACAGTCATTCTCATTATCGCCCCACAGGACCTTGACTAGTTCCACCGTCTTCCTTCAAAGTTGTTTCGTATCGTGTCCGGCAATACGAATTGTCCTGCAGCTCCCAACTGCCTCGAATTCTACCTCGATATCGTCCAACTGATCTGGTGATATAGTCATATCTGGATTGTGCACAAACTTCCTTAACTAGGAAACATGAAATACGTTGTGAACTCCTGCCAACTTGTCAGGCAACCCAAATTTATACACCAAGTTCCCCACTTGCTCGAGGACTGGAAATGGACCAACAAACCTTGGTGCCAATTTACCTCTTCTACCAAAACGAATTACATGCTTTAACGGAGAAATCTTGACGAATACCGAGTCTCCAATGGAGAATTTCAAATCTCTTCACCATTTATCAACATAACTCTTCTACCTGTCTTGGGTAGCCTTCATTCGTTGTTAGATAACATTGATCTTATCTGAAGTTTCTCTTATTACATCTTGTCCAAGCATAAATTTCCCACCTGTTTCCAACCAACATGAAGGTGAGTTGAACGGTCTTCCATACAAAGCTTCAGATGGAGCCATACCAATACTGGACTGATAAATATTATTATATGCGAACTCAACCAAATGTAAATGGTTATCCTATGATCCACCAAAATCCAATATATAAGCCCTTAAGAGATCCTCTAATACATTATTCACCCTCTTCGTTTGACCGTCGGTTTGAGGATGGTATGCGATACTGAGATGTAATTCTGACCCTAAAGCCTCTTGTGAGCTCTTCCAAAACCCATTAGTAAATAATGGATCTCGGTCACTCACAATACCTTTTGGTACTCCATGAAATCTCACTACCCACTTCATATACAGTTCCGCTAACTTAGCTGCCGTTCTATTCGATTTGACAGGTATAAACCTTGCACTTTCGGTCGATCGATCCACAATCACACATACTATCATGACATGATTTAGTCCTCGGTAAACTATCGATGAAATCCATCAAAACTTGTTCCCATTTCCATTCGGGAATTTCCCGCGGTTGTAACAAACCACTAGGCTTCTTTTGCTCGGCTTTAACTAGCTGGCAGTTCATGCACTTGGATATAAACTTCCCAACGTCTTTCTTCATCCCTTCTGAGTAGTGGGTCTTCTTCATGTCTCGATACATTTTGTTACCACCGGGACATATAGTCAGTTTCGAGTGATGACACTCTCTAAGAACTTCATCTCTCAATCCATTAACATTGGGTACAACTAATCTCTCATTCTTCCAAAGCAATCCTTCTCGATCCAGTCCGTACTTGTTCGTTGCCTCACCTCGATACCCATCTCTTTCTTGGAGATGATTTCCAATAGATTAGGATCTTCCCTCTGGCTGGAGCCGATCTGATCAATCAAGGTGGGTCTGATTGTCAAACTTGCTAACATCTCTGGATCCAATTCATACTTACGCATGAAATCATATCCCGCGATATACTCCAGTTGCTTCCATTCCGAAAACATAGCTCCCAAACTGGCATGTCTCCTACTCAACGCATCAGCTACCGCATTGCCCTTCCTGGGTGTGTATGCGATATTGAAATCATATGAAGCCAAGAACTCTAACCATCTATGTTGACGAAGAGTTAAATCTTTTTGAGAGAAAAGAAACTTTAATGACTTATGGTCGTTAAACAGCTCGAATCTTTCTCCCAAGAGGTAATGTCTCCATATCTTTAACGCAAATACGATTGCTGCCAATTCCAAATCGTGGGTAGGATGTGTTTTCTCATACAGTTTCAGTTGCCGACTAGCATAAGCTACAACCCTACCTTCTTGCATCAGTACAACACCATGTCTGGTACCACAGGCATCCATGTATACCGTTATCTCTTCGTTCCCCTTAAGGATAACTAACACCAGTGCACACGTCAATTTTTCCTTTAGACCCTTAAATGCATCCTCGCACCTTTCATCCCAGACGAAAGCTTGATTCTTTTAGGTCAACTGAGTTAACGATTCCGCTATCTTGGAGAAGTCTTGGATAAACTTACGATAATATCCAGCCAATCCCAAGAAACTTCTTACGTCTGTTGCATTCTTGGGCGTAGACCAATATTGCACCATAACCACCTTCGCAGGGTCCACGGCTATACCATTCTCTGAAACAACATGGCCCAAGAACCTCACTTCCCTCCTCCAGAAGTGACATTTAGAAAATTTCACTTTCAATTGGTGTTTCCTCAACACCTCCATCACTATCCTCAAATGTTCCTTGTGTTCTTCCTCTGTCCTCGAGTAAACAAAGATATCGTCCACGAACACAAAAACAAACTTATTCATTTGATCTCTGAAAACCCTATTCATAAGATCCACAAAATATGTGGGTGCGTTGGTCAATCCGACTGGCATGACCAACCACTCATAGAATCCAGACGGCGTTCGAAATGAATTTTTAGGTATACTCTCAGCTGCTACTCGAAGCTGATGAAAACCTGTCGCGAGATTAATTGGGAGAACACTCTTGCTCCAGTCAACTGATCAAACAAATCATCTATCCGCAGAAGAGGATACTTATTCTTCCTCGTCGCCTTATTTAACTTGCGGTAGTCTAAACATAATCGAAGGGAACCATCGGCCTTGGTAGCAAACACAACTGGTGCTCCCCACTCGAAAATACTACGTCGGATAAATCCCTTCTTTAAAAGATCGCTTACTTAGACCTCGAGCTCTTGCTGCTCCCTTGGCACCATACGACGAAGAGGCATCATATAGGTCTAACATATTTCACTACATCAATACGAAACTCAATCTCTTGGTGTGGTGGAAGTCCGGTCACTGCCCTGATGATGTCCGAATATTCGCCAGTAATAGGCACATCTGACAACTCATCTTGTAGGATGTCGAGAGAATTTAGAAAACTTGCCATCACCACATCACTAGGTAGGGAACCAAACAATACCCTCCGCCCATTATCTGCTCCAATGATCACCGAAGACCCCTCATAGTCCACCACCACCCCATACCTTTGGAGCCAATCAACTCCCAAAATAATGCCAAACCCATTAAAACCCAAAACAAAGCAATCACAAGCAAATATAAATCCATGACTCGATAAGATCAAATTATGACAAATCATACTAAGGCTAGTCAAACCACCGATCAGGTTCGTCACAACTAAAGGTCTATCGACAATTTCGGGTTCTAATCCCAACCTATCTGCCGGGTCACTAGATATGAAGGAATGGGAATCCCCGGTATCAAACAGTACTCGAACAGGAACATCATAAATGGAAAGTATACCTTGGATAACGACACCCTTTCCTTTCTGCGCCACAGTTAGGGCATTCGACGAAGAAGGAACAACGTTGATAGCATATGCTTTCACAATCTGCTTCTCTTTAGGGGGTTGTGGAAATTTATCCTTGTGATGTCCCACTTGGCTGCAATTGAAGCACTTCCTGTCCGTTGTCTTTGCTCGACAATCTTTGGCATAGTGGCTCTTCTTGCCATAGCTATATTAATCAACATATTTCTTATTCTTTTTATGACCATCCTTAGCTTTGTTCTGTTATCTTTTATTCTACGAATTATTCTTGCCTCCACCGCTTGCCTGCGGCTTTGGCTCCTATGCATATGTAACAACAACCTCGATCATCGACTTAAGGTAAAGGCTCTCAGATCTCGATGCCTTTCCCATAATAGACTCAAATGTCTCATCTATATGATTTATCTGTCTTTCTCCCAAGTACTCATCTAAGCCAGTTATGAACTTCTCGTTCTTCTTCGCGGCAGTATCGATAAGAGATAACCCAGACTTCGATAAAGTATCGAATTTAGCAATATATTCAAAGACTTCCCTACCATTCTACTTAAGCTCCAAAAATTTCATGAATAATTCTAATTTCTGAGCAGCTGGGATAAACTTGTCACTGAAACGAGTCTTAAATTGACTTCAAGTAACTTGATCCTCAGGAGTAGCTACTTTAATAGCATTCCACCAATTCATAGTCTGTCCTTGAAGTTGACACGATGCTAACTTTATTTTCATCGCATCATCGATTCCCAAATCCTCGAAGATGCGCTCACAATTATCCAGCCAATCTTGAACCACCATAGCCGATTCTGTTCCATGGAACGACTTCCCACCAAGACTAGTATAATCCTTGTTAAGCTTGGCGAAATTGGCTCTAGGCGCCTGCACCGCTGCCTACCACCATTAGCAGCATTAGGAACTGCTCCCTGAACATCACTAAGCATCTCTCTCATGAAGGTAGTAAACATTGTCCTCAAATTAGGGGCATTCCTATTATTGGCCCCTGAACCCGTACTCCTCGTATATTGGCTCACATTCAATCTGTAAAGAGAAAACGATTAACTATCATCATAGTGGTGCCAGTGCAATGCGACTTCATCCTTAAATATACTAATAGTAATATATATATCTTTTAAAAACCAAAATATCATAAATACGCGCTCTCATTTATGTATACTATCTCTCCTTGATGTCTTTCCCGAGGTTAACTACACAACCTCGCACTGATACCAAGTGTGACGGCCCGCCCTGAACCAGTCGACATTTCCCCGAAATGCGTTGTGCTAATGCCCTACCAGCACGAGACAGTCATCAAAGGAAAAAGGTTTTGAAACCATGAGTCACCAAGAACCTATAGTATATCTCATAACGCATGGAATAAAATAGAATAGTAACATAACTTGACATAAAACAGGCAAGACAGTGCATAAGCTGGAAACTAAAGCATGTCCATCAGAGTAACGGAATAAAAAAAAGTACGGCTTATGATTCAAACCATTATTACAACATTACAATACTGTCTCTAAAAACAGAAATAAAGAAGGTGCAATACTAATGCCCAAAGCAGTGACCATTAACAACACAGGGAGAATATATGTAAATAGTACATGGAAGCCTCCTGCTCATCTCCGGACAGCTGCTCGTGCATAACCACCTAACCTGTCCCTAGTCTACTCGTTTAGGAGCACCAAGAGTAATAAGAAGAGACATAAGACTCTGGGTCAGACAAAAGTCTGGTATAAGCGATATCAGCAAAATAAAACAATAACATGTATAAATAATCATACCTGAACCTAGACCTGCAACCAAATAGTTAGAACAATAAGATGTACAGTACTCTAAGGTAACACTAACATATGGTGTAAAGTGGAAGTATGCAAGTCATGGTGATAACAAACATCAAACATCGCAATCAACCTCACATCTCTCACTCAGTGCGTAAAGTATACGATATCCACCACTTTGATCACCAAATCCTTTGCTATGACCCCTTTGCCCTTGGGGTCTCAATAACCCCATTGCGTTGGTCCATAGCCACTAATCCTTTGCTACGATCACCTTTACCTTGGGAAGTCTAACGGTCTCATTGTGCTGATCCATAGCCATGCTATTATCACTTCCCCTTGGGAGTCTTAATGATCCCATTGCGCTGATCCATAGCCACTAATCCGTCTCTCCGTGGTGAACCAAAGCTATAGATATTGATAACCCCTTTGCATACGTCCCATAGCAAAATCCAACTCATGAAGTTAACTTGTAGGTTACCATCTGGATCCTGAGTTCTAACTTCCCATTTGGACTACCTTTGCATCTCGGGTTTTTTTTGGTCTTCCCCAGGTTCGGTTCGTTGCTCCAAGCTTCTGTTTATGTCCATACTTCAGTTCAGATTTGCACGGTTCATGACTCACATGGTGGAGCGGTTCGTGGGTGGTGCTCCAATCCAGTTCGTGGCTCGCCTTCAACTCTGGCTCGAGGGACACTTCGGTTCGTGATCTCCTGGTGGTAGCGTCAGTCCATCGTTCGCTCGTGGCACCGGTTCGTGGCACACATATGGATCCGGTTCGTAACTTCATTTCCTGATGGTGACCCGGCTCGTGACTGATGGTTCGTGACCCTCAAAATGAAGTGGCTCATGGTCCTCAAACTGGAGTGGCTCGTGGAGGTGAGCACGATCGGGGTCGGCTCACAGAGGTGCTTCACGATTGGGGGGTCTGACCAATTTCTACAACTTCTCCAACTAGCTATTTACGCCATACGATTGCATTTTCGACCATCCAAAGCAATCACAAAGCATACCATATAGTAATAGCAACATGTATAGTCAACTATAAACACCAAAACAACAATCTAACATGTCAGTATGGATCAAACATACCCAAAACCATGATTTTCCCATTAATCCCCTTAATCATGATTTAACTATAGGAGTAGCAAAACATGTCCAAATTAACCCAAATTTCTAACAGAGGCATAAAACAATATTTTAGAATTTCTACATATTTTTTTGAGTCATAATTTCGCTAATTATCACTAATCACCCCTAATTAGCCATAATTAGTGTAAAACAATGCAAATCACTCACCTTTGCCACAAATTAATCTCAGATCTGAAAATATCTCTGATTTGGTTCAAATTCCAATGCAACACAACAGCTCTACCTCCAGTTTGACTTTATTTTGCCTTGATGTGATGTTGGTTTGTCTAATATGTGACTAGAAAGTGATTAGAAGGTGATTTGGGGGTTGGAGTCCATTGCTAGGGTTGGAGAAATATAAATGGCGGCTAGAAAACTGAAATGACATGGTTTCCTAACTCATTTCAGTCTCCCCATAACCCTAATCCCAAAATGGGTTATGGGCCCATTAATTAATCACCCTATTAAGCCCCGTTAAGTTGTTTATAACCTTCCAAACCTTATTTCAGCCATATCTCCCTAACGTTAAGTCCGTTTGACAAATGTGACCACTCTACGAAAAGGTAAACCATCATATGAATCCAATGGAAGTGGTTTCAGGTCAAAACTCCTTACCAAACAAAAGCTATAGGCGAAACAAGATTCACTAAGGAAAAAACGATCATTTTAAATAAGGCAAAAAAGCAAACATAGGAGATGACCCCAATAGTTGCCTCCCAAAGTTACACGACCATAAGACTTCATATGAAGATGAAATAAATATTTTACGATCCTCCAATGCGTAGAATGTGGGTCGTTACACTAACATTCCAAAAAGCTATGTTGTGCATCATCGTTTTTGTGAAAGAGGGCAACTAAAGGGGCAGGATGCTTTCTAGTATGCATTTTTAAAGGAATTTTTTGACTACTCAAAGGCAAAACATCATCAGGCTTGTATTCAATACTAACATCAAAATCATCTAAATAAGATGTATACTTTTTTTCTTTATTTTTCCTAACCCTAGTTGACTTACTAGCAAACTTCAGTTGAGAGGAGGACTTTTCAATAGCATGCGAATGATTTATGACATTTGGTGTAGATTTTCCACAGCCTTGTGGGGATGCAGATTTAGTTTCAAGGGAGGATGACAAAACACTAGCAACACAGGACGCCATATAAGAGGATTGTATTGCAAAAGAGGAGGACATATATAAAGAAAGAAAAGATGAATTAGCTACAGAAGAGGACTAGGAAGATGACCCAGAATATGAAAAAGGAGGTGGTAAAATAATGTGTGATGGTGGTAAAAAGACGTGAGTACGGATATGAGGTTGAGGTAGATGACATAAGGGAGTTTATTTTATAGCTGAATGAGGAACTAGAGGGCACTTGGATGGTAAAAGATGAATTACATGAAGAAGTAAGAATGGATGATGAAGATGCAGAACTAATAGAAAAGTTACTAGCTTGAGAGATAGATGATGTAGTGAAAGGTTGTGTTGAACCAAAAAAGATGGAGATAGAGTTATCCATGCTGGATTGATCATTAGGGATTGAAAAAGCATTTGAAACATGGAATTTCTTTTGCACTACATCATTAAGCAATGCCTGAAAATCTTTATTTTCTTTTCGCATAGTTCCTTGCTGTGAGATTTCATCACTATTAGAGGCTGTATTTTCTGAACATTGTCCCTTTCCATTCACATAAAAAACCTTCTTCTTATTTTCAAGCTTGTCACCACTACAAGGGTCCATTTCCACTCTATAATTTTGATCACCAAAGAATTCAGTATTACCACTTCCCATAATTTCCACAACTTCCTCTATAGCCTTATATCATCTTCAACTGAAGTATTGAATTTATTCTCCTCCTTTTTTCAAATTTGTTTTTTCTTTGGTATCACATTTTTCCAACCAATCTGGATTGTATCATTTTGTATATTATTCCCATACTGCCGCCCACTCACTTTCTCATTTTCTTTCCTTACTTCTAAATGTATATACTGTTTAAACTCCCTAGTATTCTCATTCCTAGCAACCATATCACAATTCATAGTTTGATGGACAAAAACTTTGCAGTGTGTACAAGTACTCGGCCTCCAATCATAATAGAGCCTTTCTAGTGGGAAGTATTCACCTAGACCATCTATTTCAATTAATTCTGAAAGCTCATAATTTGGTGAAACTTCAACAAAAGCCTTTGCGTATTTGAAATGTTGCAACTTTTCAGTTCTACGATCGAAGCAAATTAATCTCCCAACATGGAAAGCTAATCAATTAATACCAAAAAGTGTCTAGAATATAATTGGAATGCTATGGAATTGGATCCAAACTGGTACTTTCTTAATTTTTGATTGTGTACCACTAATAGATGGATCCCATTTTGTAATGATGAACATTTTACCCCTTATAAAAAATGGGTCAGATTGCAAAATTTTCTCTCTGTCCAACTCATTCAAAAATTAAAGTAGAAATTAACACCATCTGATTTGATGTTAACCTCACCCCTTAATTTTCAAAACCTATTCAAGAAGCTAACCACAGTAACGTAAGAGAGAGTACCATCAAGAAAGAATCCCACCAAATGATTACTCCAGTATTTAACACCTTTTTCTTTCACTAAATCTAGAAATCTCTTTCACACTCCATATCTTGGAATATCAAAATGTATTGGCTTAAAGATCCATGCATTCCTTGGTAGAGCTATGAAAAGAGACGCAAAATCGGCTTTAGCAGTGGTTTGGATGGAATGCGAAGTGTTCGACGAAACATTATTGGATGGAAGAGAGGTGTTCAACAAATTTACAATAGAAGAATTCAAGTTCGGAGGATTATTATTGAGATAAGCAGTTTTCAAGAATGATGGATTGGTATCTGAGAAGTTAGAATTACCCAAATTGACAGCTGAATTAACATTTGCAAGATTTGAAATCGAGGAGGATGAAGCATTTATAACAGATGCATTTACAGTAGATGAGGAATTAACCCAAGAAGAATTGACCTAAGAGGGTGGAGGATAAGGAGGACGAGGAGGAAGAGGGGGCAAAGCAAAATCAAAGGCAAAAGAAGAAGAAAACGAAGAAGGGGAGGCTGAGGACGACGCCATTAACAAAGGTTGATAATCCCAAATACACATATACTTGTGCGTAGTTTACATCAATTATTCCAAATATACATACCAAATATTTCTTCTGGTTTGAAATATGCTTATTTAAATGCTCAGGCATAGTTTACGATAATTATAGTTGATAATCTTTCTGTAATATTTAGAACCTTATTTCAGAAATGAATGCAAAAGGGAATGTTTGGTTATTAGTTTGAACCAAAATGTTTAATTTAATAATAATGATAGTAAAAGAATAACAGCTATGTTAACTACGCGAATATACATATATATATATATATATATAAAATCCGTCCGAACCTACTATTTAGCGCAAATATAATATACAATAAAATAAATGTGTGTTGAATTAAGTTTCCAATTTATGGGATTATATTCATATTGAATGGAAATGAATAACATGACCATTATAGCCATAAATGGAAATTAATTACTTATGAATAGGTCCTAAATTAAATAAACAAATGTTGTATCCACCTTTGATTTGGGGAAAATGAATAAGCTAGAAAATGGTTACAATTTCTAAATTGACTAGGATTAATGTTGTAAGCCTAATTAGGAAATTTAATTATAACCACACTAAGACACGAGGTTAAGCTCAACTTATGGTAGAAGTCTGGCCGTAACCGCCTGGCAAATCTAGCATCCATAAGTGGTTGGCTTAATGTGAGAGAACTAGTACATGGAGATATATATATATATATATATAACACCCCGTAATTTTAAAGAACACCAATAAACTAAATGAATACTTAATTAGATATTGGGAATTAAGTTAAACGAATTGAACCATTGTGTTCGTCTCGTAATTTTGGTTTAGATAGACTCTAAGTGAACGTAAGTCGGACATTGTATGAGGAAGATACAAAGGTTAGAAGTTTGTATACGTATAAGAAGTATATATGTAAATATAAAACAAACCAGTTCAAAATAAATAAAAAAAGAGCGAAGCAGGAAAACAAAGGCGGCAAGGGGTGAACCAGACCCGTTGTGGGCCGACCCAAGCCTGGTCTGGGTTGAGCTATGGGCCGACTCAAGGTCAGGTGGGTCGACCCATGGGTCGACCACGGTGGGGTGGGTCTACCCACTCGCGATCTGACGACGTACATTTTTCTGTATCTGGACTATTTTGTTAACCAGGTTCATTATTTTGCTGAATGGATTGGATTTACAAATAAAGATCTAACGGTTAAGGATTGTCTTGGAAACTCTATATAAAGGCATACACTCCTATCAAATTAGTTACACTTCTTTATACTTCTTCCTCAAACCTCTGTTCTAAATATTTAAGATGAAGATGGGGAGATGCTGTCGAAACTTGGATTGAATCAAGACAATTCTTAGCTAACTTATACAAGAATCATTTCTGCAACATCAGCGTATTTTCCTCTATTCTTTAAATCCAATCTCTATAAGTTCATTTTACTTTTAGATGTAAAAACTTAGTAGTAACCTTGACATGTTAATAAACCTGGATCTGAGCCTATGTCTGTTAAGAAACTAATTCTTATCTAAACGGTTCTTCTGTAATTACATGATTTTTCCATACACATGCTCTACTATTTGCTTGTTATTATATGCCTATTTCTATTTTTATTATGCCTATTTATGTTCTACTCCCTCTTTTATTCCCTTTTTATTTTATAAGCCTAGGCTACCTTTGAGCCTAGGCCAATCCCGTAAGAGATATACGTTTGAACGAAATTGGAACAACTAGGGAATGTTTGGGAATGAAAATAAAAGAGGTGAAATTGGGCATATCTTGTACTATGGAGTATGATCGAAAATTTGGGAATATCTTGCATTGTTGATGACTGAAAAATTGGGGAATATCTTATACTACGGAATATGACTAAAATTTGGGGTGTATGAACATGTAAATCTATAGGGTTAATTCAAGGATTAAGTGAAACATGTTAATGAAACTGTAAGTAACCTGCGGAATCTGATAAATCTATGGGGTTAAGTAGATATGTTAAAACTATGGGGTTAAGTGCATTTATTTAATCTGTTGGGGTTATATAAACCTGTAATACTAAACCTATTTAATCTGTTGGGACTATATGAACCCGTTAACCTGTAAAATTTAACCTGTTAATCTCTGTGGGTTAGGCGAACCTGTTAATCTATAAGGCTTAACTTGTTAAAAATCCTAGTTACTTGGGGGATACGAGTTTTAGGGGTTTAGCTTGTGTCATCTGCTATTTCGGGCCCATACCATTCAGTTACCCATTCTAGTATTAAAAGGGGACCCCGCAATAGGTTGGGTTCAGGGCATGCATACTAAACTGATAGTAAGAGGTTCATCTGAAAAGGAGGGTGTATACGAGCGTGTTCCAACGGAGTCATGGGCGTGCATGGGTCTGGTATGTAGGGGAAAATAAGTCGTTGTAGCACCAGTAAATAGGTCTGTGTCCTTCTGGAGGTTGCCATTTTAGGAAGTAATACACCCCTACTGTGGGGCTGACACAGGGTATTTACACATTAGGGAGCCGATCGCTTGGGGGTAGTAATTAGTGTACATCTAGACCTGCCTGTTTCCGTTGAGGTACCAGTTATTTCTGTTGGGGGTAACACCCGTTATTTCTGTTGAGGTACATATTATTTTTGTTTTGGGTAAAACCCATTATGAAACTAGAGTACACCTAAAACTACCATTATGTTTCTTTTCGGATCATTCTGTTTCTGCTAAGTAAATTGTGGATACCTAATCCTGTTACATATCTGTTATACTAGTATTGTTTCAGAGAAAAGTAACTGAGAAGCATAGTTTACCCTGTTTATTCTGCTTATCGTGTCCATCCTATTTATACCTGTTGTTTGTTATTGTATCCCCCATCCAGTTTATTTACATGTATTGATACATTTACTTCTTTATATGCTAAAAGTCTCTGGAATCGCCAGACTTTATGCCTGAACTTTTTTATTTCCCTTTCTCTCTTTCATTTCCCTCCCCCCCCCCCCCCCCGACCCAAATGTTCTTAGGGTGGGAACGCTCAGCCGTGATTAGGACTTTTTCTCTCTTCTGTTTCTACTTGGATCTGGATCTTCTTTGATGTACCGCTTCGACTATTTTTCTACTTTGTTATGGCTATTATTGGGGACTATGATTTTACAATTCTGTACTCTAATGGTTTTTAGCCCAAGACAGATGTTTTGGTATGATGTATTTGGTTCCAATATTTTAGCTTGATGTTGTAACTGGTTTTGAGACTGCGATGTTTTTCTGCTGAATAATGAAGTTTAAATTTCTGCTATTATTTTTATATCTATCTTATGATATTATGTTTCTGTTTACCTATAATGCTTCATGGAACTTAATGCATTATGATAAAGGGTGACATTAAAGTACGTGGGGTGTCACATTTGGTATCATAGCTAAAGGTTACAAGATCGGATAAAAGTTTTGAAATTTGTTTTTTAAAATAAAGTATTTTCATAGAAAAGACTATTTTTGAAAAACATATTCGCCAACGCCATATAAAATATCTTTCCGATTCTCTATTTGAATTCCTTTTCCTTTTCTTTTCAGCATGTCTGAGGAACCAAATCTTCCTGAGGGCGATCCGATACCGGATTGGTTCCTTAGATATCTTGAGGCTATGACACCTACTCGAGGCCAAGGAGATGCCACTCCCCCGGCAGCAGTCGTTGTTTCTCCACCTCCGCGAGTAGATAATATCTCTAAGATATGCAAGGATTTTTGTTCTATGTGAAAAAGCCATTCTGTGGAACTGACGGCTTTGTGGAAGCATGGAATTGGCTGCGAGAGATAGAGAACTTGTTTGGACTTTTTAAGGTCGACGACCGTAGGAAGATACAGTTGGTCGCATGGCAATTTAAGGACGAGGCTTCGTTTTGGTGGGAAGTGACATAAGCAGGGCGTCCAGTTGATACTTAGCTAATTTCCGATAGAGATTCGAGATGAAATTTCTTTCTTAGGCAGAAGAGACTATGCAGATGGAGAGATTCTTAGCACTTAAGCAAGGAAGTATGTCTATTAAAGAGTATGCTAATAAGTTCAATCAATTAGCATGGTTTGGTCTGGAATTGGTGAATACCCCGCACAAGAAAGCTTTAAGGTTTGCGAGAGGATTGAATCAACCTCTCCAAGCATTAGCATTGTCTTATATACCAACGGGGGAAACTTTTGAAAGACTTTTTGACATTTCATTTATACACGAAGTGAGTAAGAATGATAAGAAAGAGGTTAAGACTGATGCGACACAAAACAAGAAAGTGTGGCCCAAGAAAGAAGCCCAAAAGAAAGGTGGAAAGAACGACAAGGTTGAGAACAAGAAGAAATATCATGGTTGTGGGAGCTTGCATCATCTAGTCAAGGATTGCAAAAAAATGAAGAATGCTTACTTCAACTGTGGTGAAGTCGGACACTATACTAGGGAATGCCTGAAGAAGCAAGGACAGAGGCAAAGGGCTGGACCTTATGGAGGCTAGTTGCATGCTCTCGAGGCCAGTGTACCAGACAGAGGTAAGAAAGTTTTTATTGAAGGTTTTATTCCCCTTTCCAATCATCCAATTAGGATTCTTTTTTATTCTAGTGCTTCTCACTCTTTTATGTCTGATTCTATGTTTGAGTCTCTACACCTTTGTACTGGTATTGTTTCTTATCCAATTATCGTCTCAAACCCCATTGGGGGCACAAATCAACTGTCTACAATATGTCGGGGTTTGAGGATATCTGTGTTAGGCGTCGAGTTCAAGTGCAATGTGTATGTGCTTGATTTTAGGGGCTATGGTCTGATTCTAGGGATGGATTGCTAGCCATGTATGGTGCCATCCTAGACTGTGAAAGGAGGGTCATTAGACTTTTGACAAGCCGATGGAGGACCCTCGAGATTTCCTGTGACCCAAAGGGGTCTGTCATGCTTAGTTTTTTAGAATCACTTCATGCTTCTGCCGATGATTTGCGATCTTTACTCATATTCTATGAGTATCCGGATGTTTTTGATGTGTTTCGGGGATTACCTTTGAGGCGTGAGATTGATTTCCGGTTATAATTGGTGGATAATACAAAGCCAGTCGCATTTCATGTGCGCCACATGGCTCCTAGGGAGAGAAGGGAGTTTAGCAAGCAAGTAGGGGAGATACTTCAGGAGTTTATTAGGCGAACTATATCAGAATGGGGTGCTCGAGTCGTCTTCGCAACAAAGGCGAATGGCTCACTTCATATATGTGTGGGTTACAGGGAATTGAATAAGCTCACCAAGAAGAATAGGCACCTACTCCCAAGGATTGGTGATCTGTTTGACCATCTTGTTGGCGCATTTGTTTTCTCGTAGTTAGATCTGGCCATGGGATTTCATCAGTTGAGGATTGTCGAGGACAGTATATACATGACCGCTTTTAGAAATCCAGATGGCTTCTTTGAGTGACTAGTCATCCTTTCGGGTTGACGAATGCACCCGCCTATTTTGTGGATATGATGAATAGGGTGTTTAGGGAGTTTCTAAATAAGTTCGTGGTAGTCTTTGTAGAATACATCATGATTTTCTCGAAGACGAGGAAGAGCATGCCCTACGTTTAGGATAGATTTTGAGGACTCTCAGAGCTCACCAGCTTAAGGCAAAATTCTCCAAGTGTCACTTTGAAGAATGTAGGTAAGATTTCTAGGGCATGTGGTCTCCAAGGATGGGATAATGGTGGACCCCGCGAAAGTAGTTGCGGTTTAAGATTGGAAGGTTCCAAAGAATGTAACGGAGGTGAGAATTTTTCTTAGTTTGGCAGGCTATTATAAAAAATTTATCAAGGACTTCGCAAAGATATCAGTCTCACTCACCGGACTGACGAAGAAGAAGCTGACCTTTTCTTGGATTATTGATTGTGAGGATGCTTTCCAGCGGTTGAAGAGGGTTTTGACAACAACCCCAGTTTTGACATTGCTTGATGGGAACAAGGTGTTTACAGTGTATACTGATGCATGCGGTAGAGGGCTTGGCACTGTCTTGATGAAAGAAGGAAGTGTAGTATGATATAGTAGTAGACAGTTGAGAGTTCATGAGAGAAACTAACCTACCCATGATTTGGAGTTGGCTACTATAGTGGTCGCACTTAAGACTTGGCAGCATTATCTACTTGGAGAAAGGTTCAAGTTATACATGGACCATAAGTCACTAAAGTATATGTTCTCGTAGAAGGATCTCAATTTGAGACAACAGCGATGGATGGAGTTCCTAGCATCTTATAACTTTGAGATTGCTTATACTCCTGACAAGGGTAATGTAGTGGCGGACGCGTTGAATAGGCAGAGGATGATTTTGAGTCCTCTATTCGTAGAGAGGCAGAGTTTTTAGTACATATCGACCTTCGATTTAGGCCATTTACATATCTTACACCTAGTTTGTTGGCATCTTTAGAGGTGCGACCTACTCTTATGGATCGGATAGGATCTTCGCAGCGAGAGGACCCACAGATAGCAGACATCTTGGATAGGATCAGTAGGGGGAAGTTTCTAGTCACCTTAGTGGATATTTGTAACACCCCACACCCGCTAAGGTCACTCACTAAGGGAATGCCTTAACTTCGGTGGAGTATTTTAAGTGAATATAGAACAGAAAAATTACAACAAGACAGATATAAGTAATACTTGAAATTTTAAAACATCATTTCATTGCAGCAGAAGATAAACATGTTTGGTTACAATACCAAAACCAACTAAAACAAGAGTCAAGTACTAAATATCCATCTTGATAAAAACATAAGTACATAATCCCACTACATAACTAATAGCCATAATAGAAAAGATATGCTGAGATTTACATCAACGGTCCAAACTCCAAAAGATAGATAAAGCAATCTGATCAAAGCCCACTAGTGCTAGGCCCACTCTGAGAACCTGAGGGTTGGGAAAAAGATAAAAACAACGGGGTCAGACATAAGTCTGAACGAGTCCTATAACTTTAACAATACAATCATTAAAGTAATTAGGGTATGATATAAACTTGATACGGTAATGACTGGGGATAAATGACTACACTAAGAAGCCAACTAGACATAGGATGAACTAAGATATCGGTAAAGACGCATCTACCCACCCAAGGATAATTACTACACTGCACCACACCAGTCATTCCTACTTAAAGGTTGATCCCACCCATGGACTTAGAAAATATAACTAGTAGTTTCGTGTACCCCTAGCTGACCATAGTACAGGTGCCGTCTGCCCTTATCTCCACTAGGTGTACCCACTACTCCCCAAGCGATCGGCTCCCTAACGTAGATACCCGTGCAGGCCCCACAGTGGGGTGTATCACTCCCCAAAGTGGCAACCCGATACAATCAACGGTGCACGGCTTATACCTACACGATGCAACAACGTCTTACCTACCAGCCCGGGTCCACACACGCATATGAAACCCGTTGAACTTGCGTTGCCACCGCTAACCCGTTTTGGCCTCTTATAGTCAAGCCTAGTACGCGTGTCCCGTCCTCGACATGGGTCGATCCCACAAAGATACATATGGGTTACTGGTTGAAATGGGCCCCCACAAGCTACCCACCTAAGCTTGCTCCCTCTAGTGTATCCCACTTAACCCTTTAATCATGTTTAATTACATGTTTCCACTTTGGTTAAGTATTCTAATCGTATTTTCTATTGCCACCCAAGGCAACCACTAGATTTCCACATGCCACCCAAGGCACCCACTTAACCCCTCATGCCCGACTACATGCTTACCTGGTTAAGTGTTTCTTAATTGATTAAGACCGTAACCTTTGTAAAGACCTCTCACATTAGACTGCCTTTTATGGCAGCTGGATTTGTCGGTCGGGTCCGGGCAGCCTTACGCCATAACAGAGTCTAACCTCGTGTCTTTACACTTGTCACGTATTTAATTTATTCCTAAGTCCTCTCACATTGGGCCAATCATTTGTAGCCGCTGGATTTGCCGGTCGGGTCCAGGCAGTCTTATGCTACAAAAGGGTCCAACCTCGTGTCTTAGTCGATTAATTACGCCTAATTAATCACCCCCATATTTTGAATTAATTTTCCCTAATTAATTCCAATTTAATGATGTACATAATTGACTCAATTATGTCCATCCACTTATGGTATGCAACATCATACCAATTTCACCCCAATTTTGTTAACATGAATATTAACCCCATCGTTCCCCACGTAATACACTATCATGACATACTTAAAAGGGAAGATTCATCACAAATACCATGGGTTCAACTTAGCATAACATTAGCATCAACATGGGTTTTAAAGGTGTCAACTTGCATATATGACCATAGCATCAAACCCAACTAGCATAAATAGTCAACCCAAACTTGCATGAAACACATATGTCATAAAGAGGGTAACTTGCATAGATGTTCATGTCATAGATCTATCATAAAGGGATAAACTTGCATACATGTCATAGGTCTAAAAAGGGATGAACTTGCATATGTTACTCATATCATACAAAGGGGTAAACATGCATATATATGCATGACATACAAAGGGGTAAACTTGCATATGTATGCATATCATACAAAGGTGTAAACTTGCACATGTTACTTGCATATAATCAAACACCAAACTTGCATAACATGTCATATATGAACTTGCATATAATCAAACACCAAACTTGCATAACATGTCATATATGAACTTGCATATAATCAAACACCAAACTTGCATAACATGGTGTCATAATGGATCAATGTTTATCATAGTGATTTGCATAACTAGCATCATGAACATATAGCATAAAACTTGCATAACTAGCATCATGGACATATAGCATAAAACTTGCATAACTAGCATCATGGACATATAGCATAAAACTTGCATATCTAACATCATGAGCACAAAGCATATGATAACATAACTTGCATTGATCCACATTCATAACCATAACCTCATTACATCCTATCATAATTAGTTTAGCAATTGCTTACTAAAGGCATAGAAACTCACAACTTGTTGATTAGCACTCCTATGAAGAAGATTTAGTCGCTAGAGTTGATTAGAAGTTGATTTGAGAAGCTATCTTCCTCTTTAATTTGTGGAGGCTCCTTCTAAGTTGCATTTTGACGGCATGATGACGTTGTATCTATTTTTAGTATGAATTAGGGTAGTCTTAGGGTGTATTTATAGATTTAGGATGTAGTTCAGGCCCTTAGATTAACCCTAGATTAGTTTAGAGCCATCAGACCTCGTCGCAAGCCCCAAAACACAGCCCAAACCCCTTCAGACTGCACCCAGGCCAACCTGGCCGAGCCACCTGTGTCGACTCCCAAGTCGACTGGGCAGTCGACTTGGGTCCTGCTGTGTCGACTCCCAAGTCGACTCCCCAGTCGACTTGGGGTGGCTGGCGGGAATTTTCCCGCTTAGCCCACCTAGCCTGATTTTTGAATTTTGAACCTGAAATTTAAATCTGTTTTGAACTTAGAATTTTCTGAAAACTTACATGGGCCATAACTGGGTCATACGGACTCCGATTTACAAAAACTCAGACTCTATTTCGTGTATTTTTCCGAGACGAACGCAATGGCATTGCCCGTTTTCCCTGATTCAAATCATAAAATTTAATTCTGCCCTGATTTATATTATAACAAGTTATTCAACATACGGGGTGTTACAATATTCCACAAATGACAAGGGGTGGCTACGATGAGATGAGAGACTCTGTGTTCCCAAGTTAGCGATTTTTTTAAGGACAGTCCTTGAGGAAGCCCATCATTCTAGGGTGACTATTGATCCGAGCGGCGATAAGATGTACCGAGACATGAAGAGCATTTTATTTTGGCCAGGGATGAAGAAAGTTGCAGCAGAGTTTGTAGCTCGATGTTTAGTTTGCCAGCAAGTAAAAGCTGAACAGAAGTAGCCTGGTTGTTTGCTTCATCCTTTGGAGGTACCACAATGGATGTGGGAGAGCATCTTTATGGATTTCATTGATGGTTTTCCAAGATCGAGGAGAGGCAACATCAGTATTTGGGTTATAGTAGATATGCTTACTAAGAGCGCTCACTTCATTCCTGTTAAGAGCAAGAGAACAACAACATGGTTGGCATCAGTTTATCTTTGTGACATAGTCCGTCTACATGGAGTACCTTCTATCATAGTGAGTGATCGTGATCCCATCGTCACTAGTGAGTTCTGGAAGAGCCTACAAGAGGCACTAGGTACACAGTTATGTTTGAGCACCGCATATCACCCTCAGACCAATGGATGGACTGAGAGGGTGAATAGAGTTCTTGAGGATCTTTTGAGGCTATGTATCCTAGACTTCGGAGGGACTTGGGAGGAGCATCTCTCATTGGTGAAGTTCGCCTACAAAAACTATCAGACTAGGGTAGGCATGGCACCATTCGAGGCACTATACGGACGACCTTGCAGATCACCAACTTGTTGGTGGGAGACTACGGGTAGGCTTCTACTTGGGTCTGAGATGATTAGAGAGACTTCAGAAAAGATTGATCTTATCCGCAGACGTATGAGGGTTGCTTAGGACAGGCAGAAGTCCTATGCAGACAAGAGAAGGACTGACATTGAGTTTAAGGTAGGAGACATCGTTTTCATCAAAATATCGCCTCTGAGGAATGTGGTTTTCTTTGATCTATAGGGAAATTGGCACCAAGGTTTGTAGGTCCATTTTCCATAGTAGAGGGGATAAGCCAAATGGCCTATAGGGTGAGATTACTGGAGAGATTAGGAGGGGTTCATGATGTTTTTCACGTTTCCCATTTGCGGAAATGTCTTCATGATACAACAGAGGTGGTTGAGCCGAGCCTGCTTGAGAAAGTATAGGTAGAAAAGGAGGCAATAGTTAGACGAGTTCCTACCCGTATACTTGGATTATAGGTTAAGAAACTGTGCAACAGAGAGGTTAAGTTGATGAAAGTGCAGTGGGAAGAAGACCGTGAGGATGCAACTTGGGAGACTGAAGGCAAGATTCGCGCTTCATACCCTTTTCTTTTCAAGGGTATGTTCTTGACTTTTTTTCCAAGCTTTTATTTGTATTTGCTTCTATCATCGAATATATCATATCGATCGAATCTTCGACCTTTAGGTGGAAAACCAATGGGTGTAAACATGTGTTTGAGACATATTATGTTCGTGGATGCAAATACACACACTAGGCACTGATCGGCTCAAAAACTCTCATACTACATACAGGCATGCGTGCATTTTATTTTTATGCGTGAAAATGGATGTATCATCATATGGATGTTGCATTTGAACGAATGATTGCGCATATATATAGAAATTGCATGGTATACTAGGACTATTTGCATACATTTTGGATTCATGGCACAAACATATATTGCATTTTGGAGGTCAACTGAATCAGTAGACTGCCTTATTTTCGCATTAGCATAGGAACATATACACACGCCTTTGCATATGTTCATACAAGCATTAGAAATCTCTTAAGGACAATGGATGCCTGTGGATCATGGATTAGTAGATGATTGTAGATGGAAGTAATAAACATTCTTCTTAACTTGGAGATTTCAGAGACGAAATCCTTTAAGTAGGGGAGAATGTAACACCCCATAATTTTAAAGAATACTAATAAACTAAAGGGATACTTAATTAAATACTAGGAATTAAGTAAAATGGACTATACCATTATGTTCGTCCCGGAATTTCATTTTAGATAAACTCTGAATTTACATAAAACGGACATCGTATGAGGAAGATATAAAGGTTAGAAGTTTGTATAATATTAGAAGGATATACGTAAATATAAAATAAACCAGTTGAAAATAAATCAAAAGGAACGAAGCGGGAAAACCAAGGCAGAAAGACGGGAACCAAACCCATTGTGGGCCGAACAACGCCTGGTGTAACACCCTATATTTTCTGTGAACATAAGAGTAACAAATCAGAGAATAATCAAATTGTAGCAGAATAATTGAGGGAAACGGGTTACTCCATTGCGTTCGCCTCGAAATTCTGCTTGGAATAGAGTTCAAGTTTGCGTAAATCGGACCCCGTATGAAAACGATATGGGCTTCTGAAGTTTCAATAAAAACTAGACCAAAATTCAAAAAAAAAAAAAATCAGATTCGAAATTCAAAACAGACACCCGGGCTGGGCGGGAAAAATTCCCGCCCAGGACCCAAGTCGACACTACGGTCGACATGGGTACACAGGTCGACACTAGGGTCGACCTTATGTTGACCTCCCTCCGCTTCTCCAGATCCGGAGACATATCCATTTTTCTGCAGCTGGACGCATTTCTGACCGCATTCGTGAGCTCTAACCTATTTAAACACCCACTAAACCTCACTTTTTCTCTGCACAATTTCATTCTGCCTATACTCTGCCTCTATTATTATTAAAATAAAATAATGCCGTCGCTACTCTGCTGGAATCAAAACTAGAACTAGTGCATCTTCTTCCAATATGAATAGAATTAAAAGAGAACAACTATTTTCTAATCTAATCGATAGTCTATGTCAAAGGAGAGCTATTCGGTGTCAGCATACATATTCCAGAATACAAGAATCGTTCCCTTTTTGTGAGTATAGTTATTTCCAGATATAAACTTTTATTATGATCTTAACATGGTTATAAATCTGAATCTGAGGTTATGCATACTCTTACCTGTCAGATCTGTTTTTCTGTGACTATTCTGTATCTCTTTCTTCTTTCTGCTCTATAGACAGGCTACCACGAGCCTGAGCCAAATCTCATAAGAGATTAACGCACAAACGCTAAATTTTGGAAAAAATATTGAATGATGCATAATTGGACATGACTGATCTATGACTAATTTGAGAAAAAGGACATATGTTGTAAATTAGATCTAGATCTGTGCATACTCTGTAATTTGGAAGAAGAGGAATCATTGTATGATAACATGTGACTTGAAACTTGGGGACATAATTCATATTAAAATTAAGATCTGATTTTGAAATGTTATAATTTAAAGATCCAGATTTTTGGGTAAATTTTATGTATTTAAATATGCACAAAACGTCCATGCATGGACAACCTTTCTGATAACCAAATATTGCCCAAGTTTTACCACACCAAAACCAACGATTTAAATAAGTAAAGCTTAAGATTTCGAATAGTGTTCCTCATGTTGTTATAATGCTGAAATTTAACTGAAATTGACTTAAGGGAATATTAAGTTGGAACTTAATTTGGTATAAATATTCTTAAGTGATGGCACCAGGGTATATACTATGCATGAAGAAGTAAACGCAAGTGACAATATACTATTCTGTTTTGCTTGCATGTATATAGTTAAGAGAATGGAAAAATCAAAACAAAATAAGCTGTGAGAAATGGAGTAAATTATTTACTCAATTTACTTTGCTTCAAGTGCTATAACTCTGATTTTCTAAGTGTTTTATGATGGATAATATATTATGTAATACAAGTTTTATACCCAACTAAAATACTAGTATGTATATACTAGTGAATAGGGATCCTGGTGGAGTTTTGCAAATAGGGAATGAGAACCCCTAGAGAAGATGATCCCCAAAAAAAAACTTTTGACACTAAAAATAAACATAATGAGCATGACTTCTGAAGGGTCCTCACAACATAACCTTAAACTATGTCATACATGGATGTCCATGATGTTAATGAGAATTAACATGAGAAAAGTGAATTACAGAGTAGGTTGAAGTTAAATTCAAACTAATGAGAATTAACATGATGTTAGGCACCATACCTTTCCAGCATTAGGTACCAGCAGCCATATAACGTCTGTGCTACTCATCGAACACTACTGTTGTAACCCCTTATCAATATCCCCAGTTCCGCAAAAGTGACTGTTAGCCCACTTTGTGAACTGGGAAGCACAAAGTCAAGATGTAAAATATTGAAGAGCCTGAAAAACACTGAAGCGGTTCGGATCGGAGCAGTGTAGCGGTTCGGATCGGATAAAGTTTGCTGTTCGGATCGGTGAACTATTGTTGTTGGAATCAGAGAGGCACGTCTGTTCGGATCGAAGAGCAACCTATTTCCAGCTGGAGCGTAGAGCAACAGATCTGAGCGGAGCGGAGTAAAAACATGGATTAGTCCTAAGTCAATCCGGGTCGGATCGGGTACTCCGATCCGAACCCCTTGTGCATACCCTTCCGACCCGAGCCTGTCTTCCACGTCACTCTCCTGCATGAGTGCCTGGTTATTCGGAGCGGCTATGACCAGTCCCTACCCACAACGTCCACTACTCTGATGCGTTGTCAACATAGAAATCCATCCGAACCCGAGGCTGATGGGATGGATGACACGTGGCTCCGATCCGGATCGGGTTCTGAGCAAATTCTCACCTATAAATACCCCGTCTAGAGACAAAGAATAGGATCTTTTTTCTGGCACTTTGAGAGTTCAACCACCTTCATAACCCGAATTCCAGCACTCCCGGAAAATCCAAATCTTCTTTCATTATTTGTTTTTAGACAATTGAGTGATTATAAGTGAGTTGTGAGAGAAATCAAGTGAATATTTCATTGTATTTGCAACTAAATCATTGAAAATAGTGAAAGACAAGTGGATGTAGGCATTTCTTCGCCGAACCACTATAAATCATGTGTGTTCATTTTTATTTTTGATCTCATTTCATTTTGCTTTTAATCAATTTGGGTGTTAGAACCACTTTTTGGTCTAACATTTTGGTGCTTTCACTGAGAACTCATCTGAATTCTTTGTTTTTCGGGATTATCGTTCTACTTTTTGGACCGTTGAGTTCAAAGAAGTTAATCCTCAAGTTTCGACGCTCTTGGATATTTGTTGAAGTGATTGTTGAAGAACCATGGCCAAAGGAAAAGGAAAAGAAGTTCAATCTGGTCGAGTAAATGGAGCTGGCGAAGATCAGCAAAATGCAGTTGTGACAAGGTCTCGTGGGCAGAGTTCAGCAGCAGGACGAACCGATGCAGAAAACTCGAACCGCCTTCAGGGGGAGAGCTCCGATCCTATCCGGGTAGGAGATTCTGAAGCAGTGCATTCCCCCAACCTGAACCGACCCGAGCAGCTTGCCATGTACCGACCCGACCAGGCTCCCCAGCTCCGAACCGACCCGATCTCCCATCTCCAATCCGAACAGACGCTTGGTGATGTTGGAACCTCTACTCGAGTCCCTACGAATGCTCCGATTCCAGCCACCAGGGTTAATGATCAGGTCAATCCATCTGCGCCCATTACTCAAGGAGATTTCTCGCGCCTACTTGTCATGCTTGAGAGTACTAGGGAGGCTATGAAAGTCCACGAGCGCACCAACCTCATGATGCAAGAAAATATGAGACTCATGAGCAGGGAAATTAGCGAACTCCGAAGACAGAGAACCCCTTCCCCGGTTCGTCACACGCCAGTGGATCAGTCTTCTTCTTCCGAGGAAGAGCGGCCCCGTGAACGAAGGCCGCTCGAACGACCTCAGAATTTGGAGCAGCTGACATTCGGATCTTTAGGGTCTCGCGAGGACATTGCACGAGCACTAGGAAACAATGATCCCACTCGGGGGCAAAGGCTCCAGTCCCCTCCTCCCGAGATCGACCGGGAGCGTAGGGAACGGGGTAGAGCAGAAGCAGCTCAAAGAAGAAGGGCATCTCCTGAACGGATGCCCAGAAGGAACCCAGATATCAGGGCCAGGGAACCTGAACGGCCCCTAACTAATGCTGATGTACAGGCAATGGTGCGCCAAATTATGTCTAAGAGCCGGAACTATACCAATGAAGATTATGGCATTGAGCGAAGCCATACTCCTTTCACTGACGATATCCTAGACTTTCAGTTTCCCCGGCGTTTTAACCTGCCGCAGATGGACAAGTACAATGGGAGAACTGATCCGGGACAACATTTGATGCGATACTCGTGGCTCATGAATGCTGCTGCTGCCCCTGATGCAGTGAAGTGTAAAGCATTCCCGATCTATTTAGAAGATGTGGCGCTGTTCTGGTTTACCCGACTTCCCCCTCGTTCGGTTTCGAATTATAGGGAACTGAGCGAACGTTTTATGAATCAGTTCCGACTCCATACCCGAATGTCCAAGAGTGTTATTGAATTATCGAGAATTAAGCAGGCGCCAGGAGAGTCTTTGAGGTCATATCTTGACCATTTTAACTTAGCTGTGACTGAAGTTAGTGACCCGCATGAGCCCACCATCTTGATGGCATTAAAGGAAGGAGTCGACCCTGAATCCGAGTTTGGAGATTACCTTTCTGGGAAGACACCTTCCACGAGAGAGATATTCTATGAAAAGGCTGATATTTATTTTAGACGAGAGGAAGCCAGGGCAAACCGAAAGAGAAAGTCTGAAGCGGCATCAAAAGAAAATGCTCAGAGTAACGTCGCCGTGAAGCAGTCTGGGGAAAGTTCCGGAAAAGTTGAAGTGAATGTGGGAAACAAGAGTGGAAATGACAATTCTGGAAACGGGGGCAACAACAATAACCGTAATGCGAACAGTAACAGAAGAAATAGAAATAGGGGAAGTGATCCTAGCAAAAGGCCCCGATTCCAGACTTATGAGAATTATACACCGTTGAACGACACTCTAGAGAATATTTACCTGGATACATACAATGTTTTGCAATACAAAAGACCGCCACCTCGTGATTCGATCGAGAAAGAAATGGCAACTGGGAAGTTTTGTTTGTTTCATGGAACTCATGGGAATTCAACCAATGAATGTCGACATTTGAGAGATGTGATTGAGAAGCTGCTGCGCGAAAGGAAACTGGATGAATATAAGGTTGCCCCGAGGGACAGGGGGCAAGGAGAGCAGGCTCCAAAACAGATTCAATCCGCTCCCAAGCCCACAGCGCAGCAGAAAGGCAAGGGAATTGTAATCAACTCCATCGTGGGTGGACCTCACCCAGCAATCCGTAGCTTTAGAGCAATGGATCAATATGTAAATGCTGCCAAGCACGTAGATGTGAATGAAGGAGATGATTTGGAAGATATCGCCCCCATAAAACAACAGAAGACAATGTTTGACGACGTGGTATTCCGCAACCGAGATAATACTGGGATCCAATCACCCACTGATGATCCGTTGGTCATTACTACCACCATTGGGCCGGCCTTGGTTCATAAGGTGTTAGTAGACAACGAAAGTTCTGTCATTATTTTGTTTAAAAAGTCATTCGATCAGATGAAGCTTGAATCTGAAGATTTGAAACCATGTGAAGGATGGATCAGAGGCTTCAACGGGGCGTCAACAGCTCCCATGGGGTACATAGAATTGCCCGTGACCTTAGGGCAAGGAGAACGCCGAAGAGTGCGGATGCTGCAGTTCGTAGTGTTGGACGTAGATTCGCCTTATAATGCATTTTTGGGGAGGCATGCCCTTGCTGAGTTCAGAGCTTGTATCACCCCTTGGTGTTTATTGCTTAAGTTCCCAACTGAAGCCGGAACTGGAGTAATGAGAGGGGATTAAGTTTCCGGACGAGCCTGCTATGTTGCCGAATTAAAGATGTTGATGAAAGGACTTAACATCGAGAGTAAAGATGCCTCGCCTCCCCCAAAGGGGGGCTCGGCATAGCAATTAGAGAGATCGACCCCGAAGGAGTTGCCCAAAGGAACACCTGAAGACCTGGATCCCAGAAAAGACGAGGAACCAGAGATTAGAAATGCAACTCCTAATGAAGCGATAGTGGAAATTCCTGTTGATAAAGCTGATCCGACAAAAGTTTTGAAGATTGGTTCTCTATTGGATCCACGTCGGGCCAAAGAACTAACGAACTTCTTGAAGGCGAACTTGGACGTGTTTGCCTGGACCCACGCTGACATGTGTGGGAAATCGCCATCCATCATAAGTCACACACTAAATGTAAACCCGAAACATCCGCCTGTGAAGCAAAAGAGACGTATGCTGGGCCCAGAGAGGTCGGCTGCTCTCAAAGAGGAAGTGGAGAAGCTGAAGCAGAACGGGTTTATACGAGATTCGACATATCCCGACTGGATATGGAATCCCGTCTTGGTAAAGAAGCCGAATGGAAAGTGGCGGACTTGCATTGATTTTTCAGATTTGAACAAAGCTTGCCCAAAAGATAGTTTCCCACTTCCCCAGATTGACCAGCTTGTAGATTCGACAGCAGGTCATGAACTTCTCTCATTTATGGATGCTTACTCAGGATATAACCAGATTCCGATGCATGTTCCAGATCAAGAACATACGAGCTTCATTACAAATTTGGGATTATATTGTTATGTCGTAATGCCATTCGGATTGAAAAACACCGGAGCCACTTATCAGCGCTTGGTGAACAGAATGTTTTATAATCAAATAGGGAAGACTATGGAAGTTTACGTGGATGATATGCTTGTCAAATCGAAACAGTCCTCCAGCCATACGCAAGACTTGGCGGAAATGTTTGGTATCCTGCGAAAGTATCGGATGAAGTTGAATCCTTTGAAATGCTCATTTGGAGTGGCATCGGGAAAGTTCCTAGGCTTCATTGTAAGCTCCCGAGGAATTGAAATCAATCCTAGCCAAATAGCAGCGATTAGAAACATTGAAGAGCCGAGAAGAATTAAAGATGTCCAAAGTCTTGCAGGGAAAGTAGCCGCGTTGAGTAGATTCATCTCCAAAGCCACAGACAAGTGCGTTCCGTTTTTTGATTTGATTAAAAGGGGAAAGAAAAACTTCGAGTGGACTCCGGACTGTGTTGAGGCCTTTCGAAATTTATTGGAACTGCTAGAGAAACCGCCGATTTTGTCAAAGCCAGTGGATCACGAAGAATTGTTTGTTTACTTGGCAGTCTCGGCTCACGCCGTTAGCACAGCCCTGGTTCGAGAAGAAGACAAAGTACAAAGGCCAGTGTATTATGTAAGCAAGAAATTAGCAGCGGCAGAGCGCAACTACCCAAAGATTGAGAAGCTCGCTTATAGCCTCCTAATCGCATCCCGAAAACTTCGTCACTATTTCCAAGCTCACCCCATAACCATATACACTGACCAGCCCCTAAGGCAGGTGTTACAGAGACCCGAAGCATCGGGAAGGTTGATAAAATGGAATATAGAATTAAGTCAGTTTGATTTAAATTTTCAACCACGAAGGTCGATCAGGGGGCAAGCTCTGGCAGACTTTATAGCAGAGTTCACCATCCCAGAGGAGGAAGTAATCGATGACAGAGTGGTTAAATCCGAGGATGAGTTAAAGATAGACCCATGGAAACTATACACAGACAGAGCCAAGAACGACCGAAGGTCCGGAGCTGGAATCGTCTTAGTCACTCCTGAAGGACGGTCGTTATATTATGCTCTACCATTAGAATTCTCGACGACTAACAATGACTCTGAATACGAAGCCCTGATTGCCGGGCTGAAGCTTGCTAAAGATCTCGGGATAAAAATGTTGGACATATTCTGTGATTCTAAAATCGTTGTTTGCCAAGTGCGAGAGGAATTTGTGGCTCGGGGACCTCGACTTATCGCCTACCTCCGGAAAGTGAGAGAGCTATTGAGCAGCTTGGAGCGGTACAATATAACACATATCTCAAGAGCCGAAAACCAGAAGGCGGATAGGCTGGCAAAGCTGGCCAGTTCCGACAATCCAGAAGAGACTGAAATAATTCCAATTGAAACGTTGGAATCGCCAAGCTTTGAGTCGATGGAAATTGAGTTCGCTTTCGAAGCGGAACCGGAGAAGGAGTCGTGGATGACCCCAATTAAGAACTTCCTTAAGACTGGGACACTCCCATCAAAGAAGAGTGAGAAAAGGGCTATAGTTCGCAAGGCTACCAGATATGTCATACAAGATGATATTCTTTATAGGCAAGGATTTTCTATGCCCCTGTTACGATGCATAGCACACGACGACATCAAACGTGTACTAAGAGAAGTGCATGAAGGTGAGTGTGGAGATCATACAGGAGGTCAGACTTTAGCAAAAAAGATATTGCGATATGGATACTTCTGGCCCACAATTAATAAAGATGCAGCTGATTATTCACGACGCTGCGATAAGTGCCAGAGATTCGCCAAAATCCCCAGAGCACCGTCGACCCAACTCAAATCAATGGTGAGTCCTTGGCCATTTGCCACGTGGGGAATTGATATCATTGGAGTTCTACCGATTACTAAAGGAGGAGCGAAATATGCAATAGTCGCTGTGGACTATTTTACGAAGTGGGTGGAAGCTGAGCCCTTGACCAAAATCACGGCAAGAAAGGTGATAAGTTTCGTGGTTAGAAATATTATATGCCGACTCGGGATCCCAAGGACCATTATAACTGACAACGGAACCCAGTTTGATGGTACTGAATCCAGAAATTTCTGCCAGAAGTATAAGATCGACAAGCGATACACTGCGGTTGCTTATCCGCAGTCGAATGGGCAAGTTGAGGCAATAAACAAAGTAATAAAATCCATCCTCAAGAAACGGTTAGAGCGCGCAAAGGCAAAATGGGTTGACGAATTGCCCCTAGCTTTGTGGGTATATCGAACAACATTTAAGACGGCTACTGGTCACACCCCTTTCTCTCTCTCCTTTGGCTCAGAAGCAGTAATTCCAGTTGAGCTGGAAGTTCCTTCCCACAGGGTGACGTATTATGACCCGATGACGAATCGGGCACTCTTACTTGAGTCTCTTGATGAAGTCGAAGAAAAAAGGGACGAAGCAGATTTGCGTGCGGCAAGACATCGACGTCAGATGGCATGCTATTACGACAAAAAAGTTCACCTTAGGACTTTTGAACCAGGAGATTTGGTGCTAAAGAGAGTCTTTCCATCCCTTCCTCACCTCGGTCCAAAGTGGGAAGGACCCTTTGTCATCCAACGGAAACTTGAAAAAGGAACCTTCAAGTTAACGACCGTAGATGGCCAAGAAGTCCCTAGAGCATGGAATGCCCAACACTTGATGCGATATTTGGATTAGAAATGTTGTACTCTTTGTTACTTTTCTTATGGACTCTGTAATAAGGCACGACTTGCCTTGGGAAAATCTGATGATATGAATAAAGGACTATAAAGTGGATGTAGGCTAAGACTTAGCCGAACCACTATAAAAATATCGTGTGTTATTTACTTTTATGCATTATATATATACATTCATCGACTATTCTGTTGTGATTGTGGGATATAAGATGATTCAAAACCTGAAAAGGTTGAAGACAGTTTAAACATAAGAAAAAGCACAATGGCTATTTGTGCGACAAGACATAAAAGAATGAGAAAACGACATTCTTAACTCTAACTCTCCAGAGAGAGAGAGTATAAAAGCGTCTCCGACTGAGCGCTGAGAAAGAGATCCTTCCCCGCTGAAAGATCGGGGAATGAATAGATTGCTGAGCTTGAACTCTAACTCTCCAGAGAGAGAGAGAGTATAAAAGGATGGGAAGACAACGTCCTCTGAGGCATGAAAGTACACCCAGACAAGGGACCGCCTCAGTAAGAACTCTAACCTGAGTATAAGACAGGAGAGTATAAAAGAGATGCCAGAAAAAACGACAGGCATCGACAACACAGAAAATGCTATCCCGTCAGAAAATCAGGAGCATTCAGATTGCTTGATTAATCCTTAAATAATTTTTGAGAATTGACTGGGGGCATATATGTATACACATATTTCCTCCCTCCGTAACTTCATTTCATAATTATAGTATGACAGATATTTTTACATAAGTGCAGAACTACTGACGAACAGACATTGCAGAAAATGAATTATTTTTTATTTACGAATGAATGAATTTGTATAGGAAAATAGCTAAAAAAGAAGGTGCAAGAGCCACTCTTATAGCAGCAATTGTTGGTTCACTAAATGCAAAAACGACACAAGGCAACCCACTATTTAGATTTCGAGTGAGCCTTGGACTTCTTGGCGGCTTTCTCCGCATCCTTTGCCTCTTTCTCGGCCTCTGTCAAGATTCGTTTTTATTTCTTCTTTCCTGAAGATGCGGTGCTGGAACCGGTTGACTTCTTCCCGGAGTGCGGAGCGCTAGAATCAAGAGAAGATTTTTTAGCGAGTTCCTCTGTAATAGATCTAGTTGAGAGCTTAACAACTAACCTTGATCCCGCATCCACAACTGCGAGAGGCTTGAGGGCTTCAGGGTCTAGTTCTTCGGCTTTTAATTGCAAGTGTTTATCTTGATCAACTTTCATTGCAGCCAAAGTAACATCATCAGCATTTTTCGACTCCCCGACTATTGCCACCTCTGGATCTTCCTCATGTCCTCCGTCGCCGTCATCGTCCTTTAAGGCTGCTATCATTTCTTCATCATGGGGAGTTTCAGCCTTAGAAGGTCCGCTTCCTTCTCCCAAATCTATAGGAGCAGCCTTGTCCTTCCCTTCTTTTGCCTTCTCCGAAGGTTCTGCCCCAGATGCGGCTCCCTGAGTCACCTCTGTCTTTCCGAATGGCTCAACACCTACAGAGTGAGAAGCAACAGTTATCAACTCAGGAGAAAATAATGGGTTTTTCATCGATTGCTCAATCACGTGGCGAAAGGTAGAAATAGCCTTGACGAATTGAGGAGAAAAGGTAGGGATACCTTCCGAAGACTTATCAGCGGGGGTAACTGCTGTCTATGATGCCATTTCAGGGATTGGAGATAGCAGAGTTGTTCGGGGGATTCTCGGATTTTCAGGGTCATACCCCTCTACTTCCGAAGTCGCGGGGGCAGCAGAAGAGGAACCAGTCTCGGGAATGATTTTCTGTTTAGTCCTCCGCCTCTCTTCTTCCATAGCATCAGCAATGAGGCGGCGCCCTTCAGCTAGGCGTTCCGGCTCATCATCCCTCAAGTATTTCTCCATTAGCTTATCCTCATCGATGGAATCGACCTTGAGCTCCTCTTTTTCCCACTCGACGATCTGACTCCATACTTGAACTAGAGTGGATGGGTAATCCTCGATCCAAGAAATGTTTCGGCGACGGATGATATGTGCGAAGAATTCAATCATTAATTCGCCGAAACCCTGAATATCAGCCTCCGCCTCTGACAATTGTTTGCGGGCCTCCTCCGCAGATTTGATAGCACACTCAACGTTGCCCTCCACCAGGGCAGCTCTGTTCTCTGCCTCCAGTAGCTTTGAAGCCAAGTCAGCCTTCTTCTTTTCTAGCTCAGCATTCCTCTTTGCTAACTCGGCATTTTTCCGTTCAAGGTCTGTGTAAGCAAGGCACGTCTTAGCAGCTTCTGACTTAGCATCATCAGCTAGCTTTTTTAACTCAGAACGCTCTTGAGTGTGAGATTCAAGCAAGTCATGATAACGTTTTTGCATATCCTCAAATTGTTGTTTGAAGTTGGTAGCGTCCCTCTGAGCAATAGCAAGCTGGGCCTGTGTGTCCTCCAAATCTTTACCTAGGTTCTTTAAGGCCTTAGCATCTTCTTCTGCGGTTTTTTGCATTGAATCAGCATTCGTGATTAGAGTACGGATAATTCTGGAAAGATTGCGTGAATATTTAAACATCTCAGAATACTGTTTTTCAACCGCGTCTATCTTTGCTTTGGTCTCATATGCCCACTTAGAAGAAACAGGTTCAAGGGCAGGTAAAAAAGTCAAAGTCTCGAAGTAGTGTTCGGGAAATTGCTCCTCCAAATACGCCCGCTTTATTGTAGTTTCCGCATCTAGTGGGGGAGGAGCGGGGATCGTCAATTCAGTGTCCCTGTGTGTGGAGGATTCAGTAGTTTCTTTGTCTGTCCTAGGTCGTTTAGTAGCAGGGACCTTGCGCTTACTTCGAGACTCAGTATCTTTTGGAGGACTTCTCTCTCTGCTGCGCTTTTCGTGGGAAGAGTGGAGTCTTTCGATTGTGGCCTGTCCTCTTCCCTACGGCTTTGATAACCTTTGTATTTCTCTTGATCCGACCGAACGGGAGAGCGAGAACGTGAGGGTCGAGAGCGATAGGGATCATAAGGCCTTCTCTCCTCCCTACCGCGATCATCGCGGCGATCATACTCGATATCCTGAGGTGGATTAGACATGCTGCGGCGAAGCTTCCTGATATCATAGTAAGATCGAGACATCGTGCCTGCACAATAAGACAAACGAAATTCAGAATCAATGGATTCACAGAGAAAGAGGTGCAATGAATGCTAATGCTGTTGTATAAAGTGTGTCCTAAGTTGTGTGTTTCCCCCCAACCAACCCGAGTCTGAAGCTAGACTAGTACGGGCAGGCTCTTTGGCCTTAGCAGGAGTGGTCTCTTCAGAAGAGGTGAAGACTAAAGGATCCTTCCTAAAATCCTCTGAAGTGTATATAATTTCAGGTAAGGGGAGATCCCCCAAACCCTGAAATATTGGGTCATCAGTACTAGGGACATCTCCCTCGGAAGCATTAAGTGGCGATTCTTTGGAGGATGTTGACTTTTCCAGAGAAGTAGCCTCCTCGGGGGCAGTATATCCTTCACGATGCTTTTCGTCCAGGTTAGCCAATTCGTCATCTTGAGTAGAAGATGGAGAAGGTGAAGTTTGAAGAGGCACTGCAGGAACTCCAGAACCTTCTCCTATCTCTGGAACTACATCCACTGGAGGAATATATACGTATGGAGCCGTCCCATGACCGATACTACGAAAAACGGATAACAGCCCATGAAAGTGAAGATATTCGTCCTTAAGGACTTCATCAATAGTTAGGAATTTCTGGTCGCCATTAAGAAGCTGGTGCATCCGGTCAAAGAACACCTGATCTGATATTTGTTTTGGGTTGTCGACTGCAAGCAAAAAGAAAAACAAGTTAAGGCGATGACTCGAGTGTATAGAGCCGGATTTAGAAAATCAGTGCTTTACTTGATTTCGTCCACCTCCTGGCACATCCAGGCTGTCGCTTCACATAGAACCATTCCAGTCTGGAATCTCCAGCTTTACTGCTGAATGGCGCCGAGATTATCTTCCTCTTAGGAACAGACTCAAAATAGCAAAAAGATGGAGTCTCTCGGGTCCGATGCTTGAAGTTATAGAAGAAATGAACGTCATCGAAAGTGAGTTCTATGCCTAGGATCTCACGATATGCTATATATAAAGTGTGTAAGTAGGCATAAGAATTGGGATGTAGCTGCATGGGGGCAATCCGCATTTGTCTTAGAAAATCTACGATGAAGGGAGAAAATGGAGGGATAGCGCCAACCATACACATCAACCGAGTGACCGCCATATATCCTTCTAGAGGGTTGTGGGGACGGTCAGAGCTCGAAGGCACTAGAGTGTCCCTTTTCATTATCCCGTACTTTAAGCAAATTCGGATAAGTCGGTCGTTGTCGATTGTTGATTCAACGGAATCTGGAGGTGATTCCAATATGACAGCCGATTCAAATTCATCAGGGGCCCGGTCGTCACCAATCCCTCCTTCCTCCTCAAAACCTAGAGAAACTTCATTCTCTGAAGACACCTCGTCGCTTTCACGATTTCCAACCCCGTAGTCTGAACCCTCATTATCCCATTCTGGATCCGACGGAGAAGATATGTCCTCGAGAATAATTTTGTTAGAGGTTTCCGGGGCTTCTTTCCTCTTAGCTAGTCTGGAAGAGCGTCTGGGTCTCATGGTCATAAAACTATTGAAGAAGCAATAGCACAAATTAGAGCAAATTAGCCCGTATCTCCCCGTGCATGTGTGCAAACTAAAGTGTAAACAATGTATACGGAAAGTGCAGAGTAAATGTTTAAAAGTGCGACGAAAAGATTTGGCAAAATATAAAGAGTTGAAGTAGTTCTTGGTGTCCAGTTACGTTCGCAAGGCACTATCCTAACTGTCCATTAGGTTGAAGATTATGTCAAAAATTGATTGGGCCAGTTAAACAAGTTTTCATATATTGAGGTGAACTGCTTTTCGGTTCGGTTCGGGTGCATTCATGGGGATCGGATCAGAGGTGCGGCCTCGACTTGGGCTCGGATAAACTGTGGAACTCAGAAATCAAAATCGGATCGGTTCGGAGGTAGAGTCCCCTAACGGTTCGGATCGGATCACATAGTCATACTTCTCCTCCTTTTATCTTATGGTCTGACCCGATCCGGTTAGGCAAGCTCCCTTTCCCCCTTCCTTAAATACTTGCTCCGACCCGATCCGATCTCCTGTATTTCTTTTCTTTTTTCTTTCTTTACTTGCCCCGACCCGGTCTGACCTCCTGAGTTTCCTTCCTTCTTCCTTTGTTTTTTCACCTTCCATATCCCTCCGAACCGATTCCCTATAGTCTTCTTCTTCTCCTTCACCCTCTTTCTTCCCTAGCCAACGCCAAGGCCAGTTTCGTGCTAGTCACCCAAATCAAAGCCAAGCAATCATGCGCTGGCGCACACAACAACGGATTCTAATCCCCTCCGTTCCAACCTCGAGATGGCGACGAGTCTACTGGCGACGATGATGAGGGGGGGTTACGGTGGCAAGTTCATCAAAGTCTCATACTCAAATCATCCTAATCGTCTACGAATCCGAATCGAAATCAATTAAAGAAGGATGTTTTCAAAGTTTTATAACCTACCGGTGTAATTACTTCGAGAATTAAGAGGAATTTTGATGTTTCACGAATTAAGTTTTTTTCTCGCTTTGCAGAACTTGGGGAGAAAAACAGTAAAAATGAATGAAGGAAGAAGGCAGTGTTTATATAGAAGAGAAAAGTGTCTATTCGTCTCCCCATTCGGATCGGTGGCCCAGTAGAAGAACCCCCGTTCGGATCGGGTGGACAGTCCAGAAGCGAAGCTTGGCCCAACAGTCCAGTGAAAAATAGAAAGGAGAAGGGGTCTGTTCGGATCGGAATCCGAACCGAACCGAGTTCTTTAGCTCAGCAACGAATTAAATTGAAATCTGAAGAAAAAGATGAAAACACAAGGGAAATCAAAAGAAAAATCACCTCGAAGAGCGCTGTGCAATGATAATCAAAGCATGCTCCATCTCCAACAGAAGCATCCTTTGAGGGGGCAAAATGTTAGCCCACTTTGTGAACTGGGCAGCACAAAGTCAAGATGTGAAATACTGAAAAGCTTGAAAAACACTGAAGCGGTTCGGATCGGAGCAGTGTAGCGGTTCGGATCGGATAAAGTCTGTTGTTCGGATCGGTGAACTATTGTTGTTGGAATCAGAGAGGTACGTCTGTTCGGATCGGAGAGCAACCTATTTCCAGCTGGAGCGGAGAGCAACAAATCTGAGCGGAGCGGAGTAAAAATAGGGATTAGTCCTAAGTCAATCCGGGTCGGATCGGGTACTCCGATCCGAACCCCTTGTGCATACCCTTCCGACCCGAGCCTGTCTTCCACGTCACTCTCCTGCATGAGCGCCTGGTTATTCGGAGCGGCTATGACCAGTCCCTACCCACAATGTCCACTACTCTGATGCGTTGTCAACATAGAAATCCATCCGAACCCGAGGCTGATGGGATGGATGACACGTGGCTCCGATCCGGATCGGGTTCTGAGCAAATTCTCACCTATAAATACCCCGTTTGGAGACAAAGAATAGGATCTATTTTCTGGCACTTTGAGAGTTCAACCACCTTCATAACCCGAATTCCAGCACTCCCGGAAAATCCAAATCTTCTTTCATTATTTGTTTTTAGACAATTGAGTGATTATAAGTGAGTTGTGAGAGAAATCAAGTGAATATTTCATTGTATTTGCAACTAAATCATTGAAAATAGTGAGAGACAAGTGGATGTAGGCATTTCTTCGCCGAACCACTATAAATCCTGTGTGTTCATTTTTATTTTTGATCTCATTTCATTCTGCTTTTAATCAATTTGGGTGTTAGAACCACTTTTTGGTCTAACAGTGACTATTCTACCAATAGAGGCTTTTTTTCTACTACAGCTCCATCATCTCCACTGGAAGCCACCAGCCCATGGATAATAATGCCAGAAATTACATTTAGGCCAGGAAATTGAGTTGTTAAACTTTTCATAAAACATCCCTGCAAATTTCACACTTATTTCAAAAAATGGACTTTCTTATTTGAAAATTGTTTTCACATACAAATATTGTATTCTTGCGGCTTGTCGTTCACCCGTAGCCATCCAACTTGACACCTCTGAATAAACATAAATTACAGATTTTGTATTCTATTTTCAACTCGAAAATTTATTTATTTTTCCAGTTCTCGAAAATTATATGCAAGCGCCTATGGAAAAAAGATTCTACCCCTGATCCGATAGCTAAGTATACAAACATAAAACAAACCTGAAAACTTGTAAAAATAATTGTTACTTACATCCCACCTCGACCAAATTTACCGCCATAAATAGACTAATAAATGGATATTTTTTCTAATATATGATATCTTGAAATAATGAATGATTCACCATGCTCTTTTGACAAATTGTGTTATTCAATGAATCACTATGACTATGTGATCCGTCTACAATGACTCAATTTGTGTTACATAATGACCCAAAAGTTTAGTTTGAATAATCAAACAACAAACCGCAGTATGTGATTTTTTGAACATTATACAATTTGATTTAACAAATCAACATTTAATAAATAAAAAAACAATAAAAATTGAAGTAAAATACGATATCTATATCAGCGGCAATAGTAAGCAAAGCAGATAGAGGAGAGTTGCAGGTTGGCGTTTGCAGGAGCGTTAGGGTTCGTAGAGCAGAACGCGATTTGGTGGAGAGTAGCCGGTAGGGTTCGTGGATTACATCGATTGCAACAATAGGGAGTGGATGCTTTGTCGATGGCAGCGACGGCGAGGGGAATAAGCTTCGTAGATGGCAAGGCAACTAGAGATGTGGAGATTCAATCAACTGACAACCGCGCTTCTTGAAACAGTCGGTTGCGTGAGTCTGGGAGGAGGAAAGGGAAAAGCTGATGTCAGATTTGTAGCTTGAGTTTTGAGCGTTGAAATTTCTGTAATATGCCATTTTTTGAGGGCGAAGATGTGGATCTGTAGCTTTGAGTTTGAGCGTAAGTTTGGATCCAAACTAAGTGTTTATCATAAGATGCCGCCACATTTTCCGCCTAAATTTTCAAGTGATGCCGCCACATTTTCATAAGATGCCCCAAATGTATATTAAACAAACTAAGAGTTTATCAATTTTTTAAGAAGCGTATTAAAAACTAAATTAACAAGTCCAATTTTATATTAACTAATAATATACATTTCCTGGATTTCTTAAAAAGTATTATATGTTACTTTTATTTATTTATTGTTACTTTTTAACCATAATTGAAAGTTAATTGTCGAAAATATTATTAAATAATCATTAATAAATATTATTGATTTCTAAGTTTATTATTAATTATTAATTACTATTAAACATTAATATAATTAGTTATTAAATAGATATTATAAGCATGAAGTTTGTAACAGGCATCTATTACAACTAACAAAATGTGACAACCCGCCCCGCACCAACCGACATTTACTCCAAAAGTGTGCTGTACACATGTCCAGTTAGCACGGGACGGTCGTCAAAAAAAGAAAGAAAGAAGATGAAGAATTAACAAGGAACCTGTAGAATTTCTCACAGCGCATGGAACCAAATATAATAACAACATACTTGACATAAAACAGGTGAGACAGTGCGTAAGCTGAAAACATACTATTATAGCAGCGGAAAATCCAAAGTACAGCTTATGATCCAAAGCCAACATTATTACAACTTTTTAAAACTGTCTCAAAAAGCTAAACAAGAGAGGTACACTACTAATGCCCAAAGTAGTGACCAACAACGACACAGGGAGAATATCTATACATATCATACGTGGAAGCCTCCTGCTCGCCTCCGAATCCGCTACTCGCGCATCTCCAGCTAACCTGTCTCTAGTCTGCTCGTGTGAGCACCCAGAGTAATAAGAAGAGACATAAAATTCTGGGTCAGACAAAAATTCTGGTATGAGCGATAAGCAGCTAAACAGAACAATAACAGGTATACTAAGCCATACCTGAACCTGGACCTGCAACCAAAGAGTTAGCACTACATACTGTACAACACTCTAAGGTGTCACTAGCATATGGTGTACTAGCATACGGGGTGGGGGTGTGCATGTCACAGTGATGGCAAACAAATCAAACACAGCAACCATCCTCATATCTCTCACTCAGTACGTAAAGTATACGATATCCACCACTTCGATCACCCAATACTTTGCTATGATCACTCTGCCCCATGAAGTCATAACGGCTTCACTGCACTGATCCATAGCCACTAATCCTTCGCTATGTCCACTTTGCCCCATGGAGTCGTACATACCCCACTGCACTGGCTTATAGCCTTACTAATCCTTTACTATGTCCACTCTGCCCCATGGAGTCACAATGGCTCCACTGCACTGGCTCATAGTCTTGCTACGATCACTTTGCCCCTCGAGTCACGATGACTCTACTGCACTGATACGCGGCCTATCATTCCTTTTCAGTGGTGAATCGAAGTTATGAATGTCGACAACCCCTTAGCACACGCCCCGCAGCAAAGCCCAACCATGAAGTGAACTCATTGGTTCCCAACTGGATCCTGAGCTCTAACTTCCATTCGGACTACCTTTGCATCTCGGGTTATTGGTCATCACTGGGTCTGTTCGGATCTCCTCCTAATCATCAGTTCGGTTCAGATCGTAATGCTCCTCCCTAAGCAATCCGATCATTCAGAATCTCCAGCAAAAACCTTCCTCTCTGCTCCGGATCGGATTGAGGTCTACACTCCTTGGTAAGCTTCTTCGAATCGGAAAGTTACCATCGGTTCGGGTCAGAGCACAGGCTTCCTCCTTTTCCCACATCGTCGGATCGTAGGTCTTCTTAGGATAATGGATCGGATCGGCCTCCTTCAGAGCACACCAGGTCGGATCGGAGTCAGTCGCGTTGCCGTACAATGTTAACGGAGAGGATCGGAGCTTTTGAACTCGCGTGGGAGGTGGCTCGGATCGGGTCCTTTTCTCCGTTCCGATCCGGATCGGCCAATTTCCTGCACTTTTTCCAGCAAGCAGTTTACGCCACTCGACGGCGTTTTCGACCACTCTAACTATTCTAATCAATCACAAAGCAGACCACAAAGTCATAGCAACAAATAGAAGTAACCACAAACACCAAAATATCCATATGATAAGTTAAAATGGATCAAACATAGCCAAAACCCATATTTTCCTTTAAACATGTTCAAGCATAACTAATGATAGGATTAGAGAAACTTAACCAAATTAACCCAAGTTCATATCAGAGGTCTAAAACATCATTTAAGGATTTATAAATATTTTTCCAAAATTTTATAATGTTTAAATTCGCTAATAAACACTAATTACCCTTAATTAGTCATAATTAGTGAGGAACTATGCAAATCACTCACCTTAGCCACAAATAAACCTTAGATCTGAGATAAATCTTTGTTTAGGCGCGAATAACAATGCAAATCAGCAGCTCTAATCTTGATTTGGTGAAGATCTCCCTTGATTTGATGTTGCTAAGCCTAATCCTTGATTAGAAAGTGATTTGGGGTGATTTAGAGGTTAGAGGCCATTTTTAGGGTTTCTAAGAGGTAAGTGGAGGCTAGTAAACTGAAATGGAATGAAACCCTGTCTCTTTTGAGCCTCCCCATAACCCTAATCCCGAAATGGGTTATGGGCCCATTCACTAATCACCCTATTTGACCCGGTTAAGCAGTTTTTCACCTTCCAAACCATATTTCAGCTATATCTCCCAAACGGTAAGTCCGTTTAGCTATTATTACCACTCTACGGAAAGGTAAACCATCAAACGAATCTAATGGAAGTGGTTTCAAGTCAAAATTCCTTTCCAATCAAAAGTTATGGCCGAAACAAGATCAACTAGGGGCAAAACGGTCATTTAAAAAATCGGTAAAAAAATCATGAACTCGGGAAATGACCCCAATAGTCATTTCCCAAAGTTACATGACCATACGTCTTCATATAAGAAAGAAATAAATATTTTACGATCATCCGATGCGTAGAATGCGGGTTGTTACACAAAATGAAAAGTTGTTAAAAATATGTTTATTACAACTTTACGGAATTGACAGTTGTTAAAAACATTTATTACAACTGTGCTTTTCTGACAGTTGTAAAAATAAAGTTGTAATATGGTGTTTTTGTTGTAGTGGGTTCATTCTGATAATGGCGAGAGGTGTTGATGGTGCGTTCCAATCGGGTCGTACGTGCTTGGATCTGGTCTGCTCTGAGGATGTAAGACACCGTGACGTCTGTAAATAGGTCTGTGCCAATAGGTTACCGCTTTAGGGAGTGATACACCCTATTGTGGGGCCGACACAGGGTATTTATGTATTAGGGAGCCGATCGCTTGGGGGGTAGGACTTAGGGTACACTTAGTTCTGTCTGTTTCTGTTGGTACTGTCTGTTTCTGTTGGGTGGTAACACCTGTCTGTTTCTGCGTGGTACCGTCTGTTGGGGTGGTAAAGGCCCATTACTAGTGTACACCTAATTCTAACATTCTGTTTCCATAGGGATAATTCTGTTTCCGTCTCTGACTCCATTTCTACTTCTACTTCTGTATACTCTGTCTCTATTGGGGTGGTAAAGGCCCATTATTAATATTCTGTTTCTGTATCTTCTGTTTGTTGGGGGTGGTAAAGGCCCATTACTAGCATTCTGTTTCTGTATAGATTATTCTATTTCCATTTCTATTTCAGTTTAGACATTAGGGTAGCACCTAATCCTGTTATACTAGTATTAGTGCAGAGAAGTGAAAATAAAGTAAGAAGCTTAGCTTAGCCTATATCATTCTGTTTCTTCTGTTAACCTGCTATTCCTGTCATGTTACCTCTCATCCAGTTTATTTACATGTCATGGTACTATTATCCGTTTCTATGTTGAAAGTCACTGGACTCACCATACTTATGTCTGACCTAGTTTGCTTCGCCTCTTTTCTTTCCGTTCCTCCCCCTCCAGGTGCTCAGGGTGGAAACATAGGAGCTTGATTCAGATTCTCTCTTCTTGAAGTATTTGAAGTATTTCTTGGCTTTGACTCTATCTTTCCATGACAGTTATGTTAGGGATTATGGCATTAAAAACTATGCATTCTGAAGGATTTTGTATAAGACTGATAATTGTGTACTTGGGTTTTGGTATTGTGATTTTGAAAGATGTAACCAAATTTATTTCTGCTTCTGCTGTAATAAAGTTATAATTTTTCAAGTACTACTTATCTATCTTGTAATATTCTGTTTTGTCTACTAAAACGCTCCATCAAAGTTAAGGCATTCCCTTTGTGAGTGACCTTAACGGAGGTGGGGTGTTACACCTGGCCTGGGTCGACCTATGGGTCGACCCATCGATCGACCTAGCTAGAGGTGGGTCGATGTAATGGCCCAAATTTCTGTACTCTTTGTGTTGACTAATAACACCACAGGTACAACCCAAATTGCACAGAAATTCCAATCATTATTAGAAAGAAGTTAGAGGATGAGAAATAGAAAGAAATACTAGAATAGAAGAAAACGACGATCCCAAACTCACAGAGGAAACGAATAAAATATATTAGATAATATAAACTTTGAAATACAAATTAGTAACTTTATATACATACCATTATCAGAGCACAATGGTTATCCCTAGAACAGTAATAAATGCCTGTTTCCAGATACAACATAGTACACTGCGGAAAATATGATAATCTATAGCTAACTGGTGAAGCCTCCTGCTTCGAGCTCCTCCAAGTGAATTTGAAAAATCCCAACTACTTGACTTCCTGTACAAATTTGGGCACCCAAGAGTTTAGGGAAACAAACCAAATAAACTCTGGGTCGGTCATGGGACTGGTGTGAGTAAACTCCAACTATTTGTTTAACTTTCGAAATCCTTTCGAAAGAAATGATAATCGTAAGATCGATCCACACGTAAACATGGATGGTTTTTACCTTACGATAACCAAAAATATTTTTGATACGAAATCCAATGATATTACAATAATGTCTAAATCAAATAAATAGAAATCTAGCGGAACGCTTGCATCTCACGCTCCATATATAATATTAAATCAAAAATCGCAGGGCTCTTATTGGAGATTAGATTTCCAACATGACAAGGTATGGAACCACCTTCTAATAGTGTATCTCTAGAGACGAATACACTGGGTTCAACAAGAACTTCTTGCAACTCAGCCCACACATGACCGACAACTCATTTCGCCTGAGTGTATCGAATGTATTCACCAACGGTTGGGATCAGCAACCGTTTCCCGAAAGGGACAGCATCGATAGATTAAAGAAGCAAATTGAATTTCTCTAGATAGGTGATTATACATCCTAATGGGAGCGACCCACATAGCCATGCTGCCTGTCCGATTTTTGTCAATTCCCGGTTGTGAGGCTTGCGGTTTGAATTATCTTCCAGAACATCTGGCCACTATTCACTTTGAATGCCACATCGTCAGATCCATCGGAAATCACTAATTGATTCCCATAAAAATACTTAGATCGTTAGGCAAAAGAAGTTTCCCTTCTTTGCCACCAACTTCGTACGTTTGAAGGAATCAACGTACATAATCCCTTTGGAAATACTCTATCACACATTCATCCTTACAAGTTGTCCTGGGTCTGGACAAACCAAAGGCACTGTTCTATTAATCCATCTTAGGCAATTTCTATCTAGGATTAACAGAACAGCCCTTGCATTTTACTCCATCTTCAATTATCTTTAGCATAAGTTGATTCACAATGCTTATACCAATACAGAGTGGGTTTCAGATATTAAATCTGATCCCGGTCTCTCCATATTGACAACGGAGGTATAAAATAAATCAGAACTTTGATAGTTGGTGATTTAACTATCAAAGAAAACATCCATACAAATCAACGGTCCTATTTCCAATTGGAAATCCTACCGATCAACCATCAAACAACACTGGCCCCTTTTTAATTAAATTTCTTATCAAATTATTATTTCCAATTCCTGTTTCCCTATCTTTCGTATCCTTTGGAGCTCGATTTCCCCTCTCGATTCTTTGAAAAACATTTCCAATATCTAATTTCTTTATTCGAGAAAATATCTCTTATTCCAATTAGAAAACATTTCTATATATATTAACGAATCCTTATATTCTATATTCAGAAAATATACCGCATTAATATCGGAAAATATTCCCATATTCCCTTTCTTAATTCCTCATTGACCAATTCATTTCATTCTCTATACGTAGAAAATATCTCTCATTTTATTGGGAAAAACATTTTAAATTCTTTTAAATTAACATGATGTTATAAAACATCGTTATTATAACTCAAAACATTAACCAATTATTAACTAACCAGAATGTTAACCAATCTTCACTATCGAACCTTAACCATTTCTCCATCAATCATGAAGTCAATTAAGTTGGGGTATATTTACCTTTCAGACCTTAACTGAACAACATTCTCAACTTTGAAATAGTCAAACCTCACACTTTAAACCAAACATCGCTTACGCGAACTTTGGATCCAATCTAAGAACATACTTCTTTCACGGAAAACACTGATTATAACGGTAGCGTTATAATCGCTATCTATAAATATTTGATTTATAGAACATTATTTTTAACAACAGCATTACAATCGCTGTCTAGAATTATAGAACATCTCTTATAACAATAGCGTTAAGATCGCTGTTTAGATTTACAAAACATTTATTATAATGGTAGCATTATAATCGCTGTATAAATTTGCAAAAAAAACATTTATTATAGCAGTAGCATTATATTCGCTGTATAAAAATATAACTTGTACTTATTTATTTCAAATAATAAGTAAATAGTTAAATAATTAAATTTGATTCAAAATGGAAAATAAAAATAACTACTTCCCTAAATTTGATATAATCGAACCCCAGTAAATAACTTCCTCTCGAAAATCTATATTCGATTTATATTCCGAACTGCAGAGTTTATCTACCATTTCAGGTTAATTCAAATTCCAAGTCACATTTGAATTCATGCTTCCCAAATCATTACTAAATCCCTTTATAACCATTCCAGTTTTCATAACGTTATAACACTTTATTTCACATTCAAAATTTTGGAATAACACTCCTCGTTTTCACTTTAACGATTATCCATGTCCCTTTCTCACTCAAATTCTAATTTGTATCCATATTCCAAATCTAATTTCCTTTATAGATATTTTATTCGCAAAATATTTACTTCAAACCATTATTCACTTTAATTCTGAATATATTTCTTTTATATACCATCATTTGGTTCCTGTTCTTATAAATATTCTTTTAAACCCAAATTTCTATTTAAAACTCCTATTCAGGATCAAACAATATACTTTTATTCCAATAATTAAAAATCTCGTTTATGATTTCCTTTAAAATTTCCTAATCCAAATCTCATCTCAAATATTGCTTCCAAATTTGATTTCCATTTTTTCATATAAATTCCAAATTTGAATTTATATTTCATTTTATATAATTTTAAATAATTCATTTAATTTATAACACATTTAAAATCAACCCCTTGTTTTAATAAATACGTTTCTACTTTTTTTTATTTCCTTCGAAAATTACACTTAAATTTTTAGAAAAAAAATATATCCTTTTAAATCTCAAATTTCATTTCCTATATTTCAAAATATTTTATGGTACTTAAATACTAAAATTTATAGGGCCAGTGACAACAAAATTAATCATAGAATACATATCACAACATATAACGCAAATATATGAAAACACTAATATAAATGTTGAGGAACCCAGTTGGGCCCCTCCAACTTGTTTCCCTACAACCACAGATGTTAATCAACATTTATTTCACATAAATATGAGATATCATAGTAAACCGAACAAATACGGTATAACTATATCAACCAGTTTTATCAACCATTCATCCAAACAACCATCACACAGTATAAAATAAATTTAAAACTCGTTTATATAAAAATATAAACGAGCCAGAGTTAGTGAGTTTACTCACGTTAGTTTGCAGTTGATGATTCTACTTTTGTTTTGGTTTAAAATCAAACAAACGTTTGATTTTATCATGAAATTCGAGTAGCTCCTGTTCTCGACCACCTAACTCCATAAAGCAGATCTTATTGCCATGGTTCCAATGTGTCTGATTTCGTTTGATTCTGTTCACCGATTAAGCTATTAATTTTTTTTATACGTTATTGTGTTTTTAAAATAAGAATCATGATCCTTAGTTATCTTTATAAAATTACTAAACCTGATTGATAATGTGCAATTAGCTCCACAATTTATTTCTTTCAGGCATCCAAACTATAGCCCGACTTCTCTAGCTTCCCATTCAAAATGGTTTGCACCTTCCGAGACATTAACTCCTGCGATCAACGGCAACGGATCACCTACGACTTCCATCATTATCCCAAAAAGAATTTCAAATTGAAGCACATACTTCCTCCTTAATCTACATAAACCGTTTAACTCTTCTTCCTCCATAATAAAATAAACACTTCTTCTCAACTCCTATAAAACAATGAACACAGCCGGCAACTCCCCCTTACCACCGTACTTCCATTCATTCAACTAAAAATCGAATCACACCCCAACGTTCACTTCACCTTATTTGAATACAGTTTCGGTGCTTCACCTAGGAACATGATAGTTAGCCCAAAGTTCCTTCCCTAAACAATTATATATAAATATAAAAACATTAAGTTTATCACCCACTGTCTCACGCCAGTTATGATTTCAGTTTGAAAACGAAGTACTAACCATGTTCCAAGATCTTCTTCCCAACTCAGTTTTCACTCTCAGAGAACATCACTCAAACATTTAATTCCTTTTATCATGGTTTTAATTGATTTACTATCCCTCAGCACATCTGCTTCCAGTAACTAAAACCGTAAACTCCTGACCTTCTTTTTTTTCTCTTTTTCCCTTCAAAAAAATCAAAACCAACCTAAAGATCTTCCACTAACCCTTTTCTGATGAACTCGTGTTGACAGACTTCAACAACGAACGGCGGCCTTCTCCTCAAGCTCTCCCATCTCCACAACGCAACTGTGAACTCGACTCCCATTTAAATCGCGATGTCGAACTCCCTAGTACAACGCATACAGTTGGCGACGCAAACTATCACTGACTTCCACCGAACACTGCCAACTGAAGTGTCACGCCACCACTAGATCAATGCTACCATTCTCTCTACCCAGATCCGCCTCTTTCCTCATCAAAGGTCAACCGTAGTGGAACTGTTTGAGTTCGAATGGTTTCCTGACAACATTGGATAGGAAAAGATGACAGCAAATCGAAAGGCATAGGCTCTAGATCCATAGAATTTTTTTTTTAGAATTAATCGATTTTTCTTGGATTTTTTTCTTTTGCCTGAAGAAGAAAATGCGGACATCAGTATTTTAAAGGGAAAGATGGTTTGGATTTTAATTTCAGAAGAAGAGAACAGTGGGAAAGTAGCGTTTTTTATAACTTGCGAACCTTGGAACCCACGTAACGAATTACCTTGGAGAGCACGGAAATGAGATAGTTTGGCAGTTACGCTATTCACAAGTTTGGCAGTCACGTTTCCATTTTTAATATTTATTTTTATATGTCAGTAGAAAGGATGACAGTATCACTTGGCCAAAGTGTATATATATATATTTATTTATATCCAACATTGTTAGAAGCCACTATATCAACTTTTCTTTCCTTGCTGAAATATTCGATTGTTTGAAACATTAGATCAGATAGGATAAAATTTGCGAAGATTTTTTATCAAGATTTATTTTGCTGTTATATATTCTGTAGTATATTTCATGGGCCAAAGACGTGCCGAAATTTCTGAATAAAAGAAACGCCTCATGTACACTCAGATTTCAAAAGATCCATGAGGATTTGGACATGATTTGCAATAATATTTTGATCGAATTTTACACGGATTATGTGAAGAATTGATAATGTCGCGTACAGATTGCGCTAAGATTTTGTAAACAATGTGCAGAAAATGATCCTTATTTTTTTTCCTAACATCACTTAATGCGCAATTAACGTTCAACGCCTTTAATCTATATGAGCACATACAACTAGCAAATCTATAATTCCAAGTTCGTTTAAAATTTGGCTACTCTACAGTTTCATATTAAATACACATCGATTCCCAAAATAAACAAATCTATAAATACATGTTCAATTGAATTTATATATCACTTCAATATAAACTTAACTTGATTTTAAAATTCAAGATTTTAAATTTTAAGTTAAACAATTTTAATCTTATATATAAAAAAAATCTTTTGTTTTAACTAAATAAAATTCCTTATAAAATTCCTTTTATAATTCAAATAAAATATATAAACCCAATTTAAATATTCATAATTAAAAGGCTTAAAATCCGGGTCGTTACAGTCGATCACCCGCGATCTGGGGACATACATTTTCTGTATCCGGACTATTTTGTTAACCAGGTTCATTATTTTTCTGAACGGATTGGATTTAAAAATAAAGATCTGACGGTTAAGGATTGTCTTGGAAACTCTGTATAAAGGCATGCACTTCTATCAAATCAATTATTCTTCTTCATACTTCTTCCTCAAACCTTTGTTCTAAAAATTTAAGATGAAGATGGGGAGATGGTGTCGGAACTTAGATTGAATCGAAGCAATTCTTATCTGACTTATACAAGAATCCCTTCTACAACATCAGCATATTATCCTCTGCTCTTTAAAACTAATCTCTATGAGTTCATGTTACTTTTAGATATAAAAACATAATAGTAGCCTTAACATGTTAATAAACCTAGATCTTAGCCTATGCATGTTAAGAAACAAATTCATATCCAAATAGTTCTGCTATAATTACATGTATTTTTCCATACATCTGTTCTGCTATTCAGTTGTTATTATATGCCTATTTCTGTTATTATTATGCCTAATTTTGTTCTTCTCCCTCTCTTATTCCCTTTTTATTTTATAAGCGTAGGGTAACTTCGAGCCTAGGCCAATCTCGTAAGAGACATACATATGGACGAAACTGGGACAATTAGGGAATGCGTGGGAATAAAAATAAAAGAGGGAAAATTGGGCATATCTTGTACTGTGGAACATGACTGAAAAATTGGGGCATATCTTGTGTTGTGGAATACGACTAAAAAATTGGGGCATATCTTGTATTGTGGAATATGACTAAAATTTGGGGTGCATGAACATGTAATTCTGTAGGCTTAATTCAAGGGTTAAGTGGAACATGTTAATGAAACTATAAGTAGCCTGTGGAATCTGATAAATTTGTGGGGTTAAATCTTTTAAAACTATGGGGTTAGGTGGATATGTTTAATCTGTAGGGATTATACAAACCTATTAACCTATAGTACTTAACCAATTTAATCTGTTGGGGCTATATGAACCGGTTAACCGGTAAAACTTAACCTATTAATTTGGTGGGGTTTAGGCGAACCTGTTAATTTGTAAGGCTTAACCTGTTAAAAATCCTAGTTAATTGGGGGATTTATGGTTTAGCTTTGTGTCATTTGCTGTATGTGGCCCATATCAATCAGTAACTTATTCTGGTATTAAAAGGGGACCCCGTTGTAGATAGGGGTTAGTGCATGGATACTGAATTGATAGTAAGAGGTTCATATGAAAAGTGGTCTATACGGGCACGTTCCAATGGAGTCATAGGCATGCATGGGTCTGGTCTGTAGGGGAAAATAAGTCGTTGTAGCACCAGTAAATAGGTCTGTGTCCTTCTGGAGATTGCCACTTTAGGAAGTAATACACCCTACTATGGGGCCAGCACAGGGTATTTACACATTAGGGAGCCGATCGCTTAGGGGTAGTAATAGGTTACATCTAGACTTGCCTGATTCTGTTGAGGTACCCGTTATTTCTGTTTAGGGCAGCACCTGTTATTTCTATTGAGGTACCTGTTATTTCTGTTTGGGGGTAAAACCCTTTATGAAAATAGAGTACACCTAAAACTACTATTATGTTTCTGTTGTGGTCATTCTGTTTCTGTTAAGTAATAAGGGGATACCTAATCGGCTAATCCTGTCACATATATGTTATACTAGTATTGATGTGGAGAAAAGTAACTGAGAAGCATAGTTTACCTTGTTTATTCTGCTTATCCTCTCGATCTTGTTCATACTTCTTGTATGTTATTTTTATCTCTCATTCAGTTTATTTACCTATCTTGGTACATTTATTTCTTTATATGCTAAAAGTCACTGGACTTGCCAAACTTTATGTCTGACCCTTTTTGTTTTCCTTTCTCTCTTTCCTTCCCCCCTCCCAGTTTCTCAGGGTGGGAACGCTCAGGCGTGATTAGGACTTTATCTCTCCTCTGTTTTTGCTTGGATCTGTATCTTCTTTCATGTACCACTTCGACTATTTGTCTACTTTGTTATGGCTATTATTGGGGACTATGATTTTACGTTTCTGTACTCTGATGGTTTTTAGCGCAAGATAGATGTTTTGGTTTGATGTATTTGGTTTCAGTATTTTAGCTTGATGTTGTAACTGGTTTTGAGTTTTTTGCAGAATAATGAAGTTTTAAATTTTCGCTGCTATATCTGTCTTGTGAGATTCTGTTTCTGGTTACCTATAATGCTTCATGAACTTAATGCATTCTGATAAAGAGTGACATTAACGGATGTGGGTGTCACAACGCACACACACGCACACACACACACATATATATATATGTATATGTATATATATATATGTATATATTTACAACGAACAATAAATTAATAAATTAGTATCTCCTGTTGGGTTACAACAAATAGATATTTTAGGATTGATAATTAAGGATAATTGATGCCTTATGGAAAATATGACCGTTGTGGCCATAAATGGCAACAACCCTATTAAATAGAAACAAATGAAATAAAAAGGGGATTAATGGGTATCGATTATCGATACTAAGTCCAATAAGGAAACTAATTAAATAAATATCCTAGGCTAAGAAGGATATCACTTTCCTTATTTTATACTAGTTAATCTGGAACTTATAATTAAAAGTTATAGTTGGACTTAGTAGGTTAATGATGCGAGATTAGTTACCTTATTCGATAGAAGTCTTCACTTTCCACCAGTCGAATATATGTCCAACTGATGTGAGATATCATTAACCATAGGAACCCGTAATAATGGATAGTTTATATACGTATGGTATTTCCATAAAGAGAAAATAAATGGAAATAACTGATTAAGGTCTTAAGTCGTTAGATCCACCTATAAAAAGGTATTAAGTGATCGCGTAGCCCACCTCCCATAAATGAAAATATTAAAGGCTAAATGGGTACGAGCTTGATAATCTTCATGAATGGTCCGGTTCCTTAGGTCTTAAGTGACTTGGGTCGAGATGTCCACCTGGGATTAGGTCCTCCAGTTAGGGGTCTTAAATGGTGCGCAAATTCTACCTAAACTTGGATTTAAAAATGTCTGGTACAGTCATCCCATAGGGCTACCTATCATATGGGAAGTATTAAGCGTCTAGGAGAATATCTAATAAGGCCAGATAGATAGTAACGAGGAGGGTCCTCCATCGAGTAGTCTTAAATGGCCTACTACATCTACCTAGCTGAATGGTCTTAAGTGGTTGCTTACTATCTCTTGTTTTATTCGGGGCATAGGTTTATATGCATGAATGACAAAAGCCTCAATTAGTAGGACTTGTAGCTAGTGTCCTCTAGTTTATAATAGTGCTGAGTAAACCATTGAGAGGTATTAAGTGACCAATAGACACGCCTGTGGTCTTAAGTGATCAAGAGGATCCACATTTATATATCATTTAATAGTGAGGCATTAAGTGGCTAAGTAAACACACATAACTAAATAAACTCGGTAGTTAGGAGTCCATCTCTTGGTTTAGTAATTAGTTAAATGATGGTTTAAAGGCTTCATAAATATATGTATAAACGTTCTATCTCGGTATCTTTATCACTGGGAATACTACCTCGGGTATGGTGGTTAGAGTTGTGCGTAAATGTTTACAAGGTTAGGTTAGAATTACTAGCCTTGGTAGATATATATCTTCGGTTGAACTAAACGGAATACATCTGTGTATTGTAAACTGCGTTATACTTTTCCTGTTCATCGAAATTTGTTGTTCTGACTCCCTCCTCATTACAACCTCCCAGGTTTTCTAGAGAAGGTCTGGTTCTCACCGGTGTCTAAGTTTGGCTTTTAGTTCTCGTTCTCTCTCATGCCTTGTATTGACATGGTAACTCACTTTTTTAAGGTAGTTACTTGGGTTAGTACTACTTTATCCTATTTTGTTTCCGCTGTGAGTTATTCTATCATACTATGATTATGCTCATGATCATTTATTTGCAGGTACCAGATTTACATGCTTGGATGTGTTCGAGTTTCGATTTTTGTCAAAATTTGAGCTTACAAAAGTGTGGGGTGTTACACAATCACTTCACTTCAAAAAAAAATAGACCCTATACCTAAGAAAACGTCGATCTTATTCTTGTGTCACACCATGAATCCACAACTCGATCCGATCTCTTCTATGTATTACTTTTAAGTATGATGGAGGCAACTGTTGTAAAAGCTTGACTGAACCACACTGTTTATAAAATGACTTTTATTTCCGCTGCTTTATTTGTCTGCCTTGTAATTTATCTACATCTTTTACCTAAAATGCTCCACCGAAGTTAAGGCAATCCCTTTGTGAGTGACCTTAATGGAGGTGGGGTGTTTCAGGGCATGTTTACCTCATTATTTTTTATATTTTCAATTATATTGGTTAACCTTCTTAGCCTTTAATTTTACATAAATGTATGCAAAATAGAAAAAGATTTATCAACAAAGAGAAGATTCAATTTATTATGAAACAATTGAATGAAAACTCTATTGAGAAGTATATATCTCTCTTACTTAAAATAGGCATATGTTACAATACAAAGTGTATTAGGCAGTGCTTGGTTCGTAATTTTTAATTTTCGATTTTCGTCCATATGAAAATACGAAAAACACATGCATATCATGAAAATTGACCGTTTTTAGAAAGCAAATTTAACACACAAAAAGGAAAACAACTTTTATTTATTTTTCGTATTTTGAAAATTAACAAAAAAGTGAGAGGTAACTCGCCCGTTTATCATTACTTCGTTCTCTCCGCCTTCTTTCCATCGTTATTCAATTCCATCCTTCGTCCCTTTATATTTTGGAATTAGTGTTGAAAACTCAATATAGTATATTCCAAACACCACCTTAGATTTTAAGAATTTCAGAAAGTGTCGAGAGGACATTGATATAATTGCTTAGGATAATAACTTCAATTAATCAGTTTAGTAGCAATCTTCACAATATTATTAAATTTCTTAGGATAATAGTGTCAATTAATCAATTTAGTGGTTATCTACACAATTGTGCTTTTGAAGAAAGTGGGGTTGCGTCTCATGGCTCTTGCACTCTAATATATGCTTGAATATGATCAATTTCTAACATATAATACAATAATTCACGGTCGATTTGTTATCGAGTGAACCACAGTCAAATAATAGTTAGTAGGTTGCATATAATTTAACTCCAGAATTTATGAGAATAAATTAGATATTCTAATAATGCATGCATATTATGATTAAATGCAGGCCTACTTGGGCTTGAATATACACTCGTATTAATAAGAAAAATGTTATGAACATTGAGTGCTTGGGGGAAAAAATGGTAGAATTGTTGCACATTTCCGGTTCTGTGAAAACATTCCACATGCCCTAGAATCCCAACAATCGACGAATAATTCACTACAAAAAAGAAACAAAAATCACTACATCTAAAAGAGACAGACTTCTTATCCTCATGTAACAAAATGGACAATTAGAACTACGTTAACTCCAAACTATAGCAACACTGATTAGCAATCCACTTCTCTCGCACCTCTCTTGTTCCGCTTGTTTGTCTCATATCGTTTCCTTTTGCTTTTTAACTAATAAATCATATTATGCCATGCTAGGTGTAACAACCCAGATTTTTGCTCGGTTAATTTTAAATATTTAATGTGGTTTTAAATATTTAGTTAGTAATATAAATTAATTTTTTATATTGAGTTATTGATTTAATAATCGAAATACGATTTATTTCGATTATATAAAATCATCGTAATACGAAAGTGAATTTAATTGAATCCAAGATTTAAAACTGAATTGAAAACAATTCAGATAATCAATACAAACTTTTGTTTGAATTAGAATAATAGTATTAATTTACTTTCGAAGAATTGATTGTTTTGAATTTAATTTAGATCGATTCAAATTCATATCTTCCCCATATGATCGAATTGGGCTTCGAATCTTGTCCCAATGTGTTCAAAATAGTGGTATAATGTTAGAAATGCTGATCGTTGTGTTCAAAAAGGAGTTCGGAAAACACATGTTATTTAAATTAAATAAATCATACCGGTTCTAATATAAAACAAATAAAATAAATTTATTATAAAACCTTTCCTTCCCTCCTAAGCTAATTTACCTAGTACTCTGTAAACCTATCACCTATAAATTCCTTAGCTCCGAAGCGTCTTCGTCTATAAAACCACCGTCACCACTTTAATTCTTTTCAGTAGTTCGAGCTTCAGAATCAAATGGGAAAATCGATCGTCCACATAGATTAAAACCCAGATGTTCCTCTTTAAATCCCTCATAAAGCAAGCAAAATAAAAGAACCAATTTCCACTATTTGTTTTCGGAAATTCGAGTTGACTGGAAACCAAATCAAAGCTTCGAATGAAAATATATATGGCTGTGACCGCTTCAAATCAAAACGAAAATCAAAACCCTAACTAGAAGAAATTTAATCGAGTTTGGTTCCTGAGGTCTAACACCTAATCTCGAGTGCAAACAACCGCAGAACAGAATTGGAACAGGAATTTAGGTTGGGCATTCTAGGTTTGCACAAACAAATGGGTCGAGTGAAATCAAGTGGGCGCTATCGGTGTTTCGAACCGTAGCAGGGGTCGTCTCACATCATAAGCGACTTGATTGAAGCATCACGATTGGATTTTTCTGGAGTACGAGAAGTTGACTGTAACGTGAACAAGGTGAGCGTACTATTTATTAAGTGAAAGCGGGAACTGTCATGATTTGGGGAAAACAATCGGGGTGATGAAGTTTTAAGCATGGAAACAAAATGTTGTGACCCTATACTAACTCATGGAAGAGCCTGGATGTTGAGAAATTGGAGATGATGTCGAGATTTTGGGGTGAACTGAGAGGGCTAGAAATTGAATAACGTGAGGTCGGAGATCATATAAATGGTGCGAATTGGAGTTTGATCGAGCTAGTGTGGGGATCGATCTGGGAAGGTTTTGTGGGTTTTGACGCTTAATGACATTGCGTTTTGAACTTGGGTAGTTTACTGGGAACAACCAGTTTGAATTTTGGAAGAAGGCTATGTACAAGGTGGGTTCGAACTGTTTAAGTGAAGCAGTGAAAAAGGCTTGGCTATGGTTTCGGTTAGCTATAAGGAAGGAGATTATTTGTTACAGGGTATTAAGGTAATATCTTTTTTAAATTTGATTAGCATATCATTTAAAATATTAGTACTCTATTGGAAAGAAATATCATTTTCAGCTAATTTGAATTTAGAAACTGAGAGGAAAAATTTAGTTATAGTATTATTATATAAATTTGAAATTAGAAGAATGAAATATTTAAAACATAAAATCATTATCTGTTCAAAACTAGGAAGTGTAGAACAGAAAAATTAAATTTTTATACAAGACCTTGTTAAATAAAATTCATTAGCTCACATATAAAATTTGGATTTTTCCTTAGGCAAGGATAAACTGAATCAAATCTTTCATGAGGAATTCAGAACCTCAAAAATCGATGAAAAGAAATTAGAATTGGTACAAGTACAAAATAAGATCCCGGTGAGTAAACTCACTTTCTGGATTCGTTATAATTTATTATAACGAATATTTATTTAATATAATATGTTATTTGTTGGTTGTTTGGATGCGTTAAAATATTTTTGTGGTTACAATATGTATATATATATATATTAGTTATTTAGGCTTGGTGTTTGTGGTTATTATATATACATATATATATTGTTGGTTGGATATTTCCTGCAGTACCATTAGCGGATGCTCGCAGAATCATTAGAGGATGACCCTATGCGCCCTACGCTATGATAGTGGATGACCTTTTATACCGCGATATCCTGCCTCGAAGCAAGATGGGTATTATTTATGTTGGCTAACGTTTGTGGATGTAGGAAAACAAGTTGGAGGGGTCCGACTGGATTCCTCCAAAATATTTTTAATTGTTTATTTTCATATATATTATCATATATGATGTGTTAGAAAATTTATGGTAGATAACTGGGGGTTTTTGAATGATTGAATATCACTGGGCCTAAAATGTTGATATATAAAAATATCGTGAAAATGATATTTGACATTTAAAAAGGGAAATCTATTTTTAAAATTAGAAATTTTAATGAGCTATAGAAATATTAACTTGTTTTGAATAAATAAAACAAGTATTGAATTTGTAAACGATGTTTATAAATTAAAATATACAGGAAATTGAAGTGATTAATTCATATATGATGTTTATAAATTAAATAATACAGGAAACTGAAGTAAATTTATAAACGGTGTTTATAAATAAAATGGAATGATTTTCATTGGATAATCAAGGAATTGAAATGAATTTATAAACAGTGTTTATAAATAAAGTGGAAAAAATATCATTCGATAATTTGAATATTTAACTTTAAATATGAATTTAAAAATGGAAATGGGGAATCGTTTCAAAGAAGTAAAGGATGAAATTTATTCTGATGTCCAGAATGTAAATCGAACTAAAAATAAATCTGCATGGATTTATGATTTACTTTCGATTAGATCGAATTTATTTAAATAAAATATTTTTTTTAAAAAAGATATTGGAATCATATTAGATATAACTAAAAATTAAGTATGAAAATAAATTCTATGTTATATATATAAGTCATAATAAATAGAATATTCCAAAATAAGATTTAGATTTTCAACTAGATTTTAGAAATGGAACTTGTTTTATTATATAAAACAAGGAAGTTGGATTTATAAATGATATTTGTAAATCTAGTAAAATAAATTATCATTAGATAATTTAGAGGTTTAAATTCAAGTGTGGATTGAAAATAGAATTTGAAACAAAATCGAAATGGAAATATGTTTTAAATCATAATAAATTTATAAACAACGTTTATAAATTAAGGAAAATAAATTTTCATTTGATAATTTAGAAATTTAATTTCCAATATGAATTTAACCATGAATTGGAAATTGTTTCAGAAAGGGAACGAAGCATTTTATTTCGATATTCGGAATATAAAAATGAAATAAGATAAGTTTAAGGAATTATATTGGGAATTCGATTTCATTATATTTTATAAAGTAATTTATTCCTTACAGAATTGGAAATTAATATTAAAAATGTAGTCGTGATTGAATTTAAAATTAAGTGCTAAAACAATCGACAACTAGGAATAATCAGAGTATTTAAGTTTGATTGGGAAAATTGGACTACTATATACATTAAAATATATTAGAATAGAGTAGAAATTTATTTATTAACGAATTTTAATGTTTATATTTAAATATAATTAAAACGATCTCGCCGCGGTAGTTCGTAAATTGGCGTTTTGAACTTCAATTGAGTATATAGAACTCATTTCAAGTCCGAGTTCTTTGAAACAAGAATCGTCAGAACCGATTTGTTAATAGTTTTCTAATGGAAGAGAAAACCCAGGTTTCTTCGTATAGATTTTGGGTTATGTCAAAATCAATTTTTCATAAAAACAGCGCCATAACCATTATAACACCATAATAGGTTACTTAAATAAGTAAAAGGATTTTAAGTAAATAAATGAGACAACCCGAACTTCCCCGTGAAGGAAAGCCCGGATTGAATTGAGGACAAGCCACATCGGAACTCAAACAGAAGAACATTTCATTGTTTATTACAACAATTCCATCAGAATACAAGAATATACATAGTATGAATAAATATTACATATTTCACAAATATCAGAGATTTAGATTACATTTAAATACATAGCAGCGGAAAAATAATACAACACACAACTGAAAGAAATACACGGATACAGAGCTTTCTGGATATCATTCCAGTTGTAAACCAGGATCCTGTGAATATAAATCTGCAAAACCAAAGCTACTAGCTGCCCGTGTCGAAAATAAGGGCACCCAGAGTTTAGGTTAAAACAATAAACTCCAGGTCAGTCATGTGACTGGTGTGAGAACTAAAACAGTTTTTAATCTTTATTTTTAAAGAGAGTAATTCAAGGGACCACACCGTATAACACGGAACGGGTTTCCTCTAGAGAACACTAGTGCATATAACAAAACAACGTTTTTGGAAAAATGAAGCTATTATAAGACCCAGGTCCCATCACACAATGCAACGCAAGCCGGAGGATAGGGTTTTCCCTTATAATAGCCAAACATGCTTGGTACATTTGAAACAAATCATTTGATACTATTATAAGTGTATAGTGTCAAAACAATATCAATCATAAATATCAATCATAGACGGCATGGGTACCATATATCATGTCACCATACTAGGCTCTACAAATAAAATCTCAAAGGTAGTATTGGAAATTGGATTTCCATCATGGGTCGAGGCAAGGGGCAAGCTCCTCTCCGCTTCGAGATACTCTAGCAAATGCCTCAGGACTACACACTCTGGGTAACCCTTGGATCTTCGGGGCCGGTCCTCTCTTTCGTTTGAGGATTAATTATTCCTGAACACACGTTTCCCGGTCCTAACAGACCTAAAATCGAGGCGCCTCGCATTCCAACAACCACATAGGTAAAAATAATATAAATGTCAGCCAGCTTAAGCACTGACACTACCTCTAGCTAGAAAGAAACGTCGTGTTCTCCCTGCAGTCACTATCCCGTTTTTGACTCATACCGAGGTGTGAGGCTCGCGAATTCACGTTATACACAACGCTATGCCACGTGGGCCATGCTTTGATCATCAACCACAAGACTCCGCTTTTCAACAGAAGCCTTGATCATTGCATCTCAGCGTGCCACACAGGCAATTCATGCCATGCGACTGATATCTATTGATATATAACCTCTGAGCTCGTACGTCTCAGAGAAGGGCGTTAAGAAAGAGAATAAATTTTCTGTCGCCAAACAGATATATATATTTAACAGAAATCAATCAACACAGAATAAAATCCAATGTCAGACACACAATCCATTTACACGTCCGTTCTGGGTCTGAACGGAACCGGAGGCACTTTCCTCGCATATCCATCGATCTCCAAGTACGTCTGGACGATCACCAACTGATTCCCTCATCTTGGGTGTACAGCCCAATCAAGATCATCAGTAATTACCCAAACGATGTGGAGACTTCCGGTCTTCAACCACCGTCTTCCTCTTCGACATATCGCCGAATCGGTTATTCAGAATGGGTATAAATCCGGCCTTTCCGAATAACCCGCGTATATAATAAACAAATGTTACACAAACACAACATACGCCTCATTCCAATTCAGAATATTCTTTTATTCAAATTTTCACATTCTTAGGGAAAGGTTCCCATTAATTTTATCAAAGATAAATTCTTCTAAATTTATTCTTTAATCTTCCTTTGGATATCATTTCAAACCATGTTAAGGTTTTCCAAACTAGTCGGGATTAGCGAACCAAACCGAAGTGATCATTTATTTTATTTCCCAATTCCAACCTATTTATCCCATGGAGCAAAACTGGTAATACTCCATATCTAACACCACGGTGTTATCGGTAAATGTCAATTACCATTTCACGTTTAAATCTAATTAAAGATTTAACTATCGCTTTGGAGCAAAACTGGTGATACTCCATTCTCGATCACTTTAATCTAATTAAAGATTCGTTAAAACTCCACTTAGTTTTACTCTTGTCAAAAATCAATATCCTGTCTTTAACTGGGTTAAAGTACCAATGTCATCTAAAACAGGTTCACGATAAACCCAAAATCACATCCAAATTCAATTCCAACTAAATATTATTTAATTAGACAATTTCACTAAATCTTAATTAAAAGATTTATTCTTTTCTAAACTGGGTTCAAGAACAGTGTTATTTAAGACACCATTCACGACGAACCCAAAATCCCATTTGATATTAAATACAAGGCTCTGAATATAAAATATACCGGCTTATATTCAACATCAAATTCTGAAACCAACAAATATCGTATTAGAAATAACGATATAAAATATATTTTTCAAATTTCCACAGCCATATCTGTATAATCACGAAATCCAACATCGAAATATTCCGAAGATAATTTCGATTCAAATCCATTCCAATTCGTATATTGGAAATTCTGGTTACTTTTAAAACCCCTTTCAAATTCAATTTATTTATTTTAAAAATATTGAATTTATAATTCTAGTTCAAAACTAGTTCATTTTGATAGAAATACATTTTTATCTTTTCAAATATGGGATTTTTTCATCCCAGTTCTTTCCAAATCATTTATTATGATTTTACACTAATTATTGATATTTTTAATAATTTTATCAAGGACCGTACAGTCGATTTCCATCAACGGCCATCGAACTGCACTTAAAGCGACCTTTTCCCAATTTGATTTGGACATATTTCCAAATCCAACCGTTAGATTTCAAATTTCTAATATTCATTGGAAAGCTCTTTTCGATACGAACACAACGGTTCCGGTTTTAGGAGAATCCGACGGTCGGATCTCCCGTAACGTCACTTCAAAGTCAATGATCAAAATTCGCGAACTACCGCGGCGCGGCGCGTTCTATTCATGCCATTAAATATAATATATATATATATATATATATATATATATTATATTTCGCCGATTTCCTTTTAAAACGTATTTTATAAATTGTTTTAGATTCGTTTTCGAAACGATTTCAACTTCATATTCAATTTTGAATCAAAATTGAATATTCCACATCATCGATACACAAATGACAATATTTTCAAAACGTTATATTTTGAAATCACTTCCTATTCTATAATCATTATAAAACTGAATATAATCGATATAAATATCGTTCGCGTCAAAATAGCGCATCTCTGATCAACACGACTTTATATTTTTCAATAACTTCGTTATTCTATTCAACAAATGAATATTTATTCTATTCAACACATGAATCTATATTTCTTTCAACACATGACTATTCTCAACACATCAGTAATGTCAACACATGAGTACTGTCAACACATGACTATTTTTGTTATTTAATATATTTTATAAAATTATGATTTCTATCATTTTTTTTTTTTAATCAGACTTCAACCGTAAATTAGTAAGAGAACGATTCCCTAAATATTAACCCCGAAGGCCGAAACCAACATCGGATCAATACCCAGGAGACCACTCATCTTATCTAGTTTGCATTTAGTTTCTAATTTCATATATGATAAAGATGTAAATTTTATTGTTAAAATATTTCGTTCAACACATGATAAGTTTCAACACATGAATATTCTCAACAAATGAGCATCATCAATGCATGACTATTTATTCCATTCAACACATGAATCTTTATTTTATAATATTCTTTATTTTCCCAATTGGAATGAGGCCCAATTAATTACCATATAATGTTAATTATATGGATTCCATACAACACATGTATATAATAGCAACGATAAATAATCAACCATCATCCAAAGTGCACCACACAACTGCATAAGCATTAAATATAAATAATTAACGCTCGTACAGTCTGTCAATCTAACGATCAATATACCACTAAACAATTGGGTCCCAGCACCCGTGTGGGGTTCCAATCCACAAACACTGAATATTATTTATACAGTTGGACGACGTGTAAAATTTATCGTCCCAATCAATGTCCTTCAAATAGGTGTTCGTAAACAAACTGTCCGGTTTGTAAATGAATATTTATTTATTCACATTCACGTTAAAAATTATATTTTTAACGATAATTTATTTATTTCAACACATGAATGTTTTATTATCCATTTCACATCAACATCACAAACAAACTTCACAACACATCAAACAAGCATACAAGTCATCCATGGTCTGTGGATGACGGGTGTCGGGTGCTGCTAAGCACCGTCTGCATCCTAGCATATATTTTAACGAGAAAACAAAATTTAAAGTGAGATGTTCCCACCGACTAGCTAAACCAAACACCACGACTCTTCTTATGTAGAAATCTTCGTCGTGCTCGCCTTTTGACAATTTCATTGTCCGTAGCCACTACATATATAAAAATCATATTTTTATATTGCTGCTATGCATATAAAAATCATATTTTTATAATCACTCTATATGGATAAAAATCATATTTTTATACCGCTACTATATAGATAAAAATTCTATTATCGCACTACTATTATATAGATAAAAATTCTATTTTTACACTGCTACAATATAGATAAAAATTCTATTTTTACACCGCTACTATATAGATAAAAATTCTATTTTTATAACGGTGTTCATATAATAAAGATTATATTTTTATCACGCTATTATGTATATAAAAATTATGTTTTTATATATCTACTTCTAATATAAAGATCGAATTTTTATCTTCACTTCATATATATAAAAATCGAATTTTTATCTTCACTTCATATATATAAAAATCAAATGTTTATCTTCACTTCATATATATAAAAATCGAATTTTTATCTATATTAAAATCACTACTTTATTCAAACGTTACTCATATAAAAATGATAACTTTTATAATCTAAAAATCATATATTTATATCAAAACCAAATACGTAAAAAACCAATTTTTAATTCGCTTTCATATGAATAAAATCGTATTTTTATTCCATAATCATGTATTTAAAAATCCCATCTTTATTCACCGACCACATAAGTAAAAATTCAACCTTTATCCACTGCTATCATACATAAAACTGATTTTAGACCATGCTATATATATATATATATATATATATAACGTTATATATATTAATAAAAATTAGATTTTTAAATGAACTAACCTAAATAAAAAAACTCACAGTCTTTTCCCCGGTGTTGGTGGAGGGTTGATGGCACGCAGGGGGGGTCAGAGCGTCGGAGGGTTCCCTCAGGCGACGACGATGCTTCCACTGACCGGCGGTAGATGCTCTGAGCGAAGGCAACGCATTCCACGGACTGGGCTAGAGGGGGGTTACGGTTTCCAATCGGGAGAGAGGAGAGGCGGGGGAGGGGAGAACGGGGGAGGTGGTGGCGATCATGCGGAGGGCGCGGCGGTGAGATCAGACGCTAAGGTGGAAGCGCGAGTTCGATTTTGAGGGGTTCGGGATTTTTTCCTGAAAATAGGTAGGGGGGATTAAAGTGAAAAGGGGAATGGAGATATTATAAAGGGGGAGGGGGTTTGTAATAATATATTTATTAATTTAATTCACCAAAAAGTAACTTTTTATTTTGAACTCGCAATCAAACCCACCGACTGTCGCCCCTAGCTAATTACCCCCATTCCGAACACAATGGGATATGTATCATAAGCCAATTCGACCGTTTCGATCTGTTTCCATCGAAATTAAATTATAAATCTATATATTCAATTTTAAACGTACATTTCAATTTATCGGGGCCACATACTAACTCTAAAAATTCCAGAAAAATTATTTCTAGCTTCGTATTGACGATACGGTCCTAACACAACTAGTTTCGTCAAATTCTGAGACCGTTTGAAAAATTGCCATTTTCTGGTCGATCGAAATCAACTAAAACTGTTCAAACGCGTTTTCCTTCGCTACGCTCACATATCGATTCTAAAAATTACGAATTTTGGAATCTAGCTATAATTTGACATCTCAGACCCAACAAAAGTGGTTTCGTCAAAAACCGAGGTCGTTTGCAAAATTTCCATTTTTAAGGGCCAGAATTACATAGCGACTATCCTAAATTTTCAACTGGGCATAACTTTTTATCCCCGCTAAGAAATTTCGATTTTTCAGATTCGTTGGAAAGGTATTCTCAAATAGATTCTAATATTTTTGGTTTCGCCAAAATCCGGTTTATTTTGCACCCGGTACATCCATTTGAAATTCGAAATCGAAATTTCAAACTACTGCGCCATTTTCAATTCCTTTTATATTTAAAATAAAATATTTATATTCTAACGACGATCTATATAAATATATACATTCGAATTCTATTGAAAATAAATTTCTCGTCGTTTTTATTTAAAATAATTCATTTTAAATACTCAAAATTCGCTAAAATTGCAAAAATAAAAATTTTAAATTGGCTCAGAATTTGCGGGTTATTACAATCTCCTCCACCTAAAACTTTTCGTCCCCGAAAAGGAATGAAGCTGAAAGTTGTTTAACTAATCAACTCAACTTCCATTATTTTCATTATGGCTTAAGTTCTTCAACTTTCCGGTTTCTAAGAATTTTTCAAAAATTTGGCTAACACCCTAAATTTCCGAATTTTTTTGCCATAACCTCCCCTGCACCGGGACTTCGGGATATTTCAAATAGCCTCCCATGGCGCTCATCAATCCAAAAAGAAAAAGAAACAGCCAAGCGGCTCATAAAATCATCCAAACCCAATAAATTAGTAAACATGTACCTATTTGTCGGGCAAACAATTTTATTCTTCTGCTTTAGCCTCCTTGCTATGACCAATTCACACATATATATATACATGCATGCAGTTGTAATCATTTTTCAATACACTTCAATATTTGGTTCCATTTGACCTAAATTCACCGTTCATTTACATAATGGTTTAAAGGAATAATCATACAACACAACCATCAATCAATTAGTGGATTATCGTTTCAAATTCATAATTTTGATATATGTACAGAAAATCATGTTTTTGATGCCAATTCACAACAAATAATCTGTCTAGTTTTGGTTCTCACACCAGTCTAATGGAAATATATAGATATCACACCTTCGAAACACGAACATACATACGGATGATGTGGCCACATCATCAGAATCATCCCCGGGTGTCTAGAATGTGATTCTATATCTATCCAGTATATTAAAACTTTGAATATACATTCATGACGCGTATATGCAAAATCTTTATATACTAGATTGTACAAATTTAATGCAAATAAAATATTCAAATACTTATAAAACTATTTAAATTTCAAAACAAAATTGTTTTCATTTGAAAAATATACTCTTCACACTCATTCTAGGATACTACTGATCCTATCTCTAACGTGTAATTCTCATTGGATATTACTAATCCAATATCTGATGAATTCTTTCGTATGGTTCTAATGTGTCTTGTTCTCCGAGCTCTGTAAACCAAAGCTTGGATACCAAACTGAGACGACCCAAACTTCCCCGTGAAGGAAAGCCCGGATTGAATAGAGGACAAGCCACATCGGAACTCGAACAGAAGAACATTTCATTGTTTATTACAACAATTCCATCAGAATACAAGAATATACATAGTATGAATAAATATTACATATTTCACAAATATCATAGATTTAGATTACATTTAAATACATAGCAGCGGAAAAATAATACAACACACAACTGAAAGAAATACACGGATACAGAGCTTTCTGAATATCATTCCAGTTGTAAACCAGGATCCTGTGAATATAAATCTGCAAAACCAAAGCTACTAGTTGCCCGTGTCGAAAATAAGGGCACCCAGAGTTTAGGTTAAAACAATAAACTCCAGGTCAGTCATGTGACTGGTGTGAGAACTAAAACAGTTTTTAATCTTTATTTTAAAAGAGAGTAATTCAAGGGACCACGCCGAATAACACGGAACGGGTTTCCTCCCGAGAACACTAGTGCATATAATAAAACAGCGCCATGCTTTTTGGAAAAATGAAGCTATTATAAGACCCAGGTCCCATCACACAATGCAACGCAAGCCGGAGGATAGGGTTTTCCCTTATAATAGCCAAACATGCTTGGTACGTTTGAAACAAATCATTTGATACTATAATAAGTGTATAGTGTCAAAACAATATCAATCATAAATATCAATCGTAGACGGCATGGGTACCATATATCATGTCGCCATACTAGGCTCTACAAATAATACTGCAAAGGTCACATTGGAAATTGGATTTCTGTCATGGGTCGAGGCAAGGGGCAAGCTCTTCTCCGCTTCGAGACGCTCTAGCAAATGCCTCAGGTCTACACACTATGGGTAACCTTGGATCTTCAGGGCTGGTCCTCTCTTACGTTTGAGGATTAATTATTCCTGAACACACGTTTCCCGGTCCTAACATACCTAAAATCGAGCGCCTTGCATTCCAACAACCACATAGGTAAAAATAATATAAATGTCAGCCAGTTTAAGCACTGACCCTATCTCTAGCCAGAAAGAAACGTCGTGTTCTCCCTGCAGTCACTGTCCCGTTTTTGACTCATACCGAGGTGTGAGGCTCGCGAATTCACGTTATACACAAAGCTATTCCACATAGGTCGTGCTTTGATCATCAACCACAAGACTCCGCTTTTGAACAGAAGCCTTGATCATTGCATCTCAGCATGCCACACAGGCAATTCATGCCATGCGACTGATATCTATCGATATATAACCTCTGAGCTCGTACGTCTTAGAGAAGGGCGTTAAGCAAGAGAATAAATTCTCCACCGCCAAACAGATATATATTTAACAGAAATCAATCAACACAGAATAAAATCCAATGTCAGACACACAATTCATTTAGATGTCCATTCTGGGTCTGAACGGAACCGGAGGCACTTTCCTCGAATATCCATCGATCTCCAAGTACGTCTGGACGATCACCAACTAATTCCCTCATCTTGGGTGTACAGCCCAATCAAGATCATCAGTAATCACCCAAACGATGTGAAGACTTCCGGTCTTCAAACACCGTCTTCCTCTTCGACATATCATCGAATCGGTTATTCAGAATGGGTATAAACCCGGCCTTTCCGAATAACCCGCGTATATAATAAACAAATGTTACACAAACTCAACATACGCCTCATTCCAATTCAGAATATTCTTTTATTCAAATTTTCACATTCTTAGGGAAAGGTTCCCATTAATTTTATCAAAGATAAATTCTTCTAAATTTATTCTTTAATCTTCCTTTGGATATCATTTCAAACCATGTTAAGGTTTTCCAAACTAGTCAGGATTAGCAAACCATATCGAAGTAATCTTTATTTTATTTCCCAATTCCAACCTATTTATCCCATGGAGCAAAACAGGTAATACTCCATATCTAACACCACGGTGATATCGGTAAATGTCAATTACCATTTCACGTTTAAATCTAATTAAAGATTTAACTATCTCTTTGGAGCAAAACTGGTGATACTCCATTCTCGATCACTTCAATATAATTAAAGATTCATTAAAACTCCACTTAGTTTTAATCTTCTCAAAAATCAATATCCTGTCTTTAACTGGGTTAAAGAACCAATGTCATCTAAAAGACAATTCACGATAAACCCAAAATCACATTCAAATTCAATTCCAATTAAATATTATTTAATTGGACAATTTCACTAAATCATAATTAAAAGATTTATTCTTTTCTAAACTGGGTTCAAGAACAGTGTTATTTAAGACACCATTCACGACGAGCCCAAAATCCCATTTAATATTAAATACAAGGCTCTGAATAGAAAATATACCGACTTATATTCAACATCAAATTCTGAAACCAACAAATATCATATCAGAAATAACGATATAAAATATGTCTTTCAAATTTCCACAACCATATCTGTATAATCACGAAATCCAATATTGAAATATTCCGAAGATAATTTCGATTCAAATCCATTACAATTCGTATATTGGAAATTCTGGTTACTTTTAAAACCCCTTTCAAATTCAATTTATTTATTTTCAAAATATTGAATTTATAATTCTAGTTCAAAACTAGTTCATTTTGGTAAAAATACATTTTTATCTTTTCAAATATGGGATTTTTTCATCCCAGTTCATATAATATATATTATATATATTTCGTCGATTTCTTTTTAGAACGTATTTTATAAACGTTTTAGATTCGTTTTCGAAACGATTTCAACTTCTTATTCAATTTCGAATAAAAATTGAATATTCCACATCATCGATACAAAAATGACAATATTTTTAAAACGTTATATTTTGAAATCAATTCCTTTTCTATAATCATTATAAAAACGAATATAATCGATATAAATATCGTTCGCGTCAAAAAATCGCATCTCTAATCAACACGGCTTTATATTTTTCAATAATTTTGTTATTCTATTCAACAAATGAATATTTATTCTATTCAACACATGAATCTATATTTCTTTCAACACATGACTATTCTCAACACATGAGTACTGTCAACACATGACTATTTCTGTTATATAATATATTTTATAAAATTATGATTTCTATCGTTTAATTATTATTTTTAATCAGACTCCAACCGTAAATTAGTAAGAGAACGATTCCCTTAATATTAACCCCGAAGGCCGAAACCAACATCAAATCAATACCGAGGAGACCACTCATCTTATCTAGTTAGCAGTTAGTTTCTAATTTCATATATGATAAAGACGTAAATTTTATTGTTAAATATTTCGTTCAACAAAAGATAAGTTTCAACACATGAATATTCTCAACAAATGAGCATCGTCATCACATGACTATTTATTCCATTCAACACATGAATCTTTATTTTATAATATTCTTTATTTTCCCAATTGGAATGAGGCCCAATCAATTACCATATAATGTTAATTATATGGATTCCATACAACACATGTATATAATAGCAACGATAAATAATCAACCATCATCCAAAGTGCACCACACAACTGCATAAGCATTAAATATAAATAATTAACGCTCGTACAGTCTGTCAATCCAACGATCGACATACCACTAAACAATTGGGATTAGTGTACGTCAAATATCATCCCAACACCCGTGTGGGGTTTCAATCCACAAACACTGAATATTATTTGTGCAGTTGGGCGACGTGTAAAATTTATCGTCCCAATCAATGTCCTTCACATAGGTATTCATAAGCAAACCGTCCGGTTTGTAAATGAATATTTATTTATTCACATTCACGTTAAAAAATATATTTTTAACGATAATTAATTTATTTCAACACATGAATGTTTTATTATCCATTTCACATCAATATCACAAACAAACTTCACAACACATCAAACAAGCATACAAGTCGTCCATGGTCTGTGGACGACGGGTGTCGAGTGCTGCTAAGCACCGTCTGCATCCTAGTATATATTTTAACGAGAAAACAAAATTTAAAGTGAGAAGTTCTCACCGACTAGCTAAACCAAATGCCATGATTCTTCTTATGTAGAAATCTTCGTCGTGCTCGCCTTTTGTTAATTTCATTGTCCGTAGCCACTACATATATAAAAATCATATTTTTATATTGTTGCTATGCATATAAAAATCACATTTTTGTAATCACTCTATATGGATAATAATCACATTTTTATACCACTACTATATAGATATAAATTCTATTTTTACACTGCTACTATATAGATAAAAATTCTATTTTTAAACTGCTATTATATAGATAAAAATTCTATTTTTACACCGCTACTATATAGATAAAAATTCTCTTTTTATAACGGTGTTCGTATAATAAAGATTATATTTTTATCACGCTATTCTCTATATAAAAATTATTTTTTTATATATCTACTTCTAATATAAATATCGAATTTTTATCTTCACTTCATATATATAAAAATCAAATTTTTATCTTCACTTCATATATATAAAAATCTAATTTTTATCTTCACTTCATATATATAAAAATCAAAATTTTATCTTCACTTCATATATATAAAAATTGAATTTTTATCTATATTAAAATCACTACTTTATTCAAACGTTACTCATATAAAAATGATAACTTTTATAATCTAAAAATTATATTTTTATGTCAAAACCAAATACATAAAAATCCAATTTTTAATTCACTTTCAAATGAATAAAATCGTATTTTTATTCCATAATCATGTATGTAAAAATCCCATCTTTATTCACCAACCACATAAGTAAAAATTCAACCTTTACCCACCGCTATCATACATAAAACTGATTTTAGACCATGCTATTTATATATATATATATATATATAACGTTATATATATTAATAAAAATCAGATTTTTAAATGAATTAACCTAAATAAAAAAAACTCTCAGTCTTTTCCCCGCTGTCGGTAGAGCGTTGAGGGCACGCGGGGGGGGGGGGGGGGGGGGGGGGGTCAGAGCATCGGAGGGCTCCCTCAGGCGACGGCGATGCTTCCACTGACCAGCGGTGGATGCTCTGAGCGAAAGTGGTGCATTCCAGGGACTGGGCTGGGGGGTTTGCGGTTTCCAATCGGGAGAGGGGAGAGGCGGAAGAGGGGAGAACGGGGGAGGTGGTGGCGAGCCTGCGGAGGGCGTGGCGGCGAGATCAGACGCCGAGGTGGAAGCGCGAGTTCGATTTTAAGAGGTTCGGGTTTTTTTTCTGAAAATAGTTAGGGTGGGCTAAAGTGAAAAGGGGAATGGAGATATTATAAGGGGGGAGGGGGTTTATAATAATATATTTATTAATTTAGTTCACCAAAAAGTAACTTTTTATTTTGAACTCGCAGTCAAACCCACCGACTGTTGCCCCTAGCTAATTACCCCCATTCCGAACACAATGGGATATGTATCGTAAGCCAACTTGACCGTTTCGATCAGTTTCCATCGAAATTAAATTATAAATCTATATATTTAATTTCAAACGTACATTTCAATTTACCGGGGTTCATACTAACTCTAAAAATTCCAGAAAAAATATTTCTAGCTTCGTATTGACGATACAGTCCTAACAAAATTAGTTTCGTCAAATTCTTAGACCGTTTGAAAAATGGTCATTTTCTGGTCGATCGAAATCAACTAAAACAGGTCAAACGTGTTTTCCTTCGCCACGCTCACATATCGATTCGAAAAATTATGAATTTTGGAATCTAGCAATAATTTGACATCACGGATCCAACAAAAGTGGTTTCGTTGAAAACCGAGGTCGTTTGCAAAAATTTCATTTTTAAGGGCCAGAATTCCATAGCGACTATTCTGAATTTTCAACTGGGCATAACTTTTTATCCCCGCTAATAAATTTCGATTTTTCGGATTCGTTGGAAAGGTATTCTCAAATAGATTCTAATATTGTTGATTTCGCCAAAATCAGGTTTATTTTGCACCTGGTACATCCATTTGAAATTCGAAATTGAAATTTCAAACTACCACGCCATTTTCAATTCCTTTTATATTTAAAATAAAATATTTATATTCTAACGACGATCTATATAAATATATATGTTCGAATTCTATTCGAAATATATTTCTCATCGTTTTTATTTAAAATAATTCATTTTAAATACTCAAAATTCGCTAAAATTGCCAAAATAAAAATTTTAAATTGGCTCAAAATTTGCGGGTTATTACAATAAAAATCCGAAATTCCATTAGAAAAATCTAGACTTGAGTTGTAAAATAAATACGAACTCAAGTTGTGTAAATGAAATGATTTTTTAAACAAAAAACAGATTTTTAATTGTTGAATAGAATTAACAAATTTGAAGGAAAATTAGTTAATGGAATTTTAAATCGAAATTGGACTTTGGATCAGAAAAGGGGTTTATGTATTCATATTGGAAATCGAATATGAAACTTGAATTAGAAATGGCATTCAATTGTTTCATAAACACACACACACACACAAAGATATATATATATATATATATATATATGAATGTGAAATGTTCAAATAAAAAGTGAAATATGAAAAAAAACTAATTAGAGAATAAATTAGCGAATTGAGTTAAAATGGCCAGATTGAGTTGGAATAAATTAGGGACAGACATATATGAGTTAGACAGACATGGGATGAAGTTTATGAAGATTATAATTTGTGTGACCGACAAAAAGGAACACGTTTAAATTCCATATGAGATTATATGCACCGAATCACCAAGTCGCTTGGCTGTTTGATTTTCTTTTTGAATGAAAAGGGCCTAGAGAGGCGTTTTGTAGTTGTATCGGGTGACCCCTACAAAGGAGGTTATGGAAAAAATTTCCAAAAATTTAAGGAGTTAGACTATTTTTAAGAAATTGGATAACTAGAAAATCAATATATCAATATATATTGAATTCGATAAGGAAACAAATTTAAATTAGAATATTGTAAACAAAAAAGGGGAAATTTGTAAATTAGATTTGTTAAAAATAGAAAGAAATCTGTATATAAGTTTTTAAAATAAATAATTGGCTTTTATGGTATTGTTTATTCAAGGTAAGTGGTCTTGTCTGTTTTGAAGTTAAGGATGTTTTCAGTCAACGTCTGAGAGGTTGTTATACCCTAACTTGATTGATTTCATTATCAACCAATAAATAACAAGATTCAGTCTTAGAGATAAATGTTTAAAGAAATTTAGTTAAATGAAATATTTTGGGTTGTTGTAACGATGTTTTACACAACATTCGTTTTAACCCAAGTAAATGGAATTTTGGAAATATAATAATAAATATTTCCTGAGTATAGAAATGAATGGTCGTGAAAGAGATAAGTAATTGGAATGTTTTCCAGTTATAAATAGAAGATATTTTCTACGTAAAGAAAATAAAAGGTGTCAATCTATGGAAATGTTTTCAAATAGTGTAAGAGGCCAAGATGATTGTCGAAAATATCGTGTTAACGAATATTGATAAGAAAATGGAGAAGTGGTTTAATTAATAAAATATTAATTAAGGGCCAAGTGATTGTTTGATGTTATGAATGAATGTTTGTTTTCTTTCATAGTCAAATAATCGACTATCGAAGTATTTTCCAATATCGTTGTTGATATGGAGAGGCCGGTTGGATTATTATCCGAGAACCATTCCATATTGGCATTAGCGTTGCATATCAGATTATATGAAGATAATCAAAGACGGAGTAAAGTGCAAGGGCTTTTTTGTTAATCCCAGGTAGAAATTGGCTAGGATGTATTAATGAAAATTGTGTCTTCGGTTTCGTTCAGTCCCAGAACGAACGTATATGGACAAATGTCTGAGAGAGTATTTCCAATGATCACATACATTGGTTTGCATAAATATGTATGGTGGCGGAGAATTTATTCTCTTAGCATAATATCAGAATATATTTGTGTAAATAAATTAATGATTAACGGATCTGATAATGTGGCATTCAAAGTGATTGTGTTAACAATGAATGACTAGTGCGAACCTGTGCTTCGCACACGGTTCGTAGATGAAAATAGTTGTATAAACATTTGAAGTTGACAACAAATGATATGCACTTCAAGAAACTCAATAATCATATATTCAGTAGTAGCCATCTTTGAGAGGTAATGAATAACTTTGCATTTATTCACACTATTTGAAGCTTGTAAAACAAAGGTATATGTTATTAGCACTTTATTGCCAAAGGAAGTCTTGTTTATTATAATCCTGAATAGCCACACATCGCAATGGTTAAGATGGTAAAATTCAAAATTTGCATAATGTTTGTATTTTTTATTGTTTCTCAAACTACTGCTGGAGTGCTTATAATGGAGTTTTATGCATGGGGAAAACAAAAATCAAATTAGGCATCATGCTCTTAGATTTAATTCAGGCTTAATGTTTAATAGATTTGGTTATATTTATATATTACAATGTCCCGAATAAACGTGGACTTCATAACCTTAAAGTCCATATAAATCAACGGTAGAAGTTTTTGCATTTCAAACCTTAGAAAACATAAGATGCAGTCATAATATAATGTAGTTAAATATGTTGAACGGTTTGTGGATATACTTTTGGAGAATAATCCAGCATTGCAAGCTCAACATATAAAAGTAAGCAGATGTTAATTAAAAAAAAATGCGCAAGTGAACGAATAATCAAAAATCGAATGCCTGAGTAGTTCTTCTCTATAATAAAAATAGCCCGACTAAATGCTTCTTCGTTCAAAGACCTCCTAAAAAAATCTCATTTCCTTTGTAAACTTGTTAAGAAATACATACGCATCAAAACGACAATAACAACAATGCATAAATATAATGCAAATTCTTGTTTTAAAAAACAACATTTGTATTGCATTCATTGTAAATAATAAATAACAAAATGAGAAAAAAAAATGCATTTGGTTTAGCCTGGAGCACATGATATCCCAAGCAGCAAAACAATCTTCGTAGGGAGCCATTGAAGCATACATATTCAATTGAGTTTTCTGAACAGAAGATCACTGGAACTTCTAATTCTTCCCATTCATTTATGATATGCAACACATTAGACTATTTACGCTAAGGTTAACGGGTTGAGAATAGTTAATTTGATAGGAGCATAGCATAGCAGGAAAACAGTCACATAGTTAATTTTTATATATTGAGCACAACATAGCATCAAAACAGTTGCTAGGTCATTTTAAACAATGCTGCACCCAAGAATAGTCGTTAGTATATATCGTTATAGGGTAGCACCTATGGTACCAATCTTCAATCGATTTTTTTGACTTTAATAACATTTCTTTACTACAATTTTGTAATATACAATTTTTCATTGGGCTATGGAAAATTATTGTATTATATTATTTTACCAAGATTAATCTTCTACAATTTCAAAAAATTTGCAACTCCTTAAGAGAAAACATATTGAAAACAGTGGTTTGAAGTATGAAGTAATATGCATAAATGGTAAAGGTTTAAAGCATAATGAAAATATACTTATTTAGAATGTTTCCTTATATTAAGGTGAACCACATGAACAGAACCAATAACAAAAGCCAAAAAACTTGTCTTTCACATTTAAATGTATAAAGGAGAGACATTTATGAGCTATTAGATACTTTGATAGTTTACATAAAAGAAATAATGGTTTCTAATATGCCTGTTTACCTCTTTATGAGCTATTAGATACTTTGATGGTTTGCAAATTTGAACATTCAGTAACAGGTTCTGACAATATATTAAATATCCCATTTACAGTTTTTTCTAAATGTTAACCTGACATAATTGGGGAGAAGGTTATAATTATGTATAGTGATGTAAACTATATCCTGGTAAATTGAGAATGTTTTGTATGTTAAGCACTGGGAGAACCATCCTCATCTCTTAATTTCAATTAATTACTGTAAACTTTAATATGCAAGCAGAACATACATATTCGTCTATCAGTGCTACAAAATAACCGTAAATAAGAATAACTACCATTCAAAATTCTGATGAAAATAGATTAACATGATAAAACTTTTTATTTGAAAACTTTATGTTTTCAAGTTCAATGCACAATCATCCAATTTTTACAAACAACAAAAATGAACGCAAGCTAATGCGTAATAGGTTTTATTGATATCATAAATCTACAGTTAGGGGGCATATTCAAATGTAAAAGATTTGTGCAATGATGATCCCATATTGTTATATTAATGGTAATAGTGACTATACTATGAGCAGTGCACTTGGCTTTTAATTGCAGTGCTATTCCATAATTTATTCACGTACATGGATTTTTTTTTACTAACCTTGTAAAATCTCAATTTATGTTGTACATAATCAAAAAAAAAATCCTAGGTTTTCTAGTTACTAAAATTAGTTTCCCAGATTCACGCATAAAACTAATAACTCAACAAATGGTACAGATAACGCACCAAAAGTAGGAGGTCAATAGATAATCAAATATGCCCAAACTCGAAAGGAGGGGCAACATATAATGGAGCTAAAATCTCTAAAATTCTCATTGGCACAAATATTCTGAGGCATATGGCCAAAAAGATAGTTATCACCTCATCTTGAAACTTAGAAAGATTGTGCATCCATTAAAATACCATGAAAGCATTAAACTGACTTTATTTTGTTTCCCTATTTTAATAAATTTCTATGGAGTTTTGAGGTAATTAATGATTAATGTATATGTACTCTTCTGTTTGCTCATCATCGCATCACCATTCATGCAAAAAATTCATTACGGTCATTGGAAATAACACATTTTACACTTTAATTTATGATACAACTTTTTAGTTTTGTTTGCACTTTACATTTTGTTAGCATTGATTCATTAACAAATGCGGATCTACTTGTTTCCATCCAAAGTGTTTATATAATTTTCTGATCATGCCTATGTTAGTGCTCATTTACAAAGATGGTGGCACATGCATATACACACAAACACACATACATGCATGTGCACACATACTATGATTCTTGTTAGCAAGATGCAAATTGTTATTTAAAGCAATCATGAAACGAATAGTTGTGTCCACAAAAAGCATGTGTGTGGGACACTTGTATATAGAAATAATGAATTTTTATTTGCAAGCAATTTGATCTATAGGTCTGATTTGCATGAAATATTAAGTGATGAATTTGTGGTATGAAAAAGGTTCACCAATATTGTGTTGTGTGTTGATTTCACCATACGCCCGTAAGCAATTTGAAAATATAGCAATTTCACTTCTTAGTATCCATTTATCACTCATTTTCTTAATATTCCCAATATCATAACCCATTAACAAAGTCTATGTTAACTAATTTATAGTTTGGGAAAAGAGATAGCAAGGAAAAAGAGTTCGTTCTTTATTGACACTGTGGTTTTCTAATTTAGTTTTGAAGGATATTTGCTGCAAACGATTGGGAAAAAAATTGTATGAAGGTAAGAAAAGCACACAAATTTTGGTTTACCACAACATTATTATGACTCCATATTGATAACGAATACATACCCAAAAATAAATCAACAGGCCATCTAGAATTTGAGAATCTAATTTCTTAATTCTATGCTATAATATATTCTCCTCATGTGGGTTGAGTTCCTCAGATTTGAGTAAAGGAACACAGTCCAAGAAAATGTGTTTGGGAATTAAAATTAGCATGTCTTAACAAATTTCTCTTGTACTGACTTTCACATAGTAGCTGTAATAAACATGTTTACTTAAAATATAATTCAACTTATTTCATGCAAAGTGGACAAATTTTAAATTAACCCAGCTAAAAAGGACCTTGCTTTACATGAATTAATAACTTTTGAAGTGAATATGGGAATGCTTACATTGCCTGTATTTTACATTTTTACTCAAGGAGATCCAAAAGGTTCCAAAAATGATATAGGCCAAAGATGTATTCAAAATAAAAATTCATGATAAGAATCGTTCAATAAGCAAGAGCATAATGGATATGGTCAGGTCACTACAGAATAAAACTTAGTCATGAAGATATATTAAAATATGTGTTCGTAATTAAAATTAGACAACCAACTTTGATTTGCTTTAGTTTAGTTAAAAGTATTCTAAAACAATAGTTTTACCATTTACTTTAATAATGAGAGTGGATTAAGGTAACACCCAATTTTTGAATTTGCTGCTAAAGATGGTAACTGAATGTACTAATTTTTGATAATTGAATCATAGATAGAGTGCTGCGTAAACACTATTTAGGAGTTAAAATAGAAACGATTTCTAATTATGAATCTACAAAGGGTATAAAATCCATTTTTTCCAATTATTCACACATCACATGTAAGGATGTGCTTTAACTATAACGCTTAAACCAAATAAAGCAAAGATTTTGATTTGAAGATATGAATCTTAATTTATCACCATCATACGTATAAATCACCTAACATGAACCTTCTTCCCCTGCTAATTAATTCAAATTTTAATTTAGAACAACATACAGAGGCATTACCCCAATAACTTACCTGTGAAATTTGGTTGTTTATGTAAATTTATTTGTACATGTATCTTTACTGAAAGGAAATATAAGCTACCTTAGGAACTAACATTTTGTGTGTATTGTTTTTTATAATGTAAACGCACAACCAATTCGCTAGCAATGAATGATTATTTAATTAGTGGTCCTAATTTGTTGTAACCTTGATTAAATTTGCTAATTCTTTTTTATAAGTATATTTATGTCTTCATTTTCATTGATCAAATGCTAATTCCTAAGCATCTGCAATGCAATAGTAGGCACACATATATTTGCAGAGGAAAACACTGCATCCACTGGTTTTTATATAGAAAGTTTGCTTTCTTCATTGTTATTATGCCTTTTTTCTTCATCATTATTGATTACATGATGTCATAAAAAAGAAATTAGGAAAAATGAAGAATCTATCCAAAAGTGAGGCAGCCATACCATTGATGTTAAAAAAGGTCAAAAAATTGTTATATATATGCCGATAGTAATTAAAACACGTAGATGTCATTATAATATATACTTGAAAAATAATAGTTGATCTTAGTCATTGTACAGATAAACAAAATTACCTAATAACATGAAAGCTGAAACGGGCTAAAAATAATAGTAAAAATTATGAGACAACAACGATAGAGAAATATTTCATGCCTTGGTCGTCGAAACCATACATCTATCCACTTTAGAATACTGCAGTCATATAGAAAATATTACATATCAGCAGAAAATCAATTGGTTGATTAGTTATTAAGATATCCGTAAAAGAAAAACAAACCACATACATTCAGATGGTTCATTTTAGTAATTAGTGATTGGGAAATCAAAAAAATAAAATAACATGCATCTATTAACAAAATCTATTAATACATGTAATAAAAATAACATAATTAGTAATTGCACTGTAGCTAATCTTTATTTAGGTTTTCTCATTTAAGTGCCAGAAAAAAAATTAAAAAAAATTATTGCATTTAATAGTCTTATTTCATACCAATTTTTGACCACCTGTTTGGTGTTTTATTTATATGCTTTATAATGCATAATCACGTTGACCTAACTGAAAATCAACTATATACTATAGTTGATCGACTGCTAGCATTAAAATGAGTGACAAACGTTGGTAATCATTTGTGAACTATATCACTTAATACTTGTAAATTTAACACAAAATCAGAGGCGAGCAGTATCTACAATTGTGTGCATCTGTACTTAAACATGTTTCATAGGTTAGGAGCCATGGATTGGTTGTACCATTATAATAGAATTGCTAGATAATGAGGTGCTTACTGTGGGTACAATCAACCGTCAAAATCGAAGCTGAGAGTTAGATTGTACCAGTTCAAAATATCTTATCCCAATCACGAAGGTTGTGAATAAAACCCATATTCCTTACTTTTTAAAATGCATCACATCAAAATGTTAAAATATGCAGTTGCATCTCCCACTCTAGGAGAATGGAAACTAATGTAAAATGAAACGTGCCTTAACAAAACGAATTGAAAACGCTTAAACATGTTTATATGAATTATTTAAAATAAGAACTGCTACCTGAAAATGAAACCTGGAGTGAATGCTTAAGCAGAAAGATGGCAAATCTTTCTGCAAAGGTTGCTATAGAAACGAAATTGAACAAACCTCGTATAAAACGTGTAAAAATGTAGAAATTTCATAAAATTGCAACGAAAATTGTCGATGAAGGAAGCAAATAGTTATAAAGAAAATTAGCGAAAATGAATCACAGGAAAAAATACAACTCAACATCGAAATTGACATGATCTGTAGTGGTAAAAAAGATGGCCTGCAATTGTGAAACACATAAAAGATGGCCTGCAAGAGCGTCACTAAAGTTGCCGCACCACTTGTAGCAAAATGTAAACTAAAGCTATGGCAAAAAATGGTAGGAAAATATAAACTGTCCAAATTGATGGTGAAAACACAAACAAATAAGATTATGGAATCTCAATCTGACAGTGTAATTGTGAGACAATGCAATATGGTCGGCCAGTCGGAGCATGTAAACAATGAAAAATCCAAAGTGAAAAAACTAAACTGCAACATATCAGATTGCTTTCCATCTTATCATATGGAAAGGATATAGGCTAGACGTGCCAAATAGGGTGTATAGGGATTTTAACCGCATGCTGAAACGTGTTAAATCCAGCAAAGGTAGGACGTATTGAGATGCTCACCCGGATTGAAGCCGATGCTAATCGAATCTGGTGGAGCACCGTCAATATGGAAAGCTACATGGAATCGATATCGAATCAAGAATGGTATGAGTAAGATAACAATCATTTTCAAAGGTAAGGAACAAAAAATATAAAGCTAACTAATCCAGGGTAAAAGTAAGAAAATAGGAATAAATAACTATCACGTGACAACATCGTGTGGCGAAGTAATTCATATATAGTAGAAATGAGTAGCATACTAACACAATTAAAAGTCTTAAAGCCAGAGTTCCATTTCATTTTCAAAGGTGACTACTGCATAAAAGTTATTTCAAGGAAGGTTTTACTCCATTTTTTTCCATAGTGGCATTTGCCTACTTAATTCAGGTTGGCATCAATTGGTTCCAAACATTCTAGCTTTTCATTATTCAAGGTAAATCGATAAAATGAAAATCTAACATTGAAGCATCAAGCAAAAAATATTTAACTATCTATTTGTTTGATGGTTCATTCAAAATGATCCTTCGAACATATAGATATGATGTTGGCAGTAGTGGTATAGTATAACAGCTGGTGCATAAGGATGAGTAGAATACATGTAGAAAAATTATAATTTCCAATTTAACAATTAATTTATTGGTTAGCAGTTCAAGGTTTAATGAAGCCTTTGGTAGTGATTTTCCCTAACAACTGTTAAATGATAACAACTATTACTTCAGTTACATAAAAATAATGGTTTAACTTAAGTTATTTCTTGAATTGTACATTAACAAATCATAAGTTTGCATGTTAAACATCTAACATGGCATGCTAATTTGATACTTTTATGAATTGGTAAGAACTCAGATGTGATTATAATTTTACATCAGAATATAAGGATGGATAAGCAATACAAACAAAATAAAATTCAATCTCAAAATAAGACCAAGTTTATTGCAAGAAACTTGTAATGACGATGCAAACACATGGAAAATTATCTAAATAGGATTTGTGAATTCTTTTTGTGTCTTTAAACCTTTAAACTAATTAAAATATATGACATATTAGGTGATAGCATGTCACGCTAGCAAGGCATTCAAACTGAAGCAAATCTTTTATTCCAAATATGATGTCTAGAGAAGAAACAAAAAGAATCAATTAATTAATTTTTATAAATATATAAAAATAACCACAATAGAATCTTTTTTGATTTAACATACAAATAATTTACCAATGTAATAATACACAAAATAAAGTTAAAGAACGAATAAAGTACTAAGAATTTCTTCAAAAATCCAACATTGAAATTTTTGTTTAGAACACGTAACTATCTTGTGACATCCCTGATGCTAGCTAACATTAATGAATAGCACTATGCAATATTTAGTATGAATTTTTATCATTTAGACTTTTGGAAAATTAAGTTTTGTAATGCATTTTACTCGCTGACTACTATTGCATGGCCAAAAAAAAAATGTACACAACACTCGCTCTTGCTTCCTTATGTATAAATCCACTTATGATAACATACTCAATTCGACTACTAGTTATCGACACTAAATTATGCATTAAGCACATCCTATTCAGCTAAATCTATCAATAATATTGTATTTATGTTTTTTTTCCTTCTCTTCAGTGCCTAATTTAGAGAAAAAATACCACTCTAAATTAAAAATAGAACAATAATTTCTATTTCTAAAAAAAAATCATTTAATAGGATTGTTGTATGGAAGATAATAAAAGAAAATTGATTAACAAAATCAATGTGCATGAGAAAGCTAAGAGACCATATATGTACTTGATTATGATAATTCTAGCATGTGTACTTGAGAAAACTCCCATAATTTATGCTTTTATGACCAAATCCACATTTATGTAAAGACCAACCTATAAGCCACACTATTAATGGATTTCCCCATAATATGCTCAATTGTTCCAAGTCCAATTGTAAATAGATGATGAGAGGGACCACAAATCAATAAATCAAAGTTGCATAAAAAAGGAAACTTAAATTGAATGAATATTATGCTTGATAAATTATCAAAAATAAAGTTTTCTTACTCTGCAAATGTGTTGTGCATCTCCAATGATAGCAAGTGCCATAACTCCTCAAAATTTGGTTTATATAAAATGGAATAAGAAGCAAAATAAGTAGCTTATCTTCGAGTACTTGAATTAATTATTAAGAACAAAACAGTGTTATCTAAACAAATAAATTTGTGTACTTGAAAATTCGATTCTAGTTGAAAATACATATAACATTGAGATTATACAGACAGCGATAGTTTTAATAAATTTACAAAATTCAATGAAACACACATGAAATGAGGGATCGTCAAATCGTGTAAGAGTGCACTATTGTTTGACTTTCTAGAACGCAAAAAGCACATGGGCTAGAAAGTCAAAGGCTTGATTTGAAGCCAGATTACTTATAGTGAAATCTGCACAGTGAAACCATCATGCTATATTTGTTTACTTGATTTGATGCTTAATAATAAAATTTGCATAATGAAGTCATCATGCTAGATTCATTTGCTTGGGTGATACATTTATGTCATGAAATGGAGTTATCTGAAATATGAACTTGTGTTTCTTATAGAGTAAAAACTCCTGACAAAGAACGTAAGAATAAAAAATTAAAAATGATAGTGCATTGTCACATCATATCGCTTTACCCTTATCTAGGTGCAACATAAGGCAGTCTTGAATAACAACTTTTATACTCTATAGAGCTAGTTTAACAAAGATATCAATTTGGAGTGAATATCGTATGTTAGTTCATTTTGTAGTTTGTTTCATACGACAGTAAACCAATAATAGTTGTGAATCAACACCTTCGAACAGGTAAATTATAACTATAAAACAATGCATTAAGCACCACTAAACAAATAAAATAAATATGAAGAAAGAATTGGAAAGGGGTTTTGGGGCATTCTATCAATTTAAAGAGTAGCACCAGTGTTGTACTGGTGCCCAAAAACAAACATATTAAGACCATATGCTAAAACCATACCATGTATAGTATCTACCAATAACATCGTATTATGGTTTTGTCTAACATCGTATTATGGTTTTGTCTACTTCTTTTTTGTGTCTAATGTAGAGAAAAATTACAATTCTAAAAAGAAAGCTGAACAAACATTTCTTCTTCCAAAATGTCTCCTTTTATAGGGTTGTTGTATGAAAGCCAAAAATCACAGTATGATGGACAAAATCATTGTGCATGAGAAAGCTAAGAAACCATATATGAACTTAACAACGATCATTTTAGCATGTATACCAGAGAAAACTCCCATAATTTATGCTTTTATGACAAAATCCACATTCAGTGTACTTGACTATGCCTTTCTAGCACGTGTACATGAAAAACTCCTATAACAAATCCTCATTTATTTAATAGTCGGTCTAAGATCCAAACTATAAATGGCTTTCCCTATATTATGCTCAATTGTTCCAAGTCTAATTGTAATTAAAGTCCTTAATTATGAAATATAATGTACGAAATTGATTGACAGCTAGTTTGCAAAATTTTAGGATTTTAGATCATTCCAAACAATGCATATGTCAGTGTACATCACATAATTATAACGAAATGGTATAATACTTTCTTCTAAAAGATTATTGGGCATATTAAAAAAAGCAGCATAAAAATAGATGATAATAGGAGCAACAAAGCAATAAATCAAGGTTGCATAAAGAAGAAATTTGAAAATTGAATAAATATTATGCTTGATAAATCACCAAAAAGAAAACTTGTCGTTTTGTGCATCTCCATTGGTAGAAAGCACAAAACCTCCACAAAATTTAGACTTTATAAAATGGAATAAAAATAAAAATAATTAGCTTATGTTCGAGTACTTGAATTTAATTATTGAGAACATGACATTGTTATCTAAACAGCTAAATTTATGTACTTGAAAATTCGATTTTAGTTAAAAATACATAACATTGAGATTATATAGAGAGTGATAGTTATACCAAGTACAAAAAATATCAAAGAACACACATGAGATTTTGTAACAACCCGTAAAATGCGAGCCAGTTTGAAAATTTTATTTTGGCAATTTTAGCGAATTTTGATTATTTAAAATGAATTATTTTAAATAATATCGACGAGAAATTTATTTTGAATATAATTCGAACGTATATATTTATACGCGTCGTCGTTAGAATATAAATATTTATATATAATTATAAATAGAATTGAAAATGGCGCGGTAGTTCGATAATTCGATTTCAAACTTCAATTGAATGTACCGGGTGCAAAACAATCCGGATTTTAGTGAAACCAAAAATAATGGAATCTAATAGTGAATATCTTTCCAACGAATCCGAAAAATCAAGATTCCATAGCGGGAATCAAAAGATATGTCCAGTTGAAAATTCTGAATAGTCGCTATGGAATTCAGGCCCTTAAAAATGGACATTTTGCAAACGACCTCGGATTTCGACGAAACCAGTTTTGTTGGGTCCGGGATGTTAAGTTATTGCTGGGTTTCAAATTTCATAATTTTTCGAATCAATATGTGAGCGTGGCAAAGGAAAACGCGTTTGACCGGTTTCAGTTGATTTTAATCGACTGGAAATTGGCCATTTTTCAAACGGTCTCAGAATTCAACGAAACTAGTTTTGTTAGGACCGTATCGTCAATACGAAGCTAGAAAATATTTTTCTAGAATTTTTAAAGTTCGTATGTGACCCCGGTAATTTGAAATGTACGTTTAAAATTCAATATAAGGATTTAAATGTAAATTAAAAGGAAACTGATCGAAACGGTCGATTCAGCTTGCGGTACATATCCCATTGTGTTCGGAATGGGGGTGAAACGCTATGGGCGACAGGCGGTGGGCCTCGTTTAGAGGTCGTATGTAAAAGTCAACATTTTGAAATTAAAATAATAAAAAAAAAAAAAAAAAAAGAGAAATCTCTCTCCTACCTTAACCAGGCCCCCCCCCCCCCCGTTTATTCAGCATTCAAAATCGATTTGAAAAAAAAAAAAAAAAAAAAAAAAGAAACCTAACCTAAATCGAAGCCGCCGCCTTACCTCAGAGCCACCGCCGACGAACCCTCGCGACATCGCCCTCCGTTCAGCCTCCTCCTTCCCACTGCCTCTCCTCCTCCCTCGCGTGGAACCCCAGACCCGCGCCACGTCGAGCAACCAATTCGCGAGCCCCTCCTCGAGGCCAGCTCCGCCATGACGATCTCCTGCCGCCGAAGTTGACGCCCGCCCTCCCCCGAAGCCAGCTCCGAGCCGTCGACGAGTCCCCCCCCTGTAAGTTTTCTACTTATCTATTTTACTGATTTTTGAAAAGGGGATTAAAGTGGATTTTTAAAAAAGCAATTTAAAATTGATTTGTTTTAGAAATAAAACTGATTTGTTTTAAGGTATAAAAACAGATTTTGTTTTAATAAAAAAAAAAAAACTGATTTTGTTGAATATTAAAAAACCGATTTTTATGTTTTTAAATTCTGATTTTAAGATGGTTTAAAACTGAATTTTATTTTAGGTTTGAAACTGAATTTTAAAAAGTATTTTTAAACTGAATTTTAAAAAGTATTTTTAAACTGAATTTTAAAAAGTATTTTTAAACTGAATCTTTTAAAAGATAAAAACTGTTTTGTTTTTAAAAGAGTTGAAACTGAATTTTCAGGAAGTTAAAAACTAGTTTTATATAAAGTAAATTTGATTTTTATATATAGAATAGCGAATTCAAAATTCGATTTTTATATATTGAATAGCGAAATCAAAATTCGATTTTTATATATTGAATAGCGAAATCAAAATTCGATTTTTATATATTGAATAGCGAAATCAAAATTCGATTTTTATATATTGAATAGCGAAATCAAAATTCGATTTTTATATATTGAATAGCGAAATCAAAATTCGATTTTTATATATTGAATAGCGAAATCAAAATTCGATTTTTATATATTGAATAGCGAAATCAAAATTCGATTTTTATATATTGAATAGCGAAATCAAAATTCGATTTTTATATATTGAATAGCGAATTCAAAATTCGATTTTTATATATTGAATAGCGAAATCAAAATTCGATTTTTATATATTAAATAGCGAAACCAAAATTCGATTTTTATATATTGAATAGCGAAGTAAAAATGTGATTTTTACGTATGTAGTGAAAGCGGCAACGAAGCTGACGAAGATGCGAAAACAATGAAGATTTCTATCAATGAAGTGCCGTGGAGCTAGGATAGCTATTTGTGAGAATTTCTCACCTTTCAATTTATTTTTCTAGTTATATATATATATACTAGGATGCAGACGGTGCTTAGTAGCACCCGACACAATCGTCCACAGACCATGGACTTGTTTGTTTGGCTGTTTGGTTATTGATTGTGATATTGGTTTGAATGTGGTTTGTGGTGTGAAAAAAAAAATCGAATCGATAAATTGGTTAGGATTAGACGTGCGCCGTTATAAGGCGAAGGAGTAAGGCTAGGTTAGACCCTTACTCCAAATTTTGTGGTTTGCATAACGAGAGTGAATTCGATTGATGTGTGAATGGCGTGGGCCTTCACTAGACCGGGGATTAGGCTAGGCCTTGTCCCGTTTCTAGTATCGTGCCGTTATGCCGCCGAAATTTTCTAAAATAAGTTAATAAATTAAAAATATCATTTTATTTAAAGAATGAACTGAATAGAAATTCATATGTTAAAATAAAATGTGTTATCGTTAAAAATATAATTTTTAACGTGAATGTGAATAAATAAATATTCATTTACAAACCAGACGGTTTGTTTATGTACACCTATTTGAATGACGTTGATTGGGGCGATAAATTTTACACATCGCCTAACTGCACAAATAAAATATGTGTTTGATTGTTTGAAACCCCACACGGGTGTTAGGATGAAATTTGAAGTTCACTCATCCTAATTGATTAAATATGTCGATCGATTGATTGACAGGCTGTTATAAGCGTTGAATATATATATTTGATGCTTATACAGTGTAGTGCACTTTGGTTGATGGTTGATTATTTTCAATGCTGTTATATACATGTGTTGTATGAAAATCCATATAATTAATTTTATATGGTAATTGATTGGGCCTCATTCCAGCTTTGAAAAAGAAATATTTGAAAAAGAAATATTCGAAATAGAATATTTGAAAATAAAGGAATATATGAAGCCGTGTTGATTAGATTGACGCCATTTTGACGTGAACGATATTTATATCGATTTTAGAAAACGATTTCGAAATGAATTGAATTGAAAACGATTTCGAAATGAATTGAATTGAAAACGATTTCGAAATGAATTGAATTGAAAACAATTTCGAAATGAATTGAATTGAAAACGATTTCGAAATGAATTGAATTGAAAACGATTTCGAAATGAATTGAATTGAAAACGATTTCGAAATGAATTGAATTGAAAACGATTTCGAAATGAATTGAATTGAAAACGATTTCGAAATGAATTGAATTGAAAACAATTTCGAAATGAATTGAATTGAAAACGATTTCGAAATGAATTGAATTGAAAACAATTTCGAAATGAATTGAATTGAAAACGATTTCGAAATGAATTGAATTGAAAACGATTTCGAAATGAATTGAATTGAAAACGATTTCGAAATGAATTGAATTGAAAACGAATTCGAATTGAATTAAAAGTGAATTGAAATGAATTCAAATTGAATTGAAATTTGAATTGAATAGAAGTGAGTTTTGAAACGAATCTATAAAGAAGAATTCAATTTTGCTTTAAATCGAAATGGAAGTTGAAATGGATTTTTGAAACGAATTCAAAACTATTTATATAATTCGTTTTAAATAAAAATCGACGAAATATATATTATATATATTATATATATAATATAAGGGCCTGAATAGAACGCGCCGCGCCGCGGCAGTTCGCGAATTTCGGCCATTTATTTCAAACGGACATTACGGGAGATCCGACCGTCGGATTCTCCTAAAACCGGAACCGTTGGGTTCGTATCGAAAAGAGCTTTCTAACGAATATTAGAAATTTGAAATCTAACGGTTGGATTTGGAGATACGTCCAAATCAAATTCGAAAAAGGTCGCTGTAAGTGCAGTTCGATGGCCATTGTTGGAAATCGACTGTACGGGCCTTGATAAAATTATTAAAAATAGCAATAATTTGTGTAAAATCATAAGAAATGATTTGCGAAGATTTAGGATGAAAAACTCCATATTTGAAAAGATAAAAATAGATTTTTATCGAAATGAACTAGTTTTGAACTAGAATTATAATTCTATTTATTTTTAAATAAATAAATTGAATTCGAAAAGGGTTTTAAAGGTAACCAAAATTCCAATGATTGCATTGGAGTGGATTTGAATCGAAATTGTCTTCGGAATATTTCGATGTTGGAATTCGGGATTATACAGGTGTTGTTATGGAAATTTGAAAGATATATATTTATATCGTTATTTCCAATACGACATTTGTTAGTCGTAGAATTCGATGTTGAATATAAGCCGATATATTTTCTATTCAGAGCCTTGTATTGAATATCGAATGTGATTTGGGTTTGTCGTGAATGGTGTCTTCACTAACACTGTTCTTGAACCCAGTTGAGAAAAGATTAAATCTTTTTATTTAGATTTAATGAAGTTTACCAATTAAATAATATTTAATTGGAATTGAATTGATATTGATTTTTGGGTTTATCGTGAACAGTGTTTTAAATAACACTCGTTCTTTAACCCGATAATTAATGGAAATGTGATTTGGGTTTGTCGTGAATGGTGTCTTCACTAACACTGTTCTTGAACCCAGTTGAGAAAAGATTAAATCTTTTTATTTAGATTTAATGAAGTTTACCAATTAAATAATATTTAATTGGAATTGAATTGATATTGATTTTTGGGTTTATCGTGAACAGTGTTTTAAATAACACTCGTTCTTTAACCCGATAATTAATGGAAATGTGATTTGGGTTTGTCGTGAATGGTGTCTTCACTAACACTGTTCTTGAACCCAGTTGAGACAAGATTAAATCTTTTTATTTAGATTTAATGAAGTGTACCAATTAAATAACATTTAATTGGAATTGAATCGATATTGATTTTTGGGTTTATCGTGAACAGTGTTTTAAATAACACTTGTTCTTTAACCCGATAATTAATGGGATGTGACTTTGGGTTTATCGTGAACCGTGTTTTAAATGACACTGATTCTTTAACCCAGTCACAGATTAAAACTAAGTGGAGTTTTAATGAATCTTTAATTAGATTGAAAAGATCGAGAATGGAGTATCACCAGTTTTGCTCCAGGCGATAGTTAAATCTTTAACTAGATTTGAATGTGAAATTTAGAAACTAACTGGCGGTTAGCCAAGCAGAATGGTTTTCTGGATATTGATCTGATGTTGGTTTCGGCCTTCGGGGTTAATATTTGGGGAATTATTCTCTTGATTAATTTACGGTTAGTGACTAATGAATTGGAATGAGGCGTATGTTGTGTTTGTGTAACACTTATTTAAAATATACGCGAGTTATTCGGAAAGACCGGGTTTATCCCATTCTGAGTAACTGATACGACGATAAGTCGAAGATGAAGACGATGGTCGAAGACCGGAGGTCTTCACGTCGTTTGGGTAATTACTGATGATCTTGATTGGGCTGTACACCCAAGAAGATGGTAACAGTTAGTGATCGTCCAGACGTACTTGGAGATCGATGGATATGCGGGGTACTAGGTGCCTCCGGTTTCGTTCAGACCCAGAACGAACTTGTAAATGGACTGTGTGTCTGACATCGGATTTCATTCTGTGTGACTGATATCGGTTGCATAGGATGGTTTGCCTGTGTGGCATGCTAAGATGCAAATGATCAAGGCTTCTGTTGAAAAGCAAAGTCTTGTGGTGATGATCAAAGCACGGCCTTTGTGGCGTAGCTTTGTGTAACGTTTACCTCGCGTGTTTCACACCCGGTATGAACCAAAAACGGGAGACGGACCTCAGGGAGGACTTGCGTTTCTTTCTAGCTAGAAGTGGCGTCAGTGGTTTTACACGCCCTGACGAGTTTGACTTATGTGGTTGTTGCGGTTGCGAGGCGCCTCGGTTATATCGGTTTCGGCCGAATGCATTCTGGTCGGCTGACGGACCAGACTTACACCCCATAGGGTGGAGAGACGTATTGTTCAGGCATAATAATCCACTCCGTGTGGACCGGCCCTGACGATCCAAGGCTTGCCTGCGCGCTTGCCTGAGACATGGGCTAGATTGTCTCGAATCGGTTGAGGACTATCTTTTGCCTCGGTTCATAGATGGAAATCCAATTTCCAAATACGTGACTTTGCGATTTTGATTGTATAACCTATATATGGCGACATAGTGGTATGGGGCATTCATGCCGCCTATGATTGATACTTATGATTTGAAATTGTTTTATACACTATGCACTTATAATAGTATCAAACGATTTGTTTTAAACGTATCAAGCATTCTTTGGCTGTTATAAGGGAAAACCCTATCCCCCGGCTTGCGTTGCATTGTGTGATAGGACCTGGGTCTTATAACAGCTTCATTTTTCTTTATTTAGCATTGCGCTGTTTGTTTTATGCACTGGTATTCTTGGGAGGAAACCCGTTCCGTGTTATACGGCGTGGTCCCTTGGTTTACCTAATGTTTTAAAATAAAGATTAATAACTGCTTTAGTTCTCACACCAGTCACATGACTGACCTGGAGTTTATTGTTTTAACCTAAACTCTGGGTGCCCTTATTTTCGACACGGGCAGCTAGTAGTTTTGGTTTTGCAGATTTATTTTCACAGGATCCTGGTTTACAGCTGGAACGATATCCGGAAAGCTTTGTATCCGTATATCTTCTTCTAGTTGTGTATTGTATTATTTTCCGCTGCTATGTATTTAAATGTAATTTAAATCTCTGTTATTTCTGTGTAATATTTATTCATTTATACTCTGTATATTCTTGTAATCTGATGCATTGTTGTGATATACAATGAAATGTTCTTCTGTATGCGTTCTGTTGTGGTTTGTTCTCGAACTATCCGACACTTTCCTTTACAGGGAAGTTGCGGGTCTTCACAGTTGGTATCAGAGCTTTGGTTTACAAAGCTGAGAACAAGGCACATTAGAACCATACGAAAGAATTCATCAGATATTGGATTAGTAATATCCAACGAGAATGACTCGTTAGAGATGGGATCAGTAGTATCCTAGAACGAGTGTGAAGAGTATATTTTTCAAATGAAAACAAATTTTTGGTTTGAAAATTTAAATCAATTATTCGTAGTTGATTATTTATTTATATTGATTTGGACAATCCAGTATATATGGATTTTGCGTATACGTCTGATCCGCGTATATTCGAAGTTTTAATATACCGGGTAGATATAGAACCGCACTCTAGTAGCCCGACAATGTTCTGATGGTGGTTCGAAACATCATCAGCATTTATTTTCGAGTGACGAAGGTGTGATTTCTATATATTTCCATTAGACTGGTGTGAGAACCAAAACTTATATAGTTAGGAACACATTGTTGTGAATTGGCATCAAAGACATGATTTTTTGTATATGTATCAAAATTATGAATTTGAAACTCTAATTCACTAATTGATTGATGTTTGTGTTGTTTGTTCATTTGTTTGCTAATTTTGAACCAATTAGCCTAATTGAACCAAATATTGAATCATATTGAAATTTGGTCGCATTTGCTTGCATATGCATATATATCTTTGAACAGGTCATAGCAAGGAGGCTAGAGCCAGAGAATAAAATTTGTTTGCCCGACCAATAGGTACATGTTTACTACATAATTTCCTGTTTTGTTTGGGTGATGATGATTTTGTGAGCCTATTGGCTAGCCGCTTGGCTTTTTCTTTTTCTTTTTGAGATCTGAAGGACCGGGGAAGCTATTTGAAATTCCCCGATGCTCCCGGTGCAGGGGAGGTTATGGCGAAATTTTTCAAAAATTTAGGGTGTTAGCCAAATTTTTGAAATTTTAAAAATTCTCAGAAACTAAAGAGTTGGAGAATGGAAGCCTGATCGAGCGTGGAGTTAATTAATCAAACCACTTTCGACTTTGTTCCTTTTCGGGGACGAAAAGTTTTAAGTGGGGGAGATTGTAACAACCCGTAAAATGCGAGCCAGTTTGAAAATTTTATTTTGGCAATTTTAGCGAATTTTGATTATTTAAAATGAATTATTTTAAATAATATCGACGAGAAATTTATTTTGAATATAATTCGAACGTATATATTTATACGCGTCGTCGTTAGAATATAAATATTTATATATAATTATAAATAGAATTGAAAATGGCGCGGTAGTTCGATAATTCGATTTCAAACTTCAATTGAATGTACCGGGTGCAAAACAATCCGGATTTTAGTGAAACCAAAAATAATGGAATCTAATAGTGAATATCTTTCCAACGAATCCGAAAAATCAAGATTCCATAGCGGGAATCAAAAGATATGTCCAGTTGAAAATTCTGAATAGTCGCTATGGAATTCAGGCCCTTAAAAATGGACATTTTGCAAACGACCTCGGATTTCGACGAAACCAGTTTTGTTGGGTCCGGGATGTTAAGTTATTGCTGGGTTTCAAATTTCATAATTTTTCGAATCAATATGTGAGCGTGGCAAAGGAAAACGCGTTTGACCGGTTTTAGTTGATTTTAATCGACTGGAAATTGGCCATTTTTCAAACGGTCTCAGAATTCAACGAAACTAGTTTTGTTAGGACCGTATCGTCAATACGAAGCTAGAAAATATTTTTCTAGAATTTTTAAAGTTCGTATGTGACCCCGGTAATTTGAAATGTACGTTTAAAATTCAATATAAGGATTTAAATGTAAATTAAAAGGAAACTGATCGAAACGGTCGATTCAGCTTGCGGTACATATCCCATTGTGTTCGGAATGGGGGTGAAACGCTATGGGCGACAGGCGGTGGGCCTCGTTTAGAGGTCGTATGTAAAAGTCAACATTTTGAAATTAAAATAATAATAAAAAAAAAAGAGAAATCTCTCTCCTACCTTAACCAGGCCCCCCCCCCCCGTTTATTCAGCATTCAAAATCGATTTGAAAAAAAAAAAAAAAAAAAAGAAACCTAACCTAAATCGAAGCCGCCGCCTTACCTCAGAGCCACCGCCGACGAACCCTCGCGACATCGCCCTCCGTTCAGCCTCCTCCTTCCCACTGCCTCTCCTCCTCCCTCGCGTGGAACCCCAGACCCGCGCCACGTCGAGCAACCAATTCGCGAGCCCCTCCTCGAGGCCAGCTCCGCCATGACGATCTCCTGCCGCCGAAGTTGACGCCCGCCCTCCCCCGAAGCCAGCTCCGAGCCGTCGACGAGTCCCCCCCTGTAAGTTTTCTACTTATCTATTTTACTGATTTTTGAAAAGGGGATTAAAGTGGATTTTTAAAAAAGCAATTTAAAATTGATTTGTTTTAGAAATAAAACTGATTTGTTTTAAGGTATAAAAACAGATTTTGTTTTAATAAAAAAAAAAACTGATTTTGTTAAATATTAAAAAACCGATTTTTATGTTTTTAAATTCTGATTTTAAGATGGTTTAAAACTGAATTTTATTTTAGGTTTGAAACTGAATTTTAAAAAGTATTTTTAAACTGAATTTTAAAAAGTATTTTTAAACTGAATTTTAAAAAGTATTTTTAAACTGAATCTTTTAAAAGATAAAAACTGTTTTGTTTTTAAAAGAGTTGAAACTGAATTTTCAGGAAGTTAAAAACTAGTTTTATATAAAGTAAATTTGATTTTTATATATAGAATAGCGAATTCAAAATTCGATTTTTATATATTGAATAGCGAAATCAAAATTCGATTTTTATATATTGAATAGCGAAATCAAAATTCGATTTTTATATATTGAATAGCGAAATCAAAATTCGATTTTTATATATTGAATAGCGAAATCAAAATTCGATTTTTATATATTGAATAGCGAAATCAAAATTCGATTTTTATATATTGAATAGCGAAATCAAAATTCGATTTTTATATATTGAATAGCGAAATCAAAATTCGATTTTTATATATTGAATAGCGAAATCAAAATTCGATTTTTATATATTGAATAGCGAATTCAAAATTCGATTTTTATATATTGAATAGCGAAATCAAAATTCGATTTTTATATATTAAATAGCGAAACCAAAATTCGATTTTTATATATTGAATAGCGAAGTAAAAATGTGATTTTTACGTATGTAGTGAAAGCGGCAACGAAGCTGACGAAGATGCGAAAACAATGAAGATTTCTATCAATGAAGTGCCGTGGAGCTAGGATAGTTATTTGTGAGAATTTCTCACCTTTCAATTTATTTTTCTAGTTATATATATATATACTAGGATGCAGACGGTGCTTAGTAGCACCCGACACAATCGTCCACAGACCATGGACTTGTTTGTTTGGCTGTTTGGTTATTGATTGTGATATTGGTTTGAATGTTGTTTGTGGTGTGAAAAAAAAAAATCGAATCGATAAATTGGTTAGGATTAGACGTGCGCCGTTATAAGGCGAAGGAGTAAGGCTAGGTTAGACCCTTACTCCAAATTTTGTGGTTTGCATAACGAGAGTGAATTCGATTGATGTGTGAATGGCGTGGGCCTTCACTAGACCGGGGATTAGGCTAGGCCTTGTCCCGTTTCTAGTATCGTGCCGTTATGCCGCCGAAATTTTCTAAAATAAGTTAATAAATTAAAAATATCATTTTATTTAAAGAATGAACTGAATAGAAATTCATATGTTAAAATAAAATGTGTTATCGTTAAAAATATAATTTTTAACGTGAATGTGAATAAATAAATATTCATTTACAAACCAGACGGTTTGTTTATGTACACCTATTTGAATGACGTTGATTGGGTCGATAAATTTTACACATCGCCTAACTGCACAAATAAAATATGTGTTTGATTGTTTGAAACCCCACACGGGTGTTAGGATGAAATTTGAAGGTCACTCATCCTAATTGATTAAATATGTCGATCGATTGATTGACAGGCTGTTATAAGCGTTGAATATCTATATTTGATGCTTATACAGTGTAGTGCACTTTGGTTGATGGTTGATTATTTTCAATGCTGTTATATACATGTGTTGTATGAAAATCCATATAATTAATTTTATATGGTAATTGATTGGGCCTCATTCCAGCTTTGAAAAAGAAATATTTGAAAAAGAAATATTCGAAATAGAATATTTGAAAATAAAGGAATATATGAAGCCGTGTTGATTAGATTGACGCCATTTTGACGTGAACGATATTTATATCGATTTTAGAAAACGATTTCGAAATGAATTGAATTGAAAACGATTTCGAAATGAATTGAATTGAAAACGATTTCGAAATGAATTGAATTGAAAACAATTTCGAAATGAATTGAATTGAAAACGATTTCGAAATGAATTGAATTGAAAACGATTTCGAAATGAATTGAATTGAAAACGATTTCGAAATGAATTGAATTGAAAACGATTTCGAAATGAATTGAATTGAAAACGATTTCGAAATGAATTGAATTGAAAACAATTTCGAAATGAATTGAATTGAAAACGATTTCGAAATGAATTGAATTGAAAACAATTTCGAAATGAATTGAATTGAAAACGATTTCGAAATGAATTGAATTGAAAACGATTTCGAAATGAATTGAATTGAAAACGATTTCGAAATGAATTGAATTGAAAACGAATTCGAATTGAATTAAAAGTGAATTGAAATGAATTCAAATTGAATTGAAATTTGAATTGAATAGAAGTGAGTTTTGAAACGAATCTATAAAGAAGAATTCAATTTTGCTTTAAATCGAAATGGAAGTTGAAATGGATTTTTGAAACGAATTCAAAACTATTTATATAATTCGTTTTAAATAAAAATCGACGAAATATATATTATATATATTATATATATAATATAAGGGCCTGAATAGAACGCGCCGCGCCGCGGCAGTTCGCGAATTTCGGCCATTTATTTCAAACGGACATTACGGGAGATCCGACCGTCGGATTCTCCTAAAACCGGAACCGTTGGGTTCGTATCGAAAAGAGCTTTCTAACGAATATTAGAAATTTGAAATCTAACGGTTGGATTTGGAGATACGTCCAAATCAAATTCGAAAAAGGTCGCTGTAAGTGCAGTTCGATGGCCATTGTTGGAAATCGACTGTACGGGCCTTGATAAAATTATTAAAAATAGCAATAATTTGTGTAAAATCATAAGAAATGATTTGCGAAGATTTAGGATGAAAAACTCCATATTTGAAAAGATAAAAATAGATTTTTATCGAAATGAACTAGTTTTGAACTAGAATTATAATTCTATTTATTTTTAAATAAATAAATTGAATTCGAAAAGGGTTTTAAAGGTAACCAAAATTCCAATGATTGCATTGGAGTGGATTTGAATCGAAATTGTCTTCGGAATATTTCGATGTTGGAATTCGGGATTATACAGGTGTTGTTATGGAAATTTGAAAGATATATATTTATATCGTTATTTCCAATACGACATTTGTTAGTCGTAGAATTCGATGTTGAATATAAGCCGATATATTTTCTATTCAGAGCCTTGTATTGAATATCGAATGTGATTTGGGTTTGTCGTGAATGGTGTCTTCACTAACACTGTTCTTGAACCCAGTTGAGAAAAGATTAAATCTTTTTATTTAGATTTAATGAAGTTTACCAATTAAATAATATTTAATTGGAATTGAATTGATATTGATTTTTGGGTTTATCGTGAACAGTGTTTTAAATAACACTCGTTCTTTAACCCGATAATTAATGGAAATGTGATTTGGGTTTGTCGTGAATGGTGTCTTCACTAACACTGTTCTTGAACCCAGTTGAGAAAAGATTAAATCTTTTTATTTAGATTTAATGAAGTTTACCAATTAAATAATATTTAATTGGAATTGAATTGATATTGATTTTTGGGTTTATCGTGAACAGTGTTTTAAATAACACTCGTTCTTTAACCCGATAATTAATGGAAATGTGATTTGGGTTTGTCGTGAATGGTGTCTTCACTAACACTGTTCTTGAACCCAGTTGAGACAAGATTAAATCTTTTTATTTAGATTTAATGAAGTGTACCAATTAAATAACATTTAATTGGAATTGAATCGATATTGATTTTTGGGTTTATCGTGAACAGTGTTTTAAATAACACTTGTTCTTTAACCCGATAATTAATGGGATGTGACTTTGGGTTTATCGTGAACCGTGTTTTAAATGACACTGATTCTTTAACCCAGTCACAGATTAAAACTAAGTGGAGTTTTAATGAATCTTTAATTAGATTGAAAAGATCGAGAATGGAGTATCACCAGTTTTGCTCCAGGCGATAGTTAAATCTTTAACTAGATTTGAATGTGAAATTTAGAAACTAACTGGCGGTTAGCCAAGCAGAATGGTTTTCTGGATATTGATCTGATGTTGGTTTCGGCCTTCGGGGTTAATATTTGGGGAATTATTCTCTTGATTAATTTACGGTTAGTGACTAATGAATTGGAATGAGGCGTATGTTGTGTTTGTGTAACACTTATTTAAAATATACGCGAGTTATTCGGAAAGACCGGGTTTATCCCATTCTGAGTAACTGATACGACGATAAGTCGAAGATGAAGACGATGGTCGAAGACCGGAGGTCTTCACGTCGTTTGGGTAATTACTGATGATCTTGATTGGGCTGTACACCCAAGAAGATGGTAACAGTTAGTGATCGTCCAGACGTACTTGGAGATCGATGGATATGCGGGGTACTAGGTGCCTCCGGTTTCGTTCAGACCCAGAACGAACTTGTAAATGGACTGTGTGTCTGACATCGGATTTCATTCTGTGTGACTGATATCGGTTGCATAGGATGGTTTGCCTGTGTGGCATGCTAAGATGCAAATGATCAAGGCTTCTGTTGAAAAGCAAAGTCTTGTGGTGATGATCAAAGCACGGCCTTTGTGGCGTAGCTTTGTGTAACGTTTACCTCGCGTGTTTCACACCCGGTATGAACCAAAAACGGGAGACGGACCTCAGGGAGGACTTGCGTTTCTTTCTAGCTAGAAGTGGCGTCAGTGGTTTTACACGCCCTGACGAGTTTGACTTATGTGGTTGTTGCGGTTGCGAGGCGCCTCGGTTATATCGGTTTCGGCCGAATGCATTCTGGTCGGCTGACGGACCAGACTTACACCCCATAGGGTGGAGAGACGTATTGTTCAGGCATAATAATCCACTCCGTGTGGACCGGCCCTGACGATCCAAGGCTTGCCTGCGCGCTTGCCTGAGACATGGGCTAGATTGTCTCGAATCGGTTGAGGACTATCTTTTGCCTCGGTTCATAGATGGAAATCCAATTTCCAAATACGTGACTTTGCGATTTTGATTGTATAACCTATATATGGCGACATAGTGGTATGGGGCATTCATGCCGCCTATGATTGATACTTATGATTTGAAATTGTTTTATACACTATGCACTTATAATAGTATCAAACGATTTGTTTTAAACGTATCAAGCATTCTTTGGCTGTTATAAGGGAAAACCCTATCCCCCGGCTTGCGTTGCATTGTGTGATAGGACCTGGGTCTTATAACAGCTTCATTTTTCTTTATTTAGCATTGCGCTGTTTGTTTTATGCACTGGTATTCTTGGGAGGAAACCCGTTCCGTGTTATACGGCGTGGTCCCTTGGTTTACCTAATGTTTTAAAATAAAGATTAATAACTGCTTTAGTTCTCACACCAGTCACATGACTGACCTGGAGTTTATTGTTTTAACCTAAACTCTGGGTGCCCTTATTTTCGACACGGGCAGCTAGTAGTTTTGGTTTTGCAGATTTATTTTCACAGGATCCTGGTTTACAGCTGGAACGATATCCGGAAAGCTTTGTATCCGTATATCTTCTTCTAGTTGTGTATTGTATTATTTTCCGCTGCTATGTATTTAAATGTAATTTAAATCTCTGTTATTTCTGTGTAATATTTATTCATTTATACTCTGTATATTCTTGTAATCTGATGCATTGTTGTGATATACAATGAAATGTTCTTCTGTATGCGTTCTGTTGTGGTTTGTTCTCGAACTATCCGACACTTTCCTTTACAGGGAAGTTGCGGGTCTTCACAGATTTGGGATCGTGAAATCATGTAAGAGCGTCCTATTGTTTGCCTTTCTAAAATACAAAAAGCATTTGGGAGTAGAAAGTCAAAGGCTTTATTTGAAGTCAAATTGCTCGTAGTAAAATTTGCATGATGAAGCTATCATGCTAGATTTACTTACTTGATACGATGTCAGATTACTTTCTAACAAAATATGCACAATGAAATTATCAAGCAAAATTCATTTGCTTGGGTGATAAATTTATATTACTTGAAATATAAGGTTGAGTTTTCTTATAGAGTAAAAACTTCTTGCAACTAAGCTAAGATTTAAAAAAAATAAAAAAGATAGCGCATTGTCACATGCTATGACTTTACCCATATCTAAATGCAACATAAGGATTTCTTGAATGATAGCTTTTATAATATCTAGAGCTGATTAACGATGATATCAACTTGGAGTGAATATCCTGGTTGGTTCATTTTGTAGCTAGATTCATTCGACTGAAAACCACAAAGTAGTTGTGAATTAGCACTTTGGAATGGGTAAATTATACACAGTGCATTAGACACCATTGAACATCAAACAAAGTAAATATGAGGAAAAAAAACTGGAAAAGTATTAGGGTACCTTACATCCATTCAAAGAGTAGCACTAGTGTTGTACTGGGGCCCAAAAACTAACTGCATATTAAAACCCTATGCATAAAACTATATCACCAACTGTTGTAAAAAGAATCCCAAATCTTCCCATAGCCTAGAAAACATGAAAAATGCATATTTAAGAAATTTACCTTGAATAGTTGGCATGTGATTGTGCATCAGTTCGGAATATGGACAGATTTGATGCCACTGAGGATTAGTAAAATGATTTGCAGGCGTTCTTTGCATGTGGCATCAATAAAAGGAAACAAAACGATGGAGGTACTGGTAGAGAATGAAATATGTACCTACGTTGGAACCCTAATCGACAGATGAAAGGCGTTGGTGGCGGTCGTCTGGCTGGAAGGCAACATAGTAAGGAGGGACAGCTGCGATGACAACTGTAGTTAAAGCACGATGATTGGAAGAGGAGTGGAGAAGGAGATGCCGACAGATGAACAGAGAAAAGGAAAACAAAAGGGAAAGTTTATCTTCGTATCGGGTAAGAATGGAGGAGGGCATAAATTGGGGGAATACGGAAGCTTTTTCTCATGTTGGGTGAAAAAAGGTAAAGGAAAAAAAAGGAGAAGAGTATTTCCAAGTTGCTGAAACCCTAAGAGCCGTCAATAACAAAGGCGTTACTCAATCAAGAGCTACAATTGAATCAATGTACACGTGTCAGTAGGTGGATTTTTTGAAGAAAGTGGAACGGAAAGGTCATTGTGTATATATTGTGCTTTCATATAATATAGTAGATAAATAATCGTAGCCTCAGCCCTTAACAACCAGGAAATGACAAAAATAGTGTAGGCAGCATGGCTAAGTGGGTAGATCCCTATTAGGGTGTATTATCACCTATCTAGAGAAATTCATTTCATTCTTTATTCTATTCGATGTTGTCCCATTTGGGAAAATGGTTGCTGATCCCACCCCTTGGTGATATACATTCGATACACTCAAGCGAAATGAGTGGCCGATCATTCGTGGCCAGATTACAAGATGTTCTTGTTGAACCCAGTGTATTCTGCTCTAGAGATACACTATCGGAAGGTGGTTTCATACCTTGTCATAGTTGGAAGTTCATTACCCAATAAGTGCTCATGGTTTTGATTGTATATTATGTATGTGGAGCATGAGATGAAAGCGTTCCATTAGATTTCTAATTATTTGTTTTAGACACTATTATAATATCAAAAGAGTTTTGATATAAAGATTATCGTTTTCTTTCAAAAAGGATTTGAAAGTTCAATTATTTTTTTTGGATTCTCATAAGGGAAAACCCATTCCGTGTTATATGGTGTGGTCTTATGAGATATAGCTTAATTTTTCAAACTGTTTTAAATTGTTTACTCATACCAGTCCCATGACCGACCCAGAGTTTATTTTGTTTTGTTTTACCTAAACTCTTGGGTGCCCAAATTTGTATGGGCAGTCAAGTAGTTCAGGATTTTATAGATCTTTCTAAAGGAGCTTGGAGCAGGAGGCTTCAGTGTTAGATATATAATATTTTTATTTCCGTTGTGTTGTAAGTGTTGTACTATGATAATTGTATGTTATACAGTAAAATTTTTGTACTTTAAAAGTTATGATATATTATTATTTTTTTCGTTGCGATATGAGATTCTGTATTGTTATTTTTGTTCTTCTTCTACCTTTTTCTTCTGAAAAAATGATTCGTATTTCTGTGATATTTGGGTTGGGCGTGTGATGTATGTAGTCAACTCAGATAGTACGGATTTGCGGGCCATTACCATTTGTGTCGGATCTTAGTTTGAGCGAATACCTAGGCTTTGGTGGGGTTGTGCTCATTTGAGATAGGGTCAGTAGTACCCTAGAATGAGTTGAGTGTATATATATACGAGAGAGCGTATTTGTAAGTTGATATAAAAAAAATTATATCACTACAACAAAAACATCATATTACAACTTTAATTTTACAACTGTGCGAAATGCACAGTTGTAATAAATACTTTTTTAAACTGTGCAAAACGCACTGTTGTAATAAATGTTTTTTACAACTGTGAAAAAATCACTGTTGTAATAAACATATATATCACAACTTTTCTTTTTTGTCTGTTGTAATAACTAATATATACTAATTAATTTATGATAATAAATAGTTAAATTAGAAAGTTGTTTAAACTTATTTTTAGTAACTTTTTTTTATTTCTTGTATTAGAGACCTATTAAATATTAATAACAACTTATATTTAATAATTAGTAATATTAACATTTAAGAATAATTCATATTCAATAATAAATTTACAAATTAATACCAATTACTATTAATTACTATTAGATTAGATAAAAAGCGCTTAATTGATGATTAATAAATAATGGTTACTTTTTAAAAATTACTATTAAATATTTAATAGTATATAATCAATAACATTTACATAATAATTAACTTTTAATAGTTGGAATTCAATTATAACTTTGAAGAAATAGGTAATAATTAATAATAACTAATAATAAATAATAACGACTAAATAATAAATAATTTTAATTATGCAATAGTGAATGAATAAGTAATAATGACTTAATAATAAACAATTTTAATTATTTAGTAATAATCATGATTAATATTAAATAATTAATAATTGGTAAATAATCACTGACAATTTTAAACCATTTATATGTAATTAATAATTTGGTTTAATATCAATTATTAGAATTAGTATTTAATAATTATCAACAACTATTTAATAATGACTAACAAGAATTTTTAACAACTATTTAATTTTTGCTATTGCAAACATTTATTAACTGCTATTATGTTATGACAATTTTCAAGTAAACATTGTTAACTACAAGGAGTAATCATCAATATAACATAACACGTTAGAGTTTTAAATAAGGCCAAAAGGTGGACTTCACCTCTACTGCTTTGAACAGGGAACAAATATCAAAGGCTGACCGCCCAGATCTAAAATTTTCGTTTTGGCTCCATCGCGAATATTTGGCTCCAAAGTAAAATTTTCGTTTTGGCTCCATCAGGCCTTTTTCGTTTTCATGGTAACACAATTTTAGAAATAATTTTATCTTCTTAAACTATAAACCTACCCACGCCACCTATTATTCTCTCTCTCCGTCATCTCGTTCTTTCTTTTCTTCACAAAATAAATCGGTGATCTGGTAGTGCAATCGAAGACAAGTTGGAGATTTCAGGTTTGGATTCGGGTATTATTGGTCGCACAGCAGATCTATGATTTCAGGTTGAAGATTTCAGGTCGGAGATGCGAGAGTCACCGGAGTTCCTGGCGTCGCAGGCATCGAAACCAATCTCTGGTATGATTGGTTGCTGCTCTCTTAAGTGAAGTTCTCGAATTCCAGTTGCAAGCTCTTCTTTGATTGATCGTTGAAATGAATCCAAGTTTACACCTTTTTCTGGTATGAATTATAATTTCGAAATTTGCTTTTATTTGTTAGAACTTGGATGGGTTGAAACCAGTTATGAATCGGTGTATTTGTAGGATTAAAAAACCTAAATATTTGCTCTAATTTCGTTATTGGCTTGGTCTGATTTAGTTTGATATATGCGAAATTTTTGGGGCTTCTGAAATCAACTGCTTTGAATTTGTGAACTTTTGAAATATTCAAACTTAGGTGAGAATACAGTTTAAATTCCCATCCAATGGCAAGAATGGTTGATTTTGGTTATTTTACGCAAACTAATATAGATAGCTTGGTGCTTATAAGCTATGGCGTATTTCTGGGTTGGTTAGTAATAGTCAGAAACATCCATGAAAATCAAGCAAAAAGAATTGGAAATTTGATTCAATTGAAATAATTGAAACTGTAACCAATAATCAATGAATGACCTACACAACAGTGCACTGCAAACAAAGAATGAATACAGACACAATAGCTCACACACTTGCTCATATAGGATAGTAATTTTTTAAACATGTGAACTCTGTGTTTTCTAATAAATGAATAAAAGACTTCAAAGTTACTTATATGCACAGTTAGACTGCTTCCCTACATTACTTTGTCAAGTATAAACTGAGAGAGGGGACCTTGATACATGACTAAAGATCTCAGTTAAAATTTTTCTTATGGATTGTTAATCCTATTTCTTCGTGTATTTGTAAAATATTTTCTTGCAAGATGCACTTGTATTTCTAGCTCATCCATTTATGTTTTTATTGTTGCAGCATGTTCACTGAAACCTGTAGGAGGCTTCAAATAATGAAAGGTTCAGATGCAATCGGACTTGGTATACCTTAGTTTATTTCTCGTTTATCGTGCTTCATGTATTTTGGAGAGGTACAACATAAATTAAGCTTTTATGTATCATTCTTGTCAAAAGATTCTAGTTATATCTGTCAAGATACATATGCATATGCTTATTGATGCCTTTCATAATAACACTTAGTGGGCATTACCTTTTCCTGTCTCTTCACCCACTAGTTTATGTCAATTCCCCTTTCTTCCTCATCGCATTCCGCTCTTCTTTATCCTAGTCGATAATGTTTTGTACTAAACATCATGAAGGAATCCACACACAACAAATTGTTGCACCATAGCAAACAGATTTTAATGCGAACATTTTAACGTCTTTACATTCATAATTCTTCTCCATTACTCTATAACATTTGTTATTCTAATAACTATTTGTTTGCCATTTTAGCTCCAAGGGCAAGCGAGAAGAGCAAGAACCAAACCTGACCACCATTCTCGTGCTTTTAAGAGACGTCCGAAGCCAAATGGTTAGAAGGGTTATTGAAAATTGTGTTGCTAGTATATTCCTTGGCTTCTTGTCCATGTGGATTCAGAAAGATTTTGGAATATGGTTGAGAATTCTGAAAGCAAGATGTCAGCTTCTAATGTATGAAATGTTGTCTAAAACTTATTGTTTGTAATACGGAATATTTGAGTATTTTAATAAATTAGTTTGCAAATAACTGTAATATCGGATTTGCGTATGGAGTATTGCTATATTTAGTGTATTGCTCTTTTCAGTTGCAAAAGATGTTTATTTTTTTCAAAACCCAAATGTCAATCACAACGGTGCATAACAGTTGTAGTAGATTTTATTACAACAGTGCATAACTGTTGTAATAAAGTTTATTACAACAGCGGAAAAAAGTTGTTAAATATACATATTACAACGGTGTTGCAACAGTGCAAAAAAGTTGTAAAAGATATTAGTCTATTACAACTCCTTAATACACGACGGTTTTCCCACTATTGTAAAATGTATTTTACAACAGTGTTCCACCGTTGTAATAGGGTCATTTTGTTGTAGTGTATTGTGTTGGCTAGTATGTTGGGTGGTTTATGAATTCAGATCGAATCGTGGGCCACCACGAAATCGATAGGAATTTATAAACACTTGAACAGAGAAATTTGACACAATAATGTTTTAAAGTGGGTAGATGAAATAGTTTTACTCGAAACTATATTTTGATATAAAAGGAGTAATTTTCTGAAATTACTATATTAGATGGATTAGTTGGTTGTTATTATTATAATCAATTGATATTATAAAAATTGAAATGGTTATATATAACCAAGTATAATTTGTATAAAAGTGAAATATACAAATGAGATAAACTAAAATTGAATTCAAACCAGAATTTAAAATTTAAAATCCTGGAAAGTTGGAAAATATTTTCTGATGTATATTAAAATAATATAGTTTTGTTCTGAAAGGAGTTTTGATTTAAAATCATTTTTATGGATTTTGAAAATGGTAAAGCACTGAACTCACTTTAGCCATTGGAAAATAGTTCTAATGATGACTGCAGCAACATCAGTGTTTATTTTCAAGTTTCTAAGTGACGAGTCGCTACCTTAGAAAAGTTTTGATGAAAATTTGTTTGAAAGAGAACAAGTTCATTTGAAAATTCAAATATTTTGAATTTGAGATAGAAATAAATATATGTATATATTTATGTGATTTCAAAGGATTTGAAATGAAAACCCCATATTTGAATTTTGGAATTTAAATTTAACTCAAGCAATTTTAATGGATTGAAGTAAATAAATTATTTAGAATCAAGTTGAAGGAAATTGAATAAATATGAATGGAATATGAACGGGATGTGAATAGAGATGTAAATCATTCAGATTAAATGAATGAAAACCAAAAGTTTTGGTAGAACTAAAATTTGTTGAGATATGAAGAGTTGAGTTTCAATATAAATGAGTTTTTGAAAAATTAATGGGTTTTCCTACCTTAGTAATTTCGGGGACGAAATTCTTTTAAAGGGGGAAGAATGTAACGACCCGGATTTTTGGTCGGTTAATTTTAAATATTTAATATGGTTTTAAATATTTAGTTGATAATATAAATTAATTTTTTATATTGAGTTATCGATTTAATAATCGAAATACGATTTATTTCGATTATATAAAATCATCGTAATACGAAAATGAATTTAATTGAATCCAAGATTTAAATTTGAATTGAAAATAGTTCAGATAATCAATACAAACTTCTTTTTGAATTAGAATAATAATATTAATTTATTTTCGAAGAATTAATTGTATTGAATTTAATTTAGATCGATTTAAATTCATATCTTCCCCATATGATCGAATAGGGCTTCGAACCTTGTCCCAATGTGTTCAGAATAGTGTTATAACGCTAGAAATGCTGATCTTTGTGTTCAAAAAGGAGTTCGGAAAACACGTGTTATACCCAGTGCCAAAGGCTCCCGTACTCAAGCGCGAGAGGACTTCCCAGGTCAGTCTCCCGTCCCGGTACTATTCTCACGCCTTTCCGGGCTCTAGGGGTGGTCGATTAGTGCGCACAGCCTTTCCCTCACATATGTGAAGAGGCCGGGACTCGAACCTGCGCGCTCTAGATTACCAGCCGGGTAACCTTACCGGTTCTAATTTAAAATAAATAAAATAAATTTATTATAAAACCTTTCCTTCCCTACTAAGCTAATTAACCAAGTACTCTGTAAACCTATCACTTATGATGTAACAACACATATGTAAATTCCTTAGCTCCTAAGCTTCTTCATCTATAAAACCACTGCCACCACTTTAATTCTTTTCAGTAGTTTGAGCTTCAGAATCAAATGGGTAAATCGACCGTCTACATGGATTAAAACCCATATGTTCCTATTTAAATCCCTCATAAAGCAAGCAAAATAAAAGAACCACTTTCCTCTATTTGTTTTCGGAAATTCGAGCTTACTAGAAACCAAATCAAAGCTTCGAATGAAAATATGAATTGCTGTGACTGCTTCAAATCAAAACGAAAATCAAATCCCTAACCAGAAAAAAACGAATCGAGTTTGATTCCTTAGGTATAAGACCTAATCTCGAGTGCAAACAATCGCAGAACATAATTGGAACAAGAATTTATGCTAGGCATTCTAGGTTTGCGCGAACAAATGGGTCGAGTGAAATCAAGTAGGCGCTATGGGTGTTTCGAACTGGAGCATGGATTGTCTTACATCATAGGCGACTTGACTGAAGCGTCGCAATTGGATTTTTCTAGAGTACGAGAAGTTGACTGTAACGTGAACAAGGTGCGTGTACTGTTTATTAAGTGAAAGGGGGAATTACCGTGATTTTGGGAAAACAATCGCGGTGAAAAAGTTTTAGTGAGGAAAAAAATGTTGTGACCCTATACTAACTCATGGAAGAGCCTGGAAGTTGAGAAATTGGAGATAATGTCGAGATTTTGGGGTGAACTGAGAGGATCAGAAATTGAACAACGTGAGCTCGGAGATCATATAAATTGTAATGACCTGGGTTTTTGCGATCCTGGATATCGGCATACAACGCTATGTCGACTATTCAAGCATCAGAAACACCGGATAGTCCATGAAAGAAATTATAGGGTGAGGATAGATAAGATAGAAACTTAGAATAGAAGAAGAAGAACACACAACATCAGAGTAACACGAATCTCACAGCGGAACGAATAAAATATAACATAACTTTGAAATAAAAGATTTTACTTGAATATACATATCATTATCAAAGTACAGCACTTACAACACAGCGGAATTAAACAATAGCTATATAAACGCCGTTGAAGCCTCCTGCTTCAGCTTTCCAAGTATATCTGTAAAATCCCAACTACTTGACTGACCGTACAAAATTGGGCACCCAAGAGTTTAGGGAAAACAAAACAAAATAAACTTTGGGTCAGTCATGGGACTGGTGTGAGTAAAACAGTTTAAAACAGTTTGAGCAACAAAACGATATCTCATAAGACCACGCCGTATAACGGAACAGGTTTTTCCCTTATGAGAATCCAAAACATTTTGATTTAACTTTCAAATCATTTTGAAAGAAACGATAATCTTTATATCAAAACTCATTGATATTATAATAGTATCTATCAACCACAATATAATAATCATCTTGCAGAACGCTTTCATCTCACGTTCCACATATATAGTATACAATCAAAACTTATTGGGTAATGGATTTCCATCTATGACAAGGTATGGAACCACCTTCTGATAGTGTACCTCTAGAGAGGAATACACTGGGTTCAACAAGAACATCTTGCAACCCGGCCACACATGACCGACCACTCATTTCACTAGAGTGTATCGAATGTACATCACTAACGGTTGGGATCAGCAACCGTTTCCCGAATGGGACAACATCGACAACAGATTATAGAATGAAATGAATATCTCTAGATAGGTGATAATACACCCTACTTGGCAGCTAACCACTTAGCCATGCTGCTTGCCCGATTTTTGTCATTTCTCGGTTGTGAGGCTAGAGGCAACGCTTATCTCTGAAAAATCACACTTTATTCACTTTGAATGTCACATCGTCATACCCGCCAAATCACAAATTGATTTCCCAAAAAATACAACGAGTATACAGCTAAGAAAAACGAATTCCTCCACCACCAAACGTATATATGTTTGAAGAGATCAACTTATGCAATCTATTAAATATATTCTGTCAGACATTCTTCCATACAGGTCGTCCTGGGACTGGACAAACCGAAGGCACTATTCTGTAAATAGGACAGCCCTTGCATAACTCCGTCTTCAATTATCTTCATCATATTTGATCGCAATGCTAACGCCCATACAGAGTGGTTTTCAGGTATTGAATCTGACCCCGGTCCCTCCGTATTGACATCGGAAAAAGGGTCAAAGACTTCGATAGTCGGTGAGTTAACTATCAAAGAAAAACACGTGTGCAAACAACGGTATCATTTCCAGATGGAAATTCTATCGATCAATCATCAATCAACATTTATTCATTGCCCCATTTCTCGTTTCCATATATTCATCAAATCCTTATTTTCTAATTTTAGAAAATATACGTTATTAATTTTGGAAAACGTTTCCATTTCTTGTTTTCTATATTAGAAAATATTCTTGATTCTTATTTGGAAAACATTTCCAAAACTCATTTATATGGATTCCAAACTAACGTTGTATAAAACATCGTTACGACGGCTCAATCCATTAATCGCTTATTACTTAACTGCATTTCTAACTAACTCCTCGCCATCGAACCTTAACTATTTCTTAGTTAAGTAAGGAAGTCAATCAAGTTGGGGTATAATACCTCTCAAACCTTAACTGAACAACGTTCTTAACCTTGCAATGGACAAAGCTCACCGCACCAATTTCTACAATCATTTGCTTAAGAAAATTCTCGGATTTAGATTGTGAATCCACTTCTTTTATGAAAAACCTTTATTATAACGATAACGTTATAATCGCTACTTTCGAAATACCTAACTTCAAATATAACTCTTATTCTTTACTTTGAATAAATAAAAAAACACCTAATTTATAAATAAATAAATCTTGATTTTAAAACTAGAAAGTATAAGTACTTTCCCGAATTCGATATAATCGAATTCAATGATTAACTCTCTTCGAATAACTAATATTCGATTAACTCACTTCGAATAACTAATATTCGATAATCTCTCTTTGAATAACTAATATTCAAAAATCTTTCTTTAAATACTATAATTGATAACTCTTTTCTTCGAATAAACTATATTCGATAATTCCTTTCAATTAACTCTACTCGAATAACTAATATTCGATTAACTATAATTCGATTAACTCTATTACGATTAACTTTAATTCAATTACTCTAATTCGATTAACTCTAATCGATTAACTCTAATATGATTAACTCCACTCGATTAACTCCTATCAATTAATTCTAATTCGATTAACTCTGATCGACTAATTCTAATTGATTAGCTCTAACTCTAGTCGATTAATTCTAACTCTAATCGATTAATTGTAATTCTAATCGATTAACACTAACTCACTCATTTTGATTAACACATTTTGATTAACTCCTTTTATTTACTCTACATCCATATTTAGTTTCAAATATCGATGTTGAAATCGATTCTTACTTCTCTATATAAGTCATGTCTTATATATTCTATTTATCAAACGATAAACATTTTATTTAATTTATAAAACCTTATTTATAAATTAATCTTCTTACTTTATCTGTTAAAACAAAATTCTCTTAAATATTCACTTTAAATTCATATTCTGTTATACCCGTGTGCGAAGCACCGGTCTAAACCTTCCTAGTGTAAAATTCTCTTTTTATACAACTCTATTCATTTTTCAAGTATTTCCTTTTTTAACCAATTTATTTCTAAATAAACATTTCCTTTATAATTCTATTTATTTTCTAAATAAATAATTCTTTTCAGTTCTATTTATTTTCTAAATAAATATTTCCATTTATAATCTATTTGTAAATGTTTTACAAATACTTCCTTTTCTAAAATTCTTTTTGTAAATGGTTTACAAATATTCCCTTTTCTATTTGTTTCACAAATGTTTCCTTTAATAACTTTATTTATTTTCTAAATAAATATTTCTTTTATCTTTATTTATTTTCTAAGTAAATATTTCTTTTTTCTATTTGTTTTCACAAATATTTCTTTTTCTATTTGTTTTCACAAATATTTCTTTTTCTATTTGTTTGATTTTATAATTATTTTCTTTTATAAAATCCTTATTCCTTTTATATATAAAATCCATTGATTTTATATAAATAATTCATTTTCAAAAATACACTTTGAAAATCCCCTTTTCTACATCCCAGTATTTCTTACGGTATTTAAAATACCAAACAACAATGATCGATATCATTCAACACACGTAATCAACATAGATTATATATCACATCATATATTACAATATATGAAAAACAGTAAAATAAATGTAGAGGAATCCAGTTGGATTACTTCAGCCTGTTTCCCTGCATCACAAATCATAAACAATATAATTAACATCAACTTCATTTCACTATGAAATATTCTGATAAACAGAATCAATATTTGATTAACGATTTATATATATATCGTTATTTATAATTTCAACCAATACATAAGCAATTCAACCAAACAGTTAATACACAGAAATCAATCATCATTTATCAGTTCTAAATATACGTTATAAAAATATGAACTGATAGAGTTGGTGAGTTTTACTCACATTGGTCAGTTATCGTTATATAACGATAACCATCGCTTGATTCAGACAGACAATTTATTTTGCAATGAATTGTAATTGGCTCCAATTCAATCCCAGTCAGTTCCATTGTGTAGGTGTCGTCTGTACGATCCTAACGGATCTTGTTTTGCTGGATTCTGATACCATATGACAAAGTTATACGTTATACAAGCTTTTAAACAACTTAAATTAAATAACTTAAACTATTTTTCTTAATTGGGCCTTTACCATTTTTCCCTCAGCCCAACTATCCTCTTTAGCCCAAACCCGCATCTACTACTTCTTCTTCTTCCCAACATAAACGAACCTGACTCAAGAAAAACAACCATAGCCACATTTCCTTAATCCAACTTCCTCCCTCTTCACTTCCTTTAAAAACAAACAAAAATCACCAATATTCATTTCATCCCATCTTCTTTCAACCCATACCAGATTTATTCAGTTCGAACTCTCTCGGTCGATGGCGCACCGCAATCCCAATGATTGGAACCTTCATCTCCGATGTCAACAGATGAGCCTTGAAACGACGGTCCCCCCTATCACCTCGATTTCACCTCCGGCTAACCCTAGCCTCCACCAACGCATGCCCTAAATAGACTGTACAACTTTGGGGTTTTAGGAATTCTCATCGAACGCATTCAAACGGGCATTAACTTGAAGCTCTTCTCTTCCCGATTCCATATATACTAGTTTTATAATTTATGGGATTTGATTCCTATTTCTTTTGATTTATTGAATCACGATTTCTTTTGTTTCTAGAGATAAGCAACTGGCGGCTTGAAATTTGATCGTGGAATGTATTAGACCTAGGTTAGAGAATTATAGGATATATTTATAGGATTTTTATTAGTTATTATATTCAGTTATAATCAACCGTTATATGTATTTATTGTTTAAAAATTCCTATAATCACATACGATACCCAAAAATCACGAAACTGGACATGCAACTATAGTTCGACATTACGGACCCAACGAAACTGGTTTTGTCGAATTCCAACTCCGTTTGCTCACACAGCGTATTTTTAACCGTCGAAATACTGACTGTTTTTCACATTAAAAATCCATACGGCCACATAGTGACCCCAAAAATCACGAAACTTGAAATCTAACAATAATTTGACATTGCGGATCCAACAAATTTAGTTTCGTCGAAAACGAAGGTCATTTGCAAAACTGGCTATTTTTAAAGCTCTAAATAACCCATTTAAATATATAAATATGTTTAAAAATAATTAAATTAAATATTTAAAAATAATTAAATTAAATATTTAAAAATAAATATTATCGTATATATCCACACTAGAATATCATACAACTCCAATTGGATTTATAACTCGGTATTTCAAAATTCCTAGTTATATTGATATTCGATTTATATACAAAATCCTTTTATAATATAAATATATATTTAAAAATTTCAAAGAAATTCCATAGCGACTTTTCTAAAATTTGATTCGAATATAAATCAAAATCTACACAATGAAATCCCGATTTTTCTCTTCCACTAGAAAAATATACTTCCCCAGCTCTGAACGTTTTTTTGTTTCACCGAAATCCAACTTAAAACGGACCCTGTATATTCAGTTGAAGTTCAAATCGCTAAATAGCGAACTACCATGCCATTTCGAGCTCGATTATAATTATAATATAATTTATACATTCAACTGTCGTTTAGAGAATATATTTGTTCATATAATTCAACTCTAAACTGAATTAAATATTTTGAATTGTCCAGTTCACATTATATTGTCAATTCACTATTCTCAAATATGTCAAAAATTAATATATTACTCTATTATTTAATTTTATTAAATATTCACTATTATTTAATTAAACAATGATTTAATTCCCTAAATCACTATTTAAATAATTAAATAAATTAATTATTATATCTCTGAAAATACGGGTCGTTACATAAATGGTGTGAACTGGAGTTTGATTGAGCTAGTGTGGTGATCATCTAGGAAGGTTTTGTGGGTTTTGACACTTAGTAACATCGCGTTTTGAACTTGGGTAGTTTATTGGGAACAACCAGTTTGAATTTAAGAAGAAAGTTATGTACAAGGTGGGTTCGAACTGTTTAGGTGAAGCAGTGAAGAAGGCTTGGCTATGGTTTCGGTTAACTATAAGGAAGGAGATTGTTTATTACAGGGTATTAAGGTAATATCTTTTTTTAAATTTGATTAATATATCATTTTAAAATATTAGTACTCTGTTGGAATGAAATGTCATTTTTAGTTAATTTGAATTTAGAAACTAAAAGCAAAATTTTAGTTAGAGTATTATTATATAAATTTTAAATTAGAAGAGTGAAATATTTGAAACATAAAATCATTAGCTGTTCAAAACTAGGAAGTGTAGAATAGAAAAATTAAATTTTTATACAAGACCTTGTTAACGAAAATTCATTAGCTCACATATAAAATTCGGATTTTTGCTTAGGCGAGGATAAATCGAAAGGAATCTTTCATGAGGAGTTCAGAGCCTCAAAAATCGATGAAAAGAAATTGGAATTAGTACAAGTGCAAAATGAAATCCCGGTGAGTAAACTCACTTTCTGGATTCATTATAATTTATTATAATTAATATTTATTTAATATAATATATTGTTTGTTGGTTGTTTGGATGCACTAAAATATTTTTGTGGTTATAATATATGTGTGTATATATATATATAAATGTATTAGTTATTTAGGCTTGGTGTTTGTGGCTATTATATATACGTATATATATTAGTGGTTGGATATTTTCCGCGGTGCCATTAGCGGATGCGCACAGTATCATTAGCGGATGACCCTATGCGCCCCACGCTGTGATAGTGGATGACCTTCTACACCACGATATCCTGCCTCAAAGCTGGATGGGTATTATTTATGTTGGATAACGTTTGTGGATGCAGGAAAATAGGTTGGAGGGATCCGACTGGATTCCTCGAAAAAATTATTAACTGTTTGTTTTCATATATATTATCAAATATGATGTGTTAGAAAATCTATGTTTGATAACTGGAGGTTTTTAATTGATTGAATATCACTAGGCCTAAAATGTTGATATATAAAAATATCATGAAAAGGATATTTGACATTTAAAAAGGGAATTTAAAATTAGAATTTTTAATGAGCTATAGAAATATTAACTTGTTTTTAATAAATAAAACAAGTATTGAATTTGCTAATGATGTTTATAAATTAAAATATACATGAAATTGAAGTGATTAATTTATATACGATGTTTATAAATTAAATAATATAGGAAATTGAAGTAAATTTATAAATGGTGTTTATAAATAAAATGGAATGATTTTTCATTAGATAATCAAGGAATTGAAATGAATTTATAAACAGTGTTTATAAAAAAAGTGGAAAAATTATCATTTGATAATTTAAATATTTAAATTCAAATTTGAATTTAAAAATAGAAATGAGGAATCGTTTCAAAGAAGTAAAGGATGAAATTTATTCTGATGTCCAGAATGTAAATTGGACTGAAAATAAATCCATATGGATTTATGATTTGAATTTGATTAGATCAAATTTATTTAAATAAAATATTTTTCAGAAAAGATATTGGAATCTATTAGGTAGAACTAAAAATTAAGTATGAAAATAAATTCTGTGTTATATATATATAAGTTATAATAAATAGAATATTCCAAAATTAGATTTTGATTTTCACAGATTTTTGAAATGGAACTTATTTTATTATACAAAAAAAGAAGTTGGATTTATAAATCTAGTGAAATAAATTATCATTAGATAATTTAGAGGTTTAAATTCAAGAATGAATTGAAAATAGAATTTGAAATGGAATCGAAATGGAAACTTGTTTTAAATTATAAAACAAGGAAGTAAATTTATAAACAACGTTTATAAATTAAGGAAAATAAATTATCATCTGATAGTTTAGACATTTAAATTCATATATGAATTTAACCGTGAATTGGAAATTGTTTCAGAAAGGGAACGACGCATTTTATTTCGATATTCGGAATATAAAAATGAATTAAGATAAGTCTAAGGAATTATATTAGGAATTCGATTTCATCGAATTTTATAAAGTAATTTATTCCTTAAGGAATTGGAAATTAATATTAAAAACGGAGTTGTGATTGAATTTATATTTAAGTGCTAAAACAATCGATGACTAGGGATAATCAAAGTACTGAAGTTTGATTGGTAAAATTGTATTAATATATATATTAAAATATATTAGAATAGGGTTTAAATTTATTTATTAACGAAGTTTAATGTTTATATTTAAATATATTTAAAACAAGCCCGCCGCGGCGCGGTAGTTCATGAATTGGCGTTTTGAACTTCAATTGAATATATAGAACTCATTTCAAGTCGGAATTCTTTGAAACAGGAATTAATCAGAACCGATTTGATAATAGTTTTCTAATGGAAGAGAGAAACCCGGATTTCGTCGTATAGATTTTGCGTTATATCAAAATCAATTTTTCAGAAAAACAGCACCATAACCATTATAAAACCATAACAGGTTATTTAAATAAAATAAAGGATTTTAAGTAAATAAAAAATCTGAATTTCCATTAGAAAAATCTAGACTTGAGTTGTAAAATAAATATGAACTCAAGTTGTGTAAATGAAATGATTTTTGAAACAAAAATCATATTTTTAATTGTTGAATATAATTAACTAGTTTGAAGAAAAATTAGTTAATGGAATTTTAAATCGAAATTGGACTTTGGATCAGAAAAGGGGTTTGTGTATTCATATTCGAAATCGAATATGAAACTTGAATTAGAAATGGCATTCGATTGTTATATATATATATATATATATATATATATATATATATATATATTTGAACGTGATATGTTCAAATAAAAATCGAAATAGGCAAAAGAGCTAATTAAAGAATAAATTAGTGAATTGAGTTAAAATGGATTGATTGAGTTGGAATAAATTAAGAACGGACGTATATGAGTTAGACAAACATGGGATGAAGTTTATGAAGATTATAATTTGTGTGCCTGACAAAAAAGTACATGTTTAAATTCCATATGAGATTTTATGCGCCGAATCGGCAAGCCGCTTGGCTTTTTGATTTTCTTTTTGAATGAAAAGGGCCCAGAGAGGCGTTTTATAGTTGTACCGGGTGACCCGTACAAAGGAGGTTGTGGAAAAAATTTCCAAAAAATTAAAGAGTTAGAATATTTTTAAGGAAATTGGATAACTAGAAAATCAATATATCAATATATATTGAATTCGATAAGGAAACAAATTTAAAACAAAATATTGTAAACAAAAAAAGGGAAATCTATAAATTAGATTTGTTAAAAATACAAAGAAAACCGTATACATGTTTTTAAAATAAATAATTGGTTTTTATGGTGTTGTTTTATTCGAGGTAAGTGGTCTTGTCTGTTTTGAAGTTAAGGATGTTTTCAATCAAGGTCTGAGAGGTAGCTATACCCCCAACTTGAGTGATTTCATTATTAACCGATAAATAACAAGATTCAGTCTCAGAGATAAATGTATGAAGAAATTTGGTTGAATGAAATGTTTTGGGTTGTTGTAATGACGTTTTACACAACATTCGTTTTAACCCAAGTAAGTGGAATTTTGGAAATATAATAATAAATATTTCCTGAGTATAGAAATGAATGGTCGTGAAAGAGATAAGTAATTGGAATGTTTCCAATTATAAATAGAAGCTATTTTCTATGTAAAGAAAATAAAAGGGGTCGATCTATGGAAGTGTTTTTCCTAATAGTGTAAGAGGCCAAGATGGTTGTCGAAAATATCATGTTAACGAATATTGATAAGAAAATGGAGAAGTGATTTAATTAATAAAATATTAATTAAGGGCACAGTGATTGTTTGATGTTATGAATGCATGTTTGTTTTCTTAGATAGTTAGATAACCGACTATCGAAGTATTTGCCAATATCGTTGTTGATATGGAGAGCCCTGTTGGATTATTATCCGAGAACCACTCTTTATTGGCATTAGCGTTGCGTATTAGATTATATGAAGATAATCAAAGATGGAGTAAAGTGCAAGGACTTTTCTATTAATCATAGGTAGAAACTGCCTAAGTTGGATTAATGGAATTGTGCCTTCGGTTTCGTTCAGTCCCAGAATGAACGTATATGGACGAATGTCTGAAAGAGTATTTCCAATGATCACATACGTTGGTCTGTATAAATATGTATGGTGGTAGAGAATTTACTCTCTTAGTTTAATATCCAGAATATATTTGTGTAAATCAATTAATGATTAACGGATCTGACAATGTGGCATTCAAAGTTAATGTGTTATCAATGAATGATAAGTAATCGTAGCCTTAGGCCTCAACAATCGAGGAATGAAAAAATCGGGCAGGCAGCATGGCTAAGTGGGTAGCTCCCAATTAGGGTGTATTATCACCTATCTAGAGAAATTCATTTCATTCTTTATTCTATTCGACGCTGTCCCATTCGGGAAAACGGTTGCTGATCCCAACCGTTGGTGATATACATTTGATACACTCAAGCGAAATGAGTGGTCGGTCATATGTGGCCGGGTTATAAGATGTTCTTGTTGAACCCAGTGTATTCTCCTCTAGAGATACGCTATCGAAAGGTGGTTCCATACCTAGTCATAGTTGGAAGTTCATTACCCAATAAGTGCTCGCGGTTTTGATTGTATATTATGTATGTGAAGCGTGAGATGAAACGTTCCACTACATTTCTAATTATTTGATTTAGACACTATTATAATATCGAAAGAGTTTTGATATAAAGATTATTGTTTTCTTTCAAAAAGGATTTGAAAGTTAAATTAATTTTTTTTGATTCTCATAAGGGAAAAACCCGTTCCGTGTTATATGACGTGGTCTTATGAGATATGGTGTATTTTCTCAAACTGTTTTAAATTGTTTACTCATACCAGTCCCATGACTGACCCAGAGTTTATTTTGTTTTGTTTTACCTAAACTCTTGGGTGCCCAAATTTGTACGGCAGTCAAGTAGTTCAGGATTTTACAGATCTATCTAAAGGAGCTTGGAGCAGGAGGCTTCAGTGTTAGATATATAGTATTTTTATTTCCGCTGTATTGTAAGTGTTGTACTCTAATAATTGTATGTTATACAGTGAAAATTTTGTACTTCAAATGTTATGATATATTATATTTTGTTCCGCTGCGATGTGAAATTCTATGTTGTTATTTCTGTTCTTCTTCTACCTATTTCTTCTAAAAAAAATAATTCGTATTTCTATGATATTTGGGTTGGACGTGTAATGGATGTAGTCAACTCAAATAGTACAGATTTGTGGGCCATTACACTGGGTTATTGATAATATAATAAGATTTTGAAGTAGAGAATTCAAGCACGATATCTACAAGTATCTTCATTTTATGATACTTAGCCCTAGCACGGGAGCTCCATGATTCATCTAATTAGATATTGGAAGTGTTATGCTGAACTAGTTAGCCTTGTTCATCATTGATAGAATTTTCGCCATTTTTATTGAAGTCCTGTTGTAGTCGACTCATAAACTATGTTTTGGCTGTTTTCATTAATATTCGTTGCATTATATGGAGAAATGAGATGTTGTTCATTCAGTAAAACATTGGACTAGATAATAGGGTTAGAAGTATCAGACTTTTGAGTTTGATTTGAACTTGTGCTTATGCTATGTAAATTTATGGTTGGTTGTATTATAATCTTGATGTAATGAATACTAATAGCATCTTGAGTCATGTAGTCCATTATGGGGAAGACTTCAACATTTCGATCATTTATATTTTGAGAAGAGTCTGCCTCTATATGCGCATTACTTGATGATATGTTGTTATTATTGACATGAACCCATTGTGAAAACCCGTAACTTCCCTGGTCAGGAAAGCGCGGATAGTTCGAGAACAAGCCACAACAGAACGCAGACGGAAGAACATTTCATTGTATATTACAACAATGCATCAGATTACAAGAATATACAGATCATAAATAAATATTACACAGAAACATCAGAGATTTAAATTATTTAAATACATCGCAGCGGAAAATAATACAATACACAACTAGAAGAGATATACGGATACAAAGCTTTCCGGATATCATTCCAGCTGTAAACCAGGATCCTGTGAATATAAATCTGCAAAACCAAAACTACTAGCTGCCCGTGTCAAAATAGGGGCACCCAGAGTTTAGTTTAAACAATAAACTCCAGGTCAGTCATGTGACTGGTGTGAGAACTAAAACAGTTATTAATCTTTATTTTTAAAGTTAGGTAAATCAAGGGACCACGCCGTATAACACGGAACGGGTTTCCTCCCAAGAATACCAGTGCATAAAACAAACAACGCAATGCTAAATAGAGAAAAATGAAGCCATTATAAGACCCAGTTCCCATCACACAATGCAACGCAAGCCGGAGGATAGGGTTTTTACCTTATAATAGCCAAGAATGCTTGATACGCTTAAAACAAATCATTTGATACTATTATAAGTGTATAGTGTATAAAACAACTTCAAATCATAAGTATCAATCATAGGCAGCATGAATGCCCCATACCACTATGTCGCCATATATAGGTTATACAATCAAAATCGCAAAGTCACGTATTTGGAAATTGGGTTTCCATCTATGAACCGAGGCCAGGGATCGTCCTCTACCGATTCGAGACGCTCTAGCCCGTGTCTCAGGAACAGCCGCAACTGCCCCATGGAGCGACAGGGCCGGTCCACCGATGTGGATTATTATGCCTGAACACTACGTTTCCCCGTCCTTTGGGGCGTAAATGAGCCAACGAATGACTCCATCGGACCCGAATCGTCCGATCAAACCGAGGCGCCTCGCAACAGCAACAACCACACAGGTGAAAAGTATATAAATGTCAGGGCTGGTAGGTCACTGACACCACCCTAGCTAGAAAGAAACGCATGCCCTCCCTGAGGTCCTCTCCCGTTTTTGGTTCACAACCGGGGTGCGAGGCTCGCGAATTCACGTTACACAAAGCTGTGCCACACAGGCTGTGCTTTGATCATCACCACAAGACTTTTCTTTTCAACAGAAGCCTCGATCAATTGCCACTTAGGCATGCCACACAGACAATTCACTCCATGCGTTTGATATCCATCAGTATATGATCCCTGAGCTCGTACGTCTCAGAGAAAGGCGTTAAGCAAGAGAATAAATTCTCCACCGCCAAACAGATATATATTTAATAGAAATCAATCATATAAACTAAAATCCAATGTCAGACACACAGTCCATTTACAAGTCCGTTCTGGGTCTGAACAAAACCGGGGGCACCTAGTACCCCGCATATCCATCGATCTCCATGTACGTCTGGACGATCACCAACTGTTTCCATCTTCTTGGGTGTGCAACCCAATCAAGATCATCAGTAATCACCCAAACGACGTGAAGACTTCCGGTCTTCAACCACCGTCTTCATCTTCGACTTATCGTCGTATTAGTTATTTAGAATGGGATAAACCCGGTCTTTCCGAATAACTCGCGTATATTTTAAATAAGTGTTACACAAACACAACATACGCCTCATTCCAATTCATCAGTCACTAACCGTAAATTAATCAAGAGAATAATTTCCCAAATATTAACCCCGAAGGCCGAAACCAACATCAGATCAATATCCAGAAAACCATTCTGCTTGGCTAACCGACAGTTAGTTTCTAAATTTCACATTCATAGGGAAAGGTTCCCATTAATTTTATCCAAGATAAATTCCTTGAATTTATTCTTTAATCTATTTTTGAATATCAATTCAAACTAGTCGGGATTAACGAACTTTACCGAAGTAATCATTTGCTTTAATTTCCCAATCCCAACCTATTCATCCCATGAAGTAAAACGGGTCTTACTTCATATCTAACACCACGGTGTTATCGGTAAATTCAATTACCATTTCACGTTCAAATCTAATTAAAGATTTAACTATCACCTGGAGTAAAACTGGTGATACTCCATTCTCGATCTTTTCAATCTAATTAAAGATTCATTAAAACTCCACTTAGTTTTAATCGTTAACTGGGTTAAAGAATCAGTGTCATTTAAAACACGGTTCACGATAAACCCAAAATCACATTCCATTAATTATCGGGTTAAAGAACGAGGGTTATTTAAACACTGTTCCCGATAAACCCAAAAATCAATATCAATTCAATTCAAATTAAATATTATTTAATTGGTACACTTCATTAAATCAAAGTAAAAAGATTTAATCTTTTCTCAACTGGATTCAAGAATGGTGTTAGTCAAGACACTATTCACGACAAACCCAAATCACATTTGATATTAAATACAAGGCTCTGAATAGAAAATATATAGGCTTATATTCCATATCAAATTCTACGACCAATAGATCGTATTGGAAATAACGATATACATATCTATATCTTTCAAATTTCCATAACAACATCTGTATAATCACGAAATCCAACATCGAAATATTCCGAAGACAATTTCGATTCAAATCCATTCCAATGCAATCATTGGAAATTCTGGTTATTTTCAAAACCATTTCAAATTCAATTTATTTATTTAAAAATAAGTAGAATTATAATTCTAGTTCAAAACTAGTTCATTTCGATAAAAATCTATTTTTATCTTTTCAAATATGGAGTTTTTCATCCCAATTCTTTCTAAATCATTTCTTATGATTTAACACAAATTATTACTATTTTAAATAATTTTATCAAGGCCCGTACAGTCGATTTCCATCAACGGCCATCGAACTGCACTTACAGCGACCTTTTCCAAATTTGATTTGGACATAATTCCAAATCCAACCGTTAGATTTCAAATTTCTAATATTCGTTAGAAAGCTCTTTTCGATACGAACCCAACGGTTCCGGTTTTAGAAGAATCCCACTGTCGGATCTCCCGTAATATCCGTTCGAAGTCAATGGTCGAAATTTGCGAACTGCCGCGGCGCGGCGCGTTCTATTCAGGCCATTATATTATATATATATAATATATATAATATATACTTCATCGATTTTCTTTTCAAAACGATTTTTAATTCAATTTCCATTCGAATTTATTTTAAAACGATTTCAATTCTATTTCAATTCTATTCGAATTCATTTCAAAACGATTTCAATTCAATTTCAATTCTATTCGAATTTCGAACCATTTCAGTTTATTTCGAATTTCAAATCAATTCAATTAGATTCGAATTTCAATTTACTTTAATATTCACTTCAATTTGAATAAAATCGATATAAATATCGTTCACGTCAAAATGGCGTCAATCTATCAACGCGGCTTCATATATTTCGATTTTCAAATATTCTACTTCAAATATTTCTTTTTCAAATATTTCTATTCAAATATTTCTATTTCTAATATTTCTATTCAAATATTTTATTTCAAATATTTCTATTTCAAAACTGGAATGAGGCCCAAACAATTACCATATAATGTTAATTATATGGATTTTCTACAACACATGTATTCAATAACAACGATGAATAATCAACCATCATCCAAAGTGCATTCTACACTGTATAAGCATCAGATATAAATATTCAACGCTTATAACAGTTTGTCAATCTATCGATCGACATACAACTAACTATTGGGATTAGTGTATGTCATATATCATCCCAATACCCGTGTGGGGTTTTAAACAATCAAACACAGATTTTATTTGTGCAGTTGGGCGATGTGTAAAATTTATCGTCCCAATCAATATCAGTCAAATGTGTGTATATGAACAAATCGTCCGATTTGTTTATTTTTATTTCTTTTCATATACACGTTAAATTTTCTATTTTTAACTATAAAATATTTTTAACTATATAAATATTTTATTTCATTTCACATCACATCACACAATCAACTACCATCAAAATCAAACAACAAAGCATACAAGCCGTCCATGGTCTGTGGACGACGGGTGTCGGGTGCTACTAAACACCGTCTGCATCCTAGTATATATATATAACTAGAAAATTAAATCATAGAGTGAGAAATTCTCACAGATAGCTAATCCAACGCCACGACTCTTCTTTGCAGAAATCTTCGCCGTTCTCGCCTCTTGTCACTTTTCACTGCCCGTATTCTCTACATATGTAAAAATCACATTTTTACTTTGCTACTCAATATATAAAAATCGAATTTTTTACTTCGCTATTCAATATATAAAAATCGAATTTTTACTATGCTATTCAATATATAAAAATCGAATTTTTACTATGCTATTCAATATATAAAAATCGAATTTTTACTATGCTATTCAATATATAAAAATCGAATTTTTACCATGCTATTCAATATATAAAAATCGAATTTTTACCATGCTATTCAATATATAAAAATCGAATTTTTACTATGCTATTCAATATATAAAAATCGAATTTTTACTTTGATAAAGATCCATCTTTATAAACTGAAAATCGTAGCTTTCATAATTTTTTTTCTATTTCAATAACAAAACCATATTTTATTTTAACTATATATAAAAAACGAATTTTTATAAAATAAAGAAAACTTACTGTCGTCTGGATCCTGATCGGAGGGGGAGGGTTTGGCGCATCGGTGGAGCAGTGGGCGGAAGGGAAGGAGGGGCGGTGTGCGCGTCTCAGCAGGGAAAGGGGGGTGTGTGATCGCGACTGGCGCAGGTGGGGGGGAGGGGGCGTCGGCGAGGAGGATGGGACGTGTAGGCGCGCAGGGAGAGGCTCGGACCCTTGGCGGCGGCAACGCTCCAGCTTCGTGGGGGTACGGTGTTTGGAGGGTTAGGGCATCGAGCACTGGAAAGGGGGGAAGGAGAGGGATCCGCCTGAGGCGGCGGGTGGCCAACGCCGGGCGCGAGGTCGGCGGCGCATAGGGGAGGGGGCGGCGCGATGTTCTAGGTTTTTTTTAATTTTGTTTTGATTTCTGGTTTTGAAGAAAACAAGGGGGGTATATAAATATAATTATTTATATTTTATTTTAATTTCTCTTTTAAAAAAGTAACTTTTTATTTCGAAGTCGAAATAAAACCCCCTGCCTGTCGTCCATAGCTAATCACCCCCATTCCGAACACAATGGGATATGTATCGTAGGCTGATTTGACCGTTTCGATCAGTTTCCGTCAAAATCAACATATAACTCTATATATTGAATTTGAACGCGCATTTCAATTTACTGGGGTCACATACTAACTCGAAAAATTCCACAAAATATTTTCTAGCTTCGTATTGACGATACGGTCCTAACAAAACTAGTTTCGTCGAATTCTGAGACCGTTAGAAAAATGGCCATTTTCCAGTCGATTAAAATCAACTAAAACTGGTCTAACACGTTTTCTTTTGCCACGCTCACATATCGAGTCGAAAAATTACGAAATTTGAAACCTAGCACTAACTTGACATCACGGACCCAACAAAAGTGCTTACGTCGAAATCCGAGATCGTTTGCAAAATTTCCATTTTAAGGGCCTGAATTCCATAGCGACTATTCAGAATTTTCAACTGGACATATCTTTTGATTCCCGCTGTGAAATTTCAATTTTTCGGATTCGTTGGAAAGATATTATCAATTAGATTCTATTATTTTTGGTTTCACTAAAATCCGGTTTATTTTGCACCTGGTACAATCAATTGCAGTTTGAAATCGAATTATCGAACTACCGCGCCATTTTCAATTCCTTTTATAATTATATATAATTATTTATATTCTAACGTCGATCTATATAACTATATATGATTGAATTTTATTCAAAAGAAATTTTCTCGTCGATATTATTTAAAATAATTCATTTTAAATAATCAAAATTCGCTAAAATTGCCAAAATAAAAATTTTAAACTGGCCCAGATTTTCGGGTTGTTACAATCTCCCCCACTTAAAACTTTTCATCCCCGAAAAGGAATAAAGTCGAAAGTGGTTTGATCAATCAACTCTACGTTCGATCTGGCTTCCATTCTCCAACTTTTCAGTTTCTGAGAATTTTCAAATTCTTCAAAAATTTGGCTAACACCCGGAATTTTCGAAAAATTTCTCCATAACCTCCCCTGCACCGGGAGCCACGGGAAAATCCCGAAATTGCCATATAGGCCTTATGATCTAAAAAAGAAAAAGAAAAAACCAAGCGGCTAGCCAATAAGCTCATAAAATCATCATCACCCAAACAAAACAGTAAATTGTATTGCAAACATGTACCTATTTGTCGGGCAAACAAATTTTATTCTCTGCTCTAGCCTCCTTGCTATGACCTGTTCAATGTATGTACTTGTATATGCAAGCAAATGCGATAAATTTCAACACAACTCGCTATTTGGTTCTATTAGGCGTAATGGTTCAAAATTATCACCAAATAAACAAATAACACAAACATCAATCAATTAGTTGATTAGCATTTCAAACACATAATTTTGTTATATAGTCAAAAATCACATTTTTGATGCCAAATCACAACAATAGACCCTATCTAATTTTGGTTCTCACACAGTCAATAGGAAATATATAAATATCACATCTTCGACACTCGAACACTAATTCTGATGATGTAGCTACAATTATCAGAATCATCTCCGGGCGACTAGAGTGTGAATCTATGTCCATCCAGTATATTAAAACATCAAATACACGTTTGCAAGGCGTATATGCAAAATCTTTATATACTGGACTGTCCTAATCAATATAACCTAAATAATCAAATACGAATAATTGATTTTAAATTTTCAAAACAAATATTGTTTTCATTTTAAAAATATACTCTTCACACTCATTCTAGGATACTACTGATCCCATCTCTAACGAGTCATTCTAATTGGATATTACTAATCCAATATCTGATGAATTCTTTCGTATGGTTCTAATGTGTCTTGTTCTCTGAGCTTTGTAAACCAAAGCTCTAATACCAACTGTGAAAACCCATAACTTCCCCGGTCAGGAAAGCGCGGATAGTTCGAGAACAAGCCACAACAGAACGCAGACGGAAGAACATTTCATTGTATATTACAACAATGCATCAGATTACAAGAATATACAGATCATAAATAAATATTACACAGAAATATCAGAGATTTAAATTATTTAAATACATCGCAGTGGAAAATAATACAATACACAACAAGAAGAGATATATGGATACAAAGCTTTCCGGATATCATTCCAGCTGTAAACCAGGATCCTGTGAATATAAATCTGCAAAACCAAAACTACTAGCTGCCCGTGTCAAAATAGGGGCACCCAGAGTTTTGGTTAAAACAATAAACTTCAGGTCAGTCATGGGACTGGTGTGAGAACTAAAACAGTTATTAATCTTTATTTTTAAAGTTAGGTAAATCAAGGGACCACGCCGTATAACACGGAACGGGTTTCCTCCCAAGAATACCAGTGCATAAAACAAACAACGCAATGCTAAATAGAGAAAAATGAAGCCATTATAAGACCCAGTTCCCATCACACAATGCAACGTAAGCCGGAGGATAGGGTTTTTACCTTATAATAGCCAAGAATGCTTGATACGCTTAAAACAAATCATTTGATACTATTATAAGTGTATAGTGTATAAAACAACTTCAAATCATAAGTATCAATCATAGGCGGCATGAATGCCCCATACCACTATGTCGCCATATATAGGTTATACAATCAAAATCGCAAAGTCACGTATTTGGAAATTGGGTTTCCATCTATGAACCGAGGCCAGGGATTGTCCTCTACCGATTCGAGACGCTCTAGCCCGTGTCTCAGGAACAGCCGCAACTGCCCCATCGAGCGACAGGGCCGGTCCACCGATGTGGATTATTATGCCTGAACTCTTTGTTTCCCCTCCCTTTGGGGCGTAAATGAGCCAACGAATGACTCCATCGGACCCGAATCGTCCGATCAAACCGAGGCGCCTCGCAACAGCAACAACCACACAGGTGAAAAGTATATAAATGTCAGGGCTGGTAGGTCACTGACACCACCCTAGCTAGAAAGAAACGCATGCCCTCCCTGAGGTCCTCTCCCGTTTTTGGTTCACAACCGGGGTGCGAGGCTCGCGAATTCATGTTACACAAAGCTGTGCCACACAGGCTGTGCTTTGATCATCACCACAAGACTTTGCTTTTCAACAGAAGCCTCGATCAATTGCCACTTAGGCGTGCCACACAAGCAATTCACTCCATGCGTTTGATATCCATCAGTATATGACCCCTGAGCTCGTACGTCTCAGAGAAGGGCGTTTAGCAAGAGAATAAATTCTCCGCCGCCAAACTGATATATATTTAATAGAAATCAATCACACAGACTAAAATCCAATGTCAGACACACAGTCCATTTACAAGTCCGTTCTGGGTCTGAACGAAACCGGGGGCACCTAGTACCCCGCATATCCATCGATCTCCATGTACGTCTAGACGATCACCAACTGTTCCCATCTTCTTGGGTGTACAGCCCAATCAAGATCATCAGTAATCACCCAAACGATGTGAAGACTTCCGGTCTTCAACCACCGTCTTCATCTTCGACTTATCGTCGTATCAGTTATTCAGAATGGGATAAACCCGGTCTTTCCGAATAACTCGCGTATATTTTAAATAAGTGTTACACAAACACAACATACGCCTCATTCCAATTCATCAGTCACTAACCGTAAATTAATCAAGAGAATAATTTCCCAAATATTAACCCCAAAGGCCGAAACCAACATCAGATCAATATCCAGAAAACCATTCTGCTTGGCTAACCGACAGTTAGTTTCTAAATTTCACATTCATAGGGAAAGGTTCCCATTAATTTTATCCAAGATAAATTCCTTGAATTTATTCTTTAATCTATTTTTGAATATCAATTCAAACTAGTCGGGGTTAACGAACTTTACCGAAGTAATCATTTGTTTTAATTTCCCAATCCCAACCTATTCATCCCATGAAGTAAAACGGGTCTTACTTCATATCTTACACCACGGTGTTATCGGTAAATTCAATTACCATTTCACGTTCAAATCTAATTAAAGATTTAACTATCGCCTGGAGTAAAACTGGTGATACTCCATTCTCGATCTTTTCAATCTAATTAAAGATTCATTAAAACTCCACTTAGTTTTAATCGTTAACTAGGTTAAAGAATCAGTGTCATTTAAAACACGGTTCACGATAAACCCAAAATCACATTCCATTAATTATCGGGTTAAAGAACGAGGGTTATTTAAACACTGTTCACGATAAACCCAAAAATCAATATCAATTCAATTCCAATTAAATATTATTTAATTGGTACACTTCATTAAATCTAAGTAAAAAGATTTAATCTTTTCTCAACTGGGTTCAAGAATGGTGTTAGTCAAGACACTATTCACGACAAACCCAAATCACATTTGATATTAAATACAAGGCTCTGAATAGAAAATATATCGGCTTATATTCCATATCAAATTCTACGACAAACAGATATCGTATTGGAAATAACGATATACATATCTATATCTTTCAAATTTCCATAACAACATCTGTATAATCACGAAATCCAACATCGAAATATTCCGAAGACAATTTCGATTCAAATCCATTCCAATGCAATCATTGGAAATTCTGGTAATTTTCAAAACCATTTCAAATTCAATTTATTTATTTAAAAATAAATAGAATTATAATTCTAGTTCAAAACTAGTTCATTTCGATAAAAATCTATTTTTATCTTTTCAAATATGGAGTTTTTCATCCCAATTCTTTCTAAATCATTTCTTATGATTTAACACAAATTATTACTATTTTAAATAATTTTATCAAGGCCCGTACAGTCGATTTCCATCAACGGCCATCGAACTGCACTTACAGCGACCTTTTCCAAATTTGATTTGGACATAATTCCAAATCCAACCGTTAGATTTCAAATTTCTAATATTCGTTAGAAAGCACTTTACGATACGAACCCAACGGTTTCGGTTTTAGAAGAATCCCACTGTCGGATCTCCCGTAATATCCGTTCGAAGTCAATGGTCGAAATTCGCGAACTGCCGCGGCGCGGCGCGTTCTATTCAGGCCATTATATAATATATATAATATATACTTCATCGATTTTCTTTTCAAAACGATTTTTAATTCAATTTCCATTCGAATTTATTTTAAAACGATTTCAATTCTATTTCAATTCTATTCGAATTCATTTCAAAACGATTTCAATTCTATTCGAATTTCGAACCATTTCAGTTTATTTCGAATTTCAAATCAATTCAATTAGATTCGAATTTCAATTTACTTTAATATTCACTTCAATTTTAATAAAATCGATATAAATATCGTTCACGTCAAAATGGCGTCAATCTATCAACGCAGCTTCATATATTTCGATTTTCAAATATTCTACTTCAAATATTTCTTTTTCAAATATTTCTATTCAAATATTTCTATTTCTAATATTTCTATTCAAATATTTTATTTCAAATATTTCTATTTCAAAACTGGAATGAGGCCCAAACAATTACCATATAATGTTAATTATATGGATTTTCTACAACACATGTATTCAATAACAACGATGAATAATCAACCATCATCCAAAGTGCATTCTACACTGTATAAGCATCAGATATAAATATTCAATGCTTATAACAGTTTGTCAATCTATCGATCGACATACAACTAACTATTGGATTAGTGTATGTCATATATCATCCCAATACCCGTGTGGGGTTTCAAACAATCAAACACAGATTTTATTTGTGTAGTTGGGCGATGTGTAAAATTTATCGTCCCAATCAATATCAGTCAAATGTGTGTATATAAACAAATCGTCCGATTTGTTTATTTTTATTTCTTTTCATATACACATTAAATTTTCTATTTTTAACTATAAAATATTTTTAACTATATAAATATTTTATTTCATTTCACATCACATCACACAATCAACTACCATCAAAATCAAACAACAAAGCATACAAGCCGTCCATGGTTTGTGGACGACGGGTGTCGGGTGCTACTAAACACCGTCTGCATCCTAGTATATATATATAACTAGAAAATTAAATCAAAGAGTGAGAAATTCTCACAGATAGCTAATCCAACGCCACGACTCTTCTTTGCAGAAATCTTCGCCGTTCTCGCCTCTTGTCACTTTTCACTGCCCGTATTCTCTACATATGTAAAAATCACATTTTTACTTTGCTACTCAATATATAAAAATCGAATTTTTTACTTCGCTATTCAATATATAAAAATCGAATTTTTACTATGCTATTCAATATATAAAAAACGAATTTTTACTATGCTATTCAATATATAAAAATCGAATTTTTACCATGTTATTCAATATATAAAAATCGAATTTTTACCATGCTATTCAATATATAAAAATCGAATTTTTACTTTGATAAAGATCCATCTTTATAAATTGAAAATCATAGCTTTCATAATTTTTTTTCTATTTCAATAACAAAACCATATTTTATTTTAACTATATATAAAAAACGAATTTTTATAAAATAAAGAAAACTTACTTTCATCTGGATCCTGATCGGAGGGGGAGGGTTTGGCGCATCGGTGGAGCAGTGGGCGGAAGGGAAGGAGGGGGGGTGTGCGCGTCTCAGCAGGGAAAGGGGGGGTGTGATCGCGACTGACGCAGGTGTGGGGGGGGGGGCGTCGGCGAGGAGGATGGGACGTGGAGGCGCGCAGGGAGGGGCTCGGACCCCTGGCAGCGGCAACGCTCCAGCTTCGTGGGGGTACGGTGTTTGGAGGGTTAGGGCATCGCGCACTGGAAAGGGGGGAAGGAGAGGGATCCGCCTGAGGCGGCGGGTGGCCAACGCCGGGCGCGAGGTCGGCGGCCCATAGGGGAGGGGGGGCGCGATGTTCTAGGTTTTTTTTAATTTTGTTTTGATTTCTGATTTTGAAGAAAACGGGGGGGGTATATAAATATAATTATTTATATTTTATTTTAATTCCTCTTTTAAAAAAGTAACTTTTTATTTCGAAGTCGAAATAAAACCCCCTGCCTGTCGTCCATAGCCAATCACCCCCATTCCGAACACAATGAGATATGTAACGTAGGCTGATTTGACCGTTTCGATCAGTTTCCGTCAAAATCAACATATAACTCTATATATTGAATTTGAACGCTCATTTCAATTTACTGGGGTCACATACTAACTCGAAAAATTCCACAAAAATATTTTCTAGCTTCGTATTGACGATACGGTCTTAACAAAACTAGTTTCGTCGAATTCTGAGACCGTTAGAAAAATGGCAATTTTCCAGTCGATTAAAATCAACTGAAACTGGTCAAACACGTTTTCTTTTGCCACGCTCACATATCGAGTCGAAAAATTACGAAATTTGAAACCTAGCACTAACTTGACATCACGGACCCAACAAAAGTGGTTTCGTCGAAATCCGAGGTCGTTTGCAAAATTTCCATTTTTAAGGGCCTGAATTTCATAACGACTATTCAGAATTTTCAACTGGACATATCTTTTGATTCCCGCTATGAAATTTCAATTTTTCGGATTCGTTGGAAAGATATTATCAATTAGATTCTATTATTTTTGGTTTCACTAAAATCCGGTTTATTTTGCACCCGGTACATTCAATTGCAGTTTGAAATCGAATTATCGAACTACCGCGCCATTTTCAATTCCTTTTATAATTATATATAATTATTTATATTCTAACGTCGATCTATATAACTATATACGATTGAATTTTATTCAAAAGAAATTTTCTCGTCGATATTATTTAAAATAATTCTTTTTAAATAATCAAAATTCGCTAAAATTGCCAAAATAAAAATTTTAAACTGGCCCAGATTTTCGGGTTGTTACACCCATACTTTGCTGAACTAGCATTTTGGAGTGTCCAAAACTCTAACAATTTTCACATTTAATCAGTTTTCATTCGCATTCCATTTGTATTCCATGTCTTGCATAAAAAGTTGGTCATTTTAATCAAGAATGGAGATTTGCTTAAGGTAAGAAATTAAGTTAGAAATTTCCATTAGTACTTAAGCATATGAAATTTCTATGATTTCTTCAATCATCTTATCCATTTTATTGAGGTTTCCAATACCTAGGCAATACGATTAATATCTTTCATGGTCTCATAGTCAAGAGAAGATTGGGCAGTCGAATCCACATAGGAATTGATAGTAATAAATCTTTGTTGAAATTCATTAATGTATTTCATTATCTCATCATCATTAGTTTTTTATCATTGATGTATGGACCACCCTTTTGAATTTTTTTCGTAATACTCTTTCGAATCAAATTTTGTAACTTAAAAGCCATTTTCTATAAAATAGATGGTAAAATTCTATAACAGCTCCCATACTCTGTGAATGTGAGTCTTGAAAAAAGAAAATGCGGTTTTAAACCAACATCATAAATAACAATCGCGTTGTTCCATTGATTTCTTGCTTCATTAGCAATTTTTGTGGTTATCTTAACACAATGAATAGGAATGAAATATTTAAAAGAAAAAAAAATTCGTGTAATATTAACATGAATCTAAGTACCTTTAAGAACATCTTCCCTATTGAAACATACATGAGGCGGCATACTAGATGTTGGATTAGAGAATTGAGATCTAGATCAATCAAAGGGTAAAGTGGATGAAGCAATAGAAGACAACAGAGGCTAGAGGTTGGATGGAAAGCATGGACGGAGTTGTCTTTTGCTAGGTTGAGAGTAGCGGATCAAGTTAGCGGGTAAGAGAAGGCTGGAGAAAGGATCGACTGCCATAGCTGGAGGATGGGTTGTTGGTTTTTCCTAGTTTTTTTTATTTGCATTATTCAAATTCCTCCCGAAAATAACTGATGTAAAACTATTGCTATTCACATATTTGATGATTTTTGGTGAGAAAATATTAGTGAAATGAAAGTCGAAGGTTGAAAAGAAAGAGAAGTTGGAGTTTAGGAGGCTGTAGTTGGAGCATGAAACCATAGATTGTTTTTTATCACTAACAAATTAAGAATGATCTGAAATATACGGTGCCAAAAGAGAGATTAGTATCAAAAATGTATGTGACTAGAAACAAATGAATTACTATTATTATATGTATGTATATATAAGAATGTACAATGAAATAAGTGTTTATCGTCACAATTTATAAATTTGCCGACAATGATGCCGGAACTACTTAGGATCCTTACGATATGCGATTGTTGATTTTCGCTTAGATTCTAGTTGTATATTTAACATAAACATTTTATTTCACATTTGTAAATTGATGCGATTATTATAAAACTTATACTATTTTTTTTAAGAAATATACGAGGATAACAAATATATTATCGATTTCGAACTTTCTAATAAGCATTTAAAGCTTTCCTTATGCTTGCACACATGCAGTTCGGCTTTTTTCTTTTTGTTTTAATGTTTGACATTGTATCACGATACATTTTCATATTCTTTCGATCCAAATTCTACAAATGGATAAGTCAGTTTTCTAAAATGCCCCTGCATATTGAAAATAAAACCATATACACATTCATACTTAGCCAGCAAATTGAACGTGGTTATATTTAAAATGAAATACACATTTACATTTGTGTAGAAATCGTACGAAATACGCTCTATAACATGAGGTGGGATATTACCCCCTTTAGGTATAACAACACGCTAATTTGATACATTAATTATTAATTCTAAAAGGATTATTTAAAATAAAATTTGCTAGAGAAAGTCAAATATGGATAGAATTGTCATTTTGGGGTTTTTGACGTTTCCACAAGGTTTAGAAATATCATAACTGTATACCTTGATATATGTAACATGATGTATTTTGATTTATGAAGAAGAGGGAAAATGAATTTCATGCTTTTTTGACCGCTTTGATGTAACAAATCTTTCATTCTTCTATAAGTAGACTGTTATGGTGGGACCCTAACGGTCACCATTTATTATCTAATTTGACTTTCACTACTAGATAAACAATGTATTCCAATGTCATGTTTCCAACGGCCGCCAATGGATGTAAAAGAGCCATTGGAAATCGATGAAATTATGGCCGTTAGCGGCTGTTGGAAACCATTGGAAATTTTCGAACATATTTCCAAAGCCAACGAGATGAAGCTCATTATCTTCTTCCACCAACATTTTCCCCTAAACACCGTTTTTACACCTCCAACCTTGCAGTCACTGCCCCAACCACCAACTCAACAACCTCCGACGCCATCTAGAAGCATCTTTAGCCCGTCTCCGCCCTTCTTGCTCTCCAAATCGGGTAATTTCTCTAAACCTGATTTTTAGGTTTTTTTTTTTTTTTTTACTGATTTAGGGCTTAATTTAAACTATGATTGATTCCTACTTGTTAGTTTTCGTATATTACATAATGTTACCCACTAATTGCTATTGTTATCACCATAATCATCAAATTATTAGCAATTTCAAAATTTTCTAATTTTGTATATTGTGTTTGTTTAGGTAGCTTTGGTTAGTATTGAACATTATGTGTGTGATAGAGTTTGCAAATAGTATAATTTATGCAAATACGAAGTATATATTATGTTGAGTGATCATAGTTTTGAATAATTTGTGCGAACATGAGTTTTGTGCTTATGCGAAATGATTTGGTGTATAAATGTTTTTGATAGGAATCGTTGTAATTAGAATTCAATAGATTGTAAAAATATATAATTTAGTACATATTTAATAATACGGTAAAATATAAACAAATTATATATTTAAATTTAATATAAACAAATATTTAAACCCTTAGATATTATTTGGCCCCGTCTAACAAGTGTTGCATACGACCGTTATATGGATATTTGTTTTATCTACAAAACGAACATCTATATTATTCTGAAACATCATTTGTTGAATTTGTCCCTATATTGGACAAGCTACAAACACTATAAAGTAATTATATTTCGTAAATCGTATCACTTTAAACGGTTCAAAAATTTCAACGGCATTTCCTTTATATTCCTTGTGTACATGCATGTGTGTACGATACAAGGAACATAGGGGAATGCTGCCAAAATTTTGTGAAATCGTTTAAAATGATATGATTTACAGAATGTAGTTACTATTGTGTTTGTAATGGGAAGTAGGATGACCGACCATCGAAGAAGACGCATAAGCGTCGATGAACCAATAGTTGTTTATTTAAAATAAAGTTGTAAAAAAAATATAAGTTTAGTACATATTTAATGAATCAGTAAATAAAATTTAAACAAAATATAGAATTAACGACTAACTTTTTTTTACTTCATCATATATTTTAAAGTTGGAAAAATGGTCCATTACTTTATTGATCGAAGCTGGATGTACTAGAGGTGCATTATGTGAACATTTTCAAAATGGGGTACAAGTGTTCGTCGAATTTGCTTTATGTAATACTGGAAACGATACAGAAATTCATTGTCCATGTAATAGGTGCAAACTGTTGAACTATTTAACACCAAATATGGTTAAGGTCCATTTGCGCCAATACGGTTTTCTACCCAATTATTTGATATGGGATCGTCATGAAGAAATTGTAGCCTCTAATAATCAAGAAGGCTAATCTTTCCTTGCAGCGTGGTATACCAACTTCCGGCGTCAGACACGAACTGAATGAGAACGTGGCAGTGACAATAACATGAGGAAGCCAGACTTCGTCTATGACTTGCAAGCAGATGATGAAAAGACATGGAGATCCGATGGAACTACATTGCAAACCCGGAATCTTAGACTGCCAGACTAAATGAAAATAGAAACCAAGTAAAGTAGCCCAGTAAGTATTCAGTTGGCGAGTCTCCACATATGGGAACTTTTTATTGATCAGATGATATTTTTTAAGAGCATAACTTGATGGTAATTTTTTGTTCTTATTATTTATGATGTCAAACTTTGTATTCAATATGTTTTCTCATGTCTCGCACGTAAATTAAATGGGATTAGTACTTGTTTTGTGAAATGAGATATTTTTGGTCTTTACGTGACTCTTCAGTTTCACTTTACTTGTGACACTAATTAGAATTTGTGAACTTACGTCAATTTTGTAGGTATATTATTTACAAATGGAAACAATAATAACGATTTTTTTTGGTGTACAATGATTGAAAACTTTTCAACAGTATGTTTTTATTCTCCTTACAAGCAAAGAGCTTCCTAAACAATGCATAAGATATGGTGCTGCAACTAAATTGGCACACAGAAAACAAGTTGGAGTTAGAATGCTTTCACATATACATATATGTATTATGTAACTATATGTTTGTGTTTTTATGTATCTGCGTACGTCTGTCTGAATGCTTTCACATGTACATATGATTTTACAATGTTAAGTTGTTGGTTTTGCTTTGATATTGCAAATAAAAGTTCAATATATATGTTTAAACCTGAATAGTTTCAACAAACATTTTTTTTAAGATTATACAATTGAATGGTCGGTTTTTCCCACCGTTATACGGTAATACTAGTATTTTCATATTTGTACTTGTTCAAATTGCTGCATCATTCAATTATAACTAACCCCTTTCAATTCTCGATTCCTGTTATCCATTATTCATTATTATTTTTTCTTGCAAATATCCTCGATTCTATTTGTTTAGCAAATCCTTAGTTAATATTTTCTTTTTCAATGATTTTTGCAATATCTTGCCATATTTCATTACATGTATCATAAACCTACCATTTCATACCCATCAAACAATTTGTAGTGTCCACTTATAAACCACTTTTAACCCTTTTATTTCTTTATAAGTTTGAATTCCGGTTCCGTTTCAGAAATTCCGGAAGTTATGTTCTGTTTTCGGTTTTGGATTTCACTACAAATTCAAATTTTTTTCATATACGCTTCACTTCTAAATGTCACTTCTAAATATGTGTAAAACAATTTGCAGTGACTCATTTGGTTGCACAACAATAAAGCAATCCAAAAAAAATAAGTGGACACAAAAGCCCATAAAGAAATTGATTTCTTCAAATAATAAAGCCCAAACAAACTTCTTGGTAGTACTAAAGTTCAAACTCACACACCCAACCACATCTGCTTACGAATATATCTTCATCATCTTAGATCCTAGCGTATCGCTTATAATTCCAGAATGTTTGAAGCTCGCGATCCATCTACTAAAGCTTTAACTCGTAATTCCAAACTCCTTACATATCTTCATCATCTTCGATCTGTCTTTTCTTAACCCACATCCCTTGCGGGCCTTGCCCATGTCAGGGATGCCGGATGCACAAAGACGGCCGAATTTTTTTCATTTGTTCATGAACCCAGTTTTGGATTACTTCTTAAACAACCAAAGAGAAAATTAGATCTAAAATTTGATGTATTTTAACAAAAATAAGTGTGGTGTAGCAGAACCATTTAATTAGCCACCGCTTGCTAAAATTAAAATCTTTGCAAGTTTAATTTATGAAATGGTATGGATCAAAGAGGTGAGGGATGTTTTTTTTTTCAACCGTATTCATGGTGAAGCCGAATGCGATGTTATTTGTATAAAAAAAAACAGAACGTGGAGAGAATACAATACGAGCAGCATAGACTGAGTTAAAAGTTTAACCATTGTCAAAGTTGTATAGTAGTAGCACTAATCCAGAAATCGATGTTTCTTTGTTATAGACTCAATAACAATCGATGTTTGATGAGTTCTAAACCGTAGTGTTTCATGTTCAAGGTTTACTCGAAATCCAACCACGGTTGTATCGGATCATGAAACACCAGACATGTCTAACCATGTTGTACAATAGTAGAATTATAATGTACAATAGTAGAACTATAATATGTATATTTATTGTATGAAAGAGACCGTCAACATATTTATGTTTCGCAGTGATCTTTACTAGATGTTGAAGCATTGCTTTGATAGTTGCCTAATAATGGAATTGAAATTTTTTAGCCGGCATGTATCAAAGTGCATTAATCAACCTATTAATTAGGCACAAATACCCAAACGAAAAAACAAAAAAAAGAGGGAGGAAAAAAGTAAAAGTGGTATGCATTAGGGGTGTTACAGTTACGACAACCATCAATTTTAACTTCAACCGTAACAGCAACCGTTCTTGACGGTTAGCAAAATTTACAACCGTTACCATAACTGTCTAACCGTTACCACAACCATTACCGTAAATTTACATTGTTATCCATAAATAATTCAAGTTCTAACTTTTTTCTTAAGGATTAGTTTGTTTATCTATGAAACAAACCATCCATGTGCACGTTGTCTATAAATAAAAATGAAAATAATTTATACATGTATTATTTCTCAAGCTTAAATTATTGAAAAACATATTATTTTTTATGAAATACCACAAAAAATATATCATGTGCGGTTGGTACGGTTTATCGTGGTTATCAAAATCCACAACCGTTACCATCACCGTTACCATTGTAGACGGTAACCGTATAAACGGTTAGTGCGGTTTAGCGGTTGAATGGTCCAATCGTAACAGCCCTAGTATGTATGTACATGAGAGATTTATGATTTATGACCGTAAGGCATAATTAAACCGAGAGTGCTTCTATTAACACCGTATTATTTACTCTTCACTCCCCTCTAATTAGAAAACAAAATATGCATCCCATAATTCTCTTTACACCCCGTTTAATCCAAAAATGTCTTAATTGTATTTTCATTCTCAATGTTTTTTTCTTCTTTTTCTAGTTTCCAGCTCACAATTTTGTCTACTACTCTCCTCTTTTAAAATTTTGATTGAATTAGTTAAAATTTTCACACGGCGTAATTGGTTGAAATAAATCGACGTGCATCCTTAATATTTGTTAGGGTAATCAAAGCTTCATCCAAACGTCGATTTATTTGAACAACACCATTTATAGTGATGATTTATCTGCTTACTGTTTAGGTCTTTACAATTTCAGTATACTGTTAACAAATGCTTCGTTTGACGTTGCAAACATATATCCCATTTACCTTACAACCTCAATTAAACACCAATCAAATTGACATGTTACCGCTTACCGGAAATGCACCCTAAGCAACCATATCATTCAACTCATCATTCGCATTTGCTCACCAAGTTCAGTATAACCTTTTGAAAATAAAATCCACCGAAGCTTTTTGGACAAGTTTGGTGCAGCCGCTTATGTATAATTAGTTTAGTTGACTATTGTGTTATTTTGTAAGGATATTATTCAGCAATTCAACCTTCAGGGACCGAATCTGAGTGCATGCACGCATTGGTGTGTGATCAGTGGCGGATCCAGGCCCTTTGAGTTGAGGGCCAGGACCCCACTGAAACATTTTCAGTTTATACTGAAATAGTATACCTACTGGCTTTTAGAATTCTGGCTGGTGAGTTCATTTTTATACAAGGACCCCACTGAAATGTTTTTCTGCATTTGCCACTGTGTGTGATGAAACCTAAAGCAAATTATTTTCATTTCCCATTTCAGGCGTGTTACAGACTTAGTTCAGTTATCTTGCTATTTTAATCTTTTTACTTAAATCAAACCCCTGCTAGTTACAAACCTAATTTAGTTACGGTTTACCTTCGTTCCTCTTTTGCAATTCAATCTTCCATCCTAAGTTTCTCCAATTGCACTTCTTGTTATATTTCATCTATCTTGCACTTCTTGTTTCGCACTAAACACATACTGTCGTTTCACCCTTTTCGATCCTGAGTTTATATTTTCTTTTCAATCATTTCTGCCATATCTTGCCATATCTCGTTACCTGTTTATAAAACTACCATTTTATCCAATCAAACTTCAGTAAACACTACATATTATCACCGCTGCCACCTTATCTTTACTACACTTCAGCAATATCATTACCTCCATCATCAATACACCATAGCACATCGCCAGAAATGCAACACTCCACCATGAAACAAGACCCACCAGCACCTTCCTAGGAACGCTTATGTCTTTAGGGATCTACAAGCAGGGGCGGAGGCACGCAACGCCTGGTGAGGTCACGTGACCTCACCAGAAAACGCAATTCTTATATAAAAAAAAAGAAACGGCAAACGTAATGCGAGAGAGAAAATCAGAAAGAAGGAAAAAGAACGGAAGTGAAAAGCCAGGAAAACAAAGAAAGAACGAAAAAGCAGTCGTCGTTTCTCTCGAGTGCTTCAACCTTCTGCTGCGTCACCACTCACTGCATCGTTTCTTCTTCGGTGATGGGTAGCTAACCCTAATTTTAATTTCAACTAATTTGAATTTAATTTGTTAGGCCTTTTGTTGAATTAGTTTTGAATTAGTCTTTTGTTTTCGATTTGGGTTCTGAGTGCGTTGTCTGAAGTAAGATTAATGTGTCACCACTCACTGCAGTTATATAACTTTCATGTCCTGAGTGCTATTTGGATTAGGGTTCTGAGTGCTATTTCGATTTTCATGTCCCGAGTAATAAGAAAGGGGAAACTTGAAAGTGAATATTTGATAACTGAACAAAAAATTCTATAATTGCAAGTGTTGTGGATTTTGATCTTTATAAGTGCAGAATTTATATTTCAGTGAATATTTCTAATAGCATGTGTTGTGGATTCAATTTTATACTCAGCGGAATTTATAAGTGCTAGTTTTGTTTTTGATCTTAAATACTTTAGCAGAATTTAAAGGACGAATTATTCAATTTTGGGACGGAAGAATGATTAAATTAGAAGTGGACTGATTTTTATCTTGGAAATATGTTGAAAATTCTTGCTGCTAATGTTCCTGAATGCTTATTGTGGCAGAAATCACTTATTGTTCCTGAATTTATTTGTTTTTCAGATTTGCGCTTTTTTTCCAAAAGATCATTTGAAATCATCTCAAATGAAGTTTGTTCTTCTATAATTTCTAACCCGACAGGTCAATATAATTGATCGTTTTTGTAATTAAATGATATTTTGTCACTTATTGTATATTGTTGTTCAATGGTTTATTAGGAATTTTTCTTCAATTTTGTCGAATACATGCTAAAAAAAATTATTCGGTGGCTATCGCCCCCGAACCCCCAAAATTTCCTGATTGTGACCTCACCAGGATTAAATCCTGGCTACGCCACTGTCTACAAGGCCTTGAACTGCCTTCAAAGCACTGTGATGGTCATGCACTTGCTAGTACAATTTCAAGTCCCTGGTGAAAACACGCTCATTGATGATATACGAAGGACAACGAACATCATATAGTTCAATTTCAAGGCCCTTGTACAATATTTGTTCCCTTGCACACCCACTTCGCTTCGGTCTGTCTTTTCTTAACCTACATCCTTAGCCCATGTCAGGGATACACAAAGACGGCTGAAACGTTTTTATTTATTCATGAACCCAGTCTTGTATTACTTCTTAAACAACCAAAGAAAAAAATAGATCTAAAATTAGATGTATTTTAACAAAAATAAATGTGCTGTAGCAGAACCATTTAATTAGCCTCCGGTTGCTAAAATTAAAATCTTTGCAAGTTTAATATATGAAATGGTATGGATTGAAGAGGTGAGGGGTGTTTATTTTCCCAACCATATTCATGGTGAAGCTGAGTGCGATGATATTCGAATAAAAAAACAGAATGTGGAGAGAATACAATACCAGCAGCATAGACCGATGAATTAGAAGTTTAACCATTGTGAAAGTCGTATAGTAGTAGCATTAACCGAGAAATCGATGTTTCTTTGTTATAGACTCAAGCAAAATTGACGTTTGATGAGTTCTACACCGTAGTGTTTGATGTTCAAGGTTTATTCGAGATCGAACCGCGAACCGCGGTTGTATCAGATCACGAAAACACCAGTCATCTCTAAACATGTCGTACAATTTATAATGTACAATAGTAGAATTACATTATGTATATCTATTGAATGAAAGAGACCGTCAACATATTTATGTTTCGCAGTGATCTTTACTAGATGTTGAAGCATTGCTTTGATGGTTGCCTATGTTGTAGAGAAATTTTGATTCAACACCGCTTAAATCAAAAATCCCCAATGCCGCGGAAAACAAGATCGTGGTAATAGTGCAAATACAACCAATCGAACAATCTCAATCTTATCCAAGCCAATAACAATCACCAAACAATGAAAATAATAGAGCAATAACGAGAAACTAAATCACATAAGGCTTTATAGTGGTTCCACCGACGTCTTGTCAGTGTACGTCCACTTTGAGAGAGAAACCTTTATTAATATCAATAGAAGAGTACAAGAGATTGATTACAATGATCAAATTTACTAAAAAAAAATTGATTTTCTGGAGAAAGGAATTGAAGAAGATTAGGATTGCCTAAACCCTAATTAGAATAAACCTTGATCGAATCTCTTAATTTTTGTTGTACCTCCTCCTTTTGGATCTGATGTAGCTTATACAGACATAGGGAAGTATATGGAAATTTCCAAAATTTCATCTAGATCTGAAATATACGAAATATCTTGTAGATCCTAAATATCCTCCAGATCCTAAATATTCTCCAGATCTGAAAATATCCTCCAGATCGTAAACATTCGAAATATCACGAAATATCCTCCTCAATCTAACACATAGTATCGCATACTTCAACACTCCAACTCAATACTATATCCATCTACATCACAAACTTCAATGCACCCAAGCATTTCCTTCTATCTTCAATCAAGAAAGCTTGAATGTTTCCCCAATGAACTCCGGCATAGCCACCTCCCATTGCACTTCACTAACGAGTTCAGGCATAGCCCCCACTCGGCAATGAAGTGTTGAAACATCCAACTCCTAAACCAATCTCACCAAAAGACAATGTACTCGGGAGTGAAAATGAGTACTTACCATGAAGACATAACACTAACCTCTCACCGATACTCTTCTACATCCAAGTTGCTCTCTCAATTGTGCCACCACGTGGCACCTAGCATCTCTCCAAGCGAATTAAGTTCGAGCAATGCTCGAACTTTCCAATCGGCAATGCCTTAGTGAACATGTCCGCCGCGTTATCCTTTGTGTGCACTTTCCGAAGGCATACTTGATTGTCTTCGTCCATGGCTACTAGAGATGACTCTCTCACTTCAATATGCTTAGTTCGTGAGCTAAATGCCAAATTCTCTGCCAAACGTATAGCACTTTGGCTATCACATCGAACATCGATACTCTCATGTTCGAAACTCAAGTCACACAATAGTCGCTTCAAATAGAGTGCCTTCTTTGCCGCTTTCACAGCGGCTATCAACTCCGCATCCGTAGTGGATAAAGCAACTACGGTTTGCAATCTCGATCTCCAATTAATGGTCGTACCACCAAGTGTGAAGACATACCCGGAAGTTGATTTCCTCCGATCCCTATCACCGGCGTAGTCCGAGTCACAATAACCAACTAACTTGCAACTCAATCCATCACTACCACAAAAAACAAGACCATGAGATGCTCTGCCTTTCAAGTATCTCAATATAGCCTTCACGGCTTCCCAACGCGATTTCCCCGGATTAGTCATATACCGACTAATCACCCCGACGGCATTTGCAATATCGGGTCTTGTACACACCATGACATACATCAAACTTCCAACCGCACTAGCATATGGCACATTTTCCATATAAGCCTTGTCTTTCTCCTCGATAGGTGATCCCTTACTCGAAAGCTTTATATGCAAAGGTAAAGGTGTATTTGACGCCTTTGCATCCTCCATGCTAAACCGGCAAAGCACTTTCTTAATGTACTCCTTTTGAGTTATTTTCAACTCAAAATGCTTTCGATCTCTTTCAATTTCCATGCTCAAAATCTTTTTTGCTTCTCCAAGATCTTTCAATTCGAACTCCGCCTTTAATTTCTCTTTCAACTTGTTGATTTCTTCCTTGTCCTTAGAAGCAATGAACATATCGTCCACATACAAGAGTAAATATACCCAACAATCATTTTCTAACCTCTTGAAATAAACGCAACATCCTTGATGCTTCGATGGAAGCCACTTTCAAGCATGAAATGATCAAATCACTTGTACCATTGCCTAGGTGATTGCTTCAAACCATAAAGTGATTTCTTCACCTTGCAAACTATTTCTGACTTACCTTCTACAACAAACCCTTCCAGTTGCTCCATGTAGATGACTTCATCCAAGTCTCCATGCAAGAAGGTGGTTTTCACATCTAATTGCTCCAACTCCAAGTCGTAAATAGCAACTAATGCAAGTAATATCCGGATAGAAGTATGCCTCACAACTGGTGCGAAGATCTCATCATACTCCTTTCCTTTCCTCTGTGCAAACCCCTTAGCCACTAGCCTAGCTTTGTATCTTCCATCACCCTTCACCTTATATATCCATTTGCACTCAATAGCACGGTTTCCTTGAGGAAGTGGAACCAACTCCGAAGTTTGTTTCTTCATCAACGATTGCATCTCTTCCTCTATGGCGCAAATCCATTTCGAGCTATCACTCGAATCCATGACGTCATCAAGGTCCATCGGCTCATCTTGGACTACATGAAGAGCATAATCCAAATTCTCACAAAAGCTAAGATAGTTCCAATCACCATATCTTTCGGGTGGCCTTATAGCACGACGACCAACCCGAGTAGCAATGCCATCACCCGGTCTTTCTTCAGCTCCACCTTGAACTGAATCCTCTCTAGGCTCGTGCACATCACCAACACTACTAGAGGAATCTTGTGGACTATGTGATGTAACATCAACTGCATTCACCTCGCAAGCACCTCCAACAACTCTATTCTCTCTATGCCTAAAAGTGGGAATAACTTCCTTCTCCTTTGATTCACCATGAACCAAATCTGGAACATCCGATGAGCCTTCGTTCTCCTTGAATATAGCCGACTCATCAAAAGTAACATGACGAGAAACCATAGCCTTCTTCTTTTCCGGATTCCAAATCCGATAACATTTGACACCATCCATATAACCGAGAAAAATCCCTTGGAAAGCTCTAGGTGAGAGCTTATCATTCCCCGGATCATGCACATAAACAGGACTGCCAAATACACAAAGATAACTCAAGTCAATGTTCTTCCCCTTCCACACTTCCTCCGGAATTTTGTTATCAATAGCCGAGCATGGAATTCGATTAATAATATGCACCGCGGTTGACAAAGCTTCGGCCCAAAATCCCTTAGACAAACCCGATGTCAATCTCAAGTATCGAGCTTTCTCTAGTAGAGTTCGGTTCATTCTCTCCGCCACTCCGTTAAATTGCGGATCTTCCGGTGTAGTAAAATGCCTCCGAATACCATGATGCTTGCAAAAATTCAGAAATTCTACGGAAACATATTCGCCGCCATTATCGGACCTAAGAACCTTCAAAGTCTTTCCACTCTCATTCTCAACAAGAGCCTTCCATTCTTTGAATCTTGCAAATGCCTCCGACTTGGCCTTCATTACATACACCCAAACCTTCCGAGAAAAATCATCAATGAAAGAAATATAATATCTTGCTCCTCCCAAAGAAGCTACAGACGTTGGTCCCCAAACATCCGTGTGCACATACTCAAGAATCCCTCTTGAATCATGTTTTCCTTCACCGAATGATACTCTAGTTTGCTTCCCCATGACACATTCCTCGCAAAATTCCAACTTGCTGAAACTCTCACCATCAATCATCTCCCTTCGACGAAAAATATCTAAACTCTTCTCCGGGACATGACCCAATCTCAAATGCCACAGCCGTGTAGCATCTAAGCCACGAGAACTATCAACACTGACACAAGTTTCGCCTTCCACGGTCACTTCTTGAAGCAAATAGATACCATGAGTTTTAGCACCCTTCATAACCACAAGCGCACCCATCGAAACCCTCAAGCTATCACTCTCAATGGTGATCTTACAACCTAAAAAGTCCAATTGTCCCAAAGAGATAAGTGACTTCCGTAGTCCCAGAACATAGCGCACACTAGTGAGTCCGTCAAACATCCGAATTTGCACGGATCCAATGCCCTTCGACTTGCAAACTGCACCATTTCCCATAACAATTGATTTTCCTTCCCATTCAACATAAGAAGAAAAACAATTCCCGTTAGGCGTCATGTGACATGAAGCCCCCGAATCAAGCACCCAATCGCTGCCCGAAACATCTGATGCTACTGCCGACAAAACATCTACGTCTCCCTCACCAACATCTCTCTCCACCGCAAATGATGAAGATGCTACTTGCTTCTTCCCTTGTCTGGACAACCATTCTTCCAATGACCAGGTTTCTTGCATATAAAGCACTTTCCATTTCTTTCCTTTGACTTTCCTCTTCCACTGGGCTTATTAAACTTCGAATGCCCCCGGTTTCCTTTCTTCTCTGACTTTTCTTTCTCCGCAAATAAACCTTGACCATTACTAGCATCAGTACTACCATCACTCAGCTCCTTCATCTGATCTCGCAATTCCTCACTAAGAAGACCCGTCTTGACATCATTTAGAGTCAATGTATCCCGGCCATAGATCAAACTGTTTGAGAACCCAGTATAGCGCTCAGGCAATGAACATAACAATATCATCGCCTTCTGCTCCTCCTCAATTTTCAAATCTACCGCCTTCATCTTCATTAGAAAATCATCAAACACATTTAAGTGCGCCTTTAGCGAAGTTCCTTCCTTCATCTTGTAGGTAAAGAAAGTCCGCAACAAGATCAGTCGATTTGTGAGTGACTTCTTCATATACAACTTCTCCAACTTGTTCCAAATACCTTTAGCAGTCGTCTCACCACTAATTTCGGAAATAACATTCTCCCCCATGGCAAGTTGAAGTGTAGTGAATGCCCACTCTTCCATTTCTTCTCTCTCCACATCTGAGATGTCCTCTGGCAATAAATGTGTATCAAACACCGTCCGATGTACCCGATTCCACCTAAGAACAACTTTCATCTTCCATTGCCACTTTTCGAAATCATTATCGTCATTCCACTTGTCGATAACCAATTGTGAACCAGCAGCTGCATACGACCCACGTACATAAGGAGCTACATCACTTGGACCAACTGTTGATGAATTATTTGAACCCGATCCCGGCATTTCTACAACTATCTACCAACATCAATGCTCTGATACCAAATGTTGTGGAGAAATTTTGATTCAAGACCGCTTAAATAAAAAATCCCCAATGCCGCGGAAAACAAGATCATGGTAATATTGCAAAAACAATCAACCGAACAATCTCAATCTTATCCAAGTCAATCACAATCACCAAACAATGGAAATAATAGAGCGATAACGAGAAACTAAATCACACAGGGCTTTATAGTGGTTCCACCGACGTCTTGTCAGTGTACGTCCACTTTGAGAGAGAAATCTTTATTAATATCAATAAAAGAGTACAAGAGATTGATTACAATGATCAAATTTACTTAAAAAAAATTGATTTTGTGGAGAAAGGAATTGAAGAAGATTAGGATTGCCTAAACCCTAATTAGAATAAATCTTGATCTAATCTCTTGGATTTTGTTGTAACTCCTCCTTTTGGATCCGATGTAGCTTATATAGACATAAGGAAGTATATGAAAATTCCCAAAATTTCCTCTAGATCCGAAATATTCGAAATATTCTCCAGATCCTAAATATCCTCCGGATCCTAAATATTCTACAGATATGAAAATATCCTACAGATCCTAAATTTTCGAAATATCCCGAAATATCCTCCTCATTCTGACACATAGTATCGCATACTTCAACAACCTAATGTTTCAATTGAAATTTTTTAGCCGGCATATATCAAAGTAGCATTAATCAACCTATTAGGCATGAATACGCAAACCAAAAAAAAGGGAGGAAAACAAGTAAAAGTGGTATGTACACGAGAGACTTATGAACGTAACGTATAATTAAACCAAACCTATATTTATCAAGTAATGCACTCCTTAAACTTGTAAAGTTCCCTACGAAACAGGCACGGTATTCTACCCTCGCTATAACAGCTCGAGCATAAATAAAATCCAGCTGATGTTTCTTTAAAGATCAATCCAGAAATCCCATACCTGCACACTCCACATCGACGAGATCCTTTCATCCTCTTACCATTCCTCTCCAACTTCACCAATGCACTCATCGCACCAAACCCATGTTCTTCATCCTCAATTTTACTAACAAACTCATCATAGGAAATCTCATCGCTTTCTTCTTCATTCCCTTCGTATAGTCCCATCAGATCAGTGAACCCTTTATATGGAAAATACACAAGTCTCAGGTATTTCAAGTAGATAGCAAAATCATGTCTACTCAAACGGTTTGCCGATGCAAGTGCATTATAAGCTGCAAGCTTGCGTTTCTCCAACGATCCTTCGCATATCAGCGCTACGATTGCTACAAACATAGCAAAATCTATCTTTCCCGAGCTCGTAGCATCTAAAACTGCCCAAATTTTGTCGTCCATACACTTCAACGCATGCTGAAATGCATCTGCCTTCAAGAAATGCAAAAGCTTCCGAAGAATCAACTCCACTTCAGATTTCCGTAACCGATTTCTTTTAATCTCCTTTAGCAACATATCAACTTTGCACCTGCCTAACTCAGTCTCCTTCTGAAGACTTCTAATCCAAAGCACATCAGTCAGCCGATCCACGGTTATGGTTTTATCATCCGCTACACCAAATCTAGAAGCGTCCTCAACTACCCAATCAACCCTACACTCTTTGAAACACCTACTTGCATCATACAACTCTATACAACTCCTCATTTTAAAAGCTCGATTCATTGAATTTTTTGCTTCTTCCTCCTCATCTGCCTCTAAATATGCTACTGCTCGATTAAGCTCAGCCCTCCAATGCTCAGGGCAAATTGCCAAAACCCTTCCGTACATTTCAATGGCTCTCCTACACCGCCCTGTGTTCTTAAACAATCCACCCAAGTTATAAAGGGCGGCAGTGTGATCGCTCTTCAAATCTATTGCCCTTTGAAAAGAGATAACTGCCCTCTCCTCCTCCCCCAGTGCATAAAGCACCGACCCAAGATCGCAGTGTGCATCAGCAGACTCTGGGTTTAAAATAACTGCCTCTTCTAGAACCTTCTGGGCTGGCCAGTACTGTCCAATGCCAAAGAGGGCACTGCCTAAAAGCTTTAAAGCTCCATAATGAGTCGGATTGAGAATTGCAGCTTCACGATAGTGATCACACGCATTGAACAACAAGCCTTCTCCTTCTAGCAGTATACCCAAATTTACATGTATTTGAGGCAAAATATCTGACCATTCGACTGAATCACTCTCTGCTAGTTGCAAAGCTTTCAAATAACCATCCTTTGCATTTTTAGTCATGCCTAACATCAACAAGGAGTTGGCTAATCCGTAATGTGCATGGACATGAACCGGATTTAGTTGAATGGCTCTTTGGAAGCTGACAACTGCTTCTTTGAATATCTTTTTCTCATGTAGAGCTTTTCCTACTGCTATATGGCCTTCGAGAACAGCATCCGTGCTTCCCAAGCCGTCAATTCGCTCTCTGATATCGCTTAAGTCTTTTAAGAACTCTTTAGAACTGCTGTTTTTGGTTTCCCAGCTAATATCTGCTGACGATGAAAAGCCCTCGAAAAGGACCAAATCTTTCGACTTCACTGACCTGATTTTAAGTTTGATGGCCCTCTCTATATCCTCAGCAGCGCTTAAGCTGTTAATTTTGATTGTAGCGATTTCAGAAATAGGAGTATCACGGTTATGGGTACTGCCTTGATGATCTTGGTTTGAGGGGAAAAGGTTAGCGAAATCTAAATCGACGTCGCCGGCGCCGTCGTTGTAGGTCTGAGCAAGGCCGGCGAGAGAAAGGCCGCAGTTAGGATTGGATAAGAAGTCGGAGTAGGATCGGAATATTTCCTGTATTATGGCATGTATTTGTGAAGAAGTGAAGTTGATTGAAGGATTGACGGCCACAACGAAAGCGGAGAGCTCTTGATGGTTGAGAGCGCCGTCGGCGTCGGCGTCGAAAAGGTGAAATATTTGCTGGATTTTGTCACGACGTGAAAGAGGGATGGACATTTGTTGATGATATGGATTTAGGAGAAAATGAGAAGCTTGTTTGCGAAATGAAAAGAGTTCAATATAATGAATATAGCAGGTGATCCAATCGAAGTTGACTTGAAGCTGTTTTGTATACATACACTGTACAGCCGGCTTAACTTTCAGAGAAATGCTAAGCAAACTCTCCTTAAGGAGAGTGAGCTTGTACTTGTCATCTGATTGGTGGAAATGAGTTGACATTTATTACATCATACATAGCTAATGATTGGTATCAACTCATTTCCACCAATCAGTTCACTCTCCCTAAAGGAGAGTAAGTTTAGCATTTCTCTAACTTTTATGTCAATATTCTGTATATATTCTTTTCAGGTTGATTCTTTTAAGTCAAATTCCATTTGAAGTCACCAAATAGCTGAGTGCCTGAGTCATCTCCCCTCGAAATTCGAAAAAAATTAGAAATTCTGTCGTTCTACCGAGTTGTCATTTTTTTTAAAGATAAAATTACCCTTCCTCACACTGTAAGTGCGAGGTTTCTTACATTACCACGCAACGGCACTGCCTGTTACTATAAGTGACCTCGCACTTGCAATGCGAGTTAACTTACAGTATCACGCAGTGTCGCTGCGTGGTACTGTAAGGAACCTCACACTTGCAGTGCGAAGTACCTGAAGCTATGAAAAAACAAACAAAGGGTAATTTCGTCATCACAATTTTTAATTTAAGTGGAGGAAAACTCAACTATTCGGTGATTCCAAATAGAATTTGCTTTCTATTAAAAGTCAGACATTAATAATAAGCGACGGGCGATGACCGTTGGAAATGAAGAAAAATAAGGCAATCCTGATAAGACCAATCATCCATCACATAATATATGTGAGGACCGCCGTATACCACCGTTCCCCATATAATCCAATATTGTGTTGTACCAGCATCCGGTCGATGTAAAGTGATTAGCAAGGAAAAGAACAAAGTAAAAGAGAACAACTACAGAAGCATAATTGGAGCATGCAATACCCGATGAATGTGGATGGACTTGATCCCATGTTGGAATACTGCAAAGAGCTAACATGCATCAAGCCAAGCACTTGCCTTTCAATCTATGATTAGTAATTGCAATGCTAACATTCATTCCGACATGAGCTTGACTTGCCTTTCAAACTACATTTCAGAAATACTGCAAAGAGCTAACATGCATCAAGCTAAGCACTTGCCAACACCTATGATTATTAATTTACAACTTTCTCTTCAAAGATTACATGTCTTGAGATAAAAACCATAACATTCTTATCTAAACATTTATAGCCTTTCTGATTCGGCATACCCAATGAATGTGCATGGACTTGATCTCATGCTAGGTTTGTGTTTGTTATAGTCCCTTAAACATGAAAAACATAGACATCCAAAAGATTTAAGAAATTTATAATATGGTCTTTCATTAAATAGCTTCTCACGTGAGGTTATATATTTAACACTTTTGTGGGTAACTTATTTATAAGATACACAGAAGTGCAGAAAACCTCATTTCAGTATTTCATTGGTAATGACTCTTGAGATAACAGTGTTAGACCAGTTTCAACTATATGTTGATATTTTCTCTCGACCAACCATTCTGCTTACATGTGTGGGGGCAAGTTAACCTATGTTTTATGCCTCTTTCAATGAAATAATTGGTGATTGGTTTGAACTTAGCCCTACCATCTGTTTGCATGATTTTGACATTACTGTTGATTTGTTTCTCTATATAAGTTAAAAATTGGATGACTATGTTACATGCTTCTGACTTGGTTTTAAGCATATATATCCACGTGTATACTGAATAAGCATCAGCAAAAGAAAGATAGTACATGTGTCCTTGTTATGAATTCAGTGGTGTTGGCCCCCATGGATCTGCAGTTACAAGCTCCAGTGGCTTGTCATATGCGGTTTCGGAATTAATGAATTGAAGTTTATGACCTTTTCTAAGTTGAAAGCGTGTGCAAGTGTACTCACTAGGCATGTTATTAAAAGAAATACCATTATTATTCAAAACAGTTCTTACAATTTCTAAGTTAGGATGACCCAATTAATATGCCAAGATTCAATTTCATTACTACTACTACTACTACTATTATCAGCTGCATTATTACATCAAATTTCTTTACTCAAAGAATTTCCAGTCTTTAAGTTGCCAAATCTATAAAGTCCATCGTGTAAACTACGTTGTAATAATATTTCTTTACTTAGTAAGTCTTTAACTAAACAAAATATTGGTTGAAACCCAAAGTACTCATACTATCATTGGAAAATTTTGAGACACTTAATAGATTTTTGTTAATAGTGGGAACTCTAAGTAAATTGTTTAGTTTAAGTTGCCTCTTCCGAGATATAGTACCCTTACCAATGTGCGTGATACTTGCAGTTTCACCATTACCCGTATATAAAGATTTCATACCTGTGTAGCTTTTGCTTCCAACATTTAAATTCTGAAGATTGTTAGTGACATGATGAGTTGCACCTGAATCTGGATACCATTCATCAAAGTTAATGTCATTAGTCCTGCATGTATCATCATTGCTAGTGTTCTGACCTCTGTTACTATCACTGTTGTTCCTATTTTGACTGTTCATGGTTGCTAATTGGCATTAGGACCCCTTTGTGCTGAATTGTTTTGGTTGGATTGTGGGCCATTAAATTCAGTGTTGAACTAAATCAACACTTGTTAGCCGTGTGCTCAAACTTCTCACAAATTTGACACTTTACCCTGTTATTATTGTTCCATCTGCTTCTTCCACGACCTTTTTAAGACCAATATGCCGTTTGAAGCTGGTACCCCTTTTGATTTTGATTTTCTTACCTGTTGAGATTTTCATTGTTCTTTTATGGGAGTTTGTTCTTTGCAGCAGCAACATAATTTGCAGAACATTCACCTTGAGTCCCCTTTCTTTGATCTATTCTGCCTTGATGGGACAGAAGAGAAGATCAAACAAATTATAAATCTGGTAATACTTGTTGTGTAGCAGTGACAGTAACCAGTTATTCGTATTCCTCATCAAGACCATTGGTAATAAATAAAATTTGTTCACTATCACTGATTTTGTGTCATACAACATTCAGTTTATCACAAAGATTCTTTATTTTACTCAAATAGTCTTTCATACTCATGTCTTCTTTTCTGGAGTTTTGCAGATCTCTTCTGTATTACATAATTCTTGCAGTAGACTAGGAACTAAAAATCTATTCATAGTCAACCATATTTCGTAAGATGATTACACCGAACAATTTGTGATAATAAGTTTGAACTGAATGAAGATAATAGCCAAGATGATAAGAGGCTATCTTGTTTTTGAAATCTAATGTGATCTGGGTTTGGCATTGTGTTGCCATCTTGATCAATGATCATGACAGGGCGATGTTAACAGTCCCTTTAATGTATTCTTGAATTCTATATCCTCTTAGAGCTATTTCAATTTGATATTTCCACAATATATAATTGTCTTCATCTAATGATGTGGTTATAACCTGGCATTTTGGTTTGAATAGGTTAGCACTGTTCATGGAGGCTCCATTATTTGTGCTTCCAGATAAGGAAGATGAATCCTCATTATCTTGTGCCATAATTGGTTAGGAATGGTAAAAGATACCACGATAGAATATGGCGAGGCAGTTACAAGTACTACAGCATGTTCAAAAAGCACCAAAGGAAAAGGCACGAACAATGGTGAAGGGTTATGCAGGCATGACAATCAATTGGTTATTGCAGCCGCAAATAATGCTAGGCAACAAAATAACAAGATTGCCGCTGCTAATTGCTTTACCAGAGTTCAAAATAAGGGTGAGACATGAGATGTTGCAGCCAGCAAAGGGAACTTTGCTAGGCATGACATATCTCTGTTGATGATCTAAAGAAATAAAGAACCAATCATCCCAGAAGATGAACTCTCCGATGATGAAGAGATAACTGAGGAGAAAGATTGAAAAACAATCTTCTTGGGGTGATGGGACTTGTGACGACCGCCCATAACCCCCACACTTAACAAGAGGAATAATACGCTGAAAGGTGTGTCAGGCAGCCATGGAGGATCATCAAGGTAGGTAAACATATATGCAGAATCTATCGCAGAACTCACAGTGTAAGGATAAAACATAATAGAACATATACAACAGGTAGAAATAGTAAAGCATCACATAGCAGAAATCCAAACTTTCATATCATCCTATAAATATCCGTGCAACTTTGGAATACACTTTAGAAGTTTGTACATGAAGCCTTACTACATAACTCGCAGAGAATGCATCAAATAAAACAATAGCGGAAACACCCAACATGTATAGTAGTTAAAATAATACGCCAGCCTCTAGCTCATCTTCGATCTGTTGCACCATCCATCAAGATCTACTATCTACAATCTGCTACTTAGTATGCCCATCCACAACATCGTAGATGAACAACTCAAGGTAATAAGAGAAAAACGTAAAACCTTGTCAGGCAGCAGTCTTAATGAGCAATAAAACAGCTATCTAAAATTAGCAATAAAGTATATGAGAGTAGGCAGAATGAACACCCTATCTACCAACATTAGGAAAGAAACTCAACCCTAGCTTTCCCCACATCTGACCGTGATATCCTTTACAAGCAAGCAAAAGCAAACAAGCAGCAACAATCGTAGCAACCGGTTTAAGTCCCATGCAAACATCCCTTAAGCACAAGCCCCAAAGGTCGAAACCAACATCAGACAAGCACCCAAGAGATGTCTCCTTTGACATCGAACAATCTACATAGGAAGGTACAAGAAAAGCAAACAATCATTCACGACTCTGGCCATACCACCTGATCCTACTTTAAAACCCTCATTAATCGTATGAGGCCAACCTTGCCATATGTCAAGGGCTAACGGTAACCCTGGTTCTAGCTAGACTATTGCACGTCCAACGTACATTTTCCTCCCAAAGACTACTAGGCCCATCCAATGGGTCCAAGGTACTCAACCAGCAACCTTCCAGTCTTTTAGACGTCTCTATTGTAATCCTGCTTTAAGTTCGCTAGAAACTACGACAACGATAATCTCTCATTCTTCTGTATCTCTAGTCGTCCTTCCTAACGGCTATTCACAGCTCAAGTAACGTTCTCGAGCGACCACTATCCAAGTCCAATTTGAGTCATCTTCACCTTTGTTGCATTAATGAACAACCATTATCTACAAGTTCAAGTCTAACTTGAGTTGTCTTCACATTCATTGCATCTCCACGATCAACGAACACTTCACAACATTTCGAACATCCTTCAGGCCCAACTTGAATCACATTCACATTCGTTGCATCTCCACAATCTACGAACACTTCTCAATGCTTCAGACATTCCTCCTTGAATTCCCGTTGAAGCTAACAAGCTTCGTTTGGTCGATACTGCATTTTTAGCTTTTTCGCTATGAAAAACTAGCCAAAATGTCAAAACAACCCTTTGCAGCGTTTCTGAAATGCTATTATATCTCCTGGTTTATTCCTGCATCATTCTGATGTGAACAACTAAATAAAACATCAAAACAACCTTTCACAGCGTTTCTGGAATGCTATCATTGCTTCTGGGCGGTCTATCCAACCATATGGAACATTTTTTCTTAAAACACCTTTTTATAGCGTTTCAGGAACGCTATCAATTATCATGGGTGATCCATCCACCCAAATGGGCTGTTTGCACGATCCATGCTTTTCTACAACGTTTGTCAAAACGATATCTAAAGCCAGCTATCCATCTTTTTTGCGAGACCAAGAAAAATGCTACAATCCATCACGTTTTCAAGGCCGATCCACTCATTTTTGCCTTGCGCGATCCATGCTTGTCGTGTTCCCCAATCCAACTGATCCATCCACCTACCACAACGTTTCCCAAACACTGTAGATTCCAGTGTTTTCCAGATTTTGCCATAAAATTCAGCTTTACCAGATTCATCAAAACTTTCCGAATCCATCATTTTTTGTGCCAATTCACCGATTTTTGGTCATCAATCCATATTATGATTTGTGCTTGATCCATGCCTTCTATAGCATTTCCCAAACGCTATAGATTTCCTTATTTTTTTCATATATTGATTTTTGGCCGATTCTTCAACTATTGGCCGATTCTTTCACTTTTTCTTGGTCGATCTACTCCTTTACCACTGCTTGAACCACGCCAAAGCCTTTACAACACTGATCTATCATGAATCTTGCCCGTTCTGCAATTTTTGCTTCAATCCATGTCACTTGATCTTCCTCCACAAGGCCGATTTACCTTGTCTTGTTCTCCAAGCAATACTCCCTTGATCTGATCAACCATGTTTACCAAGCCCAACTAGATCCATCTTAAAAACTACACAATCTCGTTTTCGAACTCAACTTGATTTCTATATTTGCAACCATCAATTCAACCAACAACAAATCACACAAACAATCATCACTTATTTAAACAAACATTATAATTGAAATTTCACAGAAAACTACCAATTAAGTTGCTACTTAGATCCTATGATGTTTTGGGCTAAAAACATACTTACATCGATTAGATTTATGCAAAAAAACTTGAAATGATGAACATGAGATCAGACAACCCATATACTTGATTAAATCCAAGCAAGAAATGTTTATCACTCACCGAATCTTCAATCCAGCTTAGAAACGATGAAATATGAATCCAGACAGCAAAGATCTATCTTCACATCTCTTTATTTGATGCGATATATCTTCGTTTGATGTAGATCTAGCTCCCTTTAATGTAGATCTTCAATCTCTACTCGTAGATCTAGAATTTTAATGGTGGAAAGGTGCATTTGTTTGAGCAAGGATCAATCACAAGCTCAACCAAATGAAAGCATGAAGAAGCAACCCCCTCTCCATGTCCCTAACCCCCTATTTATAGCCTCCCACTAGCTCACTAATAGCTTAAAACCTGAAAAGAAAACCGTGAAATACTAAAACAATGATTTCTCCCAAACCGCTGAACCAAATCTTTAAAGTGACCACTTTACGGAATGGGAAACATCATTTTCTTTCCAATGATACTGACCACAGCACCCGATTCGATCTGATCAAAAGGTATTCACTGTACAAAACTGACAAGGGTAAAATGGTCACGAATAAAATTGGTAAAAATCATGGACATGCCTCATATCCCTATGAACAACATGTCAAAATTTGAAAATGATACAACCCTCAGGGAAAAAGTAAAAATATTTTACGGTCCTCCGATACGTAAAATGCAGGTCGTTACATTCTCCTCCCTCCCCCCTTTAGGAATTTTTCCCCCGAATTCGCAATAGACGTAAGCAACCAAACAATTCTGAATGCCTATCATCCATGAGCTGCCAATTCTATCATCAAAACAAGCAGCCATCATACCATGCATCCATAACCCTATCTTAGCACATGGAATTCTATCAACAACAACAACCACAATGACAGTACAAGCTACAACGGGGTAAGAGTGATATGACATTCATGGGTCATTCCAACGAAGAGTTCTGGATGGATCAACTTCATTCTCTCTTCCGTTTCCCATGTACAGTCGTCATCATCCTCACTCCATTGTACCTTGACCAACTTAACTGTCTTCCTCCTAAGCGGTTTCATGTCATTCCCCACAACGCGAACCGAATGACGAGGCTTCGTAGCTACGAACTCGACTTATAGGTCTTCGTACTACTCCGGAGATACCACCACATTCGAATCATGCACACATTTCCGAAGAAACAACACATGGAAAACATTGTGCATGCTCAACATCTTCTCGGGTAACTCCAAGCTATACGCGAGCTTTCCAATTCACTCAATTATCGGAAACGGTCCAATAAACCTCGGAGCTGACTTTCCTTCGCCCCAAACCGAGCAATGTGTTTCAACAGCTAAATCTTCACGAAAACTATAACACACCGTAATTTTAGAGAACATTAACAATAATAAACTAAAGGATGTAGGAATTAAGTAAACGGAATGTGCCATTGCGTTCGTCTCAGAATTCTGGTTCAGATAGGCTTCGAGTTTGCGTAAAACGGACATCGTATGAGGAAGATATAACGGTTAGAAGTTTGTATACATATAAGAAGGATATATGTAAATAAAACAATCCAAAATTCAAAACAAATCAAATTAAAAGAAGCGGCGAAACCAAGTGGGAATAAGACTCGTTGGGGGTCGACCTATGGGTTGACCCACACAAGGGTGTCTCAACCCTAAGGTCAACCTCGGGTTCGACCCACTCCAGATCTGGCCGGATTCATTTTATGAACCTGGACTTGTTTGTTTGTTGGGTTCGTTGGAGATAGTCTATATAAAGGCCAACATTTCTATTGTTTTCCTATACCTATAACAATGGAGACAAGGAGATGTTGCCTCATCTTGGGCTGAATCGGAATATCTTCTACAACTAGCCTATACATACATCAGAGACATTTCTCGTACTTTGATCCAATCTCTGTGAATTCATATTACTTTTAAATATATAAAATTTAACAACAACCTTGACATGTTAATAAACCTGGATCTGAACCTATGCCTATTAAGAAACTAATTCATGTCTAAAAAATTCTGCTATAATTACATATATGTTTTTCCATACACCTGTTTTATTATTCCGTTATTATTATATGCCTATTTTTGTTCTTCTCCCTCTATTATTCCCTTTTGTATTTTATAATCCAAGGCTACCTTCGAGCCTAGGACAATCTCGTAAGTGATATACGTATGAATGAAATTGGGACAATTAGGGAATGAAAATAAAAGAGGGAAAATTTAGGGTTTATCTTATACTGTGAAATAGGACTGAAATCTTGGAGTGTATGAATATGTAACTCGGTAGTCTTAATTCAAAGATTAAGTAAAACATGTTAATAGATCTGTATGTAACCTGTGGAATCCATTAAATCAATGGGGTTAAGTAAGCATGTTTAATCTGTTAGGGTTATATGAACCTACTAACCTGTAAAACTTTACATGTTACGTCTGTTGGGGTTATGCAAACCTGTTATTCTGTAACCTGTTAAATCTGTGGGGGTTATGCTATAAGACTTAACCTATCAAAATCCTAGTAAATTTGAGGACATAAGTTAAGGGGTTTAGCTTGTGTCATTTGCCGCATGGGGCCCATATCAGTCAGCAACCCATTCTGGTATTAAAAGGGGACCCCGCACTAGGTAGGGGTTAGGGCACACATTCTGTAACGACCCAAACTTCACCTGTCTCCGAAGAGAAGAGAAAGAACGGATTGTCTGAGAACACGACAAATCAGAACACAAACAGAAGAACATTTCATTGTTTATTACAACAATTTCCAACAGAGTACAAGAATAATAGAGTACGAATAAATATTACACAATGTAAAATATCAGAGATTAAAATATATCATATAGCACCGGAAAAATAATACATAACAATGCATAACACAACTGAAGGGAATATACAGACACAGAGCGTTCTAAATATAGCTTCAGCTATAAACCACGATCCTGTGAATACAATACCTGCAAAACCAAAACTACTAGCTGCCCGTGTGGAAAATAGGTGCACCTAGAGTTTAGGTTAAAACAATATATTCCAGGTCAGTCATGTGACTGGTGTGAGAGCTAAAACAGTTATTACATCTTTACTTTAAATCAAGGGACCACGCTGTATAACACGGAATGGGTTTCCTCCCAAGAATATCAGTGGATAAAACAAACAACGCAATGCTTTCTGAAAAAATGAAGCTATTATAAGACCCAGGTCCCATCACATAATGCAACGCAAGCCGGAGTATAGGGTTTTCCCTTATACCAAACATGCTTGGTACGCTTAAAACAAATCGTTTTGATATTACTATAAGTGCATAGTGTATCAAACAACTTCAAATATAAATGTATCAATCATAGATGGCATGGGTACCATATATCATGTCGCCTCTACACTCAAAACTGAAATGTCACGTATTGGAAGTTGGATTTCCGTCTGTGAACCAAGGCAAGGGATCATCCTTACCGAATTCGAGACAATCTAGCCCATATCTCAGGAACAGAACGCATCGTCCCTTGGATCTTCATGACCGGTCTACATTTTAAGTGGATAAATAATCCCTGAACAATACACTTCCCTGCCCTATGGGGCGTAAATGAGCCAGATGACTCAATATCCATCGGTTGCGTAATAACCGATATATCTGAGGCGCCTCGCAATCCAACAACCACATAAGTAAAAATGTCTGGGCTCCATACCATGACATTACTCCTAGTTGGAAAGAAACGCATGTCCTCCCTGCAGTCCTCTCATGTTTCTGGTTCACACCGGGGTATGAGGCTCGCGAATTAACGCTATACACAAAGTTATGCTATATTAAAGCCATGCTTTGATCATCAACCACAAGACTCTACTTTTCAACAGAAGCCTTGGTCATTTGCATCTCAGCACGCCACACTGGCAGTACACGCCATGCGACTATTGTCTATCGATATATAACCTCTAAGCTCGTACGTCTCAGAGAAGGGTGTTAAGCAAGAGGATAAATTCTCCGCCACCAAACAAATATATATATTTAATTGAGATCAATCAACATAGAAAAAAATTCATTGTCAGACACACATCCATTTACAAGTTCGTTCTGGGTCTGAACGAAAACGGAGGCACCTTATTCCTCGTCCCATATGTCCAATAGAGGGGAGACGTTCTCGCATATCCGGTCGATCTCTAAGTACGTCTGGACGATCACCACTTATTACCTCGTCTTGGGTGTACAGCCCAATCAAAGCATCAGTAATCATACAAACGATGTGAAGACCTCCGGTCTTCAGCCACCATCTTCATCTTCGTCTTATCATCGAATCAGTTATTCAGAATGGGTATAAACCCGGTCTTTCCGAATAACTCGCGTATATAATAAACAAGTGCTATAAAAACACAACATACGCCTCATTCCAATTCAGAATATCCTTGTATTCGAATATTTTTTTCACAAAGTAAACCAAATTAAGGTTTTCCAAACTAGTCGGAAGTAGCGAACCTTACTGAAGTAATCATTTGTTTAATTTCCCAATCCTATCCTATTCATCCCATGGGGAAAAACTGGTAATACTCCATATCTAACACTACGGTGTTATCGGTAAATTTAATTACCATTTCACGTTCAAATCTAATTAAAGATTTAACTATCGCTAGGAGCAAAACTGGTGATACTCCATTCTCGATCATTTCCCAAATTTGATAATTTAAATTACCAATTCCCATTTCAATCTAAGTAAAGATTCATTAAAACTCCAATTAGCTTTAATCTTCCCAAAAATCAGTATTAATGATTATTAAACTTTGGAAACACAAACATGACGCATCGAAAATCTACACCGTACTATGGATTTCTGCCGATATATAACCTCTAAGCTCCTACGTATTAGAGAAGGGCGTTAAGCAAGAGAATTAATTCTCTGCCACCAAACAGATATATATTTAGCAGAGATCAACCATACAGTTCGAAATACAATGTTAGACATGTAATCCTTTCTTTAACTGGGTTAAAGAACTAATGTCATTTAAAAAATGGTTCACGATAAACCCAAAATCACATTCCATTAATCATGGAACATTCATGGAAAACATATCAATATGTATAATCGATATCAATTTCCATATCCGACTAATAATATAAATGGAATAACGACAAAGCCTTTTAAATTCCATATGTATTAACAGTCTTCCTCCACAGAAGCTCACTTCAAATCGAATTCCATTCAACTCCAATTTAATATATTAAATTGGAGAACTTTACTTTGGAAAATTCCCGTTAAATCTTAATAAAAAGATTTATAATTTCCAAATCACATTTCCCTGTAAATCGGGTTAAAGAACGAATGCCGTTAAAAACACAATTCACAATAAACCCAATTCACATCCCATTTTATTCCAATTAAATGTTAATTAACTGGAAACTCTACTAATCTTAATTAAAAGATTTGTTCTTCTCACATGGGGTTCAAGAACAGTGTTATTTAAGACACCATTCACGAAAAACCCAAAAACCAATTCTTCTATTCAATTCCAATTAAATATTAATTAATTGGAAAAACTTCACCAAATCTTAATTAAAGATTTATTCTTTTCTCAACTGGGTTTAAGAACAGTGGTACTGAAGACATCATTCACGACATACCCAAAATTTCATTTGATATTAAATACAAGGCTCTGAATTGAAATTATATCGGCTTATATTCAATATCAAATTTTGAAACCAACCAATATCGTATTAGAAATAACGATATAAATATATTTTCCAAATTTCCATAACAATATCCATATAATCACAAAATCCAATATCGAAATATTCCGAAGATGATTTCGATTCAAATCAATCCCAATTCATATATTGGAAATTCTGGTTATTTTTAAAACCATTTCTTATCCAATTTATTTATTTAAAAATATTGGATTATAATTCTAGTTCATAACTAGTTCATTTCGATAAAAGTATTTTTTAATCTTTTCAAATATGTAATTTTTCATCCCAATTCTTTCCAAATCATTTATTATGATTTTACATAAATTATCGATATTTTCAATAATTTTATTAAAGTCCTTTTAGTCGATTTCCACAAATGGTCATCGAATTGCACTTACAACGACGTTTTCCAAATTTGATTTGGACATAATTCCAAATCCAACCGTTAGATTTCAAATCTCATGTATTCATTGGAAAGCACTTTTCGATACGAACCCAACGCTTCCGGTTTTTGGAGAACCCGACGGTCGGATCTCCCGTGATGTCAATTCGAAGTCAATGGTCAAAATTCGCGAATTACCGCGGCGCGGCGTGTTCTATTCAGGCCATTTATTATATATAATATATATTATATATATTTCATCGATTTCCGTTTAAAACGTATTTTATAAATCATTTTAAATTCGTTATGGAAACGATTTCAACTTTATATTCAATTTTAAATCAAAATTCAATATTCTATACCATTAATATATAAATGATAATATTTCCAAAACATTAGATTTTCAAATCACTTCCTTTTTGATATTCATTGTAAAAATGAATAAAGTTGATATGAATATCGTTCACGTCTAAATGGCGTTAATCTAATCAACATGGCTTTATATATTTCAATATTTTTTTGTCCATCCCAAATTGGACTTCAAAATCATATTTTGATCCATTACTGAATATTATTTTAAAATATTAGTTATTTTAAAATATTCATTACTCGTCATTTTAAAATATTCTTTAATTTAAAATATTCGTTCTTTCTGAATAGGAATCAGACATAGTCAATTACCATATAATTTTATTTATATGGATTTCATACACACATGTACACAACAATAATCAAACACAGTCAACCATCATCCAGAGTGCATTACACAACTGCATAAGCATTAAATATAAGTAATTAACGTTTACAACAGTCTGTCAACCCATCGATTGACATACGACTAAATTTTGGGATTAGTGTATGCCCAATTTCATCCCAATACCCGTGTGGGTTTTTCAAACAACAAACACTTATTATTATTTGTGTAGTTAGGCGATGTGTAAAATATATCGTCCCAATCAATATCAGTCAAATGTGTGTACATAAACAAATCGTCCGATTTGTAAATGAATATTTATTTTTATTCACATACACATTAAAAATTATATTTTTAACTATAAAATATTTATTTCAACACATGAATATTTTATATAGTTTATTTATACAATAAAAATGATATTTTTATTGTTCTAATATTTTTAGAAAATTTCGGCAGCATAACAACGCGATACTAGAACCGGAATAAGGTCTAGCCTTATCCCTTGCCTAATAATGGCTCGCGCCATATATATACCAAATCTAATCAATTCTATTCATTTCCCAAACCAAATTGAACTAAATAATCCAATCAACCAAACAACCAAACAAACATGGTTTCAAACAAAGTTGTCGGGTGCTACTAAGCACCATTTGCATCCTAGTATATATTTTTAACTAGAAAATAAATTAAAGCGAGAAGTTCTCACCTTTGGATCCACTCCTCCATTTCATTTCTGAATTTCTGAATAGCTTGGATCTGCCCCAAATTCAGTGTAGTCTTTTCCACGCTGTTCATAGTAAAAATCATATTTTTTTTATGATGATTATATATTTAAAAATCACATTTTTGATCAATGATATTTATCTTTAAAAATCACATTTTTATTTCAATGCTTGGTAGATAAAAATCACATTTTTATATTTTTAAAAATCTCATTGTTTTATTTTATCCCTACATGTATAAAGATCATATTTTTATAACGTTATATTATATATAAAAATCATATCTTTATAACGCTATATGTATAAAAATTATATTTTTATAACGTTATATTATATATAAAAATCATATCTTTATAACGCTACTTGTATAAAAATTATATTTTTACAATATCGCTACATAAATAAAAATCATAGTTTTATACCGCTACTTCATTACAAAAATTATATTTTTATAACGCTACTGTACATATAGAAATCATTATTTTATATAATTATCTAGATAATAAAAATCATATTTTTATAATACTTTTATATTTATAAAAATCATGTTTTGTTTATAAAAATCAAATCTTGATTATTCAAAAATCAAGTCTTTATTGTCTTAAAAAAAACAAATCTTTATGGTTTTAAAAATCAAATCTTTATTGTTTTAAAAAATCAAATCTTTATTGAAAATCTTTATTGTTTTAAAAATCAAATCTTTATTGTTTTTTTTTAAATCTAATCTTTACCTACATGAAAATCAAAACTTTATCTACCTAAAATATTTTCATATCCTACATTATATATATAAATGATTAAATTAAACTAACATAGAAAAAAATACCATTTTCCTTTGCAAAAAGTGGATCTTTGGCGGAGATGGTGGTTCGGGATGGTCGGAGAGGGGGTGGGTCAGAGGCGGCGGCTGTCGTCTAGGGTTCAGGGAGGAGATCGCGGTGGTCGGAGTTGGTTAGGGCATCGCGAGTTTGGGGTTTAAACGAGGAGAGAGATGGGAGGGAGGAGCGAGAGAGAGGCGCGAGAGGGGGGGTTTGGGCGATCCCCGGTAGTGGGTGGCCGCCGCTGAGGCGTGGCGGCGCCAGAAGGCTAGGGGGCGACTGCTGGGTCTTTTCCTTTTTTTTAAATTTGTGTCGGGGGGAGAGAAAGTTAGGAGGGAGAGGGGGTTATACTTTTATTTTATTATTTTATTTTATTCCAAAAAGTTGACTTTCCTCTTGAACCCCAAACAAGACCCAGCGATTGTTGCCTCTAACTAATTACCCCCATTCCGAACACAATAGGATATGTTTCGTAATCCAATTCGGCTATTATGATCAGTTTCCACTAAATTTAAAATATAAATCATTATATTTTAAATTCAAACGCACCTTTTAATTTACCGAGGCCACATACTAACTCCAAAAATTCCAAAAAAATAAATTTCGGTATGTTTTGAAGATATGGTCCTAACAAAACTAATTTCGTTGAATTTGGAGACCGTTTGAAAAACGGTCATTTTCTAGTCGATTAAATTCAAACTAAATTGACCAAGCATGTTTAAATTCACCACGCACACATAATTATTCCAAAAATAATGAAAATTGGAATCAAGCAATAATTTGACATTCCGGATCCAACAGAACTGGTCTCGTCAAAAACGGAGGTCGTTTGCAAAATCGTTATTTTTAAGGGCTATGTATTATATAAATTCCATAGCGACTATTCTGAATTTTCAAATGGACATAAATTTTTATCCCCGCTATGAAATCTGGATTTTTCACATTCGTTGGAAATATATTTTTAAACACATTCAAACATTTCTAGTTTTACCAAAATCCGGTTTATTTTGAATCCTGTACATTCAATTGAAATTTGAAATCGAATTTTCAAACTACCGCGTCATTTTCAATTCCTTTTATAATTAAAATAAATATTTATATTTTAAGTTCGACTTAAATAAATTTATACATTCTAATTCTATTCAAAATAAATTTCTAGTCGTAATTATTTAAAATAAATCATTTTAAGTATTCCAAATTCATTAAAATAGCCAAAATAAAATTTTTAAATTGGTTCCGTTTTTCCAGGTTGTTACAGTCTCCCCCACTTATATCTTTTCGTCCCCGAGAAGGAACGGAGCTAAAAGTTGTTTTACTAATCAACTCAACTTTCAGTTTGGCTTTCATTCTCCAACTTTTCATGTAACGACCCGTCTTTTTGCCCAGTTCTCGCCGGTAATTAAACCAACTTAAACCTTTCAGAAAGACGAATTGTTATAGGTACATACATACACTGAACAAAATAATAGAACTTTTCATTGCTCAAAAACAATATTACATCAGAGTTACATGAATATCAGAGTTACAACATAAACATACAGCGGAAGAAAAATATAAACTCTCAGCGGAAGAACATATGTTACAGCGGAAGCTTTAACTCAAGCTTGGACTCCAACTTAGAAAGCGCTCCGAATTTCGCTCCAACAAACATAACTGCAAAACTAAACTACTAGCTGCCCGTGAGAAAATTAATGGGCACCCAGAGTTAAGGAAAGAACAATAAACTCCAGGTCAGTCATGGGACAGGTGTGAGAACATCAAATAGTTGCTTTAAGATTTATTTTAAAGTTGGGAAATTCATCGAACCACGCCGCTAATGCGGAACGGGTTTACTCCATGTCAATGCCCGTGCATATAAATACACAATGACTTTTGAAAATGAAGCTATCATAAGCTCGTCTCACATCACACAATGCAAGCGCACACTAGATGAGCGAGGTTTATCTTATGACAACCAAATATGCTTTCATACGTAAAAATCCTCTTTCAATGACATAATACGTATATATAGTGTGGAAAACATTTAGCAAATAAATGTATTAATCCTAGACGGCATAATACCCCATCCTATTATGTCGACATATATATATATGTGTGTGTGTGTGTGTGTGTGACTCTGTGTGTGTGTGTGTATGTGTGTGTGTGTGTACAAACCAAAACCGTGTGGCACATATTGGAGATTTGGATTTCCAACTTGATGATTCCTGGCACGAAAGATCAATCGGAATACAAACGAAATGTAATCATGGGTTTTTCATCCAGACGCGGACGCCAATACAAATCGCGAGGTAGATCAACGGTTTTCGACCAGACATGGCCCCCCGAACATACCCTATTCCATAAGTCATAAGTGGTTTCCCACTCCTGCAGCGGTCATCATCAATTCATATATATATACACAACCTAACCGCCAGTTTCTCATCATCCGGGGTGTGAGGTTTTTGTCAATGTCACGTCATACACAAAGCATGCCTAGATAAACAATGCCTTGATCGTACAAGCTCATTTCATCTCTTAAGTATGTCACATTGTCCATTCACAACATGACCACTGATTTCCATCCATACATAACCACTTCGAGCTCGTACGTCACAAACCACATACATATCAATGGAAATCAGTGTTATGCCGTCAATTACAATGTCAGACACACCATCCATACAAGTCTGTCCTGGGTCTGAGTGGAACAAAAATTCGAAAGTTCTCCCAATACGTTTAGACTTCCTACCACTCTGGTAGTAAGGGCATCTCTCTACTGTAGCTATTCAGTAAAGAAACCAATCGGCAGACAGTCCGTTCGATTGTGAAGAACCACGACCTTCATTCGTCGATTCCAAGTCTTGAATTCGCTTCATGCGTCGTATTACTACTTGGAATGGTTTTCGTACTTAAATCCGATCCCGGTCTTTCCAAGAAATAAGTGTATTCATAAAATAATGATCATGGACCACACAGGGTTTCAATTCAATTCCCTTCCAATTGTTGTTCATTCATTTACAAATAAGGTTGGATCAATCATAAATTTCATCTTAACTCTTTCTTTGAAATCAAATATTCGATTTACCAACCCTTTTATTTCAAACATAAACTTTCAATTATTATACTTAAACATACATCTTTATCCCCTTCCTTACGTCTTCCAATTTAACAATTACATTTACAATAATCCAACAATTTATATTCGAACATAAGTTTGAATCGAGTTAAATGACTTATATTCAATATAAATTCTCAACTCAATCAAACACTATCAAAATCCTGAGGTAAATACCTTCTTAATGGTTATGATAGTATTTGTTCGACCTTGGAATTACATATCGAATATCCGACACAAACTCTATCCAACTCATTTCCCTTTTTAAATTCTAACCTTAGAATTAATAGATAATTCCATATTTATTCAACTAAAATCCTTCCGAACCATTTTACAACTCCTTTAACCATTTAAAAATAATGGTTCATGATTTACAAATTCGAAAGCCCATTAATCTTTGGAAATGAGATGATAATGTTTGAACGTTAGTAAAAGCATTGCAATAGCCCTTTTAATCCAAATCAATTCAAAAATTCAAATAATTCATTACAAATTACTTTAAGTTAATAAACAAGATTTATCATGAATTCTCTCAAATTTTAAAACTTGGTTTGTTTGAATTTTTGTTATAGTCGCTGAACTACACGTACAGCGACCTTTCCAAATTTGTTTTGAACATAACTTGAAAATCGTATGTAGAAGTTTGAAAATTTCTTTTCTATTCAAAAGTTGTTAATATTTGAAAACCAACATTTCTTATTTCAAGTCAAACCAAATGATCAAGTTATAATCATTCAAAATTGAAATCGATATTTACGAACTGTCGTGTCGTAGCACGTTATAAATCGATTTAAATAAAATTTCTTCAAATCTCTTCGAATTGATTTTTAATTCAAAACCACTTAATTCCAAAATCGATTATGAAGTTTATTCCAAAATCATTCCTCAATTCCAATCTTAATTTAAATTTAAATAAGTTGTAAACCATAGGAATTTTGAAACCCTTTTATTTGAAATTTCAATTCAATATACGCGAATGGTCATTACACGACGTTTATAAATTTAAATTTCAAATTTTTCCAAATTTAGATAACTTTAAATTTAAATTTCAAATTATAATTTAAATTAACCACCCCGTTCATCGGACCAGTTAGGGATAGCCAGGGAGAGCAGGAAACTGGATTTCCAAACCTAAGCTTAGAAACCATCCTCTCTGTCATCCTAGAACGGTCTGGTATATAATATTATAGAATATTATATTTAAATTTCCAAATCTTCTTCCAAATTAAACTGGACTTTAAAAATAATATTTGAATATTTGAAAGAAAAATCAAGTTTTACTCATATGGAAGGAACATTGAATTGATAATATGTATAATTCTACAAATCATGGTATTGTGTGTGCATCATGCAAACATAATAAATTAACCATATAATCAGATGATCATGAATTGTAATCATCACCAATTACAAACAATTCAGCTGTGCACAAGCATTACAGTCAATAACGCTTTTCAGTGTTCCGTGTTTTGTCTAACTGCATGCACATCCATTCACACAATAACATCCATATTCAAACAAAAATCATTAATCATCACCTCACATTTTAATCACTACTAATTTAAAATAAATGATTAAATTAATTGTTCTCACCAAAAAAGCTCCAAAATCTTTACTGTTTGGACGACGAACACTGCTACTGCTATACGTACTGCTTTCTAAATCCATTCCATTAGCATCCAATGACTGTTCTGTTAATTATATATATAGGAATTGAATAAATAACGATGTTCATTATATATTCATATATAAGGACATTTTGTTATATATATATTATATAAATTTATACTTAACAAAAACTACCAATTATGTACCACTGTGTTCTATTTTTCGATACGGTTCTATCGGACCCAATGGTGCGTCAATCCAAGTTAAAACGAGTGAGATATCAGCTGACAAAGTTTTTGAATAAATAAAGAATTATACCTAAAGCAATACGGGCCCAAGTCCAAATAAACAATGCACCGATCCAAAGCCCGCACCCACGACCCATCTCCTTCTTCTTCTTCTGCCCTACACTCCTCTCCTAATTCACGCTTGAACCCATCTTCACGTGCATGGTGTGCACACGCACAAGCCACCCCCTTCACCGAACTCCTATCCGTGACCACCGACGAGTTTCTCCTTACTTCCACTACGCCTTGCACCTACTCGCCATGGCTTCAGCACCTTGCTTTGAAATCCGAGCCCTTAACCGAAATCTGGAGCGAACAGGAACTCCCGCGAACCCATAGAAGCATCGACATATTTTCTCTCCGGTATCCACCATATTACAACGAATCGAAGCCCTCTCCATCCTGAGCGCAATGCCATTCTCCGATTCGAACATCGTCTCTCCTTTTTCCGATTAAACCCAAACCTAATTTTCAACTTTCAAGATCATCATCACAGAATCTAATGAAATTTACACCAAAAATACTACCCACTTCGTTGATCACAATGGTGCTGACAGGGCGATTCAATTCCTTCTACATTGGAAGAAAAGATTTTTCGAAGTTTCCTTTGCAAATTTTGATTTTTACTGTAAAAAATGGAAATTCTCTTTTGATAGTTGATGAAATCAAGATCCATTAACTTCTAAAAATCAGAAATGAAAATTCGAACAACATTCATGTGAATCACTTTTGCCAGAAATGAGTGGATTGGAAGTTATGAATTTTTTGAATTAAGTGCCCATGGGTTTTCTTTCACTGTAAGCTTGAAAAGTAAAGAAGAAAGGAAACAGTCGCGAGAATTTCGGCTGAATCTTAGACCAGGAAAAGAAAATGGATTTTTGTATTTGAACAAAAAGATAATTTAGTCATTTGGTTAGGAACACTTATCTTCTCATTATGTAATCCTTTCCATGCATGTAAACCACCATATGACACATAATCCCTACTTTAAAAAAATTAACCAATGCATGTTGACATAATTTGTCTTTTTATTTAGTAGTTAAATTTATAGTTTTAGTTACACTTTAGAAACATTTATAAATGTAGCTAGTTTCCAATGTTCATGAATGCAGCCAAAATACTACTTAAGACTTATAAAATACTAATATTTCAAAAATACTTATTCATATTATTATATCAAATATAAATTATAAAAATGAGGTTTAGAAACTCAACTAATCTTTATGGAGATCAACATATTTTATAAACTAAATAATATTATCATTTATTAATTTTTTTTAAAATTATTACTTATTACCATTTAAAAATATTTATCTCAATAAAATCTCAAAAGCGATCTTTAAATAAGTTATCCATATTCAATAAACCAGAACAAAAATATTCATTCAAACTCATATATATATATAATATTTTTAAAACAATATTTGTATTTAAACCATATAAATTCACTTGAAAAATCAGAAAATTGAATTTTTATTATATTTTACTCATTGAAAATTCTGGTTCGTTACAATCTCCCCCACTTAAGACTTTTCATCCTCTAAAAGGAGAGTCCGTAAAATTATACATAAGTAAAATAAATCTTACTTGTAAATTTCAAAATTTGAAATCTCAAGATGACCTCTCGGACTTAGAATCCCATTTTCCCTTTCATTGAAACACTACATATTTATATAGAGAAACATATTTAACCCCGGGACCTTCCAAAACAAAATTTGCTTTCAAAATTTCAAATATACTATGATGAAATCTATATGTTATTTGTTCGAGAAGTTCATCCTCATGACAGGGCAACTGAGTATCACCCCTTCCACGAAATCAAATTTCTCCTCACGACCCAGTTTTTGTCATGGTTACTCAAACAAATCAAAACATTTCATATCCCGTTGATGTAAGTCATTTCGTAGCCATAATTTACAAATACTTATTGTTTTCTAAACATTTCAAAATATCGGGATTCTAGTCATCAAAATTTCTTCTATTTATAAGTTATTCATCACATCCAAAATAATTGGAAGCTTCGTTAAATTGAGAATAAAAATTTCAATTTAAACAAACAAGATCATGTTCTAAAATTTTGAAATCCAGTATCTTATTCAAACGTTTCAAATTTCTAAGATCTCCGGTAAATTTTTCATATCTTCTATTTTTGGATTTCATCTCTTAATTTCACATTCACATAATCAAATAAACCTTGTCTTTCTAAAGTCGCTTGAATCCAAAGTATATGATTTTCTACTACCTTCAAATATTGAAGCTCATTTGAGAAGATTCTTTGCTCAACTTGTTTGAAAAATCATTTTCATTTAAATTAACATCACGCTTCTGCTACTCTGATTCAGCGTATTTCAAACTAGTTTGAATTTAAAACTTGACTTCGTTCGACAAATCATATTACATGTGCTCAAGTAGAGTTATAAATAAAAGGGAGTGAATGATGCTTCCCAGGAACAAACGGTTCACAAATGCAACTAGCATAGGTCAAGATAGAAGAATCGAGTGCACCTAACGATACAATTACGGGCAATTAAATTAAGGTAAACTTTACTTTAATATTTCCTTTGCGTCATAAGCGATTACTCGTTAAACAATTTCCAATTGACTTACTTATACTGTCTTAATAGGGAAGAGTAGTTTTCTCCCCCACTTAGAATTTTATTTATATTTTAAATCATCTTTTTAAACAAATTCTCAACTTGAGTTAAAATAATCTTTAAATTTATTAAGGGGTTTGTTTTGCTAAAATATATTTTCAACAAAACTGTTTAACTTGCATACTACTCTTTTCAATTTATGCTAGACTTCGACTTAGATCTGTCGCTTATATTAACTTATCCAACATCCATCGAAAAGTATGATGTCTTCTGAATACAACTTATTAGATTATAAAATTCATATTCAAATGTTCGTTATAATTTGATCAATTATTCTTGTCAAATTAGGGATATGGGTAAATCATTCTTCTTACATGCATTTTCAACCATTTATTTCCAAATTCTTTAAGTGAGATTACTCCTAAAATATCTTTAATTATTCAAGTATTGATTGTTTACTATATTCAAGATTTAGAGTTCAAAGTCTTGAATTATTCTTAAGCTAATCTAATTTTTTTCTCAAACTTATAGTTTTGTTTTCCCAAATTAAATTCCTATGTTAATTTATCAAACTATTTCATTAATATTATTCATTAAAATACTTAGTTAGATGATTTGAAATATTCTTGGACATTTAAACTGGAATCATATAGTCATCCCACCTCCGAAACTTGAAAATAAATATCAGCGACGTCGCGCTCATCCCAGAATTTATTTCCAAATGACTAGAGTGTGATTCTACATCTATCTAGTATATAGCAGATTTCGTATATATGTTGATCAGACGTATATTCAAAATCCTTACATACTCGATAGTCTAATCGCGACGTCGAATATAATACTCAAAACCCTCAATTTCAATTATATTTCAAAATAATTATCATTTTCAAAATGATTTTCTTAGTTTCGAATTAATTTATATGGATTTTCAAAATACGCTCTCTCAACGAGAAATTCCGAAATCTCATTCTAGGGCATTTCTAACCCTATCTCTAATGAGATATTATAACTCTAATGAGTTCTATCTTTTGTTCAAAATATGTCGTACCCCATAGCTTTGTACAACCAAAGCTTTGATACCAACTGTAACGACCCATCTTTTTGCCCTGTTCACGCCGGTAACTAAACCAACTTAAACCATCCAGAAAGACGAATTGTTATGGGTACATACATACATTGAACAAAATAACAGAACTTTTCATTGCTCAAAAAAAATATTACTCAGAGTTACATGAATATCAGAGTCATGATATAAACATACAACGGAAGAAAAATATAAACTCTCAGCGGAAGAACATATGTTATAGCGGAAGCTTTAACTCCAGCTTGGACTCTAACTCAGAAAGCGCTCCGAACTTCGCTCCAACAAACATAACTACAAAACTAAACTACTAGCTGCCCGTGAGAAAATTAATGGGCACCAGGAGTTTAGGAAGGAACAATAAACTCCAGGTCAGTCATGGGACTGGTGTGAGTACATAAAATAGTTGCTTTAAGATTAATTTTAAAGTTGGGAAACTCATCGGACCACGCAGCTAATGCGGAATGGGTTTACTCCATGTGAATTCCCATGCTTATAAATACGCAATGACTTTTGAAAATTAAGCTATCATAAGCTCGTCCCACATCACACAATGCAAGCGCACACCAAATGGGCAAGGTTTATCTTATGACAACCAAATATGCTTTCATATGTAAAAATCCTCTTTCAATGCCATAATACATATATATAGTGTGGAAAACATTTCGCAAATAAATGTATTAATCCTAGACTACATAATACCCAATCCTATTATGTCGCCATATATATATATATACACACACACACACAGAGAGAGAGACCAAAACAGTATGGCACGTATTGGAGATTTGGATTTCCAACTTGATAATTCCTGGAATGAAAGATCAATCGGAATACAAACGTAATGTAATCACGGTTTTTTTTATCTAGATGTGGACACTAATACAAATCGCGAGGTAGATCAGCGGTTTTCGACCAGACACGGCCCCTCGAACATACCCTATTCCATAAGTCATAAGTGGTTTCCCACTGCTGCAGCGGTCATCATCAATTCATATATATATATATATACACACACACACAACCTAACCGCCAGTTTCTCATCATCCAGGGTGTGAGGTTTTTGTCGATGTTATTCCATACACAAAGCATGCCTAGATAAGCAATGCCTTGACTGTACAAACTCATTTCATCTCTTAAGTATGCCACATTGTCCATTCACAACATGACCACTGATTTCCATCCATACATAACAACTTCAAGCTCGTACTTCACAAACCATGTACATATCAACGGAAATCAGTGTTATGCCGTCAATTACATTGTCAGACACACCATCCATACAAGTACGTCTTCGGTCTGAACGAAACAAAAATACGAAAGTTCTCCCAATACGTTCGGACTTCCTGCCACTCCAGTAGTAGGGGCATCTCTCTACTGTAGCTATTCAGTAAAGATACCAATCGGCAGATAGTCCGTTCGATTGTGAAGAACCACGACCTTCATTCATCGTTTCCAAGTCTTGAATTTGCTTCATGCATCGTATTATTACTTGGAATGGTTTTTGGACTTAAATCCGATCCCAGTCTTTCCAAGCAATAAGCGTATTCATAAAACAATGGTTATGGACCACACAGGGTTTCAATTCAATTTCCTTTCAATTGTCATTCATTCATTTTACAAATCAAGGTTGGATCGATCATAAATTCCATTATCATCCTAACTCTTTCTTTGAAATCAAATGTTCGATTTACCAACCCTTTTATTTCAAACATAACCTTTCAATTATTATACCTAAACATACATCTTTATCCCCTTCTTTACGTCTTCCAATTTACCAATTCCATTTACGATAATCCAGCAATTTATATTCTAACATAAGTTTGAATCGAGTTAAACGACTTATATTCGATATAAATTTTCAACTCAATCAAACACTATCAGAATCCTGAGGTAAATATCTCCTTAATGATTATGGTAGTATTTGTTCGACCTTGGAATTACATATCGAATATCCGACACAAACTCTATCCAACTCATTTTCCTTTTTAAATTCTAACCTTAGAATTAATAGATAATTCCATATTTAATAACTTAAAATCCTTTCAAACCATTTTACAACTCCTTTAACTATTTAAAAATAATGGTTCACGATTTATAAATTCGAAAACCCATTAATCTTTGGAAATGAGATGATAACGTTTGAACATTAGTAAAAGCACTGCAATAGCCCTTTTAATTCAAATCAATTCAAAAATTCAAATAATTCATTGATAATTACTTTAAGTTAATAAAGCAAGATTTATCATGAATTCTCTCAAATTTTAAAACTTGGTTTATTTGAATTTTTGTTATGGTCGCCGAACTGCACGTACAGCTACCTTTCCAAAAGTGTTTTGAACATAACTTGAAAATCATGTGTAGAAGTTTGAAATTTTCTTTTTTATTCAAAAGCTATTAATATTTGAAAACCATGTTTCTTATTTCAAGTCAGACCGATTTCAAATGATCAAGTTATAATCATTCAAAATTGAAATCGATATTTACGAACTGTCGCGTCGTAGCATGTTATAAATCGATTTAAATATAATTTCTTCAAATCTCTTTGAATTGATTTTTAATACAAAAAAAAACTTAATTCCAAAATCGATTATGAAGTTTATTCCAAAATCCTTCCTCAATTCCAAATCTTAATTTAAGTTTAAATAAGTTGTAAACCATAGGAATTCTGAAACCCTTTTATTTGAAATTTCAATTCAATATACGCGAATGGTCATTACACGAAGTTCATAAATTTAAATTTCAAAATTTTCCAAATTTAAATAACTTCAAATTTAAATTTTAAATTATATTTTAAATTAACCTTCCCTTTCGTCGGACCAGTTAGGGATAACCAGGGAGAGTAGAAAACTAGAATTCCAAACCCAAGCCAAGAAACCATCATCTCTGTCATCCTAGAACGGTCTGGTATATAATATTATAAAATATTATATTTAAATTTCCAAATCTTCTTTCAACTTAAACTGGACTTTAAAAATAATATTTGAAAGAAAAATCAAGTTTCACTCATATGGAAGGAACATTGAATCGATCATCTGTATAATTCCACAAATCATGGTACTGTGTGTGCATCATGCAAACATAAATCAACCATATATGTCAGATAATCATGTATTGTAATCATCACCAATAACAAACAATTCAGCTGTGCACAAGCGTTACAGTCAATAACGCTTTTCAGTGTTCCGTGTTTTGTCTAACTACATGCACATCCATTCACACAATAACATCTTTATTCAAACAACTATCATTAATCATTACCTCACATTTTAATCACTACTAATTTAAAATAAATGATTAAATTAACTGTTCTCACCGAAAAAGCTCCAGAATCTTTACTGTTTGGACGACAAATCAACAAAACTGCTACCGCAATACGTACTGCTTTCCAAATCCATTCCATTAGCATCCGATGATTGTTCGGTTAATTATATATATAGGAATTGAATAAATAACGATGTTCATTGTATATTCATATATAAGGACATTTTGTTATATAAATATATATTATATAAATTTATTCTTAACAATAATTACCCACTATGTACCACTGTGTTCTATTTTTCGATACGGTTCTATAGACCCAACAATGCATCAATTCAAGTTAAAACGAGTAAGATATCAGTCGACAAAGTTTTTAAATAAATAAAGAATTATACCTAAAGCAATATGGGTCCAAGCCCAACTAAACAATGCACCGAACCAAAGCCCGCACCCACGGCCCATCTCCCTCTTCTTCTTCTCCCCCATGCTCCTCTCCTAATTCATGCCTGAACCCTTCTTCATGTGCACGGTGTGCACACGCACAAGCCACCCCTTTCACTGAACTCCAATCTAAGACCATCGACGAGTTTCTCCTCGCTTCCACTACGCCTTGCACCAACTCGCCATGGCTTCAGCACCTTGCTTTGAAATCCGAGCCCTCAACCGAAATCTAGAGCGAAAATGTAACGACCCGGGAAAAAGCGACCTTGGTTATCCGATATATAACACCTATCGAACAATCAAAAGTCGAAATTACCGGATAGTCCAAGAAAGAAATTAGAGGGTAAGGATAGATAAGATAGAAAATTAGAACAGAAGAAGAAGAAGAACACAACAGCATCAGAGTAACACGAATCTCATAGCGGAACGAATAAAATATAATAGACAGCATATCTTGAAATCAAAGTAGTATATGTATATCATACCATTATCAGAGTACAACACTTTCATCACAGCGGAATAATCAATAGCTAGAAAAATCTTGAAGCCTCTTGCTCCAAGCTCTTCAAGCATACCTGTAAATCCTGACTACTTGACTGCCCGTACAAATTTGGGCACCCAAGAGTTTAGGGAAAACAAATCAAATTAAACTCTGGGTCAGTCATGGGACCGGTGTGAGTAAACTCAAATCATTTGGTTTAACTTTCAAAATCCTTTCGAAAGAAAAGATAATCGTAAGACCAATCCACACATAAACACGGACGGTTTTTACCTTACGATAACCCAAAACACTTTGGAAATCATATATTATCTGATATTATAATAATGTCTAATCACAAGTAATTAAAATATAGTAGAACGCTTGCATCTCACGCTCTACATATATAGTATACAAATCAAACTCGCGGGCACTTATTGGAAATTGGATTCGGACTTTGACAAGGTATGGGACCACCTGCCAATAGTGTATCTCTAGAGGCGAATACACTGGGTTCAACAAGAACATCTTGCAACCCGGCCCTCACATGACCGACCACTCATTTCGCTTGAGTGTATCGAATGTATATCAGCAACGGTTGGGATCAGCAACCGTCTCCCGAATGGGACAGCATCGATAGATTAAAGAAGCAATTGGAATTTCTCTAGATAGGTGATTATACATCCTAATGGGTGCGACCCACATAGCCATGCTGCCTGCCCGATTTTTGTCATTTCCCGGTTGATGAGGCTTGAGGTCATAACGTATCTTTTGACAGATCACACCTCCATTACTTTGAATGCCACATTGTCATACCCGCCAAATCACAAATTGATTTCACCAAAAATACCACGGGTATACAGCTAAGAGAAACGAATTCCTCCGCCACCAAACGTAAGTACGTTTGAAGAGATCAACTTACGCGATCCGTTGGATATACTCTGTCAGACACTCATCCATTCACGTTTGTCCTGGGACTGAAAAAACCGAAGGCACTATTCTGTAAACAGGATAGCCCTTGCACTTTACTCCGTCTTCAATATATTCAGCATACTTGATTCGCAACGCTTATGCCAATACGGAGTGGTTCTGTGGATAATAATCCAACCGGTCTCTCCATATTAACAACGTAAAATGGTCAAAAACTTTGATAGTCGGTGATTTAACTATCAAATGAAAACATGTCTGTGTGCAAACAACGATATTATTTCCAGCTGGAAATTCTATCGATCAATCATCAATCATCATTAACTCTTACATCAAATTATCATAAATTTATTCTTTTCCTAATTCCTGTTTCCCTATATTTCTTATTTACTATATTTAGAAAATATACATTATTAACAAAGGAAAACATTTCCATTTCTCGTTTTCTATATTCAGGAAACATTTCTGATTCTCATTTGGAAAACATTTCCAAATCTCCTTCATTGGGTTTTAAACAGATGTTTGAATAAACATCGCTATGCCAACACCAACCATTTCGCTCATTAACTATATTCACTTAACCACTTTCACTCTCGAACCTTATCCAATTCTTAGTTAAAAAGAAGTCAATCAAGTTGGGGGTATAATTACCTCTCAGACCTTAACTGAACAACATTTCTAACTTCGAAATAGACAAAGTTCAAACTTCACTCTTTAAGAAACTTCCTTGCGAACTCTCGGATTCTATTTATGAATCCACTTCCTTTACTGAATCATTTGATTATAACTATAAATGTTATAATTCCATGCTTTCAAAATATGTTAACTTAAATATATTTCCATATCTTAATTTGGATAAATAAACAACCAACTACTTTATTAACAGATAATTAAAACTTGATTTGAAATGGAAAGTAAACATTACTTCCCTTGATTCGATATAATCGAATTTCCATGTATGATTCACTCTCGAATAATCACTATCCGATAATTCTCTTTCGAATAAACTATATTTGATTCCCCTGTTCGAATAACTAATATTCGATAATCCTTTTCTTCGAATAACTAATATTCGAAAAATCTCACTTCGAATAAACCATATTCGATAATTCTCTCCTTTGAATAACTATATTCGATTTAACACACTTCGAACGAACTATATTCGATTTAACACACTTCGAACGAACTATATTCGATTACTCTTCTCGAATAAACTATATTCGATAACTCTACTTCGAATATGTGATATTCGATTAATTCCCTTTTTGACTAACCCTACTTAATTTACTAATACTCGACTAACTCGACTTAATTAACTTCTATTGATTAATTACTATTTGATTTAACACCATTTGCTTGACTCTAGATCGCAGCGATCACAATGGTTACGCCTGATTCCCCCAGGAAACATCTGACAGCCGTAGGCTATCTGCAGCCCTGCGAATTACGCTAGCAGTCGTGCTAAATGGAAATTCATCCTTAAATAACTTTGTCTATTTTTAACTCTATCTCGAATAATTAGATTCGATCAATTCTAATTGAATAACTAATATTCAATTAACCCTTATTCGATTACTATATTTGAATAACTCTAGTTCGATTTGACTCAAAACGATTAACTCTAACTAATTAACTCTAACTGGTTAATTCTAACTGAATAACTCTAACTGGATAACTCTAACTGAATAACTCTAACTGGTTAACTCTAACTAACTAACTCTAACTGTTTAACTTTACGGTTTAACTCTGACAGTTTAACTTCAACGGTTTAACTCTAACAGTTTAACTCCAACTGTTTAACTCTAACAGTTTAACTCCAACTGTTTAACTCTAACAGTTTAACTCCAACGGTTTAACTCTAGTTGATTAACTCTTTTGAATTAATCCCTTTGACTTTTCTCTTTTGAATAATTCCTTTGGAATAATTCCTTTGAATTACCTCCCTTGAATAGATTCTTTTTCTATTCGTTTACTCAACAAATAACTATTCTCTTTTCGCTTCTATTTATTTAACAAATAAATATTCCCTTTAACTTTTCTATTTATTCAACAAATAAATATTTCTTTTAAATTTTATATTTATTTAACAAATAAGTACTTCTTTCAACTTTTCTTTATTCCCTACATGAATATTCCCTTTTCAATTCCATTTGTAAATACTTTTACGAATGTTTCCCTTTTTATTTCTATTTGTAATCGTTTCACAAATATTTCCCTTCTATTTGATTTCACCAATATTTTCCCTTCTATTTGATTTCACCAATATTTTCCCTTCTATTTGATTTCACCAATATTTGTTTTTTTACAAATTCTTTGATTCTATAATCATTTTCTCTCATGAAATTCTCTTCCTTTTATATATAAAATCTATTGATTTTATATAAATAATTTATTTTCAAAATAAACTTTGAAAATCCCTTTTCACTTTCTAGTATCACTTATGGTATAAAAATACCAAATCAAAAGGTTCAATCATCATCCAAACACACAGGTTCAACAACAGATGATATAACACATCATATATCAGAATATATGAAAAACGGTAAATAAATGTTGAGGAATCCAGTTGGATTCCTCTGACCTGTTTCCCTGCATCCACAGATGTCAGTCAACATAAATAACATGGATGTAAAATATTCTGATAAACAGAATCAATATTTCGATACGATTTATATATATCATTATCGATATTTTCAATCAACTGACTAGCAGTTCAACCAAACAGCCAATACACAGCAAATCAGCCAATATTTATCAATTCTAAAAATACTTTAGAGAAATATAAAGTGTTCAGAGTTAGTGAGATTTACTCACATTGGACGGTTTATCGTTGAATAACGATAATCGGTCATTGATTTGGTTCAGGCGTTTAATTTTGCCATAAATCCAAACGAGCTCCAATCCACTTGCGGTCAGTTCCATTGCGTAGTGCTTGTCCATACGATCCCAACGGATCCTGTTTCGTTAAATTTCGTTAATGTATGCAAAAGTTATGCTATTTACAATATTTACCTAATTTAAATGAATATATATTTAATTAAATTAATTAAATTATTTTTATCTTAATTAATTTCTAATTGCGTTATTAGCCAAATTACCTTCCCTGCCCTTCTAAAAAAATCCTACTTTCCCATCTCTAGCCATATCCAATTTTTCTTTAAAATTGAAAAACCATTTTAATATTAATTAAATTTAATTTTCAAATAATATATTTAAAAATATTCATTTAATTATAACTTAAATTTTTTAACCCGGATCAAAAATCTGCTTCCACTCATTTTAAAGTATTTTTCGATAAGAATCCAACGGTCCTTGTTTCGTGGAAATCCGACTTGTTTTGAAAAAGTTATAAGCTTTTAAAGTTTATGTTTAAAAATTACGAAAATGCCCCTGGTCTGTTTTAAATTCAAATTAAATTTAAAATTTAAAATTTAAATTAATCATCTCATTCGTCGGATCAGTTAGGGATAGCCAGGGAGAGCAGGAAACTATATTTTCCAAACTCAAGCCTCAGACACTATCCTCTCTGCCACCCTTAGAATGTTCCGATATTTATTTTTTCAAATTCTATTTTAATTATTATATATACATATATATATTACAAAAATAAATAAATAAATAAATATTATTTAAAAACTTACCCCGTGAAGCCCAAGCCTCTGCCTAAGAGTCCCTAGCTCCCCGTCTTGCCCTCCTTCCTCCCTTTCTTCCCTTTTCCCTATTTCCTAATATTTTATTATTATTTCTGCCATTGCCAAAGCTTGAAAGAGGAGGAGGAGGAGTGAGTTTAAAATGAAGGGGGGGGGCTATTTATAGCCGAAGGAGTCACATGGATTGCTGAGGTGGCGCGAATCCAACGGTCGAAAATGGATGGCTATGATTAATCCTTAAATTAATTAAATTATAAATAAATTTAATAATTTATGAATAGTAAAGTGTGTTTTCTCAACCCTATTCGGACGTTAATTTGACTTACTTATTGATACCTTATCCAAAATCTTTTTCAACCATGTTGTTCAATTTTTCTTGCTCTTCAATACTATATAAAAATATATCAATTTTGAATTTGTTTGAACTTTCAAATAATTTAAATTCAAATTCAAAATAGTGTTTTGTGTTAGTTTCAACACCTTTCGGTCTTATGTTGGAGTATCAAACGATAACGGTTTTCAGAAATTCTTCCACCATCTGGTCCGGTTTTTAACGTACTTCAATCCTATGTATTCAAATCAAAAATCGGAGTTCGTTTAGATTTTCAAATAATATATTTAAATTTTGTTTCCTTAATAACTTTCTATATCCGTTACAGGATTTTCCCAGATTTCATATATAGCTAATATCCTATGTTTAGAATTTTCCTGGATAGGTCTCAGGTTCCAGTTTTGTCGTTAGCATTAGCAAATTCCAATTACCGTCAAAATTTAGTTCAAATTTTGGCCTTTTATTTTTCCTTTTCCACATACGGATGCCATTTTTGATGTAACTTGGTTGGTTACCTAATTTCATCATTTCGGATTTAATGAAACTGATTTCATCGAAATCCGAGTTCGTTAGCTACTACTTCCTTTGTAAACGTACTATTTTTAATTAAAAATTTATCCTTTTATACTACCAGTTCACATTATATTGCAGATCCACTAAATTTCTACCATTTCGGAATAACATAAAATATTCAAAATTATTGAAATTAAACCATTTAAACTTTCAAAACAATAAAAAAAACATTTTTAAATAATAACTAAATGGTCAAAAAATCTGGGTCGTTACATTCTTTCTCCCTTAAAATAATTTCGTCCTCGAAATTGCTAAGGTAGAAAAATGAACTTTATAACTAGGTTAAAATTATTTATTTACTCCGGTTTCACTAAACCAATTAATTCTAATTAATTTATTTCTATAAACGAAAATTTCAAAAATTCTGGAAATTTTCTAACATTCGAAATTTCTAAAAAATTTCGCTAGCATCTCCTTTGTATTGGTCAATAGCTCAAACTCCAACTCGCCTCTCTAGGCCTTCTTCAACCCAAAAGAAAATCAAACAGCCAAGTGGCTTGCCAAACAGGCTCATAAATCTCATCCAACTCATATGAATATGTACGTGTACCTTTTTGTCGGCATTCAATTCTGCTATCAATTTAGCATATACCACTATCATCCCAATCAAACTCTCAATCACTTTTATCTTCAACACGACCATCCGCTTGTAACCAAGCCAAATTTCAATCAAACTGCAATTCCAATCTCAATTCAAATTTCTTGCTCGACCATCCATTTCTATCCCAGATTTATCTCTAATCCAGTCCAATTCTACTTGATACCATTTTATTTCAATTCAACTCAATTTCCACTGAACTGCCTTCAATTCAATTTCAAATTTACTTTCACAAATTTCTATTTAATTTGTGTTTATTTCAAACAATCTTACCTGGGAGTTTCAAATAGCTTTGCCTTTTCCAAAAATCAAATATCCCTTTGGAATATCAAAACAACTTGGTTTCTCAAAACAATTCAAAAACAAAATCTTTGGTAGTAATCTGTCACTTACAAACTCGAAAATGAACACCGATGGTGTCCGGATCATCATCGGAATCTATTTTCCAGCTATCGAAGTGAGTTCAATACTATATCACTTTCAAAATCATTTCTAAACACTTTCATTTTGAAATCCATTTCAAAATATCCCTTTCAATGCTTGTAACAAATTTAAAATCTCCCAGGATCTTAAAATTCACATATATTCAATTTAATTCCATTTACAACGCTTATTCAAATTTTAGCAATTTTAATTCCAATTCTGAACCTAAATTCAGATTTAATTCATCTGATTTCATATATTTTACTTATATGAATTTTGATTTGTTATTTACATAACCATTTCACATTTTATAATCTTATTCGATTATAATCACAACCAACACATTCAATATACTATAATAATTTCAAATATCTATACTTTGCTTATATCAAAATATAATTTGGGTAAAATTATTTCATTTACCCTTTTTTTCAAAACATATCGTGTCGACCCATCGTATTCAAGTGTTTATAAACTCCTATCGATACAGTGGATCAAACTGATCGACTAGAACTCATAAACAACTCAACCAATAAATCTCCACAATATAAAACCATTTTTTTATCAAATAACAAATACGTTCACTCGTATATATACACTCAAACTCAGTCTAGGATATTACTAACCCCATCTCTACTGAATTACGCCACAGAGCCAAGGTAATACTTAACCTTCAGCTCTGATACCAACTGTAACGACCAAAGGCAGTGGCCTAACCTCCCACCGTGGCATACAGAGATACCTCAGAACTGCTTTTACGGCCAGCCTCTCGACTCGACCAACCCACATTGTCGGGAGATGTAGGGGTAAGAGTCTCCCGTTCGCCACCAAACGCGAAGCGAGAACCCCCTATCATCCGTACCAATTAAGCAACCAGCTCTGATACCAACTGTAACGACCCGGGAAAAAGCGACCTTGGTTATCCGATATATAACACCTATCGAACAATCAAAAGTCGAAATTACCGGATAGTCCAAGAAAGAAATTAGAGGGTGAGGATAGATAAGATAGAAAATTAGAACAGAAGAAGAAGAAGAACACAACAGCATCAGAGTAACACGAATCTCATAGCGGAACGAATAAAATATAATAGACAACATATCTTGAAATCAAAGTAGTATATGTATATCATACCATTATCAGAGTACAACACTTTCATCACAGCGGAATAATCAATAGCTAGAAAAATCTTGAAGCCTCCTGCTCCAAGCTCTTCAAGCATACCTGTAAATCCTGACTACTTGACTGCCCGTACAAATTTGGGCACCCAAGAGTTTAGGGAAAACAAAACAAAATAAACTCTGGGTCAGTCATGGGACTGGTGTGAGTAAACTCAAATCATTTGGTTTAACTTTCAAGATCCTTTCGAAAGAAAAGATAATCGTAAGACCAATCCACACATAAACACGGACGGTTTTTACCTTACGATAACCCAAAACACTTTGGAAATCATATATTATCTGATATTATAATAATGTCTAATCACAAGTAATTAAAATATAGTAGAACGCTTGCATCTCACGCTCTACATATATAGTATACAAATCAAACTCGTGGGCACTTATTGGAAATTGGATTCGGACTTTGACAAGGTATGGGACCACCTGCCGATAGTGTATCTCTAGAGGCGAATACACTGGGTTCAACAAGAACATCTTGCAACCCGGCCCTCACATGACCAACCACTCATTTCGCTTGAGTGTATCGAATGTATATCACCAACGGTTGGGATCAGCAACCGTCTCCCGAATGGGACAGCATCGATAGATTAAAGAAGCAATTGGAATTTCTCTAGATAGGTGATTATACATCCTAATGGGTGCGACCCACATAGCCATGCTGCCTGCCCGATTTTTGTCATTTCCCGGTTGATGAGGCTTGAGGTCATAACGTATCTTTTGACAGATCACACCTCCATTACTTTGAATGCCACATTGTCATACCCGCCAAATCACAAATTGATTTCACCAAAAATACCACGGGTATACAGCTAAGAGAAACGAATTCCTCCGCCACCAAACGTAAGTACGTTTGAAGAGATCAACTTATGCGATCCGTTGGATATACTCTGTCAGACACTCATCCATTCACGTTTGTCCTGGGACTGGACAAACCGAAGGCACTATTCTGTAAACAGGATAGCCCTTGCACTTTACTCCGTCTTCAATATATTCAGCATACTTGATTCGCAACGCTTATGCCAATACGGAGTGGTTCTGTGGATAATAATCCAACCGGTCTCTCCATATTAACAACGTAAAATGGTCAAAAACTTTGATAGTCGGTGATTTAACTATCAAATGAAAACATGTCTGTGTGCAAACAACGATATTATTTCCAGCTGGAAATTCTATCGATCAATCATCAATCATCATTAACTCTTACATCAAATTATCATAAATTTATTCTTTTCCTAATTCCTGTTTCCCTATATTTCTTATTTACTATATTTAGAAAATATACATTATTAACAAAGGAAAACATTTCCATTTCTCGTTTTCTATATTCAGGAAACATTTCTGATTCTCATTTGGAAAACATTTCCAAATCTCCTTCATTGGGTTTTAAACAGATGTTTGAATAAACATCGCTATGCCAACACCAACCATTTCGCTCATTAACTAAATTCACTTAACCACTTTCACTCTCGAACCTTATCCGCTTCTTAGTTAAAACGAAGTCAATCAAGTTGGGGGTATAATTACCTCTCAGACCTTAACTGAACAACATTTCTAACTTCGAAATAGACAAAGTTCAAACTTCACTCTTTAAGAAACTTCCTTGCGAACTCTCGGATTCTATTTATGAATCCACTTCCTTTACTGAATCATTTGATTATAACTATAAATGTTATAATTCCATGCTTTCAAAATATGTTAACTTAAATATATTTCCATATCTTAATTTGGATAAATAAAAAACCAACTACTTTATTAACAGATAATTAAAACTTGATTTGAAATGGAAAGTAAACATTACTTCCCTTGATTCGATATAATCGAATTTCCATGTATGATTCACTCTCGAATAATCACTATCCGATAATTCTCTTTCGAATAAACTATATTCGATTCCCCTGTTCGAATAACTAATATTCGATAATCCTTTTCTTCGAATAACTAATATTCGAAAAATCTCACTTCGAATAAACCATATTCGATAATTCTCTCCTTTGAATAACTATATTCGATTTAACACACTTCGAACGAACTATATTCGATTACTCTTCTCGAATAAACTATATTCGATAACTCTACTTCGAATATGTGATATTCGATTAATTCCCTTTTTGACTAACCCTACTTAATTTACTAATACTCGACTAACTCGACTTAATTAACTTCTATTGATTAATTACTATTTGATTTAACACCATTTGCTTGACTCTAGATCGCAGCGATCACAATGGTTACGCCTGATTCCCCCAGGAAACATCTGACAGCCGTAGGCTATCTGCAGCCCTGCGAATTACGCTAGCAGTCGTGCTAAATGGAAATTCATCCTTAAATAACTTTGTCTATTTTTAACTCTATCTCGAATAATTAGATTCGATCAATTCTAATTGAATAACTAATATTCAATTAACCCTTATTCGATTACTATATTTGAATAACTCTAGTTCGATTTGACTCAAAACGATTAACTCTAACTAATTAACTCTAACTGGTTAATTCTAACTGAATAACTCTAACTGGATAACTCTAACTGAATAACTCTAACTGGTTAACTCTAACTAACTAACTCTAACTGTTTAACTTTACGGTTTAACTCTGACAGTTTAACTTCAACGGTTTAACTCTAACAGTTTAACTCCAACTGTTTAACTCTAACAGTTTAACTCCAACTGTTTAACTCTAGTTGATTAACTCTTTTGAATTAATCCCTTTGACTTTTCTCTTTTGAATAATTCCTTTGGAATAATTCCTTTGAATTACCTCCCTTGAATAGATTCTTTTTCTATTCGTTTACTCAACAAATAACTATTCTCTTTTCGCTTCTATTTATTTAACAAATAAATATTCCCTTTAACTTTTCTATTTATTCAACAAATAAATATTTCTTTTAACTTTTCTATTTATTTAACAAATAAGTACTTCTTTCAACTTTTCTTTATTCCCTACATGAATATTCCCTTTTCAATTCCATTTGTAAATACTTTTACGAATGTTTCCCTTTTTATTTCTATTTGTAATCGTTTCACAAATATTTCCCTTCTATTTGATTTCACCAATATTTTCCCTTCTATTTGATTTCACCAATATTTGTTTTTTTACAAATGCTTTGATTCTATAATCATTTTCTCTCATGAAATTCTCTTCCTTTTATATATAAAATCTATTGATTTTATATAAATAATTTATTTTCAAAATAAACTTTGAAAATCCCTTTTCACTTTCTAGTATCACTTATGGTATAAAAATACCAAATCAAAAGGTTCAATCATCATCCAAACACACAGGTTCAACAACGGATGATATAACACATCATATATCAGAATATATGAAAAACGGTAAATAAATGTTGAGGAATCCAGTTGGATTCCTCTGACCTGTTTCCCTGCATCCACAGATGTCAGTCAACATAAATAACATGGATGTAAAATATTCTGATAAACAGAATCAATATTTCGATACGATTTATATATATCGTTATCGATATTTTCAATCAACTGACTAGCAGTTCAACCAAACAGCCAATACACAGCAAATCAGCCAATATTTATCAATTCTAAAAATACTTTAGAGAAATATAAAGTGTTCAGAGTTAGTGAGATTTACTCACATTGGACGGTTTATCGTTGAATAACGATAATCGGTCATTGATTTGGTTCAGGCGTTTAATTTTGCCATAAATCCAAACGAGCTCCAATCCACTTGCGGTCAGTTCCATTGCGTAGTGCTTGTCCATACGATCCCAACGGATCCTGTTTCGTTAAATTTCGTTAATGTATGCAAAAGTTATGCTATTTACAATATTTACCTAATTTAAATGAATATATATTTAATTAAATTAATTAAATTATTTTTATCTTAATTAATTTCTAATTGCGTTATTAGCCAAATTACCTTCCCTGCCCTTCTAAAAAAATCCTACTTTCCCATCTCTAGCCATATCCAATTTTTCTTTAAAATTGAAAAACCATTTTAATATTAATTAAATTTAATTTTCAAATAATATATTTAAAAATATTCATTTAATTATAACTTAAATTTTTTAACCCGGATCAAAAATCTGCTTCCACTCATTTTAAAGTATTTTTCGATAAGAATCCAACGGTCCTTGTTTCGTGGAAATCCAACTTGTTTTGAAAAAGTTATAAGCTTTTAAAGTTTATGTTTAAAAATTACGAAAATGCCCCTGGTCTGTTTTAAATTCAAATTAAATTTAAAATTTAAAATTTAAATTAATCATCTCATTCGTCGGATCAGTTAGGGATAGCCAGGGAGAGCAGGAAACTATATTTTCCAAACTCAAGCCTTAGACACTATCCTCTATGTCACCCTTAGAATGTTCCGATATTTATTTTTTCAAATTCTATTTTAATTATTATATATATATATATATATTACAAAAATAAATAAATAAATAAATATTATTTAAAAACTTACCCCGTGAAGCCCAAGCCTCTGCCTAAGAGTCCCTAGCTCCCCGTCTTGCCCTCCTTTCTCCCTTTCTTCCCTTTTCCCTATTTCCTAATATTTTATTATTATTTCTGCCATTGCCAAAGCTTGAAAGAGGAGGAGGAGGAGTGAGTTTAAAATGAAGGGGGGGGGCTATTTATAGCCGAAGGAGTCACATGGATTGCTGAGGTGGCGCGAATCCAACGGTCGAAAATGGATGGCTATGATTAATCCTTAAATTAATTAAAATATAAATAAATTTAATAATTTATGAATAGTAAAGTGTGTTTTCTCAACCCTATTCGGACGTTAATTTGACTTACTTATTGATACCTTATCCAAAATCTTTTTCAACCATGTTGTTCAATTTTTCTTGCTCTTCAATACTATATAAAAATATATCAATTTGGAATTTGTTTGAACTTTCAAATAATTTAAATTCAAATTCAAAATAGTGTTTTGTGTTAGTTTCAACACCTTCCGGTCTTATGTTGGAGTATCAAACGATAACGGTTTTCAGAAATTCTTCAACCATCTGGTCCGGTTTTTAACGTACTTCAATCCTATGTATTCAAATCAAAAATCGGAGTTCGTTTAGATTTTCAAATAATTTATTTAAATTTTGTTTCCTTAATAACTTTCTATATCCGTTACAGGATTTTCCCAGATTTCATATATAGCTAATATCCTATGTTTAGAATTTTCCTGGATAGGTCTCAGGTTCCAGTTTTGTCGTTAGCATTAGCAAATTCCAATTACCGTCAAAATTTAGTTCAAATTTTGGCCTTTTATTTTTTCCTTTTCCACATACGGATGCCATTTTTGATGTAACTTGGTTAGTTACCTAATTTCATCATTTCGGATTTAATGAAACTGATTTCATCGAAATCCGAGTTCGTTAGCTACTACTTCCTTTGTAAACGTACTATTTTTAATTAAAAATTTATCCTTTTATACTGCCAGTTCACATTATATTGCAGATCCACTAAATTTCTACCATTTCGGAATAACATAAAATATTCAAAATTATTGAAATTAAACCATTTAAACTTCCAAAACAATAAAAAAAACATTTTTAAATAATAACTAAATGGTCAAAAAATCTGGGTCATTACAGAAAAGGAACTCGCATGAACCCATAGAAGCATCGACATATTTTCTCTCCGATGTCCACCATATTACACCGAATCAAAGCCCTCTCCATCTTGAGTGCAACGCCATTCTCCGATTCGAACATCGTCGCTCCTTTTTCCGATTAAACACAAACCTAATTTTCAACTTTCAAGATAATAATCACAGAATCTAATGAAATTTACACCAAAAATACTACCCTCTTCCCTGATCACAAAGGTGCTAATGGCGTGATTCAATTCCTTCTGGATTGGAAGAAAAGACTTTTTGATGTTTCCTTTGCAAATTTTGATTCTTACTGTGAAACTAGAAATTCTCTTTTGATAGTTGATGAAATCAAGATCCGTTAACTTCTAAAAATCAGAAATGAAAATTCGAACAACATTCGTGTGAATCACTTTTGCCAGAAATGAGTGGATTTGAAGTCATGATTTTTTTGAATGAAGCGGCCATGGGTTTTCTTTCACTGTAAGCTTGAAAAGTAAAGAAGATAGGAAACAATTGTGAGAATTTTTACTGAATTTTAGACCAGGAGAATAAAATGGATTTTTCTATACGAACAAAAGGATAATTTAGTCATTTGGTTAGGGAACACTTGTCTTCTCATTATGTAATCCTTTCCATGCATGTAAACCACCATATGACACATAATCCCTACTTTAAAAAAATTAACCAATGCATGTTGACATAATTTGTCTATTTATTTACTTGTTAAATTTATATTTTTAGTTACAATTTAGAAACATTTATAAATGTAGCTAGTTTCCAATGTTTATGAATGCAACCAAAATACTACTTAAGACTTATAAAATACTAATGTTTAAAAATAATTATTCATATTATTATATCAAATATAAATTATAAAAATGAGGTTTAGAAACTCAACTAATCTTTATGGAGATCAACATATTTTGTAAACAAAATAATATTATCATTTATTAATTTAAAAAAATATTTATTAATTATTACCATTTAAAAATATTTATCTCAATTAAATCTTAAAAGTGATTTTTAAATAAGTTATTCATATGCAATAAACCAAAACAAAATTATCTATTCAAACTCATATATTTAATATTTTTAAAACAATATTTGTATTTAAACTATATTAAATTCACTTGAAAATCAGAAAATTGAATTTTTATTATAGTTTAATCATTGAAAATTTTGGTTCATTACATTTCAGTTTCTAAGAATTTTCAATTCTTCAAAAATTTGGCTGTAACAACCCGAATTTTTATAACATATTAAAACAAGAAATCAGGGCAGAATTAAATTATAATTTAAGAATCAATGGGAAAGGGTTACGCCATTGCGTTCGTCTCGAAATTCTGCTTGAAAACGAGTCCGAAATTTCGTAAATCGGAGTCCGTATGACCAAGATATGGCCCATAGAAGATTTCAGAAAATTCAAAATTCAGCCCGAAATTCAAATTCAGCCAGAAACAGATTGGGCGGGAAAATTCCCCCCCAGCCCCAGGTCGACTGGGGGGTCGACTGGGGAGTCGACCTGCCCCAGCCCCAGGTCAACTGGGGAGTCGACCTGGGTGTCGACCTGGGGGCCGACCTCCCTGGTCGGACCCTCTTGGTCTGGTGCACCAGTTTGCTCCTTTGGTCTGTTTGCTTGGCCTGTGACGGGATTTGATGGTTCAGATCTAAACTAGGGTTAATCCTATGGCCTAAACTAGTCTCTACACCTATAAAAACATCCTAATACCTAGCCTAAACCACCACAAATCATCCTAACAACTAAATTCTGCCAAAATGCTCCCTAATCATGGCCTCCATCTTCATCTTGAGAGCTTCTAAGGCAAAAAGGAGCAATCTTTCTTCGACAAATCAAAGGAGCTACTTATTCTCAAGGCTTCTAGCGTTGCTACATCATTCCTAGAGCTTCTACGACGTCTCTATCTTGTTCTATTTGGTTCTAGTTCTCATAGCCATGCTTTGTAAGCCCCACTCTACTCTTAGATTTAAACTATGAAGTTAATATGAACATGTAGCAAGTTGAAATGGGATATTTTTGGTGTAATACTTGTCTTGGGGCTATATTTGTATGCATAGATCCATTTATGATACTTTTGATCTATGATTGTGGAACTATCATGAACCTAGTACCGTTCATCTTGATTTTTGGGTAGAAAGCTATGAGCTTTATTTGGGGATTATGCATAATGCAACATAGAACCCCTCATAACCTAGATGTTAACTTGCCTATGATGTTGAACTACATGCTACCCACAATTTTATCACCCTATGTCAACTATTATCATGTTATCACCTTTGCCTATGATGTTGAACTACATGCTACCCACAAGTTTATTTGCTAAGTTTGATGTCATGCATGTTTTTGAGGCCAATAATCCTATATGCTAGTTGTGATGAACACCTTTGCCTCAAATATCATCATGTTTAACTTAAGACCAACTTTACCACCTTATGCCCATCTTGGTCATATTTTTATGTTCCTTGGTTCACTTGTGTTAATGCGAATTTACGTGCGAATGGGAATACGTTATGGGTAGTTAGGCAAACTTGAAATGACATGAAAAACATGACTTGAAATGTGACATGAAAATTGATTATGCTTGAAAACGTGAATGTGGTCATGACATGTAGAAAACCATAAAGTGGCCAACTCGAGCTTGGGTTGAGTTTGTAGCGTAAATCTGCCCGGAACCACCCGGCAAATCCAGTGGCTACAAACAATAGGACCCAATGTGAGAAGTTGGTCACATCGCGCTTGAAACCCGAGGTTAGATTAGGTTGTGTTGTAAAGCTTCCCGGACCCGCCCGACATATCCAGTAACCACAACAAAGTCTAATGTGAGAGGTTGGGTGCATTAAATTAATTAATGCCACATGTTAGGGTTAAGTCATGAGCCACTTAGATACACTTAACCAACTTGAAACATGATTGGATAGGGTTAACCACACTTAACCCGTTAGAAACCCTAGTTATGTGGTCCTTTTCAGCAGTAACCCTCTTGGATGTATCACGATACCCTAGGGACTAGGCTAGGGTGGGGCACGATTACTGGGCTAATTGTAAGCGACCAGAACGACGGCTGAGTAGGTGCGCCGGTGTAGGTTCAGGCGGACTATGGTCATGCACATAGTCCGGAGTTGAAAAAGCAGACACGGGCACCAGTAGGTTTAGATTGTGCGTGCTTGATTCGTGTCAGTGGTTGGCACCCTAGGGCTTGATACACCCTTGGGTGGACCTAGCACAGTTTGACTACATTCCGTGATTGGGCCGTATGACACCGACACTCGACGAGTTAGGCTTATAGGGAGCCGATCGACTAGACCGTGTAGTTGGACCTTGACTTGGGTCATCTCATGATATTGGGCCAAGGTATCATTTCTTGTTTATACTTGACATGGGTTGGAATACTAGTACTATTGGTGCAAAACTAAACCTTGTATATGCGATGCCACACTTGATCTACCTTGTTATCTATTTATCATGCCAGTTAGTTACCATCTTTATGTTTCATCTCAGTTTCTCATGTTTAGTTAACTTCATTAATTTTTATACTAATAGTAGGTAGGACTTACCAGTCTTTATGACTGACCCTTTTTCTTTCTCCTCTTTTCTTCCGTTCCCCCCCAGGTTCTCAGGGAGGGAACACTAGTGCTTAGCTTGGACATTTGGCTTGCTTTCTTGACAGCTCATGTACGGTTTGGACTTGAGCTTGCTATGGCTTCACCACATCTATCTTGGGGATAGTTTACTTTATGTTATTTTCAGTTTATGTTTTCTAGACTTGTGGTAGTTGGAAAATAATGACTAAGTACTTTGATGTAAGCTGACTATTTGGTTTTGAAATGGTTAATCATGGTTTTTAAATTTCTACCGCTGCTTTACTTATTTATTTATCTATGTTTCTGTCTTGTGATATCTCTGTGCATGTTTATCTAGACAACACCCCTCCAAAGCTAGTGCAATTCTCTCGTGAATGGCCCTGGCGGAGGTGGGGTGTTACATTTGGTATCAGAGCATAAAGTTTTACTAGACCGGACAAAAGTTTTAAAAACCCTTTTTGAAAAACTATTTTCAAAACCAATTAAGTATTTTTCCAAGGAAAGTCTAGTTTATTTTAAAAGGCTATTCCCCAAAAAGCCATTAGCACTATCTTCGTTTCCTCGTTCTAAATCTATCCTTTCCTTTTTCAGCATGGCCGATCTTAACCTTCCCGAGGGAGTACCCATACTCGGATGGTTCCGAAGGTACTTGAAAGCTAGGGCCAACGATGCCGGCCCAGCAAACACTCCCACTCTTCGTCCCGTACCTGAGGTTCCTCCTCCTCCTCCTCCTCAGCGTCCACAAGCGGATTTCGCGAAGATTTGCAAAGACTTTAAGGCGGTGGGTGGCAAGAATTTTGTAGGTACAGAGACTTATGTTGAGGCAAGAAACTGGTTAAAGGAAACTGAAGATCTTTTTGCTATCTTTGAAGTAGAAGACCGTAGGAAAGTTCTGTTGGCAGTATGGCTATTGAAAGAGGAAGCTGCTTATTGGTGGGAAGTCACCAACACTACTAGGCCTATAAAGACTTGGGCCGACTTTAGGATGAGGTTTGGGCTTAAGTTTCTATCATCTGCTGAGGAGAATCTGCAAATGGAGAAGTTTATATCTTTGAAGCAAGGGGACATGACCGTGAGGGAGTATGTGAATAAGTTTAACCAGCTTGCTCGATTCGGTTTAGACATGGTTAACACACCTCAGAAGAAGGCTCTACGCTTTGCTCGAGGATTGAATGAGCCATTACAAGGTTTGCCCATGTCTCCTATACCCATGAGGGCCACTTTTGAGAGCTTAGTGGATATGGCCTTGCTTCAAGGAGATGATAAGAATGGCAAGAAAGAAGTTAAGCTTAATGAGACTCAAACCAAGAAGGCGGACTCCAAGTGGGGAGGCAACCAGAACAATCAGAGCAACCAGAACAACAAGAACAACAAGGGTAACAAGGCCAACAACAACAAGGCAAGGGAGACAAGGAAGTGTAACTTCTGTGGGATCACTGGACTCATAGCCAAAGATTGTAGGAAGAAGAAGAGGAAGTTGGGAGAATGCTTTCATTGCGGAGAGTCTGGACACTTCAGTAAGGATTGCCCAAAGAAGCAAGGACAGGGGCAAGGACAGACTCAGCGAGCAGGACCTTTTGGAGGGCGGATGCATGCTCTCAACACTACTCCAGCTCCGGACCAAGGTAGTATTTCTGTAGAAAGCCTTGTTTACATTTCTGGTTTTCCTGTTCGAACTTTATTTGATTCTGGCGCATCGCATACCTTTATTTCTTCGGAAATTGTTGAAAGTTTGCACCTAAGTACTAGTCTAGTTGAGGATCCCGTTAGTGTTTCAAATCCAAATGGGGGTTCCGCCCATCTATCGATGATTTGTATGGATTTGAGGATTTCTATCTTGGCCGTAGAACTCACATGTAATGCTTATGTTCTCGGGTTCTTGGGATACGGGTTGATTTTGGGCATGGGTTGGTTGTCCAGTTATGGAGTCATTCTCGATTGTAAGCATAGGGTAGTGAGGCTTATGACTCTCCTTGGCAATACCCTAGAGATTTCTTGTAACCCTCTGGATCCCGTCATGTTATGTTATCTTGAATCCCTCGACTCGTCTATTGACAATCTTCAATCTGTGAGGGTGGTCCGAGAATATCCTGATGTCTTTGATGAGGTGAAGGGGTTACCCCCTAAACGAGAGATAGACTTCCGTGTTTATCTTGTTGATAATGCCAAGCCAGTTTCATTTCCTGTTAGGCACATGGCCCCGCGAGAAAGAAGAGAGCTTAGCAAGCAAATCAAGGATTTGCTTGAGAAAAATTTCATTAGGCGAAGCATTTCTGAATGGGGTGCTCCTGTGGTATTCGCTACTAAGTCGGATGGTTCGCTTCATCTATGTGTTGATTATCGTGAGTTAAACAAGCTGACAAAGAAGAATAGGCACCCGTTACCGAGGATTGATGATCTCTTTGACCAGCTTGTAGGTGCTTCTGTTTTCTCTCAGCTCGATCTAGCCACCGGATTCCATCAGCTTAGAGTGGCTGAGGATAGTATTGACAAGACTGCGTTTAGGACTCCAGATGGATTCTTTGAATGGCTCGGTTTGACTAATGCACCAGCATACTTCGTTGATTTGATGAGTAGGGTGTTTAGGGAGTTCCTTAACAAGTTTGTGGTTGTCTTCGTGGTTGATATTCTGATCTTCTCTAAGGACAAGGAAGAGCATGCTACACATCTCAAGGAGGTTATGGATATGCTTAGAGCTCATCAGTTAAAAGCCAAGTTCTCCAAATGCCATTTCTGGAGAAGGGAAGTTCGGTTCCTTGGGCATATAGTTTCTAAGTAAGGCATAGCTGTGGATCCCGCTAAAGTAGTGGCGGTACAAGACTGGAAAGTTCCGAAGAATGCAACTGAAGTGAGAAGCTTTCTCGGTCTGGCAGGATTTTATAGGAAGTTCATTAAGGACTTCGCTAAGATTTCAGCCCCTCTTACTAAGTTAATGAAGAAGAACTTAGTCTTTGCATGGGACTTAGAGTGTGAGCTTGCTTTTCAAAGGCTCAAGAAAGCCCTCGCCACAGCTCCAGTTCTAGCATTACCCGATGGAGGGAAGTTGTTTACCGTGTACACTAATGCATGTGGCACGGGATTAGGCGCTGTCCTAATGCAAGAAGGGAGAGTGATATGCTTTGGGGGTAGGCAACTCAAAGTTCATGAGAAGAACTATCCCACTCATGATTTGGAGTTGGCGGCGATCGTCTTTGCACTCAAATCTTGGCACCATTATCTTCTAGGTGAAAGGTTTGAGTTATATACTGATCACAAATCGCTCAAGTACCTCTTCTCGTAGAAAGATTTGAACCTAAGGCAGCAGAGGTGGATGGAATTCTTGGCATCATATGACTTTGATATAGCTTATACCCCTGGAAATGGTAATGTTGTGGCGGATGCGCTAAGTAGAAGAAGGTTGACTTTGAGTCCCTTGTTTGTTGAGATGAAGAGCCTAGAGTTCTTGGCAACCTTTGAGTTCACACCTGCTGTTGAGTCGATGACTGGCTCATTAGCATCCCTTGAGCTTAGACCTACACTTCTTGATCAAGTTGGGGCTTCACAGAGGGAAGACCCACAGATAGTCGAGATCATGGACAAGTTGATTCGGGGTGAGACGTCAAGTCACCTCGCTAGATATACTATTGATGACAAGAGATGGCTAAGGCGTGATGGAAGACTATGTGTCCCACGAGTGGGAGACTTAGTAAATAAAGTTCTTGAGGAGGCGCATCACTCGAGGATGACCATACATCCCGGAGGGGATAAGATGTACCGGGATATGAAGCGCATTTTCTTTTGGGATGGGATGAAAAAGGATGTGGCAGAGTTTGTTTCTAGATGCATTGTTTGCCAACAAGTAAAGGCCGAGTCGAAGAAGCTCGGTGGACTACTTCATCCATTGGAGGTCCCGCAATGGAAGTGGGAAAGTATCTCTATGGATTTTGTGGATGGATTGTCGAGATCAAGGAAGGGGAATACTAGCATATGGGTCATAGTGGATAGACTCACGAAGAGCGCTCATTTCATTCCAGTGAAGAGCAAGAGGACCACATCATGGCTAGCATCTGTTTATCATCGAGAGATAGTGCGATTGCATGGAGTTCCTTCTAGCATAGTTAGCGACCGTGACCCAATCTTCACTAGCCAATTTTGGAACAGTTTGCAAGAAGCGATGGGTATGCGATTGAATCTAAGTACAGCCTATCACCCACAAACGGATGGTCAGACCAAAAGGGTGAATAGGGTACTAGAAGATATGTTGAGGCTATGCATTCTTGACTTTGGTGGCACTTGGGAAGACCACCTTCCTCTCGTAGAGTTTTCTTATAATAACAGCTACCAAGCAAGCATAGGGATGGCACCATTCGAAGCTTTGTATGGGAGGCAGTGCAAGTCACCAACGTGTTGGTGGGAAACGATGGATAAGCTTATATTTGGGCCCGACAAGATAAGGGACACATCCGAGAAGGTTAAGTTGATTCGAAGGCGGATGAAAGCGGCCCAAGACAGACAGAAATCCTATGCATATAAGCGAAGGACAAACTTAGAGTTTGGAGTTGGAGATATGGTCTTTGTGAAGGTCTCTCCTTTGCGAAATGTGGTTCGTTTTGGAGCAGTTGGAAAGCTAGTACCAAGGTTCGTGGGACCCTTCCCTATCATCGAGAAGATTGGGCAAATGGCTTATAGGGTGGAATTGCCCGAGAAGCTGGCTGGAGTGCGCAATGTTTTTCATGTCTCGCATCTCCGAAAATGCCTACATGAATTAGCCGAAGTAGTTGAGCCCAGCATTCTTGAAGACGTGGATGTAGAGAAAGAGGCAACCCTGAGGCGAGCTCCGATTCGTATCTTGGGAACGGAGATCAAGAAGCTGAGGAATCGAGAAGTCAAGTTAGTAAAGGTTCAGTGGAGTGAAGCCGATGAAGATGCAACTTGGGAAACCGAGGAGAAGATGCGTGGGCTTTATCCATTCCTTTTTGAGGGTACATTCTCAATCTGCTTTCCTAGTTAGCATATCTTTCTTTTGCTATCCATGTTTATCTTGTTATCTCGTTAATCTTGTCATGAGAACCTTAGGTAGAAACCCTTTGGATGAAACATGTTATGCTTGATGGTTGCAAATGGTTGCAAGTGTTTGCAAGTGGTTACTCGTGGATGCATGATACACGCTAGGCACTAAGATCGGCTCACACACTTTCATATTGCATATGCATGAGTGTTTATGCTTATTCATGGATGAAACTTGTTATGATATCATGTGGATGTTGCATATGATTGAATATTATGTGCACTCATGTAGAGATTATAAAATTATGTTCGGAAGTTGCATACATTTGGACTCATTACACTAACATATTCTGCATTAAGGAGGTTTACTGAGTCAGTAACCGCTTGATTTTCGCATTAGATAGGTGCATATACACACACTTTTGCATATGTTCATACAGCATTAGAAATCTTTTAAGGACAATTATTACATGTGGATGATGTTTGAGTAGATGGATGATGGATGGTAGGATACGTTCTTCCTAACTTGGAGATTTCGGGGACGAAATCCTTTAAGGTGGGGAGAATGTAAAAACCCGAATTTTTATAACATATTAAAACAAGAAATCAGGGCAGAATTAAATTATAAGTTAAGAATCAATGGGAACGGGTTACTCCATTGCGTTCGTCTCGAAATTCTGCTTGAAAACGAGTCCGAAATTTCATAAATCGGAGTCCGTATGACCAAGATATGGCCCATAGAAGATTTCAGAAAATTCAAAATTCAGCCGAAAATTCAAATTCAGCCAGAAACAGATTGGGCGGGAAAATTTCCCGCCCAGCCTCAGGTCGACTGGGGGTCGACTGGGGGGTCGACTGGGGAGTCGACCTGCCCCAGCCCCTGGTCGACTGGGGAGTCGACCTGGGTGTCGACCTGGGGTTCGACCTCCCTGGTCGGACCCTCTTGGTCTGGTGCACCAGTTTGCTCCTTTGGTCTGTTTGCTTGGCCTGTGACGGGATTTGATGGTTCAGATCTAAACTAGAGTTAATCCTATGGCCTAAACTAGTCTCTACACCTATAAAAACATCCTAATACCTAGCCTAAACCACCACAAATCATCCTAACAACTAAATTCTGCCAAAATGCTCCCTAATCATGGCCTCCATCTTTATCTTGAGAGCTTCTATGGAAAAAAGGAGCAATCTTTCTTCATCAAATCAAAGGAGCTACTTATTCTCAAGGCTTCTAGTGTTGCTACATCATTCCTAGAGCTTCTACGACGTCTCTATCTTGTTCTATTTGGTTCTAGTTCTCATAGCCACGCTTTGTAAGCCCCACTCTACTCTTAGATTTAAACTATGAAGTTAATATGAACATGTAGCAAGTTGAAATGAGATTTTTTCGGTGTAATACTTGTCTTGGGGCTATATTTGTATGCATAGATCCATTTATGACACTTTTGATCTATGATTGTGGAACTATCATGAACCTAGTACCGTTCATCTTGATTTTTGGGTAGAAAGCTATGAGCTTTATTTGGGGATTATGCATAATGCAACATAAAACCCCTCATAACCTTGATGTTAACTTGCCTATGATGTTGAACTACATGCTACCCACAAGTTTATCACCTTATGTCAACTATTATCATGTTATCACCTTTGCCTATGATGTTGAACTGCATGCTACCCACAAGTTTATTTGCTAAGTTTGATGTCATGCATGTTTTTGAGGCCAATAATCCTATATGTTAGTTGTGATGAACACCTTTGCCTCAAATATCATCATGTTTAACTTAAGACCAACTTTACCACCTTATGCCCATCTTGGTCATATTTTTATGTTCCTTGGTTCACTTGTGTTGATGCGAATTTACGTGCGAATGAGAGTACATTATGGGTAGTTAGGAAACCTTGAAATGACATGAAAAACATGACTTGAAATATGACATGAAACTTGATTATGCTTGAAAACGTGAATGTGGTCATGACATGTAGAAGACCATAAAGTGGCCAACTCGAGGTTGGGTTGAGTTTGTAGCGTAAAACTGCCCGGAACCACCCGGCAAATCCAGTGGCTATAAACAATAGGACCCAATGTGAGAAGTTGGTCACATCGCGCTTGAAACCCGAGGTTAGACTAGGTTGTGGTGTAAAGCTGCCCGGACCCGCCCGGCATATCCAGTAACCACAACAAAGTCTAATGTGAGAGGTTGGGTGCATTAAATTAATTAATGCCATATGTTAGGGTTAAGTCATGAGCCACTTGGATACACTTAACCAACTTGAAACATGATTGGATAGGGTTAACCATACTTAACCTGTTAGAAACCCTAGTTATGTGGTCCTTTTCAGCAGTAACCCTCTTGGATGTATCACGATACCCTAGGGACTAGGCTAGGGTGGAGCACGATTACTGGGCTGATTGTAAGCGACCAGAACGACGGCTGAGTAGGTGCGCCGGTGTAGGTTCAGGCGGACTATGGTCGTGCACATAGTCCAGAGTTGAAAAAGCAGACACGGGCACCAGTAGGTTTAGACTGTGCGTGCTTGATTCGTGTCAGTGGTTAGCACCCTAGGGCTTGATACACCTTAGGGTGGACCTAGCACAGTTTGACTACATTCCGTGATTGGGCCATATGACACCGACACTCGACGTGTTAGGCTTATAGGGAGCCGATCGACTAAACCGTGTAGTTGGACCTTGACTTGGGTCATCTCATGATATTGGGCCAAGGGATCATTTCTTGTTTATACTTGACATGGGTTGGAATACTAGTACTATTGGTGCAAAACTAAACCTTGTATATGCGATGCCACACTTGATCTACCTTGTTATCTATTTATCATGCCAGTTAGTTACCATCTTTATGTTTCATCTCAGTTTCTCATGTTTAGTTAACTTCATTAGTTTTTATACTAATAGTAGGTAGGACTTACCAGTCTTTATGACTGACCCTTTTTCTTTCGCCTCTTTTCTTCCGTTCCCCCGCCCAGGTTCTCAGGGAGGGAACACTAGTGCTTAGCTTGGACATTTGGCTTGCTTTCTTGACAGCTCATGTACGGTTTGGACTTGAGCTTGCTATGGCTTCACCACATCTATCTTGGGGATAGTTTACTTTATGTTATTTTCAGTTTATGTTTTCTAGACTTGTGGTGGTTGGAAAATAATGAATAAGTACTTTGATGTAAGCTGACTATTTGGTTTTGAAATGGTTAATCATGGTTTTTAAATTTCTACCGCTGCTTTACTTATTTATTTATATATGTTTCTGTCTTGTGATATCTCTGTGCATGTTTACCTAGACAACACCCCTCCAAAGCTAGTGCAATTCTCTCGTGAATGGCCCTGGCGGAGGTGGGGTGTTACATTGGCTAACGCCCTAAATTTTTGAAAAATTTCGCCATGACCCCCTTTGTACGGGGAAACATTCAAAACCGTAGCTATCCACGCAGGGCCCACATCATCAAAAAAGAAAAAGCCAAGCAGCTAGCCACTCGGCCCATAAAATCATCCAATCCCAATAAATTAGTAAACATGTACCTATTTGTCGGGCATACAATTTTATTCCTCTTCTCTAGCCTCCTTGCTATGACCTATTCAATGTACATACATGTATGTGCATGCAATTGCAATCAATTTTCAATTCATTTCATTTCAATATTTGGCATAATTGGCTTAATTTTTCTTATCGGTTTTATTGTTACAATATGATAATTGTTCAACTAATAATCAAACAACACAATCAACAATCAATTAGTTGATTAGTTTTTCAATTATATATTATATATATATACTCAAAATCATGTTTTTGATGCCAAGTCACAACAATAGGCCCTATCTAATTTTGGTTCTCACACAAGTCAATTGAAAATATATAGAAATCCTACTTGCGAAGTTCGAACATAAATACTGATGATGACGCGTCAATCATCAGAATTATGCCCGGGCGACTAGAGTGTGATACTATATTTATCCAGTATATTAAAACTTCGAATATACGTTTGCAAGGCGTATATGCAAAATATTTATATACTCGATTGTCTAAATCCAATATAAAATAAATATTCAACTATGTTTAATAAGGTTTAAATTTCCAAAATAGTATTTGTTTTCATTTTATTATTTTAAAAATACACTCTTCACGTTCGTTCTAGGATACTACTGATCCTATCTCTAATAAGTCATTCTTATTGGATATTACTAATCCAATCTCTGATGAATTCTTTCGTTTGGTTCTAATATGCCTTGTTCTCGAGCTCTGTAAACCAAAGCTCTAATACTACACATAACGACCCAAACTTCCCCTGTCTCCGAGGAGAAGAGAAAGAACAGATTGTCTGAGAACATGAAAAACCAGAACACAAACAGAAGAACATTTTATTTCTTATTACAACAATTTCCATCAGAGTACAAGGATAATAGAGTATGAATAAATATTGCACATTGTAAAATATCAGAGATTAAAATACATCATATAGCAGCGGAAAAATAATACATAATAATACATAACATAGCTAAAGGGAATATACGGATACAGAGGATTCCAAATATAGCTTCAGCTGTAAACCAGGATCACGTGAATACAATACTTGCAAAACCAAAACTACAAGCTGCCCGTGTAGAAAACAGGCACACCCAGAGATTTGTTAAAATAATAAACTCCAGATCAGTCATGTGACTGGTGTGAGAACTAAAACAGTTATTAAATCTTTACTTTAAAAATAAAGTAAATTAAGGGACCATGCCGTATAACACAGAATGGGTTTCATCCCAAGAATACCAGTGCATAAAACAAACAGCGCAACGCTTTTTGGAAAAATGAAGCTATTATAAGACCCAGGTCCCATCACACAGTGCAATGCAAGCCGGAGGATATGGTTTTCCTTTATAATAGCCAAACATGCTTGGTACGTTTAAAACAAATCATTTTGATATTACTATAAGTGCATAGTGTATCAAACAACTTCAAATATAAATGTATCAATCATAGATGGCATGGGTACCATATATCATGTCGCCTCTACACTTAAAACCGAAATGTCACGTATTGGAAGTTGGATTTCCGTCTGTGAACCAAGGCAAGGGATCGTCCTTACCGAATTCGAGACAATCTAGCCCATGTCCCAGGAACAGAACGCATCGTCCCTTGGATCTTTTGGGCCGGTCCACATTATAAGTGGATTAATAATCCCTGAACAATAGGTTTCCTCGCGCTATGGGGCGTAAATGAGCCAAATGACTCAATATCCATTGGCTCTGTAGTAGCCGATATATCTGAGGCGCCTCGCAATCCAACAACCACATAAGTAAAAATGTCTGGGCTCCATACCATGACACCACACCTAGCTAGAAAGAAACGCATGTCCTCCCTGCAGACCTCTCCCATTTCTGGTTCACACCGGAGTGTGAGGCTCGCAAATTAACGCTATACACAAAGCTATGCTATATTAAAGCCGTGCTTTGATCATCAACCACAATACTCTGCTTTTCAACAGAAGCCTTGATCATTTGCATCTCAGCATGCCACACTGGTAACTCACGCCACGCGACTGATGTATATCGATATATAACTTCTGAGCTCGTACGTCTCAAAGAAGGGTGTTAAGCAAGAGGATAAATTTTCCGCCACCAAATAGATATATATTCAATAGAGATCAATCAACATAGAATAAAATCCAATGTCAGATACACATCCATTTACAAGTTCGTTCTTGGTCTGAATGAAACCGGAGGCACCTTATTCCTCGTCCCATATGTCTAATAGAAGAGTGAGGTCCCCGCATATCCGGTCGATCTCCAAGTACGTCTGGACGATCACCACTTATTACCTCATCTTGGGTGTACAGCCCAATCAAGACATTAGTAATCATCCAAACGATGTGAAGACCTCCGGTCTTTAACCACCGCCTTCATCGTCGACTTATCGTCGAATCAGTTATTCAGAATGGGTACAAACCCGGTATTTCCGAATAACTCGTGTATATAATAAGCAAGTGATATAAAAACACAACATACGCCTCATTCCAATTCAGAATATTCTTTTATTCAAATATTCTTTTCACAATGTAAACCAAATTAAGGTTTTCCAAACTAGTAGGGATTAACGAACCTTATCGAAGTAATAATTTGTTTAATTTCCCAATCCCAACCTATTCGTCCCATGGGGAAAAACTGGTAATATTCCATATCTAACAGATGGTGTTATCGGTAAATTTAATTACCATTTCACGTTCAAATCTAATTAAAGATTTAACTATCCCTAGGAGCAAAACTAGTGATACTCCATTCTCGATCAATTCCCAAATTTGATAATTTAAATTATCAATTCCCATTTCAATCTAATTAAAGATTCATTAAAACTCCACTTAGCTTTAATCTTCCCAAAAATCAATATTAATGATTATTTAACTTTGGAAACACAAACATGTCGCACCGACAATCTACACCGTACTATTGATTTCTGTTGATATATAACCTCTAAGCTCCTACGTATTAGAGAAGGGTGTTAAGCAAGAGAATAAATTCTCCGCCACCAAACAAATATTTATTTAGCAGAGATCAACCATACAGTTCGAAATACAATGTAAACATGTAATCTCGTCTTTAACTGCGTTAAAGAACTAATGTCATTTAAAACACGGTTCACGATAAACCCAAAATCACATTCCATAAATCTTGGAATCCTCTTGGAAAACATATCAATATGTATAATCGATATCAGTTTCCGTATCCGACTAATAATATAAATGGAATAACAACAAAGCCTTTTAAAATTCATATGTATTAACAGTCTTCCTCCATAGAAGCTCACTTCGATTATTACCAAATTGAATTCGATTCAATTCCAATTTAATATATTAAATTGGAAAACTTTACTTTGGTAAAGACCCTGTAACATCCCGCATTTTATCGGTTTGTATTTGAATATTTAAATCTGTTTAAATATTGAATTCGTATTATAAGTGGATTTATATATTAATTAAAATGAAGTTGAATGTATAAAAATATATATTAAATATAATTGTGCCCGTAATATCGCGGTAGTTCGTAATTTAACATTCTGAACTTCAAATTAGTGTATAGGACTCGATATTAGTCGGATTTCGTCGAAACAAGAAACATTGAAATATGTTGAACTATATCTTTCAAACAGAAGTGAAAGATCAAGATTTCACTTTATAGATTGCAAGTTATATCAAAATCAAATTTGCAAATAATCACTATAGAATCGTTTATCGACCATAACAGTTTATTTGATATAACTAGATATCGGTTTCGAATTTAGACAAGATTCTTTTGAGACATAGTGACAATTTAATTTTTAGAATTTTATTGTAATTTTTATTTCGTAAAATAAGAAACTTTTTATTTGAAGTATTTTGCACCTTGTAACAACATTTTGGGGTTTCGCAATATAAGTTAACCTACCGATATTATTATATTTTTGGGATTATGGCATCTTGCTGGACACGACCATATTCTTATATCTGTCCGTAACGGCTCCAACATGAATGTAAATTTTCCGTAACACGGTACACATACATTTTTAAAACATAAATATACACACCTTAGTTCTTAAGCTAAATTTAATAATCTTATACTCTATCGCGTACAACCACATTGATTTGATTGAAAGGAAAACATGTTGCAAGTCCGCTCCTATTCCATCTCTACCTCTTACATTATACTTCATCTTTAAGCATCTTTATATTATATATATATATATGGTGGTTTTCATGTACTCCAGACGAAAACCAATCCCAGACACCCTAAGCGTGCTTATCAAAATCCAACACTGTTTTTGAAGTGAAAACTCGAATACAAGACCTAAAGATTGATATTGTGTAGTCAGAAATAACATATTCATTTAGTATGTAGGAAAGTCAAAGTTTTAAAACTACAAATCAATTCAATACAGGCATACAGGATACAAGGACATGCAAATCTCAAATCAATTGATTAAAATGCATGCTGCTGAGTGGGTAGACATCCCCTAAATACACAGGCTACGGCTATGTTTACACCACGTTGAGAATATAAACTACACTGAAGCAAACAGCGTGTCTACCCTGAGGCGAAACCAGCTACTCTATGAAAATTAATGTTGACTACCGTGAACAAATCACCATCCGCACATGCTTGTACCATACCCCCATTTACCTCAAACGTGGTGCCAAGCCTGAAAACCTATATTGCTAGAATGTAGATACTATTACTTCACGGAGAAGACTTATAACACTATAAATAAAACGGCACCTTCCTTGTTTCTTTGCGTTTCAGAAAATTTAAGCGAGAGTTAAATCACTTCAAACCAAAATAAAAATAGAGGTAAAACTGAAGCTTGGTTCGAATAATGGAACATTAGGCATGAGAAGAGCTGGAGTGTGCGTAAATATATGGGGAGATGGAACTTGTTTGACAAGAAAGAGGAGACTTCCACCTTACACTGAAGTAAAAAGGTGTGGAGTTTTTATGTGTAGGAGATCTTTAACTGATGTTCAGGCTACACACATGGAATATAGGAATGAAGTATTGGGTTCATGCAGATGGGGATTGTTTTAATGAAGGGGGTCTTTGTGAGGATGAAGAGGGCGGAGTCCACATGCTTGAGTAGCGAATGGGTTCGAAGCTTGTGCGAGTTCCATGAAGTAGACAGTAGGAGGAGTAGGAAAACTGAGCATGAATCATGTATGGGAGGAGTTTGTGGTCTAGTTTGTGAGGTAGTTGTGGTGAGTGAAGCATGAAGGGACTGAGTTCGTTAAAATGAGATTCATCGTGAAGAAAGGGAAATGTCATGGGGGACAAATATAGGGAATAACTTTCGGCATTTTTGTTAGACGTGGGAACAGTGGTTGATTGTGTGAAGCATGAAGGGCGGGGATTAATGGGTCCAATGTGGATAGTACATAAGACAGTTGGATGGTTTTGAGTAACAGGCTAAATGGTGTATTACTTGAATGGAGCAACCTGGGTTTTTGGCGAGCAAGGGTGCAAGTCTGCACGGTAGAAAAAGAGACACAACAGCTTGTATTATGGGAAGATTTGTGGTGCGCAGTTTCCAGCAGATTTGGTCACATCGGAGCCATTGGGACGATGGCGTTATGATCATTAGGCGAGGACACATTCGGGTAGTGACGTGCGAGCGTGAGGTCTTGGAAGTGGAGTTGTTCTTGTGCAGGTTACGTAAAAAGAAAAAAAAGTGAAGGAAGCATGCTGAAAACGTTTTGTAAAAGGGAGAGTTGAACGGAGCATCCATGTGTAAATGGGTGGTTTTGATGTGGCGGCTTAATGGTGAAATAATTATTAGAAGTATGGGATGGATTATCCATACGTAGAGGGTTAGTTGTGTTCAGGATAGGGGAGAAGGCACTGTCTCACCTTATGGCGGGCATGGACGGCCATGGGCCAAGAAATAATAATGGTGAACGGTCTATTACGTTGGAACCATGTAGAAGTGGGCTACACGATGAAGCTGTTCTGGAGCATATAGGAGCTCGATCGGAAACATAGCAAAATAAAACACCGGATTCACATCTATTGACCGAATAAATCGTTATTAATGGTTAATGCGCGAAGGTGAGTAAAATCACTAACTCTGATCTATTTTAAAATATTATAATTTTATTTTAATAATGGTTGAATCCTGTGTGATGGTCGTTTAGGTAGATTACAATTAAATTGGTTGAAATATATATATATATATATCATTACATATGCGCACATCATTGGTTGGTTATTAATCCCGTCGATTATAACATTCCCTAGTATGGAATTAGTGTAAATTGTGTTGACTAACATCTATGGATGCAAGAAACCGGTTGGAGGAATCAAACCGGATTCCTCAATATTTATATGCACTGTTTGTTCTATATGCACTGTTTGAACCCAAATGACATTGAAACCTTGTATGAATATGGATGTTGAATGAAAATTCAACGTTATTTTAATAAACGATATCAATTAAGAAAATAGCAAACAGTTCAGAAATATTATTAGTTTAATTATATTAATGGTAAGAGGTAATTAAAATCAGTTAACGAATTTATTGACGTAATGAAGTTGATTAAATCAACTGTTTATTTGGAAAATGATTATTAGATTAATTAGTCTTCAATTAATCTAATGAAAATAATTTAATGGTAAACTGATCAAAAATTAATAAGATTCCTTATTAATTACCCTTTTTAATTAATGAGGCATTAAATAATTATTAAACCAATATATTTGGTTATTATTTATATAAGGTAAACAACCCATCTATTTTTGATTAACGATGAAGTAAACTGTTTACTTCAGCAATGATAAAGTAAATATTATTTGATTATTTTTAATTAAATAATTGTTTCTTAAATGGAACTCATTTAAGATATTATTGAATTGGTAATGAGATGTTACTTGCATTAAGTAAAACGACTCAAATAAAATAAAATTTCAAGAGACAAAGAACGTAAATGGATTTTGTTAAAAGGATTTGTAAATAAAATTTTATAACAAAGATGCAGCAAAGAGTTAATATTTATATAAATAGTTGTAAACAACTGAGTTTTCAAATTAGGGATATGGCATCATAAAACCATATTTAAATTAAAACAGAAAATACAATTTGACGAATTATACATAATAGGGGTTTAGCGTTATAGACTTATATCTATTCTAAGGTAAGAACGTCATCGAACAAGGTCTGAGATGTAAATAAAATACCCCAACTTGAACGACTTCACTATAATTGAGGAATGGTAACAATTTGTAATGGAAAGAGATGTCAAGATAAGTTATAGAGAGAATTTTTCAGCATATGACAAGTTTTGAACTATACCGATAAAATAACGTTGTTGACTAGGCTTAAGCGTGACTATTATTTCGAGATTAGTTATAAAGGGGAATATTACAGCGTATGACAAGTTTTTAACTGTAATGATAAATTAGCATTGTTAACCAGGCTTAAGCGTGATTTTTAAATATAGCAGCACCCCCTAGGAAATGAAAACAATTTGGTTTGAAATCCACTTATTCTAAAGTAATAAGTAACGATGTTTGTCCAAAGAAATATAAGAATGAGTTTAGAAAGGAAAATTGGAGAATAGTTCAGATAACGATGACATCATTTCGATGTCTAGAATATGATTATAACTAAATGACATTATTAGGAATTAGAACTAAAATTTCGACGATGTTGAATGTATTAAAGTGTTTTAGGAATTAGGGTAGTTATTATTTAGTTTTTAACCAACAAATTATAATAGGATATGTAATCAACATTTAGTTATAAACTTGATATTGATTTGACAAGAAGTTGACTTAGAAACATAGTTTATAAAGTGAAATGGGAATATAAAATTAGGAAAGAGATAGGGGTATTTATTACTTGAATAAAGAGTTACTTGATAAAGGTGTTTAGATTTCTATAATAACAATGATATTCACATTTTAAAGAGAATAATGTTTTAAAAGTGTGGCAAATTAAAGTATTTATAATGAAATTGGAAATATTTTTCCAATGTAGATAGGATATATTATCCAAGTATAGAAAATAAAGAATGTAAAAAGAATGGAAATGTTTTTGAATGTTAATAACGTATAGTTTCTGGAGCATAGGAGAATAAGAGTTTATAATAACTGGAAATGTTTTTCAAGACATGTGAAATGGCTAAAACAGGGTTTGAGAAATATCTAGTAAGATATGGGAATTCGAATAGTAAAAACGAATGTTAAATTAAAAGTGTCGTGGTTGTGTAATGTTTAGTTGTACATCTGAGTGAAGGTTTGTTTTTACTTCGATAGTTAGATAACCGACTATCGAAGTGTTTTGACCATCGTTGTCAATACAGGGAGACCGGATGGATATATTATCCGAAACCCACTCCGTATAGGCGTAGGCATTGCGAATTAGATTATGATGAAGATAATTGAAGACAGAGTGAAATGCAAGAGTCGTTCTATTCTAGAATGGTGTTTTCTGTTTGTCCAGTCCCAGGACAACTTGCATGGACGAGTGTTTGACAGAGTATACCTAATAAATCACATACGGTTGATCTCTTAAAGGTATTATGTCTTGTGGCGGAGGAATTCGTTTCTCTTAGCTTTTTATACCCGTGATATTTTTGGAAATTGATTAGTGAATTGACGGGTTTGACGATGCGGCATTCAAAGTGAATGGTGATCAGATGTTCTGAAAGATAGACGTAGCCTCTAGCCTCACATGTGGGAAATGACAGAAATCGGGCGGGTATCATGGCTAGTTGGGTCATTCCCAAGCAGGATGTATTGTAACCGATCTAGAGAAAATTAATATTTGTTCTTCTTTCTCATTTCTGTATCTTTGGATTACGTTTGAATGGCCAACAACCGTGGGTGACAATATATTCAATTCACTCAAGCTAAATGAGTGGTCGATCATGTGTGGGCCGGGTTGCAAGTTGTTCTTGTTGAACCCCAGTGTATCCCCTCTAGAGTACACTGATCATGAGGTGGTCCCATACCTTGTCATAGTTGGAATCTAATCTCCAATAAGCGCCTTGCAGTTTTTGATTTTATACTATATATGTGGAACGCGAGATACAAGCGTTTTGCTATTTGGTAATTTCCTTGATTTGACATTATTATAATATCACTGGATTTCATATTAGAAATGTTTTGGTTATAGTAAGGTAAAAACCATCCATGTTTATGTGTGGGCTGGTCTTACTATTACCCTTTCTTTCAAAAGGGTTTTCGAAGTTAAACAATATGGTTGGGGTTTACTCACACCGGTCCCATGACTGACCCAGAGTTTATTTTGTTTGTATTTCCCTAAACTCTTGGGTGCCCAAAATTTGTATGGGCAGTCAAGTGTTTTAGGATTTTACAGATACACTTGGAGGAACTTGAAGCAGGAGGCTTCACCGCTAGTTATTTAGAGATTATTTCTGCTATGATATATAAGTGTGATACTCTGATATGGTATTTATACAAATTCAGATTTTGTATTTCAAAGTTATGTATATATTATATTTTGATTCGTTCCGTTGTGAGATCCGTATTTACCCTAATTCTGTTGTGTTCTTCATCTTCTTCTATTTTGTTAGTTCTATCTTTTCTATCTCATCCTCTAATTTCTTTCTATTAATATTATGAACTTTCGTGCACTTTGAGTTGAATGTGTAGGATATTAGTCAGCTCAAATTTGTACGGATTTTCGGGCCGTTACAGTTGGTATCAGAGCCGATGGTTAAATTATTATCTTGGCTCTGTGGCGTGACTCAATAGAGATGGAGTTAGTAATATCCTAGATTGAGTTTGAGTGTATATATATGAGCACGTATTTGAAAACTGATATAAAACTGTTTTATATTGTGTTGGTTAGTTTGTCGAGTGGTTTATGAATTCTGGTCGAAACACTAATGCAAACTGCGTCGATAGGTGTTTCTAAACTCTTGAACAATAATTCGACACAGTATGTTTTGAAAAAAGGGTAAATGAAATAATTTTACCCAAAATATATTTTGATATAAAGAAAACATATATATTGGTATTATCTAATATATATAGAATGTGTGGGTTGAAATCATGATCGAATAAGATTATAATTGAGATGGTTATATAAATAACTAATCAAAATATTATATAAGTATAATATGCAGAATCAGATGAACAAAATCTGAATTTAAAATCCAGAATTGAAATAAAACTCTAGAAACTGGGAAAGGTGTTGAAATTGAAATTGAATTAAATATATGGAATTTTTAGATCCTGGGTGAATTCAGAAATATTTTCCAAGCATTTGAAAAGGATTTTTTGAAATAATTTCAAAATAAAAGTGTTTGAACTAATATAATATTGAACTCACTTTGATGGCTGGAAAATAATTCCGATGATGATTGCGACATCATCTGTGTTCATTTTCTATTTTCTAAATGACGGATTACTACCAAAGATTTTGTTTTTAAATTATTGTGAGGAAACAAGTTGTCAGAAATTCAAATGTTTTGAATAATATATGATTTCAAACTGATTTGAAATAAATCTCAGGAATTTGAATTCTGAAATAAAGATTTAACTTACGGAGTCAAAATGGAAAAAGTGGAACTTAAACTAAGATAAACAAAATTGGACTGAATTGGGAACGATCCAGAATGAAAATTGTAAAAGAGAAATACTGGAGATTCGAGTTATTAAAATCAATTGATTCATGGAGATTAAGAATCTAATTTTGAATTTGGAGATGAAGATAACTGATTTGAGAAATAAATCAGTAAATGGAATTGGAGTTGAAATAGAAATATGGCTTAGTAAAAGCGAAAGATTGGTTTGAGAATGGATTGATGGAAGATCAACCAAGGATGCTTGGTTATATGTTAAAGTGATAGCGAATGGCAGAGATAAGTTAAATGCCAACAAAAAGGTACAAGTTTACATTATATTGGAGTATGAGATTTATGAGCTATTTTTGGAAAGCCGCTTGGCTGTTTGTTTTCTTTTGGATTGGAAAATGCCTAGAGAGGCAAGTTGTAGCTGTACCGAATGAGCCATGCAGAGGAGAAGCTGGCGAAATTCTCCGAAAATTTAAGCTATTAGGAAATTTTCAGAATTTCTGAAAGGATTTGTTAATATGAAGGAATTATTTTCTAATTGGAATTAATCGGTTCAGTTAAAAACTAAATTTAAGAAATTAAATAAAATATTTTAATCTGGTTATAATAGGAATTGTAACAATTTTTCCAACCTTAGAAATTTCGAGGACGAAATTATTTTAAGGGGGAAGGAATGTAACGTCCCGAATTTTATCGGTTTGTATTTGAATATTTAAATCTATTTAAATATTGAATTCGTATTATAAGTGGATTTATATATTAATTAAAACATAGTTGAACGTATAAAAATATATATTAAATATAATTGAGTCCGTAATATCGCGACAGCTCGTAATTTAGCGTTCTGAACTTCAACTTAGTGCACAGGACCCGTTATTAGTCGGATTTCATCGAAACAAGAAACATTGAAATCTGTTGAACTATATCTTTCTAACAGAAGTGAAAGATCAAGATTTCACTTTATAGATTGCAAGTTATATCAAAATCAAATTTGCAAATAATTACTGCAGAATCGTTTATCGACCGTAATGGTTTATTTGATATAACTAGATATCGGATTCGAATTTAGACAAGATTCTTTTAAGACATAGTGATAATTTAATTTTTAGAATTTTACTGTAATTTTTATTTCGTAAAATAAGCAACTTTTTTTTGAAGTATTTTGCAACCTATAACAATATTTTGGGGTTTCACAATATAAGTTAACCTACCGATATTATTATATTTTTGGGGTTGTGGCATCTCACTGGACACAACTGTATTCTTATATCTGTCCGTAACGGCTCCAATGTGAATGTAAATTTTCCATATGGTATGCATACATTTTAAAAACTTAAGTATACATACCTTAGTTCTTAAGCTAAACTTTAATAATCTTATACTCTATTGCGTACAGCTACATCAGTTTGATTGAAGTGAAAACGTGTTGCAAGTCCACTCCTATTCTAGCTCTACCTCTTACATTATACTTCATCTTTAAGCATATTTATATTATATATATATGGCGGTTTGCCCATGCACTCCAGATGAAAACCAATCCCGGTCACCCTAAGCGTGCTTATCGAAATCCAACACTGCTTTTGAAGTGAAAACTCGAATACAAGACCTAAATATTGATATTGTGTAGTCATAAACAACATATTCATTTAGTATGTAAGAAAGTCAAAGTTTTAAAACAACAAATCAATTCAATACAGGCGTACATGATAGAAGGACGTGCAAATCTCAAATCAATTGATTAAAACGTATGTTGTTGAGTGGGTAGACATCCCCTATATACACTGGCTACGACTATGTTTACACCACTTTGAGAATATAAACTACCCTGAAGTAAACAACGTGTCTATCCTGACATGAAACCAGCTACTCTATGAAAAATTTTGTTGCCTACCGTGAACAAATCACCATCCGCACATTCCTGTGCCATACCCCTATTTACTTCAAACGTGGCGCCAAGCCTGAAAACCTATATTGCTAGAATGTAGATACTATTATTTCAAGGAGAAGACTTATAGCACTATAAATAAAATGACGCCTTCCTTGTTTCTTTGCGTTTCAGAAAATTTAAGTGAGAGTTAAATCACTTCAAACCAAAATAAAAATAGAGATAAAACTGAAGCTTGGTTCGAATAATAGAACATTAGGCATGAGAAGAGCTGGAGTGTGCATATGTACATGGGGAGATGGAACTTGTTTGGCAAGAAAGAGGAGACTTCCACCTGACACTGAGGTAAAAAGGTGTGGAGTTTTTATGTGTAGGAGATCTTTAATTGATGTTCATGGTACACGCATGGAATATAGGAATGAAGTATTGGGTTCATGCGGATGGGGATTGTTTTAATGGAGGGGGTCTTTATGAGGATGAAGAGGGCGGAGCCCACTTGCTTGAGTAGCGACTGGGTTCGAAGCTTGTGTGGGTTCCATGAACTAGACAGGAGGGGAGTAGGAGAACTGAGCATGAATCATGCATGGAAGGAGTTTGTGGTCTGGTTTGAGAGGTAGTTGCGGTGAGTGAAGCATGAAGGGACTGAATGCGTTACAATGGGATTCATCGTGAAGAAAGGGAAATGTCGTGGGGGACAAATATAGGGAATGGCTTTTGGCATTTTTGTTAGACGTGGGAACAGTGGTTGATTGTGTGAAGCAAGAAGGGTGGGGATTAATGGGTCCAACGTGGATACTACATAAGGCAGTTGGATGGTATTGAGTTACAGGCTGAATGGTGTATTACTTGAATGGAGCAATATGACGACCCCAAACCCCGTACTGACGGTGGCAAGGGTAATCTTTGGAATATAACACGGAAACAGATAATAGCAGAACAGAAATAAATAAATACACCAGATAATGAACAATAGAATATACTGGATAAAAGTAATCATCAGAGTTACACAGTATACAGGATCATACTTAGTACAAATACAGTTCAGCTATACATAAATGTCTACAGCGGAAACAAACAAAATATGTACAATAGGAGCTGAACAGCATAAAAAGAGATAAATAATGGAATCCATCTTCAGCTCCAGCTATCCAGAAAGAACCAGCTAACCTGAATACAAGGCTGCCCGTGTAGAAAAAGGGGCACCCGAGTTTGAAAGTGAAACAAACTACGAGTCAGTCATGGGACTGGTATGAGAAATCTACTCAACACATTCAAAATATGGCTAATCACAGGACCACGCGACTTTCGTGGAACGAGTTTACTCCATCGGATTGCCAGTGCTTTAAAAACAAATCTTTCTTTTAAACATCGCAATGCTTTTTATAAAAATGAGGCCATTATAAGACTCAGTTCCCATCACACAATGCAACGCAAACCGGATGATAGAGTTTTTACCTTATAACGGCCAAAATATGCTTGATACGAATAAAACGAAGGCATTTGATATTATTGCTAGTGTTTATATGTTTTGAAACCGATTTCAAATCATAACTATCAATCATAGACGGCATTAATGCCCCATACCACAATGTCGCCATATATAGGTATACAATCAAAACCGCACAGTCACGTATTTGGAAGTTGGATTTCCGTCATGAACCAAGGCAAAAGATAGTCCTTACCGACTTCGAGACAATCTAGCCCATGTCTCAGGCAAGTACTCAGTCAAGCCTTTGAAGCGACAGGGCCGGTCCACCAATGTGGATTAAAATTCCTGAACACTACGTTTCCCCGCCCTATGGGGCGTAAATGAGCCAACGAATGACTCCATCGGACCCGGATCGTCCGATCTAATCGAGGCGCCTCGCAACAGCAACAACCACATAAGTCAAACTCGTCAGGGCGTGTAAAACCACTGACGCCACTTCTAGCCAGAAGGAAACACATGCCCTCCCTGAGGTCCTTCTCCCGTTTCTGGCTCATACTGGGGAGTGAGGCTCGTGAATTCACGTTATACACAAAGCTACGCCACACAGGCGGTGCTTTGATCATCACCACAAGACTTTGCTTTTCAACAGAAGCCCTGATCATTTGCCACTTAGGCATGCCACACTAGAAATTCATGTCATGCGACTGATATCCATCGATATACAACCTCTAAGCTCGTGCGTTTCACAGAAGGGCGTTAAGCAAAGAATAAATTCTCCGCCGCCAAACAGATGTATATTTAACAGAGATCAATCAACACAGAATAAAATCCAATGTCAGACACACAGTCCATTTACAAGTCCGTTCTGGGTCTGAACGAAACCGGAGGCACTAAATACCTCGCAAACCCATCGATCACCACGTACATATGGACGATCACCACTCATTATCCATATTTCGGGATGCCTCCCAATCAGGACCTCGGTTACCATCCAAACGGGGTGAGGATCTCCGGTCTTCGACCACCATCTTCATCTTCGACTTTAAATCATCGATCAATTATTTGAAATGAGAATTAACTCGGCCTTTTCAAATAATTCACATATATTTAGAATTTCAAATCAATTTATTTCAATGGTTAAATCAATCAACAACACCAATTTTGTTCTTTAATGTAATTTTCACACCAAACACATTCAACCATCAAATACCACATAAATCGAGCAAATTCAGTTTATTTCCATTCCATATCGTTTATGATATTTTATAACGATTTATCGCTATTTTTATTTATTTTAAAATAGCCAATTTATTCAAAACGACGCTTCGGGCCATAACGCGGCTATGGCGCTGTTTTTCTTCAGATTTGATTTACACATATCTGAAAATCTAACCGTTGGATCTTCACAAAATTTACATCATTAGAAAGATCTTTTCAAAACGAATCCAACGGTTCCAGTTTCGGGAAAATCCTACGGTCGGATCTCTCGGTATCATCGATTGAAGTTTCGATTTCAAAATACGAACTGCAGCGTCGTTATTCGATTAAATATATTTATATTTATATATATATATAATTGATTCTGGCGTTGTTTTTCTTCAGGTTTGAATTAAACATTCCAGACAATCCAACCGTTGGATTTTTACAAAGTTGGTGCCGTTGGAAAGATATTTCCAAAGCAAACCCAACGGTTGCGGTTTCGGGAAAATCCGATGGTCGGATCTCCCGCACTAATCATTTGAAATCACGATTTCAAAGTACGAACTGCAGCGTCGTTTTTCGACATATTTCAATTCTATTTAAATATATATATCGATTCTTCGATTTCAAAACCATATGAATTTCACACATTGATAAAAATGATATTTTCATCTAACTGCCTTCTATTTCAACACTTCACTATATTTGACACTCATGTATATAATAAAAATGTGATATTTATTGTAAAACAATTCATTTCAAAACCAGATTATTTTATATAGTTCACATTGGTGATAAAAATGGGATTTTTATGTTAAAACAATTTATTTCAAAACTTGACTATTTTATATAGTTCATATAGATGATAAAAATGGGATTTTTATGTTTAAAACACGAGCACCATTCATCACATGAATTTCTAATCAACGAATAAATTTCAATTCAACACATGAAGGTTTTCTATTCAACGAATAAATATAGTTTCAACAAATGAAAATAATTCAAACACATGAAGATTATTCAAAATTTTGGTAGCATAACGGCAGGGTAGTTAAAACCGGGACCGTCCCTAGTACGGCTCATCGCTCTACCTTAAAACCTCGCGGTTTTTGACAATGGGGATCATGCATCTAGTTCGCACGCAGGCGGCATGTATATATTTATTTCATTTCCACAAACTAATCCTATGTGGTTTCAACCAAATATTTCTCAACCACAAATGGGTATTTTTCAACCACAATCAATCAATATCAACCACAAACAATTCCAATCAACCATTTGCTATCAATCAATTTTCACACCAATCACAACCAATAAATATCGTCCATGGTTTGTGGACGAGGGGCGTATATATATATATATATATATATATATATATATATATATATAGCAATTCACTTCTATTTCAAAACATATATAATTTTTACAACGCATATATAACTTATACATCGAACGCACAACTTATATAGCGCTTATACCTGAGGTGTACAACGCTTATATAACTCATACATCGACCATATAATTTATACATCGTCGTTTTCCGTATCGTTTATAAATTAGAAATCTCACATTGGGTTCCACTCCACCAAAAATAGCAGAAGGCTCAGAAAAATATGCGGTCTCTTCTAAAATGTAGAAGACGTCCACGTGGTCACGATATTTCCTGTTTCATCGAATTTCGTTGACGAACGAAAAAGATATGATTTTTCAAAGTTTGCAACGATTTTAAACTATGGAAATTAGTTCAGAAGTTCAAACCCGTTACCTGCTTGATTTCTTCAAAACTAGGTTTTAGTTTTTTGATCAATCTGTGCAACAATGTTAAGATCCAGTCACACCACGGTGTAGAGCTTCGAAACCCGCTCCAGGGGGTGCCAACTGCGTTAGGTGCGATCGCCGTAGGGAGGGGAAATCAGCTTCGACGGCGGCGATCTTCTCGAGCTCGATCCGCCTCCGACAGTCCACGATAAGGTTCGAAATTGGTATGGATGTGACGAGGAGGAGGAGTACTACAAAAACCCAAACTGGGTGGAGGTGTTTCGTTGCGTGGATTAGCCAGAAAAGAGGAGAGAAGATTCGAGCTGCTGCCGCCGTTCGTATCGGGGAGAGAGAAAGGTATTTTCTCTTTTTTTTTTTAAAAAAAATCTGATTGGTCGATGGGTTTTAAAGGGGTTTTCTGACACGACCACCAATCGAAACCCAATGACTGTTGTCACTAGCATTTTACCCCCATTCCGAACACAATGGGATATGTTTCGTAGGCCCATTCGACTGTTTCAGTCAGTTTCCATTCAATTTAAAATATATAACATTCAATATTCAATTTGAACGTACATTTCAATCTGCCAGGGCCACAAACTGATTCGAAAAATTCCAGAAAAATAAATCTGGCTATGTTTTGACGATACGGTCCCAACAAAACTAGTTTCGTCGAATTCTGAGACTGTTTGCAAAAAGGCCCATTTCTGGTCGATCCAATTTAACTGTAATTGACCAAAACACATTTTCCTTTGCCATGCTCACATACTAGCTTCAAAAATTATGAAATTTGATACCTAGTAATAACTTCACATCCCGGATCCAACAAAAGTGGTTTCGTCGAATTCCGAGGTCGTATGCAAAATGGCCAATTTCACGTGCCATATAAATTCCATAGCGATCTTTCTGAAAATTCATTTGGACATAATTTTGCTTTCCGCTATGAAAATTCGATTTTTCAGATTCGTTAGAAAGGTATTCACTAACAGATTTAAATATTTTTGGTTTCACTCAAATCCGTTTTGTTTTGCACCCGGTACAGTCCGATAGTTTGAATTTAATTTTTGAAACTGCAGCGCCATTTCAGGCCTTGTTTATAATTATAATTAATTATATTCGTTTTCAAACGTCAATTCAAACTCACTTTTCATTGCTATAATTTAAAATATTTATTTAAAATATTTAAAATCCATTATTTTAGCCAATTTAAAAATTTTAAATTGGTTCAGATTTTCCGGGTCGTTACAAGCAACCTGGGGTTTTTGGCGAGCAAGGGTGCAAGTCTGCACGGTAGAAAAGGAGACACAACAGCTTATATTATAAGAAGATTTGTGGTGTGCAATTTCCAGCAAATTTGGTTACATCGGAGCCATTGGGACAATGGCGTTATGATCACCAGGAGAGGACGCATTCAGGTTGTGACGTGCGAGTGTGAGGTCTTCGAAGTGGAGTTGTTCTTGTAAAGGTTACGTAAAAAGAAAAAAAAGGTGAAGGAAGCATGCCGAAAACGTTTTGTAAAAGGGAGAGTTGAACGAAGAGTCCTTGTGTAAATGGGTGGTTTTGATGTGGCGGCTTAAAGATGAAAATAATCGTTAGATGTATGGGATAGATGATCCATACGTAGAGGGTTAGTTGTGTTCAGGATGGGGAAGAAGGCACTGTCTCACCTTATGGTGGGCACAGACGACCATGGGCCAAGAAATTAGAATGGTGAATGGTCTATTACGTTGGAACCATGTAGAATTGGGCTACACGATGAAGCTGTTCCGGAGTAAATAGGAGCTCATTTGGGAATATAGCAAAATAAAACGCCGGATTCAGATCTATTGACCGACATAAATCATTATTAACGGTAAACATGCGAAGATGAGTAAAATCACTAACTCTGATCTATTTTGAAATATTATAATTTTATTTTAATAACGGTTGAATGCTGTGTGATGGTCGTTTAGGTAGATTACAATTAAATTGGTTGAAATATATATATCGTTGCATATGCACACATCATTGGTTGGATATTGATCCCATCGATTATAACATTCCCTAGTAGGGAATTAGTGTAAATTAAGTTGACTAACATCTATGGATGTGTAATGACCCGGAAATCCAAGCCAATTTAAAATTTTTATTTTGGCAATTTTAGCGAATTTTGAATATTTAAAATAATTTTTTTTAAATAATAGCGACGAGAAATTTATTTTGAATAGAATTGGAACGCATATATTTATTTGAATCATCGTTTGAATATAAATATTCTATTTTAATTATAAATGGAATTGAAAACGGCGCGATAGTTCGAAAATTCGATTTCAAAGTTCAAATGAATGTACAGGATTCAAAATAAAATGGATTTTAGCAAAACCAAAATATTAGAATCTAATGGAGAATATCTTTCCAACGAATCCGAAAAATTGAAATTTCATAGCGGGAATCAAAGTTACGTCCAACTGAAAATTCAGAATAGTCGCTATGGAATTCTGGCCCTTAAAAATGGAAATTTTGCAAACCACTTTGGTTTTCGACGAAACCACTTTTGTTGGATACGTGATGTCAAGTTATTGCTAGGTTTCAAAATACGTAATTTTCTGATTCAATATGTGAGCGTGGCAAAGGAAAACGCGTTTGACCAGTTTCAGTTGATTTTAATCGACTGGAAAATGACCATTTTTCAAATGGTCTCAGAGTTCGATGAAATTTGTTTTGTTAGGACCGTATCGTCATTACGAGGCCAGAAAATATATTTCTGGAATTTATAGAGTCAGTATGTGGCCCCGGTAAATTGAAACGTACGTTTAAAATTGAATATACAGATTTAAATTTAAATGGGAACTGATCAAAACGATCGAATCAGCTTACGATACATTTCCCATTGTGTTCGGAATGGGGGTAATTAGCTACAGGCGACAGTCGGTGGACTTGATTTTGAGTTCAAATGGAAATTCAACTTTATGGAGAAATAAATAATTAAATTAATATATATAATCCCTCACCCTCTACATCTCTCTCTCTCTCTTTCGTTTTAGATCAGAAGAAAAATTAAAATAAAATAAAAAAAACCCGATGCATCGCACCCTCCTCTAGGCGATCTTACGCTGCTGCCCTCCCCCACCCGATCTTCTATCGCTGACCTCCTTGTTCCTCCCACCTCTCCCCATAAGACGCGCGCTCACCCCCACAACCCACAAACAGTCGTCGCACCCCCTCCGTCTTGCACCACCGCACCACCACCTGAAGGCCCCACGCCACCCATAAAACCACCCAACAACGAAGACAGCGCCGTCGTCCCCTCCTTCGATTAAAAATGTGAGCTTTTACTTTCACTACGTTATTTACTTACTTCAATGTAAAGTCTAGATCTTTAAATTAGTAAAATTGTGATTTTAAAAATTTAAAGGTATGATTTTTAGTTAAGGAAAGTTAGGATCATTACTATATAACTTATAAGATAAAAATTTGATTTTTATTATGATATAGCTTCGATTTTTATTAGGATAAAGTTATGATTTTTATTCATATGAATAGGGTGAAAAGATTGATTTTTGAATAATGAAAGGATTACATCTTTATGTATGGAAATATTACATTTTTATTTACGAAGAGATTTGATTTATTAAAGAACCGATTTTTATGCGAACGGTATAAGAAGAAAGATGTAATTTTTATATGAAGCGATATAAAAATATAGTCTTTGTAATGTATGAAGCGGAATAAAAACATGATTTTTATATTATAGAAAGAATAAAAATATGATTTTTATATTATAGAAAGAATAAAAATATGATTTTTATTATATGTAGAGATTAAAGATATGATTTTTATGAGCTAGTGAATATAAAAATACGATTTTTATATTATATAGATAGTAAAGATTTGATCTTTATTATATGATCACCGATGTAAAAATAGAATTTTTATCTATATAGTAGCGGTATAAAAATGTGATTTTTATCCATATAGACTGATTATAAAAATGTGATTTTTATATATGTAGTGACTACGGACAATGAAATTGATAAAAGGCGAGCACGACAGAGATTTCCACATATGAAGAGTCGTGGTGTATTGGTTTAGCTAGTCGGTGAGAACTCCTCACTTTTATTTTGATTTCTAGTTGAAATATATACTAGGATGCAGACGGTGCTTAGCAGCACCCGACACCCGTCGTCCACAGACCATGGACGGCTTGTTTGTTTGATTGATTGTGTTGAAATAATATATATATATATATATATATTCATGTGTTGAAACAAAATATATATATTCATGTGTTGAAATAAAATATATATATATATTCATGTGTTCAAGTAAAATAAATATTCATTTACAAATCGAACGATTTGTTTATGTACACCGATTTGACTGATATTGATTGGGACGATAAATTTTACACATCGCCCAACTGCACAAACAAAATATGTGTTTGTTGATTTGAAGCCCCACACGGGTATTGGGATGATATTTGACGTACACTAATCCCAATTGTTTAGTTGTATGTCAATCGATGGATTGACAGACTGTGTAAGCGTTAATTATTGATATCTAATGCTTATGCAGTTGTGTGGTGCACTCTGGATGATGGTTGATGATTTATCGTTGTTGTTACCTACATGTGTTGTAGAAAATCCATATAATTAACATTATATGGTAATTGATTAGGCCTCATTCTAATTTGGAAAATAAGGAATATTATAAAAATAAATTCATGTGTTGAATATAATAAATTCATGTGTTGAATAGAATAAAAATTCATGTATTGAATAGAATAAATATTCATGTGTTGAATAGAAGAGAATATTTATGTGTTGAATAGAATAAACATTCATGTGTTGAATAAAAGCCATGTTGATTAGATTAACGCCATTTTGACGTGAACGATATTTATATCGATTTTATTCATTTTCATAACGAATATAGAAAAGAAAGTGATTTCAAAATACAACGTTTTGAAAATATTATCATTTGTATATCGATGATGTGGAATATTCAATTTTGATTCGAAATTGAATATGAAGTTGAAATCATTTCGAAAATGAATTTAAAACGATTTATAAAATACGTTTTGAAAGGAAATCAACGAATTATATTATATATATATATAATGGCCTGAATAGAACGCGCCGCGCCGCGGTAGTTTGTGAATTTCGATCATTGACTTCGAATGGATATTACGGAAGTTCCGACCGTTGAATTCTCCTAAAACCGTAATAGTTGGGTTCGTATCGAAAAGAGCTTTCTAAAGAATATTAGAAATTAGAAATCTAACGGTTGGATTTGGAATTATTTCCAAATCAAATTTGGAAAAGGTCGCTGTAAGTGCAGTTCGACGGCCGTTGATAGAAATGATTGTACGGGCCTTGATAAAATTATTAAAAATAGTAATAATTTGTGTAAAATCATAAGAAATGATTTTTGAAGAATCGGGATGAAAACTCCATATTTAAAAAGATAAAAATATACTTTTATCGAAATGAACCAGTTTTGAACTAAAATTATAATTCTATATATTTTTTAAAATAAATAAAGTGGACTGGAAATGGTTTTAAAAGTAACCAGAATTTCCAATAATTGAATGGGAATGGATTTGAATCGAAATTGTCTTTTGGAATATTTCGATGTTGGATCTCGTGATCAAACAGATATTGTTATGGGAATTTGAAAGATATATTTATATCGTTGTTTCCAATACGATATTTGTTGGTCGTAGAATTTGATATTGAATATAAGCCAATATATTTTCTATTCAGAGCCTTGTATGGAATATCAAATGTGATTTGGGTTTGTCGTGAATGGTGTCTTCATTAACACTATCCTTAAACCCAGTTGAGAAAAAGATTAAATCTTTTTATTTAGATTTAATGAAGTGTACCAATTAAATGGTATTTAATTGGAATTGAGTTGGAATTGATTTTTGGATTTATCGTGAACGGTGTTTTAAATAACACTTTTTCTTTAACCCGATAATTAATGGAATTTGATTTTGGGTTTATCGTGAACCGTGTTTTAGATGACATTGGTTCTCTAACCCAGTTAAGGACAGGATATTAATTTTTAGGAAGATTAAAACTAAGTGGAGTTTCAATGAATCTTTTATTAGATTGAAGTGATCGAGAATGGAGTATCACCAGTTTTGCTCCAGGCGATGGTTAAATCTTTAATTAGATTTGAACTTGAAATGGTAATTGAATTTACCAATAACACCGTGGTGTTAGATATGAAGTATGACCAGTTTTACATCATGGGATGAATAGGTTGGGATTGGGAAATAAAGTAAATGATTACTTCGGTGTGGTTCGCTAATCCCGACTGGTTTGAATTGATATTCAAAGAAGATTAAAGAATAGATTTAAAGAATTTATCTTTGATAAAATTAATGGGAACCTTTCCCAAAGTATAAGAATATTTGAATAAAAGAATATTCTGAAGTGGAATGAGGTGTATGTTGTGTTTGTGTAACACTTGTTTATTATATACGCGAGTTATTCAGAAAGACCGGATTTATCCCATTCTGAATAACTGATTCGACGTGGTGTCGAGGATGAAGACGGTGGTCGAAGACCGGAGGTCTTCACATCATTTGGGTGATTACTGATGATCTTGATTGGGCCGTACACCCAAGAGGAGGGAATCAGTTGGTGATCGTCCAGGCGTACTTGGAGATAGATGGATATGCGAGGTACAAGGTGCCTCCGGTTTCGTTCAGACCCAGAACGGACTTGTAAATGGACTGTGTGTCTGACATTGAATTTTATTCTGTGTGATTGATTTCTATTAAATATATATCTGATTGGCGGTGGAGAATTTATTCTCTTGCTTAACGCCCTTCTCTGAGACGTACGAGCTCAGGGGTTATATATTGATGGATATCAATCGCATGGAGTGAATTGCCTGTGTGGCATGCCTATGTGGCAATAGATCAAGGCTTCTGTTGAAACGCAAAGTCTTGTGGTTGATGATCAAAGCACCGCCTGTGTGGCATAGCTTTGTGTAACGTTGATTCGCAAGTCTCGCACCCCGGTTGTGAACCAGAAACGGGAGAGGACATCAGGGAGGGCTTGCGTTTCCTTCTAGCTAGGGTGGTGTCAGTGACCTACCAGCCCTGACATTTATATTATTTTCACCTATGTGGTTGTTGCTGTTGCGAGGCGCCTCGGATATATCGGTGACAGTGTGGAGCCGATGGAGTCGTTTGGCTCATTGACGGCCCAAAGGGCGGGGAAACGCAGTGTTCAGGCATTTTAATCCACATCGGTGGACCGATCCTGACGATCCAAGGGTCACTCGAGCTCTGATCCTGAGATACGGGCTAGAGCATCTCGAATTCGGTGAGGACTATCTTTTGCCTCAGTTCAAAGATGGAAATCCAACTTCCGATATGTGACTTTGCGGTTTTGATTATAGAGCCTAATATGATGATATAGTGGTATGGGGCACTTATGCCATCTATGATTGATACTTATGGTTTGAAATTGTTTTGACACTGTACACTTATAGTAATAATAAAACATGAAATTTCACGTACCAAGCATTCTTGGCTATTATAAGGTAAAAACCCTCTCCTACGGCTTGCGTTGCATTGTGTTATGGGACCTGGGTCTTATAATAGCTTCGTTGTTCTTTATTTAGCATTGCGCTGTTGTTTTATGCACTAGTTCTCTTGGGAGGAAACTCGTTCCATGTTAGATGGCGTGGTCCCTTGATTTACCTAACTTTAAAATAAAGATTAATACCTGTTTATTTCTTATACCAGTCACATGACTGACTTGGAGTTTATTGTTTTAACCTAAACTCTGGATGACCCTATTTTCCGCACGGGCAACTAGTAGTTTTGGTTTTGCAGATTTATATTCATAGGATCCTGATTTACAGCTGGAACTATACTCGGAAAGCACTGCATCCGTGTATTACTTCTAGTTGTGTATTGTATTATTTTCCGCTGCTATGTAATGTATTGTAATCTTAGATATTTTATAACGTATATTATTTGTTAATACTCTGTATATTCTTGTATTTTGATGAATTGTTGTAATAAGCAATGAAATGTTCTACTGTTTGCGTTCTGATGTGGCTTGTTCTCAATTCAATCCGTGATTTCCCGTAAGGGGGATTTCGGGTCGTTTCAGCTTGGTATCAGAGCTTTGGTTTACAGAGCTCAGAGAATAAGGCACATTAGAACCAAACAAAAGAATTCATCAGATATTGGATTAGTAATATCCAATGAGAGTGACTCGTTAGAGATGGGATCAGTAGTATCCTAGAGCGAGTGTGAAGAGTATATTTTTAAGATGAAAACAAATTTTGTTTTGAAAATTCAAATCAATTATTCGTATTTGAATATTATTTTTATATTGAATTTGGATAATCAAGTATATAGAGATTTTAGTATACGTCTGATCCACGTGTATTGAAGCCTCAAATATATTCGATAGATATAGAATCACACTCTAGTCGCCCGGGTCTGATTCTGATGATGGCGCGCCATCATCAGTGTTTATGTTCGAGTGACGAAAGTGGGATGTCTATATATTTCCAATTGACTGGTTTGAGAACCAAAGCTAGATAGGGCTTATTGTTGTGATTTGGCATCAAAAATCTATTTTTTAGACTATATATTAACGTTATGTGATTGAAAAGATAATCAACTAATTGATTGCTGGTTGTGTTGTCTGGTTATTGTTTGATTAATTGAATGTTGAACCTTTAGTCAAATTGAACCCAATAGTGGATTGTATTAAAAATTTATCGCATTTGCATGCATGTACATGTACTTACATTGAACAGGTCATAGCAAGGAGGCTAGAGAATAGGAATAAAATTGTTTGCCCGACAAATAGGTACATGTTTATTGTATTTTTTTTGGTTTTTTGATGATTTTATGAGCCGATTGGCTGTTTCTTTTTCTTTTTGGATTGATGAGGGCCACGGGAGGCTATTTGAAATATCCCGAAGTCCCCGGTGCAGGGGAGGTTATGGTGAAATTTTTCGAAAATTTAGGGTGTTAGCCAAATTTTATAAAAATTTGAAAAGTTCTTAGAAACTGAAAAGTTGAAGAACTTAAGCCGTAAAGAAAATAATGGAAGTTGAGTCGATTAGTTAAACAACTTTCGGCTTCGTTCCTTTTCGGGGACGAAAAGTTTTAAGTGGGGGAGATTGTAATAACCCGGAAATCCAAGCCAATTTAAAAATTTTATTTTGGCAATTTTAGCGAATTTTGAATATTTAAAATGAATTATTTTAAATAATAGCGACGAGAAATTTATTTTGAATAGAATTGGAACGTATATATTTATTTGAATCGTCGCTAGAATATAAATATATAATTTTAATTATAAAAGGAATTGAAAATGGCGCGGTAGTTCGAAAATTCAATTTAAAAGTTCAAATGAATGTACAGGATTCAAAATAAAACGGATTTTATCGAAACCAAAAATATTAGAATCTAATGGAGAATATCTTTCCAACGAATCAGAAAAATTGAAATTTCATAGTGGAAACAAAAGTTACGTCGAGTTGAAAATTCAGAATAGTCGCTATTGAATTCTAGCCCTTAAAAATGGAAATTTTGCAAACCACCTCCGTTTTCAACGAAACCACTTTTGTTGGATCCGTGATGTCAAGTTATTCCTAAATTTCAAAATTCATAATTTTTTGATTCAATATGTGAGCGTAGCAAAGGAAAACGCGTTTGACCAGTTTCAGTTGATTTTAATCGACTAGAAAATGACCATTTTTCAAATGGTCTCAGAATTCGATGAAATTTGTTTTGTTAGGACCGTATCATCAATACGAAATTTTCTGGAATTTATAAAGTCAGTATGTGGCCCCGGTAAATTGAAATGTATGTTTAAAGTTGAATATATAGATTTAAATTTTAATTTAAACGAAAACTGATCGAAATGATCGAATCAGCTTACGATACACAACCCATTGTGTTCGTAATGGGGGTAATTAGCTTGGGGCGACAGTCAGTGGACTTGATTTTGAGTTCAAATGGAAAGTCAACTTTATGGAGAATTAAATAATTAAATAATTAAATTAATATATATAATCCCTCGCCCTCTACACACACTCTCTCTCTCGTTTTAGACCAGAAGAAAAATTAAAATAATAAAAAAACTCGATGCATCGTGCCCTCCTCCAAGCGATTGTCGCGCCCACCGCCGCTGACCCCCCTCCGATCTTCCGCTGCTGCCCCCCCATCTTCTGCCGTCGACCTCCTCGTTCCTCCCTCCTCTCCCCATACGACGCGCGCTCGCCCCCACAACCCACAAACAGCCATCGCACCCCCTCCCTCTTGCACCACCGCACCACCACCTAAAGGCCCCACGCCGCCCATAAAACCACCTAACAATGAAGACAGCGCCGCCGGCCAAGGAAGCCACCACCACCGGTCAGCGGGCACCTTTCCCCTCCCCTCCTTCGATTAAAAATGTGAGCTTTTACTTTCACTACATTATTTACTTACTTCGATGTAAAGTCTTGATCTTTAAATTAGTAAAGTTGTGATTTTTAAAAATTTAAAGGTATGATTTTTAGTTAATGAAAGTTAGGATCATTACTATAGAACTTATAAGATAAAAATTTGATTTTTATTATGATAAAGCTTCAATTTTTATTATGATAAATTTATGATTTTTATTCATATGAATGGGGTGAAAAGATTGATTTTTGAATAATGAAAGGATTACATCTTTATGTATGGAAAGATTACATTTTTATTTACGAAGAGATTTGATTTATTAAAGAAGCGATTTTTATGCGAACGGTATAAGAAGAAAGATGTAATTTTTATATGAAACGATATAAAAATATAGTCTTTCTAATGTATGAAGCAGAATAAAAATATCTTTTTATATTATAGAAAGAATAAAAATATGATTTTTATATTATAAAAAGAATAAAAATATGATTTTTATTATGTGTAGAGATTAAAGATATGATTTTTATGAGCTAGTGAATATAAAAATACAATTTTTATATTATATAGATAGTAAAGATTTGATCTTTATTATATGAACACCGGTGTAAAAATAGAATTTTTATCTATATAGTAGCGGTATAAAAATGTGATTTTTATCCATATAAAGTGATTATAAAAATGTGATTTTTATATATGTAGTGACTACGGACAATGAAATTGATGAAAGGCGAGCACGACAGAGATTTCCACATATGAAGAGTCGCGGTGTATTGGTTTAGCTAGTCGGTGAGAACTCATCACTTTTTTTTGATTTCTAGTTGAAATATATACTAGGATGCAGATGGTGCTTAGCAGCACCCGACACCCGTCATTCACAGACCATGGACGGCTTGTTTGTTTGATTGATTGTGTTGAAATAAAATATATATATTCATGTGTTGAAATAATATACATATATATTCATGTGTTGAAATATAATATATATATTCATGTGTTGAACTAAAATAAATATTCATTAACAAATCGAACGATTTGTTTATATACACCGATTTGACTGATATTGATTCGGACGATAAATTTTACACATCGCCCAACTGCACAAATAAAATCTATGTTTGTTGATTTAAAACCCTACACGGGTATTGGGAATATATTTGACGTACACTAATCCCGATTGTTTAGTTGTATGTCAATCGATGGGTTGACAGACTGTGTAAGCGTTAATTATTGATATTTAATGCTTATGCAGTTGTGTGGTGCACTCTGGATGATGGTTGATGATTTATCGTTGTTGTTACCTACATGTGTTGTAGAAAATCCATATAATTAACATTATATGGTAATTGATTGGGGCCTCATTCCAATTTGAAAAATAAGGAATATTATAAAAATAAATTCATGTGTTGAATAGAATAAAAATTCATGTGTTGAATAGAATAAATATTCATGTGTTGAATAGAAGAGAATATTCATGTGTTGAATAGATTAAACTTTCATGTGTCGAATAAAAGCCATGTTGATTAGATTGATGCCATTTTGACGTGAATGATATTATATCGATTTTATTCATCTTTATAATGAATATAGAAAAAAAGCGGTTTCAAAATATAACGTTTTGAAAATATTATCATTTGTATATCATGATGTGGAATATTCAATTTTGATTCGAAATTGAATATGAAGTTGAAATCGTATCGAAAACGAATTTAAAACGATTTATAAAATACGTGTTGAAAGGAAATCGATGAATTATATATATATTATATATATATATTTATAATGACCTGAATAGAACGCGCCGCGGCAGTTCGCGAATTTCGACCATTGACTTCGAATGGATATTACGGGAGATCCGACCGTTGAATTCTCCTAATACCGGAACCTATCGAAAAGAGCTTTCTAACGAATATTAGAAATTAGAAATCTAACGGTTGGATTTGGAATTATGTCCAAATCAAATTTGGAAAAGGTCGTTGTAATTGTAGTTCGATGGCCATTGATGGAAATCGATTGTACGGGCCTTGACAAAATTATTAAAAATAGTAATAATTTGTGTAAAATCATAAGAAATGACTTGTGAAGAATTAGGATGAAAAGCTCCTTATTTGAAAAGATAAAAATAGTTTTTTTTATCAAAATGAACTAGTTTTGAACTAAAATTATAATTCTATTTATTTTTAAAATAAATAAAGTGGATTTGAAATGGTTTTAAAAGTAACCAGAATTCCCAATAATTGAATTGGAATGGATTTGAATCGAAATTGCCTTTGAAATATTTCTATGTTGGATCTGGTGATGAAACAAATATTGTTATGGGAATTTGAAAGATATATTTATATTGTTATTTCCAATACGATATTTGTTGGTCGTAGAATTTGATATTGAATATAAGCCGATATATTTTCTATTCAGAGCCTTGTATGTAATATCAAATGTGATTTGGGTTTGTCGTGAATGGTGTCTTCATTAACACTGTCCTTAAACCCAGTTGAGAAAAAGATTAAATCTTTTTATTTAAATTTAATGAAGTGTACCAATTAAATGTTATTTAATTGGAATTGAGTTGGAATTGATTTTTGGATTTATCGTGAACGGTGTTTTAAATAACACTTGTTCTTTAACCCGATAATTAATAGAATGTGATTTTGGGTTTATCGTGAACCGTGTTTTAGATGACATTGGTTCTTTAACCCAGTTAAAGACAGGATATTGATTTTTAGGAAGATTAAAACTAAGTGGAGTTTTAATGAATCTTTAATTAGATTGAAGTGATCGAGAATGGAGTATCACCAGTTTTGCTCCAGGCGATGGTTAAATCTTTAATTAGATTTGAACGTGAAATGGTAATTGAATTTACCGATAACACCGTGGTGTTAGATATGAAGTATGACCAGTTTTACTTCATGGGATGAATAGGTTGGGATTGGGAAATAAAATAAATGATTACTTCGGTGTGGTTCGCTAATCCCGACTGGTTTGAATTGATATTCAAAGAAGATTAAAGAATAGATTTAAAGAATTTATCTTTGATAAAATTAATGGGAAACTTTCCCAAAGTATAATAATATTTGAATAAAAGAATATTCTGAAGTGGAATGAGGTGTATGTTGTGTTTGTGTAACATTTGTTTATTATATACTCGAGTTATTCAGAAACACCGGGTTTATCTCATTCTGAATAACTGATTCGTCGTGGTGTCAAGGATGAAGACGGTGGTCGAAGACCGGAGGTCTTCACATCGTTTGGGTGATAACTGATGATCTTGATTGGGCTATACACCCAAGAGGAGGGAATCAGTTGGTGATCGTCCAGACGTACTTGGAGATCGATGGATATGCGAGGTACAAGGTGCCTCCGATTTCGTTCAGACCCAGAACGGACTTGTAAATGGACTGTGTGTCTGACATTGGATTTTATTCCGTGTGATTGATTTCTATTAAATGTATATCTGCTTGGCGGTGAAGAATTTATTCTCTTGCTTAACGCCCTTCTCCGAGACGTACGAGCTCAGGGGTTATATATTGATGGATATCAATCACATGGAGTGAATTGCCTGTGTGGCATGCCTAAGCGACAATTGATCGAGGCTTCTGTTGAAAAGCAAAATCTTGTGGTTGATGATCAAAGCACCGCCTGTGTGGCATAGCTTTATGTGACGTTGGTTCGCGAGCCTCGCACCCCGGTTGTGAACCTGAAACGGGAGAGAACATCAGGGAGGGCATGCGTTTCCTTATAGCTAGGGTGGTGTCAGTGACCTACCAGCCCTGACATTTATATTATTTTCACCTGTGTTGTTGTTGCTGTTGCGAGGCGCCTCGGATATATCGGTGACTGTGTGGAGCCGATGGAGTCATTTGGCTCATTGACGCCCCAAAGGGCGGGGAAACGCAGTGTTCAGGCATTTTAATCCACATCGGTGGACCGACCCTGACGATCCAAGGGTCACTCGAGCTCTGATCCCGAGACACGGGCTAGAGCATCTCGAATTCGGTGAGGACTATCTTTTGCCTCGGTTCACAGATGGAAATCCAACTTCCGATACGTGACTTTGCGGTTTTGATTGTAGAGCCTAATATGACGACATAGTGGTATTGGGCACTTATGCCGTCTATGATTGATACTTATGATTTGAAATTGTTTTGACACTGTACATTTATAGTAATAATAAAACATGAAACTTCATGTACCAAGCATTCTTGGCTATTATAAGGTAAAAACCCTAACCTCCGGCTTGCGTTGCATTGTGTGATGGGACCTGGGTCTTAAAATAGCTTCATTGTTCTTTATTTAGCATTATGTTGTTGTTTTATGCACTAGTACTCTTGGGAGGAAACCCGTTTCGTGTTATACGGTGTGGTCCCTTGATTTACCGGACTTTAAAATAAAGATTAATACCTGTTTAGTTCTCACGCCAGTCACATGACTGAACTATTGTTTATTGTTTTAACCTAAACTCTGGGTGCCCCTATTTTCCGCATGGGCAGCTAGTAGTTTTGGTTTTGCAGATTTATATTCACAAGATCTTGATTTACAGCTGGAACGACACTCGGAAAGCTCCGTATCCGTGTATTACTTCCAGTTGTGTATTGTATTATTTTCCGCTGCTATGTAATGTATTGTAATCTCTGATATTTTATAATGTATATTATTTGTTAATACTCTGTATATTCTTATATTCTGATGAATTGTTGTAATAAGCAATGAAATGTTCCTTTGTTTGCGTTCTGATGTGGCTTGTTCTCAATTCTATCCGTGATTTCCCGTAAGGGGGATTTCGGGTCGTTCCAGGATGCAAGAAACCGGTTAGAGGAATCAAACTGGATTCCTCAATATTTGTATGTACTATTTGTTCTATATGCACTATTTGAACCCAAATGACAATAAAACCCTGTATGAATATTGATGTTGAATGAAAATTCAACATTATTTTAATAAACAAATCAATTAAGAAAATAGCAAATAGTTAAGAAATATTATTTGATTAATTATATTAATGGTAAGACGTAATTAAAATCAGTTAACAAATTTACTAATGTAATGAAGTTGATTAAATCAACTGTTTATTTGGAAAATGATTATTAGATTAATTGGTCTTCAATTAATCTAAGGAAAATAACTTAGCTGTAAACTGATCAAAAATTAATAAGATTCCTTATTAATTGCCTTTTTCAATTAATGATGTATTAAATAATTATTGAACCAATATAATTGGTTATTATTTATATAAGGTAAGCAACCCATCTATTTTAGATTAATGACGAAGTAAACTACTTCAGCAATGATAAAGTAAATATTATTTAATTATTTTAAATTAAATAATTGTTTCTTAAATGGACCTCATTTAAGATATTATTGAATTGATAATGAGATGTTACTTGCATTAAGCAAAACGTCTCAAATAAAAGTAAAATTCCAAGAGACAAAGAACGTAAATGGATTTTGGTAAAAGGAATAATAAATAAAATTGTATAACGAAGACGTAGCAAAGAGTTAGTATTAAATAAATAGTTGTAAACAACTGAGTTTTGAAATTAGGGATATGGCATCATAAAACAATATTTAAATTAAAGCATGAAATACAATTTGATGGAGTATAAATAATAGGGAGTTAGCGTTACAGATTTATATCTATTCTAAGGTAAGAACGTTGTCGATCAAGGTCTGAGGGGTAAATAAAATAACCCAACTTGAACGACTTCACTATTATTGAGGAATGGTATCAGTTTGTAAAGGAAAGAGATGTCATGATTAGTTATAAAGAGAATATTACAACATATGACAAGTTTTGAACTATAATGATAAAATAACGTTGTTGACTAGGCTTAAGCTTGACTGTTATGTCAAGATTAGTTATAAAGGGGAATATTACATCGTATGACAAGTTTTGAACTGTAACGATAAATTAGCGTTGTTGACTAAGCTTACGCGTGATTTCTATATATAGCAGCACCGTAATAACCCGGAAATTCTGAGCCAGTTTAAAATTTTTATTTTGGCAATTTTAATGAATTATGAATATTTAAAATGAATTATTTTAAATAATAACAACGAGAAATTTATTTTGAATATAATTCGAACGTATATATCTATATACATCGTCGTTAGAATATAAACAATTATTTATAATTATAAAAGGAATTGAAAATGGCGCGGTAGTTCGATAATTCGATTTCAAACTTCAATTGAACATACCGGGTGCAAAATAAACCGGATTTTGGTGAAACAAAAAATATTAGAATCCAGTTGAGAATATCTTTCCAACGAATCTGAAAAATTGAAATTTCATAGCGGGAATCAAAAGTTATGCCCAGTTGAAAATTCAGAATAGTCGCTATGTAAATTATACATGGTCCAACAAGTCAAATTTTGCATACGGATGAATTTGGACTCGAAACCACTTCCATTGAGTTCAAAATGCCGTTTAGAACTCCGAAAAGTATAAGCTTCGATATATTCCGATATCCGGAATAATGGAAATTGACAGGAGCTTTTCGGTTAGCAAAACATAACCCTTAAAAAGTGAAATTTTACATACGAGCTCAGAATTCGACGAGATAAATTTTTATGGATTCACAATGACAAATCATTGTTGAGTTCCAAATGGCGCGTCGAACGGAGTTAGTATGTGGCCGTGTGAGCTGAAAAAGTTCAGGGTAAAGCGAGCAGTCATTTTACAAAGGAACATTATTGATACGACCTCAGAATTCGATTTCGTTTTTTTTGGATTCATATCGTCTAAAAATGGTTAAATCCAAAAGGGCATGATTTTTTAAGTTAGCACGTGAGCGTGCGAGAAGAAAAGGTGCGCCAAAATAGCATTTTTAGATCTTATCTGAGCATTTTCGTGATTTTTTTTTGAACGGTCAAACGAACTCGGAATTCGACGAAACTTGTTTCGTTGGACTCGTCTTCACGTCTACTATCTCATGTCCGAAATCCGCGGCGATTGGAGATCGTTAGCGTTCAGGCGATACGTGAGAAACTAGCATATAAACACTTTTACTTCCTTTTCTTCTTCACTTTCTTCCTCTTCCTCTTTCTTCACAAAAACTCAAAAATGGCCTCCTCCTCCCCAAACCCGCTGCCACCGCCCTCCTCCCCGCTGCCGCACGACCTCAGGCCGTCGTACCCCCTCCTCCTTTGTAACAACCCGTATTTTCCATAACCTGTTATAACATAAATCGAGGCAGAATTTAATTTACAAATCTGAATCAAGGGAAACGGGCTATGCCATTGCGTTCGTCTCGGAAAAATACGCGAAATAGAGTCCGAGTTTTCGAAAATCGGAGTCCGTATGACCCGATTAAGGCCCAACGAAGTTTTCAGAAAATTCCAAAGTAAAAACAGATTTCAAATTCAAACTTGAGTTTGGAAATTAGGGGCAATTGGGCCAGGCGGGAAAATTCCCGCCAGAACACCCCAAGTCGACAGCCCTGTTGACTTGGGAGTCGACTTGGTTGGTCCAAGTCGACAGCCCTGTCGACTTGGCTGTCGACTTGGCTCAAACGGGCTGTTTAGCCTGGTGCACCATTTTGGGTTTGTGTTGAGCTTGGGGGCCAGATTCGGTTTTGAGGGCTGAGATTGGAACTAGGGTTTAATCCTATGGCCTAAAACACTAGCCTAATCTATAAATAAGACCCTAACCTACCCTAAATCATCATTATTCATCCTAGCAACTAAACTATGGCAAAATCAATCCTCTCATGGCCTCCACTCTCTTCATAAAATCCTAAATAAATTTCTATGAGATTTTCCATGCATACAAGTGTCTTTAGACTTGTATGATCACCATTAGCTTGCATCCAAGTCAAGTTTCTATATTTGCATCATAAAGATAGAGTTTTGATCATTTTGGCTCAAGGGTTTTGCTTGCATTTTGGGTTATTTGGTTGCATAAGGGCTTTCTTATATTTGCTATACTCATTTGAGTCCGCATAAGCATTGTAAGCCCTATTCCTTTCATACTTAAACTCTAAAGTTAAATGTATGATATGCAAGTTTGCCATAATATGCAAGTTTACTATGATGTGTTATGCAAGTTTACTATGATGTGATATGCAAGTTCATCAAGTTATGTTATGCAAGTTTGATATGCAAGTTGCCATATGATATGCAAGTTATGTTATGCAAGTTTGATATGCAAGTTCATCAAGTTATGTTATGCAAGTTTGATATGCAAGTTGTCATATGATATGCAAGTATGTTATGCAAGTTTGATATGCAAGTTGTTATATGATATGCAAGTATGTTATGCAAGTTTGATATGCAAGTTGTCATATGATATGCAAGTATGTTATGCAAGTTTGATATGCAAGTTGCCATATGATATGCAAGTTATGTTATGCAAGTTTGGGTTGATCATTTAGCTCATGTTATCATGTTATGCAAGCTTATCTTGGGCTTATGAACATAAAGCTTCAAGCTTTATGCTAAAGGTTGCATTTTGGCAACATGTAAGTTATCATATTCCTTATGGTAACTTGCATGTGAGGTTAAATGCGAACTTATGGCCATTTTTACATGTCATTTATCACCATGTATCACCAATATGCTAAGTTTGGTTTTATGCATGCTTTTGAGGCCTAATGCAAGTATATGAACATATGTACATTTCATATGCCACCATGTTGAACTTGTGGCTTCAACACTTTTATGTCATGATTATGCCAAGTTCCCTCTTTCTATCCTTTATGCGCTATTGCGATATGTAAGCGATGGGATTGCGTTTGGGGTTGGGTAAACTTAAAAGACATAAAAACATAAGCTTGGGAATTTACCTATTAAGTTAGGTCTACCCATTGGGAATTTACCTATTAAGTTAGGTCTACCCAATTGCTTGAAAACTTGTAATGTGTTTTGGAAACACGATGGACATGACACTTAGAAAATATAAGTGTGGCCAACTCGAGGTTGGGTTGAGTTTGTAGCGTAAACCTACCCGAAACCGACCGGCTTAACTAGTTGCTACAAACAATAGGACCCAATGTGAGAAGTTGGTCATGTTGTACCTTGGACCCGAGGTTAGACCAAGTTGTGGTGTAAAGCTACCCGGACCCGCCCGGCTTAACTAGTAACCACAACAAAGTCTAATGTGAGAGGTTAAGGCGCATTAATTAATTAATGCCTCATGATTAGGGTTAAGTCATGGTCCATTTAATACTTAACCGATTTGGGCTTGGTAGATTAATCGGGGTTAAGTCGTGAACTCATCATTACACTTAACCAAGTTAATCCATGATTAGAAAAGGGGTTAAACCGTACTTGACCCACTAGAAAAATCCTAGCAATGGGGGTCCACTCCAGCAGTAATCCCTAGTTTGTAGCATCATGACCTTAGGGACTAGGCTAGGGTGGGGGCACGATTACTGGACTGGAGGTAAGCGACCAAAAGCGACGGCCGAAGGGTACGCCGGTGTAGTTCTGGGCGGACTATGGTCGTGCACACAGTCCGAAGCCGGGGGAAACATGCACGGGTACCAGTAGATCGAGACTGTGCACTCATGTTTATGGTGTCCAAGGGTTGACACCCTAGGGCTTGATACACCCGACGGGAGACCCGGCACAGTTTGACTACAATTATGTTTGGGCCGTATTGACACCGACACGTGACGAGTTAGGCTTAGGGAGCCGATCGACTAGACCGTTGGGTTGGACCTTGTGTTAGGGTCACTTCATGTTATTGGACCTCGTATGAGAGTCACTTCATGTTATTGGGCCAAAGCTTGGGCCAAGGGATTAATACTTGTTTATTCAAGTCATGTTAGTTTGCTAGTACACCTGTGGTGCAAAACCTTAATCCTGATTATGCGATGACACCTTTATCTACCTTGTTAGTTAATCATCATGCTAGTATGTTGTTATCCTTATGTTCATCCCTGTTGCTCATACCAGTTAACTTTATCAGTTTACATTGATTGTAGTAGGGCTTACTTAGTCTTTTTGACTGACCTGTTTTCTTTCGCCTCTTTTCTTCCGTTCCCCCCCCCAGGTTCTCAGGGAGGGAATACAGGAGCTTAGCTTGGACTTCTGATAGCTTGCTTGTGGGATTTCAGCTCATGTATGGTTTCGACATGAAGCTAGCTATGGTTCTCACTTATTTTGGGGATAGCACTTATGTATTTCAGTTTGTCAGTTGATGTTGTTTTATCTAGACTTGTTTATTTGGAAAGTTGACATTATGATGTACTAGACTTGTTTTGAAATGGTTTAAAATCTTCCGCTGTTTTATCTATGTTATTTACTCTGTTTACATATATACATATGTTCTTGTTCTGCCTTGATATATCATTATGCATGTTTACCTGATTCAAACGCCCCTCCAAAGTCAGAGTGCTTGCAAGAGTCACCCTGGCGGAGGCGGGGTGTTACAATTTGGTATCGGAGCCAGGTTTATGAGAAGGAACAAAAAGGTTTTTAGAAAACTTTTGGAAAACTATTTTCAAAACAAAGTATAAAGTATTTTCCAAAGAAAAGTCTAGTTTATTTTAAAGGCTATTCCCCAAAAAGCCATTAGCAAAATCCCTTCGTTTTTCTCTATTCTGAATCTGTCTTTTTCTTCATTTTCAGTATGGCAGATAACTTTGCTATTCCGGAGGGAGTACACGTACCTGTTTGGTATAGGAGACTTTTGGAGGCTAGGACGACCGAAGCCGGCCCCACAGATGTTCCTCCTCCTCCTCCTCCTCCTGTCGCTGAGGTTCCTCTTCCTCCTTCCCCTCAGCACCCTCAAAATGACTTCGCAAAGATTTGCCAAGATTTTAAGGCGATGGGTTGCAAGAATTTCATTGGAACCGAGACTTATGTAGAGGCAAGGAATTGGTTGAAAGAAACCGAAGATCTTTTTGCCTTCTTTGATATAGATGACCGTAGGAAGGTTTTATTAGCAGTGTGGTTGCTAAAGGAAGAAGCTGCACGTTGGTGGGTGGTCACCACCGTTGCTAGGCCAATTGAGACTTGGGATGACTTTCGGGGAAAGTTTGGACTAAGGTTCCTATCACTGAAGCAAGGGGACATGACTATTAGGGAATACGTAGATAAGTTTAATCAACTGACTCAGGTCGGTTTAGACTTGGTTAACACAGCTCAGAAGAAGGCCCTATACTTTGCTCTAGGATTAAACGAGCCATTACATGGTTTAGCCATGACTCATATACCCTTGGGGGCAACTTTCGAGAGCTTGGTGAATATGGCCCTACTCAATGAAGAGAATAGGAGTGACAAGAAGGAGATCAAGATGAATGATATTCAAGCCAAGAAGACTGATTCCCAGTGGAAAGGAAATCAGGGTAATCCAAGCGGTCAGAGCAGTCAAGGCAATAAGAACAAGAGTCAAGGCAACAAGAGGAAATGCCATTATTGCGGTTCAGTTGGGCATCTTGTTAAGGATTGTAAGAAGAGGAAAAGGAAGAGTGGTGAATGCTATCGTTGTAGTGAGTTTGGACATTTCAGCAAATATTGCCCGAAGAAGCAAGGGCAAGGTCAGACCCAGCGTGCTGGACCTTCGGGAGGGCAAGTCCATGCTCTCAATGCCGCTCCAGTTCCCGATCGAGGTAGTATTTCTGCTGAAAGTCTTGTTTACATTTCTGATTTTCCTGTTCGTACCTTGTTTGATATTGGTACATCGCATAGTTTATTTCATCTAGTTGAAAGTTTGCACCTAAGTACTAGTCTAGTTTATGATCCCGTGCGTGTTTCAAATCCAATTGGGGGTTCCGCCCATTTGTCTATTATCTACGTGGATTTGAAAGTCTCTATCTTAGTGTAGAGTTCTCGTGTGATGCTTGTATTCTCGGTTTCATGGGATATGGGTTGATTTTGGGCATGGATGGGTTGTCCAGTTTTGGAGCCATCCTTGATTTCGAGCATAGGGCTGTGAGGCTCATGACTCGCCTCGGTAATACCCTAAAAATTTCTAGTAACCCTATGGGTCCCGTCATGTTGTGTTATCTTGAATCCCTCAACTCGTCTATCGATGGTTCGCAATCGGTGAGGGTGGTCCTAGAATATCCTGATATCTTTGGTGAAGTGAAGGGGGTTACCCCTAAACGAGAGATAGATTTCTGCATTTATCTGGTTGATAATGCCAAGATAGTTTCGTGGCCGGTAAGGCACATGGTCCCGTAAGACGGGAGCTAAGTAAGCAAGTCAAGTAGTTGCTTGAGAAGAACTTCATTAGACGAAGTATATCTGAATGGGGAGCACCTGTAGTATTTACTACCAAGGCAGATGGTTCTCTTCGACTTTGTGTCGATTATCGTGAGTTAAGCAAAGAGAATAGACAACCATTGCCAAGGATCGATGATTTGTTCGATCAGCTTGTAGGAACATCTGTTCTCTCTTGATCTTGCTACTGGATTCCATCAGCTCAGAGTAGCTGAAGATAATATAGACAAGACTGCGTTCAGAACTCCGGATGGATTCTTAGAATGGCTGGTCATACCATTCGGTTTGACTAATGCACCCGCCTACTTCGTGGACTTGATAAGTAGGGTGTCTAGGGGGTTCCTGAACGAGTTTGTGACAGTCTTCGTAGTTGATATTCTGATCTTCTCTAAGGATGAGGAAGAGCACGCAAGGCATCTCATGGAGGTGATGGATACGCTTAGAGCGCATCAGTTGAAAGCCAAGTTCTCCAAATGTCATTTTGGAGAAAAGAAGTTAGATTTCTTGGGCACATAGTTTCTAAGCAAGGCTTAGCGGTGGATCCCGCTAAGGAAGTTGCAGTTCAGGATTGGAAGACTCCAAGGAATGCAACCGAAGCAAGAAGTTCTCTCAGTTTAGTTAGTTGGTTAGCGTCCCTTGAGCTTAGACCTACCCTTCTGGATCAAGTAGGGACTTCACAGAAGGAGGACCCGCAGTTAAGTCGAGATCATGGACAAATTGATTCGAGGCGAGATAGTAGTCACCTCGCTATAGATGACAAGGGATGGCTAAGACGCGATGAGAGAAAGAGGTTCTTAATGATGCACATCACTCGAGGAGGTGGCCGAGTTGGTCCCAAGGTGCATGTTGTGCTAATAGGTTAAAGGGCAAGTCATAAAAAGCCCGGTGGGCTATTATATCCGTTGGAGGTCCCCGCAATGGAAAAGCATCACGAAGGATTTCGTGGATGGACTGCCTAGGTCAAGGGAAGAGAATACGAGCATGTGGGTCATAGTAGGTAGACTCACGAAGAGCGCTCATTTGACTCCGGTAAAGAGCGAAAGGATTGCATCATAGCTAACGACAGTTTATTTTCAAGAAATAAAGCAGTTGCACGAGGTTCTCTAAAGTATAGTTAGTAACCATGACTTAATCTTCACTAGCCAGTTTTGGGATAGTCCACGAGAAGTCATGGGCAAGCAACTGAATCCAAGCATGACCTATCATTCGCAGGCGGATGGTTCATTGGCAACGTGGATTGGTATTTTCGAAAAAAGTTCTGCTGCGTGGAATACTTTACGGTAAGTAAACGAGATCCAGGATTCACTAGTGAATTTTGGAGAGCTTGCATGAAACCATGAGGTCACAGTTATGTTTAAGCCAAGTATAATAGAAGAAGAGTAAGTGAAGGAGGAAGGCGAGAGGCAACAATGAAATGGGTTCCAACTCATATTTGGAATTAAGAATTAAGAAGCTAAGAAATCATGAAGTAAAAGACGGCCAAAGCACAGTGGAGTTAAGCTCAAGGAAACGTGACTTAGAAGACTGAAGGCTAGATACGCGCATCATATCTCTTTCTTAGAGTAGATCCTTTATCCTTGTTTTCCTGTGGAACTTACTCCCATGTTATCTTTTTTACGTATATCCTCTCGGTCCCATTCTCGATCCCATATCTGTTGTAAACTCCATAAGGGGGTATGACTTATTGGCTAGTAATACATGTCAGGGTTTGAAGGGGTCCGTTAGGTTGACTAAACCTTTTGGGCTTTTATAGATTATGGGTTGGGTTAGGAAGGGAGTTCTTGTAATCCGAAAGGAGTATATCCTGCTTATCTTCCCGATCTCTTTGTAGCATATCTTTGCTATCCATGTTTATCTAGTTTATCGTGTTAATCTTGTCATGAGAACCTTAGGTAGAAACCCTTTTGATGAAACATGTGTTTGAAACATGTTATGCTTGATGGTTGCAAGTGGTTGCAAGTGTTTGCAAGTGGTTGCTCGTGGATGCATTATACACGTTAGGCACTAGATCGGCTCACACACTCCTCATATTGCATATGCATGAGTGTTTATGCTTATTCATGAATGAAAATTTTTGTGTTATCACATGGACGTTGCATATGGATGTATGTTATGTGCACGCATATAGATGTTATACATTATGTTAGGAATTGCATACATATGGATTCATTTCACTAACATAATTCGCATTGGTGATATTTGCATTAGATAAGTACATATACACACACCTTTGCATATGTTCATACAACATTTAGAATCTTGTAAGGACAATGATTGCTCGTGGATGATGTTTTGAGTAGATGAATGATTGGATGGTAGGATACGTTCTTCCTAACTTGAAGATTTCGGGGACGAAATCCTTTAAGGAGGGGAGAATGTAACAACCCGTATTTTCCATAACCTGTTATAACATAAATCGAGGCAGAATTTAATTTACAAATCTGAATCAAGGGAAACGGGCTATGTCATTGCGTTCGTCTCGGAAAAATACGCGAAATAGAGTCCGAGTTTTCGAAAATCGGAGTCCGTATGACCCGATTAAGGCCCAACGAAGTTTTCAGAAAATTCCAAAGTAAAAACAGATTTCAAATTCAAACTTGAGTTTGGACATTAGGGGCAATTGGGCTAGGCGGGAAAATTCCCGCCAGAACACCCCAAGTCGACAGCCCTGTCGACTTGGGAGTCGACTTGGTTGGTCCACGTCGACAGCCCTATCGACTTGGCTCAAACGGGCTGTTTAGCCTGGTGCACCATTTTGGGTTTGTGTTGAGCTTGGGGGCCAGATTCGGTTTTGAGGGCTGAGATTGGAACTAGGGTTTAATCCTATGTCCTAAAACACTAGCCTAATCTATAAATAAGACCCTAACCTACCCTAAATCATCATTATTCATCCTAGCAACTAAACTATGGCAAAATCAATCCTCTCATGGCCTCCACTCTCTTCATAAAATCCTAAATAAATTTCTATGAGATTTTCCATCCATACAAGTGTCTTTAGACTTGTATGATCACCATTAGCTTGCATCCAAGTCAAGTTTCTATATTTGCATCATAAAGATAGAGTTTTGATCATTTTGGCTCAAGGGTTTTGCTTGCATTTTGGGTTATTTGGTTGCATAAGGGCTTTCTTATATTTGCTATACTCATTTGAGTCCGCATAAGCATTGTAAGCCCTATTCCTTTCATACTTAAACTCTAAAGTTAAATGTATGATATGCAAGTTTGCCATAATATGCAAGTTTACTATGATGTGTTATGCAAGTTTACTATGATGTGATATGCAAGTTCATCAAGTTATGTCATGCAAGTTTGATATGCAAGTTGCCATATGATATGCAAGTTATGTTATGCAAGTTTGATATGCAAGTTCATCAAGTTATGTTATGCAAGTTTGATATGCAAGTTGTCATATGATATGCAAGTATGTTATGCAAGTTTGATATGCAAGTTGTCATATGATATGCAAGTATGTTATGCAAGTTTGATATGCAAGTTGTCATATGATATGCAAGTATGTTATGCAAGTTTGATATGCAAGTTGTCATATGATATGCAAGTATGTTATGCAAGTTTGATATGCAAGTTGCCATATGATATGCAAGTTATGTTATGCAAGTTTGGGTTGATCATTTAGCTCATGTTATCATGTTATGCAAGCTTATCTTGGGCTTATGAACATAAAGCTTCAAGCTTTATGCTAAAGGTTGCATTTTGGCAACATGTAAGTTATCATATTCCTTATGGTAACTTGCATGTGAGGCTAAATGCGAACTTATGGCCATTTTTACATGTCATTTATCACCATGTATCACCAATATGCTAAGTTTGGTTTTATGCATGCTTTTGAGGCCTAATGCAAGTATATGAACATATGTACATTTCATATGCCACCATGTTGAACTTGTGGCTTCAACACTTTTATGTCATGATTATGCCAAGTTCCCTCTTTCTATCCTTTATGCGCTATTGCGATATGTAAGCGATGGGATTGCGTTTGGGGTTGGGTAAACTTAAAAGACATAAAAACATAAGCTTGGGAATTTACCTATTAAGTTAGGTCTACCCATTGGGAATTTACCTATTAAGTTAGGTCTACCCAATTGCTTGAAAACTTGTAATGTGTTTTGGAAACACGATGGACATGACACTTAGAAAATATAAGTGTGGCCAACTCGAGGTTGGGTTGAGTTTGTAGCGTAAACCTACCCGGAACCGACCGGCTTAACTAGTTGCTACAAACAATAGGACCCAATGTGAGAAGTTGGTCATGTTGTACCTTGGACCCGAGGTTAGACCAAGTTGTGGTGTAAAGCTACCCGGACCCGCCCGGCTTAACTAGTAACCACAACAAATTCTAATGTGAGAGGTTAAGGCGCATTAATTAATTAATGCCTCATGATTAGGGTTAAGTCATGGTCCATTTAATACTTAACCGATTTGGGCTTGGTAGATTAATCGGGGTTAAGTCATGAACTCATCATTACACTTAACCAAGTTAATCCATGATTAGAAAAGGGGTTAAACCGTACTTAACCCACTAGAAAAATCCTAGCAATGGGGGTCCACTCCAGCAGTAATCCCTAGTTTGTATCATCATGACCCTAGGGACTAGGCTAGGGTGGGGGCACGATTACTGGACTGGAGGTAAGCGACCAAAAGCGACGGCCGAAGGGTACGCCGGTGTAGTTCTGGGCGGACTATGGTCGTGCACACAGTCCGAAGCCGGGAAAAACATGCACGGGTACCAGTAGATCGAGACTGTGCACTCATGTTTATGGTGTCCAGGGGTTGACACCCTAGGGCTTGATACACCCGACGGGAGACCCGGCACAGTTTGACTACAATTATGTTTGGGCCGTATTGACACCGACACGTGACGAGTTAGGCTTAGGGAGCCGATCGACTAGACCGTTGGGTTGGACCTTGTGTTAGGGTCACTTCATGTTATTGGACCTCGTATGAGAGTCACTTCATGTTATTGGGCCAAAGCTTGGGCCAAGGGATTAATACTTGTTTATTCAAGTCATGTTAGTTTGCTAGTACACCTGTGGTGCAAAACCTTAATCCTGATTATGCGATGACACCTTTATCTACCTTGTTAGTTAATCATCATGCTAGTATGTTGTTATCCTTATGTTCATCCCTGCTGCTCATACCAGTTAACTTTATCAGTTTACATTGATTGTAGTAGGGCTTACTCAGTCTTTTTGACTGACCTGTTTTCTTTCGCCTCTTTTCTTCCGTTCCCCCCCAGGTTCTCACGGAGGGAATACAGGAGCTTAGCTTGGAGTTCTGATAGCTTGCTTGTGGGATTTCAGCTCATGTACGGTTTCGACATGAAGCTAGCTATGGTTCTCACTTATTTTGGGGATAGCACTTATGTATTTCAGTTTGTCAGTTGATGTTGTTTTATCTAGACTTGTTTATTTGGAAAGTTGACATTATGATGTACTAGACTTGTTTTGAAATGGTTTAAAATCTTCCGCTGTTTTATCTATGTTATTTACTCTGTTTACATATATACATATGTTCTTGTTCTACCTTGATATATCATTATGCATGTTTACCTGATTTAAACGCCCCTCCAAAGTCAGAGTGCTTGCAAGAGTCACCCTGGCGGAGACGGGGTGTTACATCCTTCCTCTCCTCCTCCTCCTCTTCCTCCTCCTTCTCTCTCTCTCTCTTTGATTTCATAAACCCTACACCCAAACACCAACCACCGCCACCACCATGGGCCCCACCACCTCCGCCACCACCCACCAGCGAGCTCCCCACGCCCAATCAGGTCCGGCGCCCAACCCTAGCCACCCAACTCCGGACGTGGGCCCCGCTACACTCAAAAACTCATTTTCACCAAAATTCCTGTTTTACACAAAACACCCCGGACTGTTTTGGCTTATATCTCTCAAACGGTGCATTTCTGGCCAAAGTCCCTCTAAACCAAAGTTGTAGAGCACGAAATTCTCTTCGATTTGGCTGTATGGAAGTCGTGTTTTGGAGTACAGAGCTGCTCGGAAAACGCGTTCGAAGTCTACTGTTCAAAAGCGGTAAAATTCGTGTACTTTCGCGAATTCTGGCGAATTGGAGCATTTTTGGAAAAAATTCTCTAAGGCGAAAGTTGTCCGGAATGGCGCGTTTAAGCTAGAAAAAAAGATGGTGTGAAGATTGAAGCTAGAAAAAAATATGGTTTTTATTTTATAGAAAGAATAAAAATATGATTTTTATATTATAGAAAGAATAAAAATATGATTTTTATATTATAGGAAGAATAAAAATATGATTTTTATATTATAGGAAGAATAAAAATATGATTTTTATATAGTAGAGATAATAAAAATACGATTTTTATGTTATATAGATAGTAAAGATTTGATCTTTACTATATGAACAGCGGTATAAAAATAGAATTTTTATCTATATAGTAATAGTATAAAAATGTGATTTTTACATATATATAGCAACAATATAAAAATGTGATTTTTTTTTATATATGTAGTGGCTACGGGCAACGAAAGTGACAAAAGGCGAGAACGACGAAGATTTCTATAAATGAAGTGTCGTAGAGTTGGGATAGCTATTGGTGAGAACTTCTCACTCTAAATTTCCTTTTCTAGTTATAAATATATACTAGGATGCAGACGGTGTTTAGTAGCACCCGACACCATCGTCCACAGACCATGGACTTGTTTGTTTGATTGTGTAGTTGGTTAGATTATCTGATTTGAATTTGATTGTTTGGTGAAATGGAATGGATTTGATTGATATGTGAATGGCGTGGGCCATTATTAGACCGGGGATAAGGCTAGGCCTCGTCCTGTTTCTAGTATTGTGCCGTTATGCCGCCGAAATTTTCTAAAATAAGTTAGAAAAATAAAGATATCATTTTATTTAATAAATGAACTGAATAGAATATTTTCATAGGTTGAATAACATGTTTTATCGTTAAAAATATAATTTTTAACGTGAATGTGAATAAATAAATATTCATTTACAAATCGGACGGTTTGTTTATGTACACCGATTTGAAGGACATTGATTGGGACGATAAAATTTACACATCGCCCAACTGCACAAATAAAATCTGCGTTTGATTGTTTGAAACCCCACACGGGTATTGGGATAATATATGACATACACTAATCTCGATAATTAGTTGTATGTCGATCGATTGATTGACAGGCTGTTATAAGCGTTAGATATCTATATTTGATGCTTATACAGTGTAGTGCACTTTGGATGATGGTTGATTATTTATCGTTGCTATTATATACATGTGTTGTATGGAATCCATATAATTATCTTTATATGGTAATTGATTGGGCCTCATTCCAATCGGGAAAATAAAGAATATTATAAAATAAAGGTTCATGTGTTGACAGTACTCATCCGTTGAGATTAGTCATGTATTGAACGAAATATTTTAATAATAAAATTTACATCTTTATTATATATAGAATTAGAAACTAACTTCTTTATAAAATAAAGGTTCATGTGTCGACAATACTCATCTGTTGAGATTAGTCATGTGTTGAACGAAATATTTTAACAATAAAATTTACATCTTCTGAAACACCCCACCTCCGTTAGGGTCACTCTCAAAGGGAATGCCCTAATTTTGGTGGAGGTTTATAAGTATAAGTCACAGATATACAAGACAGATATAAGAACACATATTTGTAAACAGCGGAAAAACAACAACTTTTATTTCATAAAAGCAAATACGTGTTACAACAACATCACCATAATTGTCTTACATCTTTTCCAAAAACATAACATAACACTTTCATAATCTGTCTTGATTACATTACTTAAAGAAGCATAAAGAAAACATAGATAAACTGCAAAGCCCCATAGTGGTTGTCCAAAGCCATAGTTCAAAACGAAAAGGGTCCAAGTAATACATTTCTCCTCTTCAAACTGGATGTTAAGGCTGGTCAAGCTGCAGTGTTCCCTCCCTGTGGACCTGGGGGGGGGGGGAAACGGAAGAAAAGAAGACGAAAGAAAAGTAGAGTCAGACATAAAGCCTGAGTAAGTCTAGTACTATTCTGTCTATGAATAAAGAACTGGGTATGATAAGTATAAACGAGAAGTAGGAAAGCACTATAAACTTGGTTAAGTTGTCTAGGGTCGAATATACTATCGTACCCCATGCAAATCTCTGAACCCATATAAACTAGTTTCCAACTGGCACCCCATAATCAGGATGATGTGATCCATTCTATGATGATCGGCTCCTACTCGCATAGTTACATGTGTCTTACGGCCCCCGATGTTGTAGTTACCTATGCTGGTCCCACCATGGGGTGTATCAAGTCCCATGGTGGCGGCCCGACACAATCCTAGGATGCACAGGTATGCTACTGGTGTCCAGTGCCTTATTTTTCTGCGCCGGGGTGTGTGCACGCCCGCACCCCGTTAGAACCTACACTGCTACACCACCGCCGTCGATTTGACCTCTTACAATCAGCCCAGTAATCGTGCCCCACCGTGCCTAGTTTCAGGGTATCCTGATACACCTTCTAGGGTTACTGCTGAAAAGGGTCCCCCGTTACTAGGTTTTCTATCTCTAGCCAACATGCTAAGTTGGTTAAGTGTTTTCTAACCTAACCCCCACCAGTCCGTTTAGTTTAGCATGTTCCATTTTGATTAAGTCTTTAGTTCACTTAATCCTAACAATCCTGACTCAGCCTTAATTGTCTTATTAAAGCCTTGACCTCTCACATTAGACAGGTATTGTTGTGGCTGCCTGTTGCCGGTTGGTTCCGGGCAGTCTTACGCCACAACTCAGTCTAACCTCGGGTCCTTATCGGGCTCCATGTTTAACCTCCCACATTGGATAGGTATTGTTGTGACTACTGGACAGCCGGGCGGTTCCGGGCAGGTTTACATCACAACTCAATCCAACCTCGGGTTAAACACGTCGTATGTTCTACATTTACATATTTTGTCTTTCTTCTTTATTTTCTTATATGTAAATATTTGCGGCCCATTATTAAGTTAATGGTGTAAAGGTTACACCAATCATGGGCCCAACCCATACTTGAATTTGGGCCCTTCTACTTTATGTTTTCATTTATTAATTAAGTTAACCCAACGTTATTTTCCCCCGTTTAACACGTCCGTTTATTATATATATGTTGGGCTTAGCCCTTTTAAGCCCAACTTAGCCATGCGAAAAGGGGAGGCTTAAAGCGAGATTACATACACAAAAAGGGGAATGTGAACGCATGAACTTGCAATGTGGCGTTGGAACTACAAAATAGAAATTGGTGTACTTGCATAGTAGTAACATATACTTTGGTCATAAAGCATAAGTGACATGAATCAAACCATGTAAACTTGTAGTTAAGTTAAGAATATCACTATTGACACATAGGCTTAACTACAACATAACCCTATACTTTTATTCAGGCATAATGTCAAACATAAGCAAATCATGTTCATAAGATTACTACATGTTTACAAAGGTGCCTACTTTTGTGACTAATACAAAAGTATAGTCAAATTTGTTCACATAACCATGGCATAAATATTTCTAACATGAAATCATGATTTTTACTTTAGTCATGCAAACTTGCAAAAAGGGATTTTGAATCTAACCTAGCTATGTACCACATATGTCATCATATAATTCTTGTAAACAATATAGACTTAACATGGATTTCAATTATGCCAAATATCAATCATAGCCTAGTCATATTCATAAGTTTGCAAATAGGTTTTCTAGTACAAAAGCATGTCTTAATACATAAATCATGGTGCCAAATTTTCAACATAATTTCATATGGACTATGATAACCCAAACTTATTCCAATTACTTCACAAAAATGATGTTTGTATAAAAATACACATTATGATGGCATAGTAGCAAAACCCCAAACTTGCATGAATTTCAGTTAATCAATTACATACATGTAGCTTCAATATGGATTACATAATTTGCGAATATTCCAAACGTATACTTGCATAAAACTACCGCATGTAGTTTTTCATAATTGAATAACATAATTCGAGAATATCCAAACGTATACAATATTCCAAATCGATAAGAATCATAGTAACGCACAAATATGAATTACTTTATCGCCACAAATCAAGTATACAAACCAACACAATTATTTGTTCATACCAAAATAATACTCTACTTACAATTGTGTGGCGAATTCTCAAATTTAGGGATTTGAAGATGCGATTCCTTGTTGATTTGATTTGTTTAGGTTGCTTGATGCTTTAGAATTTGCCTCCTAATCCTCTCTCCAATTGGTGGCTACTCTTAGTCGTTCCTCAGCAACATGGCGGCTTTGTTCTTATTTTTGAATGAATAGATTAGGGTTGAGTCTAGGGTCATTTTTATAGAGGTTATGAACTGATTAGGACCATTGATGTTGCTTGGATTGATCGTAGCCATTCATTCGAAAGAGGGACCAATTAGAGCCTGCCACCTAGCCCTAATGACAAAGCAGACTACAGAAAATCGACCAACATAGAATAGGCCAGCCAGGTTGGGCTGGGTTCGACCTGGCTCTGGACCAGGTCGACATGCCTGTCGACAGCCCTGTCGACAGCCCTGTCGACCTGGCTAGACCAGGTCGACAGCCCAGTCGACCTGGGTGCGTTAGGCGGGTGTTCTTCCGCCCTGGCCCATTGGGCCCCATTTTGGAATTTAAACTTGATTTTCTGAGATATTTTATTCTGTTTGAATTTTGAACTTAATTCAGAAACTTCCGAAGGCCATATCTTCTTCATACGGACTCCGTTTTTCGAAAACTCGGACTCTATTTCGCGTATTTTTCCGAGACGAACGCAATGGCGTATCCCGTTTCCCTTAGTTATTTGATTAAAATTAATTATACTTTAATTTGTTAATTTCACAGTTATAGAATTCGCGGGGTGTTACATTCTCCCCCACTTAAAAGGATTTCGTCCCCGAAATCTTCAAGTTAGGAGGAATGTATATCCTAACATCCAATCATCCATCTACTCATCCAACAAACACGAGCATCCATTGTCCTTAAAAGACTTCTAATGCTTCATGATCATATGCGAAGTGTGTGTGTGTACATGTACTTATCTAATGCAAAATCAGGCGGTCTACTGATTCAGTTGACCTCCTTAATGCGAATTATGTAAGTGCCATGAATCCATTATGTATGCAAATTTTCCTATTCATGATTCTACATGAGTGCACAATCATTCAATACAAATGCAACATCCACAAGACAACACATTAGAGTTCAACCATATACGAATGCAAACATATATGCATATGCAATATGAAGTGACTGAGCCGATCTAAACCCTAGATTGTGTGTGTATATGCAACCACGAGAAACCACTAGCAATCACTTGCAACCACTTGCAACCATCATCCATAACATGTTTCAATTACATGTTTCCATCCAAAGGGTTTCTACCTAAAAGATAAGATAGATAAAAGCGCAACTTAAGGAAAGGAAAGATCAAGGATGTACCCTCGAACAGAAAAGGGTAGGCAGTGCGTATTCTAGCTTCAGTTTCCCAAGTCGCGTCTCCCTCAGCGTCGCTCCACTGAACTTTGACGAGCTTGACTTCACGGTTGCGTAGCTTCTTCACTTCCGTTCCTAATATGCGGGTTGGAACTTTTCTTATGGTTGCTTCGCGCTCCACTTCGGCCTCTTCGAGGATATTTGGCTCTACCACTTCAGCAGACTCATGTAGACATTTTCGGAGATGTGAAACGTGAAAAACGTTGTGGACTCCAGCCAACTTCTCGGGTAGCTCTAATCTATAGGCCATTTTCCCAATTTTCTCGATGATAGGGAATGGCCCTACGAACCTTGGTGCCAGTTTTCCTGTGGTTCCAAAACGGACAACGTTTCTTAGTGGTGATACCTTGAGAAAAACTCTGTCTCCAACCTCAAATTCAAGGTCGGTCCTTCTCTTGTCGGCATAGGACTTTTGTCTGTCTTGGGCCGTCTTCATCCTTCTTCGTATTAAGTCTACTTTCTCTGAAGTCTCTCGGATCATATCTGGTCCAAGTATGAGCTTATCAGTAGATTCCCACCAACAAGTGGGCGATCGGCACGGTCTTCCATATAAAGCTTCGAAGGGCGCCATTCCGATGGTTGCTTGATAGCTGTTGTTGTAGGCAAATTCCACTAAAGGAAGGTGGTCCTCCCATGTCCCTCCGAAGTCAAGGACGCATAGCCTTAAAAGGTCTTCCAAAACTCTGTTCACTCTCTCTGTTTGGCCGTCGGTTTGGGGATGATAGGCTGTGCTCAAGCATAACTGCGTTCCTACTGCTTCTTGCAGATTCCGCCAAAATTCACTGGTGAAGATGGGGTCTCGGTCCCTAACAATGCTAGATGGTATTCCATGGAGTCGAACGATTTCCTTGAGGTAAAGTGATGCTAGGGATGAGGCAGTTCTTTTACTTTTGACAGGTAAAAAGTGGGCGCTTTTAGTAAGCCTATCCACTATTACCCAAATGCTAGTGTTGCCTCTCCTAGACCTAGGCAGCCCATCGATGAAGTCCATTGAGATGCTATCCCACTTCCACTGCGGGACCTCCAGAGGATGTAGCAGTCCGCCAGGCTTTTTCTGTTCCGCCTTAACCTGTTGGCACACCATGCACTTAGAAACGAATTCTGCCACGTCCTTTTTCATGCCGTTCCAGAAGAAAGTCCTTTTTATATCTTTGTACATTTTATCTCCGCCTGGGTGTATCGTCATCTTGGAGTGATATGCTTCCTCGAGAACCTTCTTTATTAAATCTTTTGTCTGTGGGACGCATAGTCTTCCGTCTCGCCTTAGCAAACCCTTATCGTTGATGGAGTATCTGTTGAGGTGACTTGAAGTCTCACCCCTAATTAGCCTATCAATTGTTTCCACAAGCTGAGGGTCTTCGCGTTATGCTGTCCCTACTGAATCCACTAAAGTTGGGCGCACTTCGAGAGATGCTAGCAAGCCTGGTACGAAATCGGAGGAAGGCCTAAAGTCGAAGCTGGCTATAAACTCTAGGCTTTGTCTTTCAACAAACAACGGGCTTAGGGTCAATTTCTTTCGGCTCAACGCGTCTGCCACTACGTTGCCTTTGCCCGGAGTGTAGGAGATTTCGAAATCGTACGAGGCAAGAAACTCCATCCATCTCTGTTGCCTCAAGTTAAGATCCTTCTGCGAGAAAAGATATTTCAACGATTTATGGTCAGTGTAAAGTTCGAACTTCTCACCTAGGAGATAGTGTCGCCAAGACTTGAGTGCAAAGACGATGGCGGCTAACTCAAGATCGTGTGTTGGGTAGTTCTTTTCGTGCACTTTCAACTGCCTTCCGCCGTAAGCTACTACCCTTCCTTCTTGCATTAAGACGGCGCCTAGCCCTGTCCCACATGCATCCGTATAAACCGTGAACATCTTGCTCCCATCTGGCAGCGTCAAAACTGGGGCTGTTGTGAGAGCCCTTTTCAGTCGTTGGAAAGCAAACTCGCAATCCAAATCCCAATTGAACACTAGATTCTTCTTAGTTAATTTCGTGAGCGGAGCTGAGATTTTCGCAAAATCCCTTATAAATTTTCGATAGAAACCTGCTAGTCCTAGAAAGCTTCGGACCTCAGTTGCATTCCTTGGTGTCTTCCAATCCTGTACCGCCACTACCTTAGCAGGGTCCACTGCTAACCCTTGTTTGGATACTATGTGCCCAAGGAACCTCACCTCTTCTCTCCAAAAGTGGCATTTGGAGAATTTGGCTTTTAGTTGATGGACTTGCAAAGTTTCCATGATTGCCCTTAAGTGCTGAGCATGTTCCTCTTCACCCTTTGAGAAGATAAGGATATCATCTACGAAGACCACTACGAATTTGTTGAGGAAATCTCTAAATACCCTATTCATCAGGTCCACGAAGTAAGCAGGTGCATTTGTCAAGCCGAAAGGCATGACAAGCCATTCAAAGAAGCCGTCTGGGGTTCTGAACGCCGTTTTATCGATGCTATCTTCAGCCACCCTTAGCTGATGAAAACCGGTTGCTAAATCGAGTTGGGAGAAAACAGATGCTCCTACAAGCTGGTCAAACAAATCGTCAATTCTAGGGAGTGGGTGCCTATTCTTTTTCGTTAGCTTGTTGAGCTCCCTATAGTCAACACATAGATGGAGTGAACCATCCGCCTTTGTAGCGAACACCACCGGAGCGCCCCATTCTGAAATGCTCCTCCTAATGAACCCCTTTTCTAGAAGCTCTTTAATCTGTTTACTGAGCTCTTTCCTTTCTCGTGGAGCCATGTGTCTAACGGGCAACGCAACGGGCTTTGCATTATCTACAAGATATATGCGGAAGTCTATTTCCCGCTTCGGAGGCAAGCCCTTCACCTCTTCAAAGACATCCGGATATTCCCGGACCACTTTAACTGATTGCAAATTTTCAACAGAGGCATCTAGCGATTCAAGATAACTAAGCATAACCGCATACGAGGGATTACAAGAAATTTCCAAAGTATTACCGAGCTGGGTTAGGAGCCTAACAACCCTTTTCTCACAATCAAGGATGGCCCCATTACTGGATAGCCAATCCATACCCAAAATCAAACCATAACCCGAAAAGCCCAAAACAAAGGCACTACATTGAAATTCTACACTTAGAATAGAAATTTTCAATCCCAAACAGATCATAGACAAATGAGCTGGGCCCCCAATTGGGTTTGAAACAATTAAGGGGTCCTCTACCATACTAGTTTTTAGGTGCAGAGATTCTACTAAAGCAGACGAGATAAAGGAGTGTGATGCGCCCGAATCAAATAAAGTGCAAACGGGGTGATCATAAAGATAAACTACACTTTCTACAGAAGTATTTATACCTCGCTGTTGCAGAGGTGGCGCCTCCAGCACATGAACCTGTGCCCCTGGGGTGGATCCAGCCCTCTGCCCCTGTCCTCATTTCTTTGGGCAGTCCTTAGCCCTGTGGCCTGTCTCACCGCAAGAAAAGCACCCACCATTCTCCTTGGCCTTCTTTTTCCGGCAGTCCTTTACTAAGTGCCCCACTTTGCCACAGAAATTGCACTTCCTCTTCTCTTTGTTGCCTTTCCCGCCCTTCTTAAAGTCGGTCTTCTTAGGCTGCAAGCCCTCTTTCTTCCCTTGAGAGCTTTCTGCCTTTGTCTCCTTCTTGCCCTTATCCTCTTCATTCAGCAATGCCATTTGCACCAGTCTTTCATACGTGGCTCCCATGGGTATATGGGTCATGGCCAAACTGTGTAATGGCTCATTCAACCCTTTGACGAAACGGAGAGCCTTCTTGTGCGGGGTGTTGACTAGGTCAAGCCCAAACCTAGCCAGCTCATCGAACTGATTCACATACTCTCTGACTGTCTTGTCCCCTTGTTTAAGAAATAAGAATTTTTCCAACTGCAAACTTCTTTCCGCATCTGAGAGAAATTTAGTCTCAAACCTTGCCCTAAAGTCCTCCCATGTCTCCACTGGTCTTTCAGCATTAGTGACTTCCCACCAGTAGGAAGCCTCGCCCTTCAATAGCCACACTGCCAATTGTACTTTTTGTCTATCCTGTAACGACCCGCAAATCCGAGCTATCTGAGTTGACTAAATACACCACACGTCCAACCCAAATAACACAGAAATACGACTCATTATTAGAAAGAAGTTAGAGGATGAGAAATAGAAAGAAAGAAATATTAGAATAGAAGAAAAACGAAGATCACAACTCACAGCGGAACGAAGAAAATATATTGTATAACATAAGCTTCGAAATACAAATCTGTTTTGTACATATATACATACCATCATCAGAGTACACATAACATTTGATCCAGCGGAAGTAACTCTAAATAACTAACGTTGAAGCCTCCTGCTTCAAGCTCCTCCAAGTGTATCTGTAAAAGCCTGAAACACTTGACTGCCCGTACAAATTTGGGCACCCAAGAGTTTAGGGAAAACAAAACAAAATAAACTCTGGGTCAGTCATGGGACTGGTGTGAGTAAACTCCAACCACTTGTTTAACTTTAAAAATCCTTTCAAAAGAAAAGATAATAGTAAGACCAGTCCACACATAAACACGGACGGTTTTTACCTTACTATAACCCAAAACACTTTGATATCAAATCCAGTGATATTATAATAATGTCTACCTCAAATAAATAACCAAATAGCAGAACGCTTGCATCTCACGCTCCACATATATAGTATAAAATCAAAACCCGCATGGCGCTTATTGGAGATTGGATTTCCAACATGACAAGGTATGGGACCACCTTCCGACAGTGCATCTCTAGAGGCGAATACACCTGGGTTCAACAAGAACATCTTGCAACCCGGCCCACACATGACCGACCACTCATTTCGCTTGAGTGTATCGAATGTATATCACCAACGGTTGGACTCAAACCACCGTTTCCCGAATGGGCAGAATCGATAGATTTAGAAACAAAAGGATTTTCTCTAGATAGGTGATTATACACCCTAATGGGTGCGACCCACATAGCCATGCTGCCTGCCCGATTTTTGTCATTTCCCGGTTGTTGAGGCCTGAGGCTACGCATACTTACCATTCATCGATAACTCAATCACTTTGAATGCCACATCGTCAGATCCGTTAATCACTAGTTGAGTTTGCACGAATATTCTGGATATTATGCTAAGGGATAAATCCGTTGCAACCATATATATTCATACAGATCAACCCATTTGATCATTGGAAATACTCTGTCAGACATTCGTCCATTTACGTTCGTTCTGGGATTGAACGAAACCGAAGGCACTATTTCTATTTAATAGAAAAGCCCTTGCACTTCACTCCGTCTTCAATATATTCAGCATACTTGGTTCGCGATGCTAATGCCGATACGGAGTGGTTCTTCGGATAATAATCCAATCGGTCTCTCCATATTGACAACGATGGTCAAAACTTCGATAGTCTGTGATTTAACTATCGAATAAAAACAAAGTGTTCATCCAACATATCAAACAAATCACTGGGCTCTTTAATTAATATTTCATTAATTAAATCACTTTTCCATTCCTCCATCAATATTTGTTAACCCAAATATTTCAATAACCATATTGGCCCTTTACGCTATTTTTGATTTCGTTTCCTTATCGAATTCTATATATATCGATATATATATATTTCTAATTGTCAAATTTCTTAAAAATATTCTAACTCCTTAAATTCCCGGAAAAATTCGCCATAACCTCCCCTGTATCGGGAGCATCGGGAAATTTCAAATAGCTTCCCGGTATCTTCCTCAATCAAAAGAAAAAGGAAAAAGCCAAGCGGCCTGCCGATACGGCGCATAAAATCTCATATATGAATTAAACATGTACCTTTTTGTTGAGCACATAAATTTAAAATCTTCATATACTTCATCATGTACCTGTCTAATACATGTTCACCTGTTTTCAATTCAATTCAATACCATCTAATCATTTGAATTCAGTTTCGCCCATTAATTCTTTAATTCGTCATTTTGCCTATTTCACTTCTTTGTTGAACATAACACGTTCAAACAAAATATTTAACTCGTTCATAACCAAATTGAATTTCAATTCCAGTTCTAGTTTCCTTTTTGATTTCGAATATAAATTTTCAAATCGAATTTACTTATTCAAACCCCAATATCCATTCGAAATCTCATTAACTAATTTCTATTCAATTTAGTTAATTCTATTCAATAAATCAAAATCTGGTTTCTGTTTCAAAAATCATATTCATTTACACAACTTGAATTCACATATATTTTACAACTCAACTCTGAGATTTTCTAAATAGAAAATTCGGATTTTATTGCTTAAAATCCCTTTTTTATCATTAAATAAACCGTTATGGTTTTATAATGGTTCCGGCGCTGCTTTTCTGAAAATTTGATTTTGACATATCTCAAAATCTATACGACGAAATTCATATTTTTCTCCTTCATTGGAAAGCTATTATCAAATCGGTCCTGACGTTTCTTGTTTCGAAGAATTCCGACTTCAATTGCGCTCTGTATACTCAATTGAAGTTCGAATCGCTATTTTACGAACTGCAGCGCTGCGGCGAGTTCGTTTTAATTATATATATAAATATAAACGTTTTAAACGTCGTTTATAATTTATATTTCAACCTCGTTCGAATATATATAAATATATATCCAAGTCTAGTTTTTCAAATTCAACTTGACATTTCCGATTTATCTCAAATCGTCGATTTCCACTACTCAGTTATAAATTTATTTATAACTAGATTTCTATTCTAAATTCCAATTTCTTTATAACTTATTATAAAAATCGATATCGTCGAATTCCAAATTTTAACTCCTTTAGATTTTCTCAATTCTGTTTCTATTCTGAGTCACATCAATTGTTCTATCCCAACTCGTTTCCAATTCACTTTTTCAATTCATACTTGAAATATCAATTTCTAAACTATCAAATGATAATTTATTTTACTCGATTTATAAACTCCATTTATAAATCCACTTCCTTGTTTTATATATCAGAACAAGCTTTCCATTTCAAAACCCATTTGAAATTCAATCCCTTTATATTCTGAATCCCAGAATAAAACCCATCATTCCTTTTTCCGAAATGATTTCAAATTATATTTTCATTCATACCTGAATTAAAAATCACAGAATATCTCCTGATAATTGATTCACTAACTTTATAACATTTGTTTATAAATCTACTTGTTTAAAATTCAAACAAGTCCATTTCAAAATTTATTCAAAACCAAATCTCATTTTGGAAATTCCTATTTATTTTAATCTATCTATATAAATATAGAATGTGTTTTCATATTTTAATTTAACTTCTATTTGATATAATCCTAACATCTATTCTAGAAATATTTATTTAAAAGAATTCGAACTAATCGAATTCAATCCATAAATCCATACGGATTTATTTTCAGTTCAATTTTCATTCTGATTATCAGAATAAAATTTCATCGCTTACTCCTTTAAAATGATTCCACATTTCTATTTTTAAATTCATATTTGAATTTAAATATTCAAATTATCAAAATGATAATTTTTCCCCTTTATTTATAAACACCGTTTATAATCTGATTTCACTTCTCTGCATTATTTATTTATAAACACGTTTATAAATTCATCACTTAAATTTCCTGTATTAATTAATTTATAAACAACGTTTATAAATTTATTATTCCTGTTTTATTTATTCAACAAGTTAATATTTCTAGTCCATTCGAAATTCGAATTCCATTTTTAGAAAAATAGATTTTCCTTTTAAATTCTCAAAATATCCTTTCACGATATTTTTTAAATACATTAACACTTAGCCCAGTGATATTTAACAATCAAATCATCCAATTTTCAATCATTTTATTTTAACACATCATATATGAATATATGAAATCAAGCAAGTAAACAAACAGATAATATATTTTTGAGGAATCCAGTTGGATTCCTCCAACCTGTTTTCCTGCATCCACAGATGTTAGCACATAAATAATACCCATTCTGCTTCGTGGCAGAATATCGTGGTATAGAAGGTCATCCACTAATCATAGCGTGGGGCGTATAGGGTAATCATCCGCTATGAAACTGCGGGCATCCGCTAATGAGACTGCGGGAATTCAACCAATCAATCAACCCAATATATATATATATAGCCTAAATAACTAATATATATAAAACAAGCAGAAAGCATTCACACAAGCAACAACAATTATTTTTAATGAAATAAAAATAATTCTAAAGGTGAGTGAGATTTACTCACCGTAATTTTCCATTGTCGAATATCCATTTTATTTCCATATCCTGCTTCCCATGAATCGTCTTCAATCGTCTTAACTGAATTTGTCAGCTTCCTACGATTTTATTTCTAATTGTCGATTAAATGACTATTTATTTTAAACTAACTATTTAAAATAAATAAATAATTTATTCTATGAAATTTAGATTATAGTAAAACGTATACCTTACTGCTATCATAATCCACTCGGCCGATCGACGAACTAAACCCAGAACAGTCCCATAAGAATAGCACCAGCTCAAACGATGATTTTTCACCTTGGCATTTTGTCGAACAACTCGCAGTCATTCTATTTTCCCTTCACTGTATCACCTTATACTCATGGCCTTACTCCCTGTTACCCGCCGTAAACCCACCCATACACCACGTCGAACTCAAATAAACCCATATTCACCCCCAATTCACTCAGTCGGAATTTCATCTCGTTCAACTATCGTAAACCATGGCTACCACCACTTCATCGTACCATCCCAAATCAACCACCCGAACTCCCTCAATCGAATCCAGGTCCCCCCCAAATCAACGATTCCAGGCATCGAACCACACACCAACGGTCCTGACATTCGAATCAATCATCGCACCGTTCAGGCAGCCTCCAGTAACCCCTAGATTTCATCGCGACTTCCTATTTGGTCCCTAAATTTACTGTTGACAACCGAGATCCTTCCCAACCCAAAGTCGCGACTGTCTCCCTGCTCACGAACCCTTGTTGCTCACGAATACCTGCTGTAGACCGACATCGAATTCGATTTTGATTTATTTTTTTTTATTTTTTTTTCCTTTCTCCTTTTTCTGGAAAGAAACGAACGGGAGAGTCAAATGGATTCATGATTTTTGAATGAGCAAAGTAACGAAGGTGATAGGGCAAATATATAGGCGCGAGAGCAGACAAAGGTACACAGGTCATTAAAATGGTTGTCTCCTTGATCTCAAAAATGGAAGACATCGAGTATGTGAAATGAAAGCAGCAGCTCTAGCATAGTTAGATAGGTCTGCTAGAGAAGAAATAGGTCGGCTTCGTACTCAACAGTGTTGGCTGATGAGATTTTTTTTTTAATTAAATAACTTAAATTCTCATGGTCCCTTAATGTGAACTTGAATCGCTATGTAACGACAGATGTTCCTAACGTTATTCACTATTCTGAATTTAATGAAATAGATTATACAATTTAATTTGAACGTATATTTAAAATAGCCATATTAAATCATTTTAAATTCAAAACATATAAATTCTTCATAAATGAATTTCTATTATCATGGTTCAGTTTTATCTTCGAATTGAATTATTTCAAACTTCTCGTATTTCGATAATTATCAAAAAAATCGTATTTTGATTATTTAAACAATAACCCAATAAAATACCATTTATATTATAAATTCAATATTTAAACCCTTATTAAATATTTAAAATAAGTCGACTAAAAATCCGGGTCGTTACATTCTTTCCCCCTTAAAATAATTTCGTCCTCGAAATTGCTAAGGTAGGAAAAAGGGTACAAATTCATCTCTTTTCAACCTTTCACTTATGCTGAAACGCAACTCTTCGTATTTCAACAAATTTAATTCTAACCAAAACTTTTGATTTCCGTCCATATGCGTTTTAAATTGATTCTGATCAACTCATTCACTTGATTCATTTAACTTTCATAGGTCAAATTTTAATTTCCAGAATTCAAATTCCCGGGTTTTTATTTCAAGTCCTTTTGGGATAATATATAAATATGAACATATACTTATCACAAATTCAAAACATTTGAATGTTCAAACCAATTTGTTTTCTTTCAAACAAATTTCCATCAAACTTTCTAAGGTAGCAACCTATCACTTAGAAACTCGGAAATGAACACTGATGATGTTGCAATCATCATCAGAATTATTTTCCAGCCACTGATGTGAGTTCAGTGCTTTACCATATTCAAAATCCATTAAAAATGATTTTTATTCAAAAACCCTTCCAAATCAAAGCTATATTATCTTAATATACTTCGCAAATGATTTCAAACCTTCCAGGATTTTAAATTCCAAATTCTGGTTTGAATTTAACTTTAATTCATCTCATTTGTATATTTAATTCCTATACAAATTCTACTTGGTTATAAATAACCATTCTAATTTTATAATCTCGTTTGATTATAATCTTAACAATCAACACATCCATATAATAATTTCAGAAAATTATTAGTTATATATCAAAATAGAATTTTGTGTAAAATTATTTCATCTACCCATTTAAAAATAATATCATGTCGTATTTTCTGTTCAAGTGTTTAGAAATCCCTATCGACTTCGTGGCGTCCCACGATTCGACCAGAATTCATAAACCACCCAACAGACTAGTCGACACAATATAAAACAACTTTTATATCAAATTACAAATACGCTCTCTCGTATATATACATTCAACTCATTCTAGGGTACTACTGACCCTATCTCTAATGAGCACATGCCACACAAGCCTAGGTGTTCGCTCAACCTAAGCTCTGATACCAACTGTAACGACCCGCAAATCCGAGCTATCTGAGTTGACTAAATACACCACACGTCCAACCCAAATAACACAGAAATACGACTCATTATTAGAAAGAAGTTAGAGGATGAGAAATAGAAAGAAAGAAATATTAGAATAGAAGAAAAACGAAGATCACAACTCACAGCGGAACGAAGAAAATATATTGTATAACATAAGCTTCGAAATACAAATCTGTTTTGTACATATATACATACCATCATCAGAGTACACATAACATTTGATCCAGTGGAAGTAACTCTAAATAACTAACGTTGAAGCCTCCTGCTTCAAGCTCCTCCAAGTGTATCTGTAAAAGCCTGAAACACTTGACTGCCCGTACAAATTTGGGCACCCAAGAGTTTAGGGAAAACAAAACAAAATAAACTCTGGGTCAGTCATGGGACTGGTGTGAGTAAACTCCAACCACTTGTTTAACTTTAAAAATCCTTTCAAAAGAAAAGATAATAGTAAGACCAGTCCACACATAAACACGGACGGTTTTTACCTTACTATAACCCAAAACACTTTGATATCAAATCCAGTGATATTATAATAATGTCTACCTCAAATAAATAACCAAATAGCAGAACGCTTGCATCTCACGCTCCACATATATAGTATAAAATCAAAACCCGCATGGCGCTTATTGGAGATTGGATTTCCAACATGACAAGGTATGGGACCACCTTCCGACAGTGCATCTCTAGAGGCGAATACACCTGGGTTCAACAAGAACATCTTGCAACCCGGCCCACACATGACCGACCACTCATTTCGCTTGAGTGTATCGAATGTATATCACCAACGGTTGGACTCAAACCACCGTTTCCCGAATGGGCAGAATCGATAGATTTAGAAACAAAAGGATTTTCTCTAGATAGGTGATTATACACCCTAATGGGTGCGACCCACATAGCCATGCTGCCTGCCCGATTTTTGTCATTTCCCGGTTGTTGAGGCCTGAGGCTACGCATACTTACCATTCATCGATAACTCAATCACTTTGAATGCCACATCGTCAGATCCGTTAATCACTAGTTGAGTTTGCACGAATATTCTGGATATTATGCTAAGGGATAAATCCGTTGCAACCATATATATTCATACAGATCAACCCATTTGATCATTGGAAATACTCTGTCAGACATTCGTCCATTTACGTTCGTTCTGGGATTGAACGAAACCGAAGGCACTATTTCTATTTAATAGAAAAGCCCTTGCACTTCACTCCGTCTTCAATATATTCAGCATACTTGGTTCGCGATGCTAATGCCGATACGGAGTGGTTCTTCGGATAATAATCCAATCGGTCTCTCCATATTGACAACGATGGTCAAAACTTCGATAGTCTGTGATTTAACTATCGAATAAAAACAAAGTGTTCATCCAACATATCAAACAAATCACTGGGCTCTTTAATTAATATTTCATTAATTAAATCACTTTTCCATTCCTCCATCAATATTTGTTAACCCAAATATTTCAATAACCATATTGGCCCTTTACGCTATTTTTGATTTCGTTTCCTTATCGAATTCTATATATATCGATATATATATATTTCTAATTGTCAAATTTCTTAAAAATATTCTAACTCCTTAAATTCCCGGAAAAATTCGCCATAACCTCCCCTGTATCGGGAGCATCGGGAAATTTCAAATAGCTTCCCGGTATCTTCCTCAATCAAAAGAAAAAGGAAAAAGCCAAGCGGCCTGCCGATACGGCGCATAAAATCTCATATATGAATTAAACATGTACCTTTTTGTTGAGCACATAAATTTAAAATCTTCATATACTTCATCATGTACCTGTCTAATACATGTTCACCTGTTTTCAATTCAATTCAATACCATCTAATCATTTGAATTCAGTTTCGCCCATTAATTCTTTAATTCGTCATTTTGCCTATTTCACTTCTTTGTTGAACATAACACGTTCAAACAAAATATTTAACTCGTTCATAACCAAATTGAATTTCAATTCCAGTTCTAGTTTCCTTTTTGATTTCGAATATAAATTTTCAAATCGAATTTACTTATTCAAACCCCAATATCCATTCGAAATCTCATTAACTAATTTCTATTCAATTTAGTTAATTCTATTCAATAAATCAAAATCTGGTTTCTGTTTCAAAAATCATATTCATTTACACAACTTGAATTCACATATATTTTACAACTCAACTCTGAGATTTTCTAAATAGAAAATTCGGATTTTATTGCTTAAAATCCCTTTTTTATCATTAAATAAACCGTTATGGTTTTATAATGGTTCCGGCGCTGCTTTTCTGAAAATTTGATTTTGACATATCTCAAAATCTATACGACGAAATTCATATTTTTCTCCTTCATTGGAAAGCTATTATCAAATCGGTCCTGACGTTTCTTGTTTCGAAGAATTCCGACTTCAATTGCGCTCTGTATACTCAATTGAAGTTCGAATCGCTATTTTACGAACTGCAGCGCTGCGGCGAGTTCGTTTTAATTATATATATAAATATAAACGTTTTAAACGTCGTTTATAATTTATATTTCAACCTCGTTCGAATATATATAAATATATATCCAAGTCTAGTTTTTCAAATTCAACTTGACATTTCCGATTTATCTCAAATCGTCGATTTCCACTACTCAGTTATAAATTTATTTATAACTAGATTTCTATTCTAAATTCCAATTTCTTTATAACTTATTATAAAAATCGATATCGTCGAATTCCAAATTTTAACTCCTTTAGATTTTCTCAATTCTGTTTCTATTCTGAGTCACATCAATTGTTCTATCCCAACTCGTTTCCAATTCACTTTTTCAATTCATACTTGAAATATCAATTTCTAAACTATCAAATGATAATTTATTTTACTCGATTTATAAACTCCATTTATAAATCCACTTCCTTGTTTTATATATCAGAACAAGCTTTCCATTTCAAAACCCATTTGAAATTCAATCCCTTTATATTCTGAATCCCAGAATAAAACCCATCATTCCTTTTTCCGAAATGATTTCAAATTATATTTTCATTCATACCTGAATTAAAAATCACAGAATATCTCCTGATAATTGATTCACTAACTTTATAACATTTGTTTATAAATCTACTTGTTTAAAATTCAAACAAGTCCATTTCAAAATTTATTCAAAACCAAATCTCATTTTGGAAATTCCTATTTATTTTAATCTATCTATATAAATATAGAATGTGTTTTCATATTTTAATTTAACTTCTATTTGATATAATCCTAACATCTATTCTAGAAATATTTATTTAAAAGAATTCGAACTAATCGAATTCAATCCATAAATCCATACGGATTTATTTTCAGTTCAATTTTCATTCTGATTATCAGAATAAAATTTCATCGCTTACTCCTTTAAAATGATTCCACATTTCTATTTTTAAATTCATATTTGAATTTAAATATTCAAATTATCAAAATGATAATTTTTCCCCTTTATTTATAAACACCGTTTATAATCTGATTTCACTTCTCTGCATTATTTATTTATAAACACGTTTATAAATTCATCACTTAAATTTCCTGTATTAATTAATTTATAAACAACGTTTATAAATTTATTATTCCTGTTTTATTTATTCAACAAGTTAATATTTCTAGTCCATTCGAAATTCGAATTCCATTTTTAGAAAAATAGATTTTCCTTTTAAATTCTCAAAATATCCTTTCACGATATTTTTTAAATACATTAACACTTAGCCCAGTGATATTTAACAATCAAATCATCCAATTTTCAATCATTTTATTTTAACACATCATATATGAATATATGAAATCAAGCAAGTAAACAAACAGATAATATATTTTTGAGGAATCCAGTTGGATTCCTCCAACCTGTTTTCCTGCATCCACAGATGTTAGCACATAAATAATACCCATTCTGCTTCGTGGCAGAATATCGTGGTATAGAAGGTCATCCACTAATCATAGCGTGGGGCGTATAGGGTAATCATCCGCTATGAAACTGCGGGCATCCGCTAATGAGACTGCGGGAATTCAACCAATCAATCAACCCAATATATATATATATAGCCTAAATAACTAATATATATAAAACAAGCAGAAAGCATTCACACAAGCAACAACAATTATTTTTAATGAAATAAAAATAATTCTAAAGGTGAGTGAGATTTACTCACCGTAATTTTCCATTGTCGAATATCCATTTTATTTCCATATCCTGCTTCCCATGAATCGTCTTCAATCGTCTTAACTGAATTTGTCAGCTTCCTACGATTTTATTTCTAATTGTCGATTAAATGACTATTTATTTTAAACTAACTATTTAAAATAAATAAATAATTTATTCTATGAAATTTAGATTATAGTAAAACGTATACCTTACTGCTATCATAATCCACTCGGCCGATCGACGAACTAAACCCAGAACAGTCCCATAAGAATAGCACCAGCTCAAACGATGATTTTTCACCTTGGCATTTTGTCGAACAACTCGCAGTCATTCTATTTTCCCTTCACTGTATCACCTTATACTCATGGCCTTACTCCCTGTTACCCGCCGTAAACCCACCCAGACACCACGTCGAACTCAAATAAACCCATATTCACCCCCAATTCACTCAGTCGGAATTTCATCTCGTTCAACTATCGTAAACCATGGCTACCACCACTTCATCGTACCATCCCAAATCAACCACCCGAACTCCCTCAATCGAATCCAGGTCCCCCCCAAATCAACGATTCCAGGCATCGAACCACACACCAACGGTCCTGACCTTCGAATCAATCATCGCACCGTTCAGGCAGCCTCCAGTAACCCCTAGATTTCATCGCGACTTCCTATTTGGTCCCTAAATTTACTGTTGACAACCGAGATCCTTCCCAACCCAAAGTCGCGACTGTCTCCCTGCTCACGAACCCTTGTTGCTCACGAATACCTGCTGTAGACCGACATCGAATTCGATTTTGATTTTTTTTTTTTTTTTTTTTTTCCTTTCTCCTTTTTCTGGAAAGAAACGAACGGGAGAGTCAAATGGATTCATGATTTTTGAATGAGCAAAGTAACGAAGGTGATAGGGCAAATATATAGGCGCGAGAGCAGACAAAGGTACACGGGTCATTAAAATGGTTGTCTCCTTGATCTCAAAAATGGAAGACATCGAGTATGTGAAATGAAAGCAGCAGCTCTAGCATAGTTAGATAGGTCTGCTAGAGAAGAAATAGGTCGGCTTCGTACTCAACAGTGTTGGCTGATGAGATTTTTTTTTTAATTAAATAACTTAAATTCTCATGGTCCCTTAATGTGAACTTGAATCGCTATGTAACGACAGATGTTCCTAACGTTATTCACTATTCTGAATTTAATGAAATAGATTATACAATTTAATTTGAACGTATATTTAAAATAGCCATATTAAATCATTTTAAATTCAAAACATATAAATTCTTCATAAATGAATTTCTATTATCATGGTTCAGTTTTATCTTCGAATTGAATTATTTCAAACTTCTCGTATTTCGATAATTATCAAAAAAATCGTATTTCGATTATTTAAACAATAACCCAATAAAATACCATTTATATTATAAATTCAATATTTAAACCCTTATTAAATATTTAAAATAAGTCGACTAAAAATCCGGGTCGTTACATATCCTCTACCTCAAAGATGATGAATAGGTCCTCAGTTTCTTTCAGCCAATTTCTAGCTGCCACGAAGGACTCAGTTCCATGGAAATCCTTTCCTCCCATAGCTTTAAAATCTTTACATATCTTAGCAAACGTGTTTCCCCGTGGAGGAGGTGGAGGAAAAGGTGCCGCTGCAGCTGGATGATTTCCTGCAGCTGGGGGAGGAGGAACGGTAGGACCTGGCTGAGTGGCCCTTGCTTCTAAGAACCGTCTAAACCAACCAGGTATTGGTACCCCTTCTGGCAAGTTAAGATCTTCGGACATGCTGAAACAAAAAGGATAGATTCAAAACGAAGGATAAGAGATAATACCTATGGCTTTGGGGAGTGGACTTTGCCTTTTTAAAATAAAATAATTTCTTTTTAAAAATGCTTCTTTAAATTTCCTTTTTGAAAATAATTTTTTTTCAAAACTTTTTATCTTATCTGGTAAACCTATGCTCTGATACCAAGTGAAACACCCCACCTCCGTTAGGGTCACTCTCAAAGGGAATGCCCTAATTTTGGTGGAGGTTTATAAGTATAAGTCACAGATATACAAGACAGATATAAGAACACATATTTGTAAACAGCGGAAAAACAACAACTTTTATTTCATAAAAGCAAATACGTGTTACAACAACATCACCATAAATGTCTTACATCTTTTCCAAAAACATAACATAACACTTTCATAATCTGTCTTGATTACATTACTTAAAGAAGCATAAAGAAAACATAGATAAACTGCAAAGCCCCATAGTGGTTGTCCAAAGCCATAGTTCAAAACGAAAAGGGTCCAAGCAATACATTTCTCCTCTTCAAACTGGATGTTAAGGCTGGTCAAGCTGCAGTGTTCCCTCCCTGTGGACCTGGGGGGGGGGGGGGGGGGAAACGGAAGAAAAGAAGACGAAAGAAAAGTAGAGTCAGACATAAAGCCTGAGTAAGTCTAGTACTATTCTGTCTATGAATAAAGAACTGGGTATGATAAGTATAAACGAGAAGTAGGAAAGCACTATAAACTTGGTTAAGTTGTCTAGGGTCGAATATACTATCGTACCCCATGCAAATCTCTGAACCCATATAAACTAGTTTCCAACTGGCACCCCATAATCAGGATGATGTGATCAATTCTATGATGATCGGCTCCTACTCGCATAGTTACATGTGTCTTACGGCCCCCGATGTTGTAGTTACCTATGCTGGTCCCACCATGGGGTGTATCAAGTCCCATGGTGGCGGCCCGACACAATCCTAGGATGCACAGGTATGCTACTGGTGTCCAGTGCCTTATTTTTCTGCGCCGGGGTGTGTGCACGCCCGCACCCCGTTAGAACCTACACTGCTACACCACCGCCGTCGATTTGACCTCTTACAATCAGCCCAGTAATCGTGCCCCACCCTGCCTAGTTTCAGGGTATCCTGATACACCTTCTAGGGTTACTGCTGAAAAGGGTCCCCCGTTACTAGGTTTTCTATCTCTAGCCAACATGCTAAGTTGGTTAAGTGTTTTCTAACCTAACCCCCACCAGTCCGTTTAGTTTAGCATGTTCCATTTTGATTAAGTCTTTAGTTCACTTAATCCTAACAATCCTGACTCAGCCTTAATTGTCTTATTAAAGCCTTGACCTCTCACATTAGACAGGTATTGTTGTGGTTGCCTGTTGCCGGTTGGTTCCGGGCAGTCTTACGCCACAACTCAGTCTAACCTCGGGTCCTTATCGGGCTCCATGTTTAACCTCCCACATTGGATAGGTATTGTTGTGACTACTGGACAGCCGGGCGGTTCCGGGTAGGTTTACATCACAACTCAATCCAACCTCGGGTTAAACACATCGTATGTTCTACATTTACATATTTTGTCTTTCTTCTTTATTTTCTTATATGTAAATATTTGCGGCCCATTATTAAGTTAATGGTGTAAAGGTTACACCAATCATGGGCCCAACCCATACTTGAATTTGGGCCCTTCTACTTTATGTTTTCATTTATTAATTAAGTTAACCCAACGTTATTTTCCCCCGTTTAACACGTCCGTTTATTATATATATGTTGGGCTTAGCCCTTTTAAGTCCAACTTAGCCATGCGAAAAGGGGAGGCTTAAAGCGAGATTACATACACAAAAAGGGGAATGTGAACGCATGAACTTGCAATGTGGCGTTGGAACTACAAAATAGAAATTGGTGTACTTGCATAGTAGTAACATATACTTTGGTCATAAAGCATAAGTGACATGAATCAAACCATGTAAACTTGTAGTTAAGTTAAGAATATCACTATTGACACATAGGCTTAACTACAACATAACCCTATACTTTTATTCAGGCATAATGTCAAACATAAGCAAATCATGTTCATAAGATTACTACATGTTTACAAAGGTGCCTACTTTTGTGACTAATACAAAAGTATAGTCAAATTTGTTCACATAACCATGGCATAAATATTTCTAACATGAAATCATGATTTTTACTTTAGTCATGCAAACTTGCAAAAAGGGATTTTGAATCTAACCTAGCTATGTACCACATATGTCATCATATAATTCTTGTAAACAATATAGACTTAACATGGATTTCAATTATGCCAAATATCAATCATAGCCTAGTCATATTCATAAGTTTGCAAATAGGTTTTCTAGTACAAAAGCATGTCTTAATACATAAATCATGGTGCCAAATTTTCAACATAATTTCATATGGACTATGATAACCCAAACTTATTCCAATTACTTCACAAAAATGATGTTTGTATAAAAATACACATTATGATGGCATAGTAGCAAAACCCCAAACTTGCATGAATTTCAATTAATCAATTACATACATGTAGCTTCAATATGGATTACATAATTTGCGAATATTCCAAACGTATACTTGCATAAAACTACCGCATGTAGTTTTTCATAATTGAATAACATAATTCGAGAATATCCAAACGTATACAATATTCCAAATCGATAAGAATCATAGTAACGCACAAATATGAATTACTTTATCGCCACAAATCAAGTATACAAACCAACACAATTATTTGTTCATACCAAAATAATACTCTACTTACAATTGTGTGGCGAATTCTCAAATTTAGGGATTTGAAGATGCGATTCCTTGTTGATTTGATTTGTTTAGGTTGCTTGATGCTTTAGAATTTGCCTCCTAATCCTCTCTCCAATTGGTGGCTACTCTTAGTCGTTCCTCAGCAACATGGCGGCTTTGTTCTTATTTTTGAATGAATAGATTAGGGTTGAGTCTAGGGTCATTTTTATAGAGGTTATGAACTGATTAGGACCATTGATGTTGCTTGGATTGATCGTAGCCATTCATTCGAAAGAGGGACCAATTAGAGCCTGCCCCCTAGCCCTAATGACAAAGCAGACTACAGAAAATCGACCAACATAGAATAGGCCAGCCAGGTTGGGCTGGGTTCGACCTGGCTCTGGACCAGGTCGACATGCCTGTCGACAGCCCTGTCGACAGCCCTGTCGACCTGGCTAGACCAGGTCGACAGCCCAGTCGACCTGGGTGCGTTAGGCGGGTGTTCTTCCGCCCTGGCCCATTGGGCCCCATTTTGGAATTTAAACTTGATTTTCTGAGATATTTTATTCTGTTTGAATTTTGAACTTAATTCAGAAACTTCCGAAGGCCATATCTTCTTCATACGGACTCCGTTTTTCGAAAACTCAGACTCTATTTCGCGTATTTTTCCGAGACGAACGCAATGGCGTATCCCGTTTCCCTTAGTTCTTTGATTAAAATTAATTATACTTTAATTTGTTAATTTCACAGTTATAGAATTCGCGGGGTGTTACATTCTCTCCCACTTAAAAGGATTTCGTCCCCGAAATCTTCAAGTTAGGAGGAATGTATATCCTAACATCCAATCATCCATCTACTCATCCAACAAACACGAGCATCCATTGTCCTTAAAAGACTTCTAATGCTTCATGATCATATGCGAAGTGTGTGTGTACATGTACTTATCTAATGCAAAATCAGGCGGTCTACTGATTCAGTTGACCTCCTTAATGCGAATTATGTAAGTGCCATGAATCCATTATGTATGCAAATTTTCCTATTCATGATTCTACATGAGTGCACAATCATTCAATACAAATGCAACATCCACAAGACAACACATTAGAGTTCAACCATATACGAATGCAAACATATATGGATATGCAATATGAAGTGACTGAGCCGATCTAAACCCTAGATTGTGTGTGTATATGCAACCACGAGCAACCACTAGCAATCACTTGCAACCACTTGCAACCATCATCCATAACATGTTTCAATTACATGTTTCCATCCAAAGGGTTTCTACCTAAAAGATAAGATAGATAAAAGCGCAACTTAAGGAAAGGAAAGATCAAGGATGTACCCTCGAACAGAAAAGGGTAGGCAGTGCGTATTCTAGCTTCAGTTTCCCAAGTCGCGTCTCCCTCGGCGTCGCTCCACTGAACTTTGACGAGCTTGACTTCACGGTTGCGTAGCTTCTTCACTTCCGTTCCTAATATGCGGGTTGGAACTTTTCTTATGGTTGCTTCGCGCTCCACTTCGGCCTCTTCGAGGATATTTGGCTCTACCACTTCAGCAGACTCATGTAGACATTTTCGGAGATGTGAAACGTGAAAAACGTTGTGGACTCCAGCCAACTTCTCGGGTAGCTCTAATCTATAGGCCATTTTCCCAATTTTCTCGATGATAGGGAATGGCCCTACGAACCTTGGTGCCAGTTTTCCTGTGGTTCCAAAACGGACAACGTTTCTTAGTGGTGATACCTTGAGAAAAACTCTGTCTCCAACCTCAAATTCAAGGCCGGTCCTTCTCTTGTCGGCATAGGACTTTTGTCTGTCTTGGGCCGTCTTCATCCTTCTTCGTATTAAGTCTACTTTCTCTGAAGTCTCTCGGATCATATCTGGTCCAAGTATGAGCTTATCAGTAGATTCCCACCAACAAGTGGGCGATCAGCACGGTCTTCCATATAAAGCTTCGAAGGGCGCCATTCCGATGGTTGCTTGATAGCTGTTGTTGTAGGCAAATTCCACTAAAGGAAGGTGGTCCTCCCATGTCCCTCCGAAGTCAAGGACGCATAGCCTTAAAAGGTCTTCCAAAACTCTGTTCACTCTCTCTGTTTGGCCGTCGGTTTGGGGATGATAGGCTGTGCTCAAGCATAACTGCGTTCCTACTGCTTCTTGCAGACTCCGCCAAAATTCTGTGTTGATTGATTTCTGTTAAATATATATCTGTTTGGCGGCGGAGAATTTATTCTCTTGCTTAACGCCCTTCTATGAGACGTACGAGCTTAGAGGTTATATATCGATAGATATCAATCGCATGGCATGAATTGCCAGTGTGGCACGCTGAGTTGCATGGATCAAGGCTTTTGTTGAAAAGCAAAGTCTTGTGGTTGATGATCAAAGCACGGCCTACGTGGCAGCTTTGTGTATAACGTGAATTTGCGAGCCTCACACCTCGGTATGAGTCAAAAACGGGATGGTGACTGCGGGGAGAGCACGACGTTTCTTTCTAGCTTTGGTGGTGTCAGTGACTTACCAGCCCTGACATTTATATACTTTTCACCTATGTGGTTGTTGGATGAGGCGCCTCGATTTTAGGTCTGTAAGGACCGGGAAACGTGTGTTCAGGAATAACTAATCCTCAAACGTAAGAGAGGACCAGCCCTGAAGATCCAAGGATTGCCCAGAGTGCGTAGTCCTGAGACATTTGCTAGAGTGTTTCGTAAGCGGAGAGGAGCTTGCGCCTTGCCTCGACTCATGACGGAAATCCAATTTCCAATACGAGATACTACGGTTTTATTTGTAGAGCCTAGTATGGCGACATGATAGATGGTACCCATGCCGCCTAGGATTGATATTTATGATTGAAAATGTTTTGACACTATACACTTATAATAGTATCAAATGATTTATTTTAAACGTACCAAGCATGTTTGGCTATTATAAGGGAAAACCCTATCCTCCGGCTTGTGTTGCATTGTGTGATGGGACCTGGGTCTTATAGTAGCTTCATTTTTCGAAAAAGCATTGCGTTGTTTATTGATATGCACTGGTATTCTTGGGAGGAAACCCGTTCCGTGTTATACGGCGTGGTCCCTTGAATTACTCTCTTTTAAAGTAAAGTTTTAAATAACTGTTTTAGTTCTCACACCAGTCACATGACTGACCTGGAGTTTATTGTTTTAACCTAAACTCTGGGTGCCCCTATTTTCAACACGGGCAACTAGTAGTTTTGGTTTTGCAGATTTATATTCACAGGATCCTGATTTACAGCTGGAACGATGCTCGGAAAGCTCTGTATCCGTGTATTACTTTCAGTTGTGTTTTGTATTATTTTTCCGCTGTAATACTGTATTTAAATCTCTGATATTCTTTGTTGTGTAATGTTTATTCATACTCTGTATATTCTTGTATCTGATGGAATTGTTGCAATAACAATGAAATGTTCTTCCGTCTGCGTTCATTTGTGTGTTGTTCTCAAAGTATCCGCTCTTTCCTTCACGTTGAAGTTACGGGTCCTTTCATTTGGTATCAGAGCTTTGGTTTACAGAGCTCGAGAATAAGACACATTAGAACCATACGAAAGAATTCATCAGATATTGGATTAGTAATATCCAATTAGGATGACTCGTTAGAGATAGGATCAGTAGTATCCTAGAACGAGTGTGAAGAGTATATTTTTCAATTGAAAATAATTTTGTTTTGAAAATTTAAACCATTTTATATGTATTTGAATATTTTATTTGTATTGAATTCGGATAGTCCGATATATAAAGATGTTGCATATACGCGTCATGAACGTATATTCGAAGTTTTAATATACCGGATAAATATAGAACCGCACTCTAGTAGCCCAGAGATGTTCTGATGGTGGTTCGGAACATCATCAGCATTTATTTTCGAGTGAAGAAGGTGTGATATCTATATATTTCCATTAGACTAGTGTGAGAACCAAAACTAATATAGATAGGTTTATTGTTGTGAATTGGCATCAAAAACAAGATTTTCAGTATATATATATATATCAAAATTATGAATTTGAAACGTTAAATTCACTAATTGATTGATGTTTGTGTTGTTTGTTTATTTGTTTAATAATTTTGAACCATTATGCCTAATTGCATCAAATATTGGACTATATTGAAAATTGGTCGCATTTGCTTGCATATACATGTACTTACATTGAACAGGTCATAGCAAGGAGGCTAGAGCAGAGAAATAAAATTTGTTTGCCCGACAAATAGGTACATGTTTATCATAATTTACTGTTTTGATTGGGTAATGATGATTTTATGAGCCGATTGGCTTTTTCTTTTTCTTTCTGAGATCAGAAGGCCTATATGGGAATTTCGGGATTTTCCCGTGCTCCCCGTACAAAGGAGGTTATGGCGAAATTTTTCGAAAATTCCGGGTGTTAGCCAAATTTTTGAAGAATTTGGAAATTCTCAGAAACTGAAAAGTTGGAGAATGGAAGCCAGAATGAACGTAGAGTTGATTAATCAAACCACTTTCGGCTTCGTTCCTTTTCGAGGATGAAAAGTTTTAAGTGGGGGAGATTGTAATAACTAGGAAATTCTGAGTCAGTTTAAAATTTTTATTTTGGCAATTTTAATGAATTTTAATATTTAAAATGAATTATTTTAAATAATAACAACGAGAAATTTATTTTTAATATAATTTGAACGTATATATCTATATACATCGTCGTTAGAATATAAATAATTTTTTATAATTATAAAAGGAATTGAAAATGGCGCGGTAGTTCGATAATTCGATTTCAAACTTCAATTGAACATACCGGGTGCAAAATAAACCGGATTTTGGTGAAACCAAAAATATTAGAATCCAGTTGAGAATATCTTTCCAACGAATCTGAAAAATTAAAATTTCATAGCGGGAATCAAAAGTTATGCCCAGTTGAAAATTCAGAATAGTCGTTATGTAAATTAAACATGGTCCAAAAAGTCAAATTTTGCATACGGATGAATTTGGACTCGAAACCACTTCCATTGAGTTCAAAATGCCGTTTAGAACTCCGAAAAGTATAAGCTTCGATATATTCCGATATCCGGAATATTGGAAATTGACAGGAGCTTTTCGGTTAGCAAAACATAGCCCTTAAAAAGTGAAATTTTGCATACGAGCTCAGAATTCGACGAGATAAATTTTTATGGATTCACAATGACAAATCATTGTTGAGTTCCAAATGGCGCGTCGAACGGAGTTAGTATGTGGCCGTGCGAGCTGAAAAAGTTCAGGGTAAAGCGAGCAGTCATTTTACAAAGGAACATTATTGATACGACCTCAGAATTCGATTTCGTTTTTTTTGGATTCGTATCGTCTAAAAACGGTTAAATCCAAAAGGGCATGATTTTTGAAGTTAGCATGTGAGCGTGCGAGAAGAAAAGGTGCGCCAAAATAGCATTTTTAGATCTTATCTGAGCATTTTTGTGATTTTTTTTTGAACGGTCAAACGAACTCGGAATTCGACGAAACTTGTTTCGTTGGACTCGTCTTCACGTCTACTATCTCATGTCCGAAATCCGCGGCGATTGGAGATCGTTAGCGTTCAGGCGATACGCGAGAAACTAGCATATAAACACTTTTACTTCCTTTTCTTCTTCACTTTCTTCCTCTTCCTCTTTCTTCACAAAAACTCAAAAATGGCCTCCTCCTCCCCAAACCCACTGCCACCGCCCTCCTCCCCGCTGCCGCACCACCTCAGGCCGTCGTACCCCCTCCTCCTTCCTCTCCTCCTCCACCTCTTCCTCCTCCTTCTCTCTCTCTTTGATTTCATAAACCCTACACCCAAACACCAACCACCGCCACCACCATGGGCCCCACCACCACCGCCACCACCCACCAGCGAGCTCCCCACGCCCAATCAGGTCCAGCGCCCAACCCTAGCCACCCAAATCCGGACGTGGGCCCCGCTACACTCAAAAACTCATTTTCACCAAAATTCCTGTTTTACACAAAACACCCCGGACTGTTTTGGCTTATATCTCTCAAACGGTGCATTTCTGGCCAAAGTCCCTCTAAACCAAAGTTGTAGAGCACGAAATTCTCTTCGATTTGGCTATATGAAAGTCGTGTTTGGGAGTATAGAGCTACTCGGAAAACGCGTTCGAAGTCTGCTGTTCAAAAGCGGTAAAATTCGTTTACTTTCGCGAATTCTGGCGAATTGGAGCATTTTTGGAAAAAATTCTCTAAGGCGAAAGTTGTCCGGAATGGCGCGTTTAAGCTAGAAAAAAAAATGGTGTGAAGATTGAAGCTCGTTTGCAAATTCTGGAACCCGAACAACGAATCCGGACGTTAGAAAAAAATGTGAGTTTTCTCCGCTTTAAAGCTTATGGTTTTGACGAATGAAGTAGAATAAAAATATGATTTTTATATTATAGTAGAATAAAAATATGGTTTTTATTTTATAGAAAGAATAAAAATATGATTTTTATATTATAGAAAGAATAAAAATATGATTTTTATATTATAGGAAGAATAAAAATATGATTTTTATATTATAGGAAGAATAAAAATATGATTTTTATATAGTAGAGATAATAAAAATACGATTTTTATGTTATATAGATAGTAAAGATTTGATCTTTACTATATGAACAACGGTATAAAAATAGAATTTTTATCTATGTAGTAGTAGTATAAAAATGTGATTTTTACATACATAGCAACGATATAAAAATGTGATTTTTTTTATATATGTAGTGGCTACGGGCAACGAAAGTGACAAAAGGCGAGAACGACGAAGATTTCTATAAATGAAGTGTCGTAGAGTTGGGATAGCTATTGGTGAGAACTTCTCACTCTAAATTTCCTTTTCTAGTTATAAATATATACTAGGATGCAAACGGTGTTTAGTAGCACCCGACACCATCGTCCACAGACCATGGACTTGTTTGTTTGATTGTGTAGTTGGTTAGATTATTTGATTTGAATTTGATTGTTTGGTGAAATGGAATGGATTTGATTGATATGTGAATGGCGTGGGCCATTATTAGACCGGGGATAAGGCTAGGCCTCGTCCTGTTTCTAGTATTGTGCCGTTATGCCGCCGAAATTTTCTAAAATAAGTTAGAAAAATAAAGATATCATTTTATTTAATAAATGAACTGAATAGAATATTTTCATAGGTTGAATAACATGTTTTATCGTTAAAAATATAATTTTTAACGTGAATGTGAATAAATAAATATTCATTTACAAATCGGACGGTTTGTTTATGTACACCGATTTGAAGGACATTGATTGGGACGATAAAATTTACACATCGCCCAACTGCACAAATAAAATCTGCGTTTGATTGTTTGAAACCCCACATGGGTATTGGGATAATATATGACATACACTAATCCCGATAATTAGTTGTTTGTCGATCGATTGATTGACAGGCTGTTATAAGCGTTAGATATCTATATTTGATGCTTATACAGTGTAGTGCACTTTGGATGATGGTTGATTATTTTTCGTTGCTATTATATACATGTGTTGTATGGAATCCATATAATTAACTTTATATGGTAATTGATTGGGCCTCATTCCAATCGGGAAAATAAAGAATATTATAAAATAAAGGTTCATGTGTTGACAGTACTCATCCGTTGAGATTAGTCATGTGTTGAACGAAATATTTTAATAATAAAATTTACATCTTTATTATATATAGAATTAGAAACTAACTTCTTTATAAAATAAAGGTTCATGTGTTGACAGTACTCATCTGTTGAGATTAGTCATGTGTTGAACGAAATATTTTAACAATAAAATTTACATCTTCTTTATAAAATAAAGGTTCATGTGTTGACAGTACTCATCCGTTGAGATTAGTCATGTGTTGAACGAGATATTTTAATAATAAAATTTACATCTTTATCATATATAAGATTAGAAACTAATTGGAAAATAGATAAGATGAGTGGTCTCCTGGATATTGATCTGATGTTGGTTTCGGCCTTCGGGGTTAATATTCAGGGAATCGTTCTCTTACTAATTTACGGTTGGAGTCTGATTTGAAATCAAACGATAGATACCTTAATTTTTATAAAATATATTGAATAACAAAAATAGTCACACGTGGACAGTACTCATTCGTTGAGATTAGTCATGTTTTGACAAAAATATAGATTCACGTATTGAATAGGATAAATATTCATTTGTTGAATAGAATAACGGTATTATTGAAATATATAAAGCCGTGTTGATTAGAGATGCGCTATTTGGACGCGAACGACATTTATATCGATTATATTCGTTTTATAATGAATATTGAAAAGAGATTTAAAAATCGAATAATAGAAAATGAATTCAAATTGAATTGAAAATGAATTTGAATTGAATAGAAAACGAATTTGATTTGATTTGAATTGAAAACGAATTTGAATTGAATAGAAACCAAATTCGAATTTAATTGAATATAAAACGAATTTGAATTGAATAGAAAACGAATTTGAATTGAATAGAAACCAAATTCGAATTTAATTGAATATAAAACGAATTCGAATCGAATTGAATATAAAATGAATTCGAATAGAAAATGAATTCAAATTGAGTTGAAAACGAATTGAAATAGAAGAAAAATCAATTTGAAATGAATTGAAATTGAATTGAAATTTGAATTAAATTGAAATGAATTTAAAACGAATTTATAAGGAAAAATTCAATTTTGATTTGAAATGGGAAATGGAAGTTGAAATGTTTTTGGACGAATTTAAAACTATTTATAAAATTCGTTTTAAATAGAAATCAACGAAATATATATTATATATATTATATATATATATATAAATATATATATATATATATATAATATAATGGCTTGAATAGAACGCGCCGCGCCGCGGCAGTTCGTGAATTTCGACCATTGATTTCGAACGGACATTATGAGAGATCCGACCGTCGGATTCTCCTAAAACCGGAACCGTTGGGTTCGTATCGAAAAGAGCTTTCTAACGAATATTAGAAATTTGAAATCTAATGGTTGGATTTGGAGATACATCCAAATCAAATTTGGAAAAGGTCGCTGTAAGTGCAGTTCGATGGCCGTTGTTGGAAATCGACTGTACGAATCTTGATAAAATAATTAAAAATAGTAATAATTTGTGTAAAATCATAAGAAATGATTTGGGAAAAATTGGGATGAAAAACTCCATATTTGAAAAGATAAAAATAGATTTTTATCGAAATGAACTAGTTTTGAATTAAAATTAAAACCCATTTACTTTTAAATAAATAAATTGGATTTGAAATGGGTTGTAAATAGAATTGATTTGTGGGTTTATCGTGAATGGTGTTTTAAATGACACTTGCTCTTTAACCCGATAAGAAATAGAATGTGATTTGGGTTTATCGTGAACTGTGTTTTAAATGACATTAGTTCTTTAACCCAGTAAAAGGAGTTTTAATGAATCTGCAATTAGATTGAAATGTGAATTGATAATTTAAATTCTTAAATTTGGAAAGTGAACGAGAATGGAGTATTACTAGTTTTACTCCAAAACGATAGTCAAATCTTTAATTAGATTTGAACCTGAAATGGTAATTAATTTTACCGATAATACTGTAATGTTAGATATGAAGTATTACCAGTTTTGCTTCATGGGATGAATAGGTTGGGATTGGGAAATAAAATAAATAATTACTTCGGTGTGGTTCGCTAATCCCGACTAGTTTGAAAAAAACCATAATAGGGTTTGAAATAACATCCAAAGGAAGATTAAAGAATAAATTCAAAGAATTTATCTTGGATAAAATTAATGGGAACCTTTCCCTAAGAATATGAAATTTAGAAACTAGCTGTAGGTTAGTTAAGAAGAATGGTTTCCTGGGTACTGATCTGATGTTGGTTTCGGCATTCGGGGTTAATAGTTGGGAAATTGTTCTCTTGCTGATTTACGGTTAGTGACTGATGAATTGGAATGAGGCGTATGTTGTGTTTGTGTAACATTTGTTTATAATATACGCGGGTTGTTCAGAAAGGCCGGGTTTATACCCATTCTGAATAACTGATTCGACGATAAGTCGAAGATGATGACGGTGGTCGAAGACCGGAAGTCTTCACATCGTTTGGATAATTACCGATGATCCTGATTGGGCTGTACAACCAAGAGGATGGAAATAGTTGGTGGTCATCCATACGTACTTGGAGATCGATGGATATGCGAGGAAAGTGCCTCCGGTTTCGTTCAGACCCAGAACGAACTTGTAAATGGATTATGTGTCTGACATTGGATTTTATTCTGTGTTGATTGATTTCTGTTAAATATATATCTGTTTGGCGGCGGAGAATTTATTCTCTTGCTTAACGCCCTTCTCTGAGACGTATGAGCTTAGAGGTTATATATCGATAGATATCAATCGCATGGCATGAATTGCCTGTGTGGCACGCTGAGTTGCATGGATCAAGGCTTCTGTTGAAAAGCAAAGTCTTGTGGTTGATGATCAAAGCACGGCCTACGTGGCAGCTTTGTGTATAACGTGAATTCGCGAGCCTCACACCTCGGTATGAGTCAAAAACGGGATAGTGACTGCGGGGAGAGCACGACGTTTCTTTCTAGCTTTGGTGGTGTCAGTGACTTACCAGCCCTGACATTTATATACTTTTCACCTATGTGGTTGTTGGATGAGGCGCCTCAATTTTAGGTCTGTAAGGACCAGGAAACGTGTGTTCAGGAATAACTAATCCTCAAACGTAAGAGAGGACCGGCCCTGAAGATCCAAGGATTGCCCAGAGTGCGTAGTCCTGAGACATTTGCTAGAGTGTTTCGAAAGCGGAGAGGAGCTTGCCCCTTGCATCGACTCATGATGGAAATCCAATTTCCAATACGAGATACTTCAGCTTTATTTGTAGAGCCTAGTATGGTGACATGATAGATGGTACCCATGCCGCCTAGGATTGATATTTATGATTGAAAATGTTTTGACACTATACACTTATAATAGTATCAAATGATTTGTTTTAAATGTACCAAGCATGTTTGGCTATTATAAGGGAAAACCCTATCCGCCGGCTTGCGTTGCATTGTGTGATGGGACCTGGGTCTTATAGTAGCTTCATTTTTTGAAAAAGCATTGCGTTGTTTATTGATATGCACTGGTATTCTTGGGAGGAAACCCGTTCCGTGTTATACGGCGTGGTCCCTTGAATTACTCTCTTTTAAAGTAAAATTTTAAAAAACTATTTTAGTTCTCACACCAGTCACATGACTGACCTGGAGTTTATTGTTTTAACCTAAACTCTTGGTGCCCCTATTTTCGACACGGGCAGCTAGTAGTTTTGGTTTTGCAGATTTATATTCACAGGATCCTGATTTACAGCTGGAACGATGCTCGGAAAGCTCTGTATCCGTGTATTACTTTCAGTTGTGTTTTGTATTATTTTTCCGCTGCAATACTGTATTTAAATCTCTGATATTCTTTGTTGTGTAATATTTATTCATACTCTGTATATTCTTGTATCTGATGGAATTGTTGCAATAACAATGAAATGTTCTTCCGTTTGCGTTCATGTGTGTGTTGTTCTCAAAGTATCCGCTCTTTCCTTCACGGGGAAGTTACGGGTCCTTTCAATCCCTAGGAAATGAAAACAATTTGGTTTGAAATCCACTTACTCTAAAGTAATAAGTAACGATGTTTGTCCAAAGAAATATAAGAATGAGTTTAGAAAGAGAAATTGGAGAATCATTCAGAAAACGATGAAATCATTTCTATGATTATAACTAAATAACATTGTTAGGAATTAGAACTAAAATACGACGATGTCGAATTTATTAAAGTAAAGTGTTTTAGGAATTATAATCTAATAGGGTAGTTAATATTTAGTTTTAACCAACAAATTATAATAGGATATGTAATCAACATTTAGTTATAAACTTGATATTGATTTGACAAGAAGTTGACTTAGAAACAAAGTTTATAAAGTGAAATGGGAATATAAAATTAGGAAAGAGATAAGGGTATTTATTACTTGAATAAAGAGTTATTTGATAAAGGTGTTTAGATTGCTATTATAAGAATAATATTCACATTTTAAAGAGAATAATGTTTTAAAAGTGAACATTTAGCAGAATAAAATATTTATAATGAAATTGGAAATATTTTTCCAATGTAGATAGGGTATATTATTCAAGTATAGAAAATAAAGAATGGAAATGTTTTTGAACGTTAATAACGTATAGTTTCTAGAACATTGGAGAATAAGAGTTTATAATAAATGGAAATGTTTTCCAAGAAGTGTGAAAAGGCTAAAACAGGATTTGAGAAATATGTAGGAAGATATGGGAATTCGAATAATAAAAACGAATGTTAAATAAAAATTGCCGTGGTTGTGTGATGTTTAGTTCTACATCTGAATGAATGTTTGTTTTTACTTCGATAGTTAAATAACCGACTATCGAAGTGTTTTGACCATCGTTGTCAATACGGGGAGACCGGTTGGATATATTATCTGAAAACCACTCCGTATAGGCATAGGCGTTGCGAATTAGATTATGCTGAAGATAATTGAAGACGGTGTGAAATGCAAGAGTCGTTCTATTCTAGAATGGTGTTTTTTGTTTGTCCAGTCCTAGGACAAGTTGTATGGACGAGTGTCTGACAGAGTATACCTAGAAAATCACGTACGGTTGATCTCTTAAAGGTATTACGTCTGGTGGCGGAGGAATTCGTTCCTCTTAGCTTTTATACCCGTGATATTTTTGGAAATCAATTAGTGAATTGACTGGTTTGACGATGTGGCATTCAATGTGAATGGTGATCAGATGTTCTGAAAGATAGACGTAGCATCTAGCCTCACATCTGGGAAATGACAGAAATCGGGCGGACATCATGGCTAGTTGGGTCATTCCCAAGCAGGGTGTATTGTCACCGATCTAGAGAAAATTCAGATTTGTTCTTCTTTTTTCGTTTCTGTATCTACGGATTACGATTGAATGGCCAACAACCGTGGGTGACAATATATTCAATACACTCAAGCTAAATGAGTGGTCGGTCTTGTGTGGGCCAGGTTGCAAGATGTGCTTGTTGAACCCCAGTGTATCCCCTCTAGAGTACACTGATCGGGAGGAGGTCCCATACCTTGTCATAGTTGGAATCCAATCTCCAATAAACGCCTTGCGGTTTTTGATTTTATACTATATATGTGGAACGTGAGATGTAAGCATTCTGCTATTTGGTAATTTACTTGATTAGACATTATTATAATATCACTGGATTTGATATTAGAAATGTTTTAGTTATAGTAAGGTAAAAACCGTCCATGTTTATGTCTGGGATGATCTTACTATTACCCTTTCTTTCAAAAGGATTTTCGTAGTTAAACAATATGGTTGGAGTTTACACACCAGTCCCACGACTGACACAAAGTTTATTTTGTTTGTTTTTCCCTGAACTCTTGGGTGCCCAAAATTTGTATGGGCAGTCAAGTGTTTCAGGATTATACAGGTACACTTGGAGGAGCTTGAAGCAGGAGGCTTCACCGCTAGTTATTTAGAGATTATTTTCGCTGTGATGTATAAGTGTTATACTCTGATATGGTATGTTATACAAATTTAGATTTTGTATTTCAAAGTTATGTATATATATTATATTTTGATTCATTCGCTGTGAGATTCGTATCTACCTTGATTCTGTTGTGTTCTTCTTCTTCTTCTTCTATTCTATTAATTCTATCTTTTCTATCTCATCCTCTAATTTCTTTCTATTAATGATCTGAACTTTCGTGCACTTTGAGTTGAATGTGTAGGATATTAGTCAGCTCAAATTTGTACGGATTTTCGGGCCGTTACATTCCTGTTAAATCTTAATAAAAATATTTATAATTTCCAAATCACATTTCACTGTAAATCGGGTTAAAGAACAAATGTCATTAAAAACACAGTTCACAATAAACCCATTTCACATCCCATTTTATTCTAATTAAATGTTAATTAACTGGACACTTTAATAATACAAATTAAAAGATATATTCTTTTCACACGAGATTCAAGAATAGTGTCATTTAGGACACTATTCACGACAAACCCAAAATCCAATTCTTCTATTCAATTCCAATTAAATGTTAATTAATTGGAAAAACTTCACCGAATCTTAATAAAAGATTTATTCTTTTCTCAAATGGGTTTAAGAACAGTGTTACTGAAGACACCATTCACAACAAACCCAAAATCTCATTTTTATATTAAATATAAGGCTCTGAATAAAAATTATATCGGCTTATATTCAATATCAGATCCTAAAACAAACCAATACCGTATTGGAAATAATGATATAAATATATCTTCCAAATTTCCATAACAATATCCGTATAATCATGAAATCCAATATCGAAATATTCCGAAGATGATTTTGATTCAAATCAATTCCAATTCATATATTGGAAATTCTGGTTATTTTTAAAACCATTTCTTATCCAATTTATTTATTTAAAAATATTGGATTATAATTCTAGTTCATAACTAGTTCATTTCGTTAAAAATATATATTTATCTTTTCACGAAAATTTTCATCCCAATTCTTTCCAAATCATTTATTATGATTTTACACAAATTAGTGATATTTTTAATAATTTTATTAAGGTCCTTGCAGTCGATTTCCACAAACGGTCGTCGAACTGCACTTACAACGACCATTTCCAAATTTGATTTAGACATAATTCCAAATCCAACCATTAGATTTTAAATATCTTGTATTCATTGGAAAGCTTTTTTCGATACGAACCTAACGGTTCCAGTTTTAGGAGAACATGACGGTCGGATCTCCCGTAATGTCAGTTCGAAGTCAATGGTCGAAATTCGTGAACAACCGTGGCGCGGCGTGTTCTATTCAAGGCATTTATTATATATAATATATATATTTCGTTGATTTCCATTTAAAACATATTTTATAAATCGTTTTAAGTTCGTTTTGAAAACAATTTCAACTTCATATTCAATTTTAAATCAAAATTGAATATTCCATATCATTAATATATAAATGATAATATTTCCAAAACATTAGATTTTGAAATCACTTCCTTTTCGATATTCATTACAAAAATGAATAAAATTGATATGAATATCGTTCATGACAAAATGGCGTTAATCTAATCAACACGGCTTCATATATTTAAATATTTTCCTGTCCATCCCAAATCGGACATCAAAATCATATTTTGATCCATTACTGAATATTATTTTAAAATATTAGTTATTTTAAAATATTCGTTACTCGTCGTTTTAAAATATTATTTAATTTAAAATATTTGTTCTTTCCGAATTGGAATCAAATACAATCAATTACCATATAATTTTATTTATATGGATTTCATACACACATGTCCACAACAATAATCAAACACAGTCAACCATCATCCAGAGTGCAATACACAACTGCAAAATCATTAAATATAAGTAATTATTGCTTACAAAAGTCTGTCAACCCATCGATTGACATACGACTAAATATTGGGATTAGTGTATGTCTAATATCATCCCAATACTCGTGTGGGGTTTTCAAACAACAAACACTGATTATTATTTGTGCAGCTGGGCGATGTGTAAAATATATCATCCCAGTCAATATCGATCAAATGTGTGTACATAAACAAATCATCCGATTTGTAAATGAATATTTATTTTATATACACGTTAAAAATTATATTTTTAACTATTAGAGCCGGAATAAGGTCTAGCCTTATCCCTCGCCTAATAATGGCTCGCTCCATGTACATACCAATTATAATCAATTCAGTTCATTTTCCAAACCAAATTCAACTAAATAATCCAATCAACCAAACAAATATGGTTTCAAACAAAGGTATCGGGTGCTACTAAGCACTGTCTGCATCCTAGTATATATTTTTGACTAGAAAATAAATTAAAGTGAGAAGTTCTCACCTTTGGGATTCGGTCCTCCATTTCATTTCGGAATTTCTAAATAGCTTGGATTTGCCTGTAATTCAACGCAGTCTTTTCCACGCTGTTCATAGTAAAAATCACATTTTCATTATGATGATTATATATTTAAAAATCGCATTTTTGATCAATGTTATTTATCTTTAAAAATCACATTTTTATTTCAATGCTAGGTAGACAAAAATCACATTTTTATATTTTTAAAAATATCATCTTTTTATTTTATCCCTACATGTATAAAGATCATATTTTTATAACGTTATATTATATATAAAAATCATATCTTTATAAAGCTACATGTGTAAAAATTATATTTTTATAACATTATATTATATATAAAAATCATATCTTTATAATGCTACATGTATAAAAATTATATTTTTACAATATCTCTACATAAATAAAAATCATATTTTTATACCGCTACTTCATTACAAAAATTATATTTTTATAACGCTACTGTACATATAAAAACCATATTTTTATATAGTTATCTGGATAATAAAAATCATATTTTTATAATACTTTTATATTTATAAAAATCTTGTTTTGTTTATAAAAATCAAATCTTGATTGTTCAAAAATCAAATCTTTATTGTTTTAAAAAAACAAATCTTTATTGTTTTAAAAATCAAATCTTTATTATTTAAAAAATCAAATCTTTATTGTTTAAAAAATCAAATCTTTATTATTTTTAAAAAATCTAATCTTTACCTACATAAAAATCAAAACTTTATCTACCTAAAATATTTTCATATCCTACATTATATATATAAATGATTAAATTAAACTAACATAGAAAAAAAACCTTTTTCCCTTTGCAAAAATGGATCTTTGGCGGAGATGGAGGTTCGGGATGGTCGGAGGGTGGACGGGTCAGAGGCGGCGGATGTCGTCTGGGGTTCGGGGAGAGGTCGCGGTGGCCACTGGTGGTCGGAGTTGGTTAGGACGTTGCGGGTTTGGGGTTTAGACGAGAAGAGAGATGGGACGGCGGAGCGAGAGAGAGGCACGAGAGGGGGGGTCTAGGCGATCTCGGTGGTGGGTGGCCGGCGCTAGGGCGCGGTGACACCAGGAGGCTAGGCGGCGATTGCTGCGTCTTTTCCTTTTTTTAAATTTGTGTCGGGGAGAGAGAAACTAGGAGGGAGAGGGGGTTATATTTTTATTTTATTTTTTTATTCCAAAAAGTTGACTTTCCTCTTGAACCCCAAAAGAGACCCAACGACTGTCGCCCCTAACTAATTATCCTCATTATATGTTTCGTAACCCAATTCGGTAGTTATGATCGAATTCCGCTAATTTTAACATATAAATCATTATATTTTAAATTCAAACGCACCTTTTAATTTACCAGGGCCACACATTAACTCCAAAAATTCCAGAAAAATAAATCTGGCTACGTTTTGATGATATGGTCCTAACAAAACTAATTTCATCGAATTTGGAGACCGTTTGGAAAATGAATTGACCAAACACGTTTAAATTCACCACGCTCACATATTTATTCCAAAAATTCTAAAAATTGGAATCAAGAAATAATTTGACATTCCGGATTCAACAAAAGTGGTCTTATCGAAAATGGAGGTCGTTTGCAAAATCGCTATTTTTAAGGGCTATATTGTAATGACCCGGGTTTTTGTCGACTTTGGTTATCACCATAAACTCAATGATGACTAACCAAACATCGAAAAATACCGGATGATTAATGAAAGAAATTAGACGGTGAGGAAATATAAGATAGAAACTTAGAATAGAAGAAGAAGAAGAACACACATCAGAGTAACACGAACCTCACAGCGGAACGAATAACATATAATATATATAACATAACTTGAAATATACACCTGTACTTGAATATACATTATCATCAAAGTAAAACACTTACAACACAGCGGAAATAACTATAGCTATATAATCCTAAAGCCTCCTGCTCCAAGCTCTTCCAGTATATCTGTAAATCCCGACTACTTGACTGCCCGTACAAATTTAGGCACCCAAGAGTTTTGGGAAACAAACAAATAAACTTCGGGTCAGTCATGGGACTGGTATGAGTAAAACAGTTTAAAACAGTTGAACAAGTAAACGATATCTCATAAGACCACGCCATATAACGGAACGGGTTTCCCCCTTATGAGAATCCAAATCATCTTTATATCAAAAACCTTTAGATATTATAATAATGTCTATCAACCACAATATAATAATCATCTAGCAGAAACGCTTTCATCTCACGTTTTACATACATAGTATACAATCAAAACCGCAAGCACGTATTGGGTAATGGATTCCCAACTATGACAAGGTATGGAACCACATTTCGCTAGTGTACCTCTAGAAAGGAATACATGGGGTTCAACAAGAACATCTTGCAACTCGGCCACACATGACCGACCACTCATTTCGCTTGAGTGTATCAAATGTATATCACCAACGGTTGGGATTAGCAACCGTTTCCCGAATAGGACAGCATCAACAATAGATTTTTAGAAGTAAATGAAACTCTAGATCAGGTGATTATAAACCCTACTTCGGTGCGACTGACTTAGCCATGCCGCCTGCCCGATTTCTGTCATTTACCGGATGTGAGGCTAGAAGCTACGCTTTATCATCACACCAGATTCACTTTGAATGCCACATCGTCAAATCCATCAAATCACCGATTTTCCTCTTCCACTAGAAAGATATACTCCACCAGCTCCACACGTTTCTTATTTCATAGAAATCCGGCTTAAAACGAATCATGTACATTCAGTTGAAGTTCGAATCGCCAATTTACGAACTGCATCGCCATTTCAAGCTCGATTTTAATTATAATATAGTTATACGTTCAAACTTCGTTCAAATAATATATTCGTTATTCAAGTTCAATTCTAAACTGAATTAAATATCATAGATGATCCAGTTCACGCCATATCGCCATTTCAGCCAATTCTGATTATTTCAGAATTAATTATATTATTTAATTTATTATTTTAATTAAATATTCACTATTATTTAATTCCACGACTATTAAATTCACTATATCACTATTTATATAATTAAATAAATTAATTATAATACCTTTGCCAATGCGGGTCATTACAATCTTCATCTCTTAAAATAATTTTTTCCTCGAAATTGCTAAAGTAGAGAACGACCCTATCGACTGGTTAGAACATATTTGTTCACTTCTTAACTTCAGTTTTCAACTGAACCAATTTAATTTTAATTAAATTATTTATTTATTCTTATCAATGAAAATTTTCAAAAATCTTGAAAATTTTCTAACTCCTTAACTTTTCGAAAAATTTCGCCAGCACCTCCTTTGTACTGGTCAATCGGTCAAACTCCAACTTGCCTCTCTGGGCCATCTCCAACCCAAAAGAAAACCAAACAATCAAGCGATTTGCCAATTCGGCTCATAAATCTCATGCTTATATCGAATATAAACTTGTACCTTTTTGTCGGGCATATCAACTCTATAACTTTCACCTGCTGTCAATTCAGCATATACCAGTGTTATCCCAATCAAATTCCAATCTGCTTTTATCCACAACACAACCATTCGCTTATATCCGAGCCAAATATCATTTCAACTCGAGTTTCTTCTCGATTCCCACTCTTAACTTGATTATCACATTACTCTTCAAATTTGAATCTCACAATCCAATTTGTCTTGATATTATTCTAATTCAATCTCAGTTACCACTTTACTGGCTTTACTTTAATTCAATTTTGCTTTCACAAATTTCTGTTAAATTTGTTTTTAATTCAAACAGTCTTTCCCTGGGAGTTTTTTTAAACAGTTTACTCTTTTCAAAAATCAAATTTTCCTTTTGAACATGTCACTGAGCCCTTGATTAATATTCCATTAGTTAAATCACTTCTCTATTTCTTTATCAATATTTTTTAACCAAACATTTTCAATAACCATATTGGCCTTTTATGTTATTTGGAAAACATTTCTGAATATCGCCTTCCTCTATTTTCTAAACTTTAGAAAATATATGCTATTTAAAATTGGAAAATATTCCAATTACTTATCCCTTTTCCGATCTCGTTTATTTCTATACTTAGGAAATATTCTTTATTATATTTCCAAGCTTACACTTATTTGGGTTAAAACGAATGTTGTGTAAAACATCGTTACGACAACCCAAATACTATATTCAACTAACTCTTATTCGACATTCATCTTCGAGCCTGAAATCTTACTATTTATTTGTTAATAATGAAATCAATCAAGTTGGGGTATAACTACCTCTCAGAACTTGACTGAATAACATTTATCACGTCAAAAAAGATATGACTACTTACTCGAATAATCAATACCATACAACTACTTATTCACTTTTAAACACGTATGCGCTTCCTCTTTCTATTCTTACTAGATTTTATTCCTAGTCTTCCTTTTTGATTTTACTATTCTATTTCTTAGTTCGTTTCCTTATCGACTTCTATATATATATATATATCGATACGTTGATTTCTAACTATCAAATTATCTTAAAAATATTCTAACTCCTTAAATTTCCGGAAAAATTCGCCATAACCTCCTTTGTACCAGGAGCATCGGGATGTTTCAAATAGCCTCCCATGGCCCTCACCAGTCCAAAAGAAAAAGGAAAAGCCAAGCGGCTAGCCGATACGGCGCATAAAATCTCATATATGAATTAAATACATACCTTTTCGTCGAGCATTCTATTTATATACCTTCATACCTTATCCATACCTATCTCATGTATATTTATACCTGCCCAATCTATTTTAACTATACCTGATCGTTTTAACTCAATTCGTTAATTTATTTGTTAATCAACTCTTTAGTTTATTTCACTTTTATATTTTAACATGACATGTTCAAATATATTTTAACTTGCTTATTAACTAATTTGAATTCAAATTTCAACTTTAAGTTCTATATTCGATTTCAAACATCCATTTACAAATCCAATTCACCTTTCAAAGTTCAACTTCAAATTCAAAACTCAATTAACTTATTCCTCTTCGACTTGGTTAATTCTATTCAAATTTTATATCGCTTCTATTATTCAAATCTATATATCAAATTCTATTATTCAAATTCTATATATCAAATTCTATATTATAAATCCCATTTTGAAATTCAACACAACTTGTCTTTCCCAAAACTAATTCAAAACAGTATCTCTGGTAGTAATTTGTCACTTACAACTCGAAAATGAATACTGATGATGCAGCTGTCATCATCAGAATCTATTTTCCAGCGATCGAAGTGAGTTCAATACTATAAAACCATTTCTAAACATTTCCACTTTGAAATTCATTTCAAAATATAATTCATACTGCTTGTAAAACAATTTAAAATCTCCCAGGATCTTAAATTTTCCTTATTTTTAATCCAAATCTATTTACAAACACTTATCCAATTTTCCCGAATTTTAATTCAATTTCTGGTTTAAATTTCAGATTTAACTCATCTTATTTCACGTATTTCACTTATATGAATTCTGATTGGTTATTTACATAAACATTTAATTTATAATCTTACTCGATTATAATAACAACCAATATATCCACTATATTAAAATTTTGATATATATATCTTCTCTATATCAAGATATACCTTGGGTAAACTTATTTTAATTTGCCCTCTTTTCAAAACATATCGTGTCGACCCATCGTATTCGAGAGTTTATAAAATCCTACCGATACAGTGGATCAAACTGATCGACCAGAACTCATAAACAACTCAACCAATAAATCCACACAATACAAAACAAATTTTTATATCAATAATAAATACATTCACTCGTATATATACACTCAAACTCAATCTAGGGTATTACTAACCCCATCTCTACTGAGTCACGCCACAGAGCCAAGCTAATTCTTAACTTAACCTTATGCTCTGATACCAACTGTAATGACCCGGGTTTTTGTCGACTTTGGTTATCGCCATAAACTCAATGATGACTAACCAAACATCGAAAAATACTGGATGATTAATGAAAGAAATTAGAGGGTGAGGAAAGATAAGATAGAAACTTAGAATAGAAGAAGAAGAACACACATCAGACTAACACGAACCTCACAGCGGAACGGATAACATAGAATATATATAACATAACTTGAAATATACACCTGTACTTGAATATACATCATTATCAAAGTACAACACTTACAACACAGCGGAAATAACTATAGCTATATAATCCTGAAGCCTCCTGCTCCAAGCTCTTCCAGTACAACTGTAAATCTCGACTACTTGACTTCCCATACAAATTTAGGCACCCAAGAGTTTAGGGAAACAAACAAATAAACTCCGGGTCAGTCATGGGACTGCTATGAGTAAAACAGTATAAAACAGTTGAACAAGTAAACGATATCTCATAAGACCACGCCGTATAACGGAACGGGTTTTTCCCTTATGAGAATCCAAATCATCTTTATATCAAAAACATTTTGATATTATAATAATGTCTATCAACCACAATATAATAATCATCTAGCAGAAACGCTTTCATCTCACGTTCTACATACATAGTATACAATCAAAACCGCAAGCACGTATTGGGTAATGGATTCCTAACTATGACAAGGTATGAAACCACCTTTCGCTAGTGTACCTCTAGAAAGGAATACACTGGGTTCAACAAGAACATCTTGCAACCCAGCCACACATGACCGACCACTCATTTCGCTTGAGTGTATCGAATGTATATCACCAACGGTTGGGATCTGCAACTGTTTCCCTAATGGGATAGCATCAACCATAGATTTTTAGAAGTAAATGAAACTCTAGATCAGGTGATTATACACCCTACTTCGGTGCGACCGACTTAGCCATGTTGCCTGCCCGATTTCTGTCATTTACCAGATGTAAGGCTAGAAGCTACGCTTTATCATTACACCAGATTCACTTTGAATGCCACATCGTCAAATCCATCAAATCATCGATTTTCCTCTTCCACTAGAAAGATATACTCCACCAGCTCCACACGTTTCTTGTTTCACAGAAATCCGGTTTAAAACGAATCGCCAATTTACGAACTGCAGCGCCATTTCAAGCTCGATTTTAATTATAATATAATTATACGTTTAAACTTCGTTCAAATAATATATTCGTTATTCTAGTTCAATTTTAAACTGAATTAAATATCACAGATAATCCAGTTCACACCATATCACCATTTCAGCCAATTCTGATTATTTCAGAATCAATTATATTATTTAATTTATTATTTTAATTAAATATTCACCATTGTTTAATTCCACGACTATTAAATTCACTATATCACTATTTATATAATTAAATAAATTAATTATAATACCTCTGCCAATGCGGGTCATTACATATATATTATAAATATTCCATAGCGACTATTTTGAATTTTCAACTGCACATAACTTTTTATTCCCATTATGGAATCTGGATTTTTCACATTCATTGGAAAGATATTTTCAAACATATTCAAACATTTCTAGTTTTACCAAAATCCGGTTTATTTTGAATCCTGTACATTCAATTGAAATTTGAAATCAAATTTTCAAACTACCGCGCCATTTTCAATTCCTTTTATAATTAAAATAAATACCTATATTTTAATTTCTATTTAAATAAATTTATATGTTCTAATTCTATTCAAAATAAATTTCTGGTCGTAATTATTTAAAATAAATCATTATAAATATTCCAGATTCATTAAAATAGCCAAAATAAAATTTTAAATTAGTTCCATTTTTCCGGGTTGTTACACATACTGAATTGATAGTAAGAGGTTCATCTGAAAGGTGGTGTTTGATGGCGCGTTTTGATAGAGTCATGTGCGTGCATGGATCCATCCTGCCTAGGAAAATAAGCCGCTGTAGCACTGGTAAATAAGTCTATGTCCTTTTGTAGGTTTCAATTTTAGGAAGTAACACATCCTACTGTGGGGTCGACACAAAGTATTTACGTATTAGGGAGCCGATCACTTGGGGGTAGTAATTAGGGTACATCTGGTCCTATCTGATTCTGTTGAGGTACCCGTTATTTTTGTTTGGGGTAGCACCCATTGTATTCTGTTGGGGTACTTGTTATTTCTGTTTGGGATAAAACCCATTATGAAACTAGAGTACACCTTAAACTACTCTTATATTTCTTTTGGGATCATTCTGCTTTCTGTTATATTAGGGAACACCTAACTCTGTCATAAATCCTATATATTGGTATTAGTGCAGAGAATGTATTTGAGAAGCATAGTATATCTTGTTTATTCGGTTTATCCTGTCCATCCTGTTTATACATGTTATATGTTACTGTTATCTCTCATCTAGTTTATTTGCCTGTCTTGATACTTTATTATGTGCTAAAAGTCACTGGACTCGCCATAATTTATGTCTGACCCGTTTTTTTTTCCTTTCTGTCTTTCCTTCCCCCCAGGTTCTCAGGATGGGAACGCTCAGGCGTGATTAGGACATTCTCACTCTCTCTCTTCTATTTTTGCTTGGATCTGGATATGCTTTGATGTATCGCTTCGACTATTGTCTACTTTGTTATGGCTACTTATGGGGATTATGATTTTTTATTTCTGCACTCTGATGGTTTTTAGCGCAAGAAAGATGTTTTTGTTTGACGTATTTTGTTCCAATATTTTAGTCTAATGTTTTATCTGGATTTGATAATACGATTTTTTTCTACTGGAAAATAAAGTTTTAAATTTCCGTTGCTATTTTATATATCCATCTTGTGGGATTCTGTTTCTGCTTACCTATAACGCTTCACGGAATTTAATGCATTCTAATAAAGAGTGACATTAACGGGCGTGGGGTGTCAAATTTGGATCAGAGATGAAGGTTACAAGCTTGGATAAGAGCTTTGGAAACTGTTTTCAAAAGCAAGGTATTTTCAAAAGAAAAGACTATTTTTGAAAAACATATTCCCTAAGGCCATATTACAGGACAAGTAGTAGAAAAGAAATAAGTCCAAGATTTCAAGTTAAAGTTTTAAAGTATTAAAGACCCGGATTTTGACTACCGTTTATTATGGATTATTTCAGTTACTGATTTAAATTTAATAATTTATGAATAATAATTTAAGGAGAATTCCAAGAATATGTAAATTTGTATATTTGATTTATAATTGTTACCCTATGTATACGAAACCAAATAAACAATGTTTCATTAATTTGTTTTGTTATTTAACTGTTGTTAAAATAAACAACATTGAATTTGAATATTATAAGAAAAAATGAGTAATAATTATTTAAATCCTATAGGTATATTTTAAAATATTATATCGATATGTAGACATATATAAATACAAGCAAATATGGTTCTAACATTTTTTTTGAAAACTTGTTTTATTTTAGTGTAAAACTGGATATAAAATTAGATGATAATTTTCAAAGTAAAATTTAAATTACTTCACACCTAAGTAATAATGTAGGATATATGAAGTTTAATGCATTTTCTTTGAAATGAGGTTTGTTTTGAACCTTTCTTTTCTCATGGCTTGTACATAGGCTAGTACAAGTGAATGTGCCGGCAAATCTGGTCACTGCCATTAAAAAATACTCCCTTTCACTTCAATGAAAACACCTTAGCACTTGTATTCATAATCTAACTTATAGACAGCCTATGTTTTCAAATCAAAACATTTAATAATCTTAAATTGTTTGGCAGCCAAGTATACTCCTTCACATAAATAAGCATATGACAGGTACACATATTTAGGTCATGCCTTTTCTTTCTGAAGCATTAGAAACAGTCTGTAAAAATTTAGCTTCCACTTCATTCTTTTGAAAAGCAAAACTACCCAGCTATGAAAAATAGCGATCTATTTCAATCAACAAATAAAAGGACATAGCTGCTTCTTTTCCATCAAAGTACCTAGCTATAACTCTCAAAACAACATATAAAACATGGCCAAGATTTTAGCTCCATTCTTTATATTCAACTAATACATAGCACATCTAATACCATAAGCTACCCATTTCAATCAAAATATATACACAGATGAACATAGCCATCCTTTCAATCAAAAAGATCATGCACAACTATATTCTTTCCATCACCTAACTACGGCTATGACTTATACCATCAAGCCATGCAAGATATTTCCATTCAAGTATTAAATGCTTCATTAGTTTAATCATTCTTTATATCTTTATAAACACCTAGTTGAATACATATCATCATATTTTTATTTGAAACAAAACTGAAAAGAGAAATGATAGAAAAACATGGAAAATCAGAGAGTGAAACTGTGAATGTAAAACAAGAATAGGGAACTAGGATCTGAAGCAAACCTGAAACTGAATAAAAAACAGGGGACAAAACTTTGCGAGTAAACCTTCTTTAAATCCCCAATTATATTATCAGTGATTTTATATGATATTATTTAGAGTGTGTGTGTGTGTGTGTGTGTATATATATACGCATAGGCTTTGAGTGGATTATATTTAGCAAATTCGAGCTTCATATCAACTTGGAAACAAACATAAGAACAGAGAGTTTTTTCTTTACTGAGTAAACCCAAATCCAACGTTCCTTGCTAACCTATTAAGGATTGGTTAATCCTTGTTGATTAAACATATATATATATATATATATAACAAAATTATAGTTTTAAGATTTCTAGATTCGTTTCACCGAGAATGGACAAATCTTATAGAACAACAAGAAGAAAGAAATAGTTCCACATAATATGATTATGAATTTGATATGGATCTGTATCATGGTTGTAAAGACCCGGGCTTTGCCCGACCCGATCGATCGTAAAATCGACCAAGACCGTTCAAATCCCGAATACTTTAACTTTGGGAATACAACAATCGTCAGAACAAAACAACAGACTTTTATAAACAGTACAAAATGTTTACATCAGAGTACAGAATATCAGAGTACATCGAATAAAAATAATTGCAGCGGAAGATAAATTTTACATTAATTTATAATACATTGCAGCTGAACAAAACTAATACAGCGGAAGTCTTTTCTATATTCTGGACACAGCTTTATGCTTCAAACCAGTATCCTGCTCAAGAGATAAACCTGTAGACAAACTACTCGACTGCCCGTGTGGAAAAGAGGGCACCCGAGTTTGCAAAGGTGGAAACAAACAACGGGTCAGTCGTGGGACTGGTGTGAGAATTCTTAACTAACATAACTACTAATAAGGCAAATCCAAGGACCACGCCGCTAACGCGGAACGGGTTTACTCCAATGGATTGCTGTGCATAACAGTAAAGTAAATCGTCAAATAACGCAATGCTTTTTAGAAAAATGAAACCACCATAAGACTCAGGTCCCATCACACAATGCAACGCACACCAGAGGATAGAGTTTTACCTTATGGTGATTAAAAGATGAAAAATACGTAAAAACGATACTGCTTGTGTTAATAATGTTATGTTAATATAAAAACTGTCATTGTATTAAAATGAACAAAATGGATGTGTCGTTTATGTTGTATATAAAATTAACAGAATAAACATGTCATTTATTTAGTAAATTACACATGCCATTTTCATAAGGAATGTTAATATTAGATTAAAACAGACACTTTTGTCAATATAATTAAGTAGCGATGAATTCACTTTTGTCAATATAATTGAAGTAGCGACAAAAATCACTTTTGTCAATATATTGAAGTAGCGACAAAAATCACTTTTGTCAATATAATTAAGTAGCGACAAAAATCACTTTTGTCAATATAATTAAGTAGCGATGAATTCACTTTTGTCAATATAATTGAAGTAGCGATGAAATCACTTTTGTCAATATATTGAAGTAGCGACAAAAATCATATTTTTGTAAATGTAGAAGAAAGATTAAAATAACAAAAGATTCATTTTGACAATTGAAGAAGAATGACAATAGAAATTTCATTTTTATTTAATGTAATAAAAGAAAATACTTTTATTTTGTTAATGCCATACATTGCATATGAATGATATATATTTATTTTGTTAATGCCATAGCATTGCATATGAACGGTATATATTTATTTTGTTAACAATGCATAGCATTGCATATGAATGATATATATTTATTTTGTTAACGTTGCATAGCATTGCATATGAATGATATATATTTATTTTGTTAATGACATAGCATTGCATATGAAAGAAAATACTTTTATTTTGTTAACGTTGCATAGCATTGCATATGAATGATATATATTTATTTTGTTAACGTTGCATAGCATTGCATATGAATGATATTTATTTATTTTGTTAATGACATAACATTGCATATGAATGATATATATTTATTTTGTTAATGACATAACATTGCATATGAATGATATATATTTATTTTGTTAATGCCATAGCATTGCATATGAATGATATATATTTATTTTGTTAACGTTGCATAGCATTGCATATGAAATGAAATATATTTATTTTGGTTAATGTAAAGTGTATGACAACTTCAATTTTTGTTAAGGTAAAGAATAGCGACAAATTCTTTTTTATATGTAAAGAGAGAGATGAAATAAGCTTGCGTATATATTAATTCACTTTTATATGTAATGAGAGAAATGAAGTAAAATTTGTTTACATATACATTCAGTTTATATGTCAATTGTAATTGAAGGTTTGTTAACATGTACATTCATAGTTGTATATGTCATTGGAAAAAGAGAGATTATTTTTATATGGATAGAATAAAAGAAAGATTCATTTTTATAAAAATAAATAAAAATGAATGTTTTGCCATTCTTTTTATCTATTCACAGTTGGTATCAGAGTCAGGTGGCCTGAAGCAGCGGCAAATTGCGGTCAAAGTTCTGCGGTGAATAGTGTTTCGCGGTCAACGGGCTGAGGGTATTTTCTATTTTATTTTTAAATTATTTAATTAATTTCCAGAACTTTAAAATTGCATAACTCACTCATACGAAGTCGAAAATCGACGATTTCAGGTGCGTTGGGATCGTGGCGACGAGATGGACGCGTGGACACTGATTTTGTCCAATTCTGAGACAGTGAAATTTTTAGGTATTTTCACGAATATTAATTAATTATTTAATTATGTCCAACTTTAATAAATCATAACTCTCTCGTACGAGGTCCGATTGACGAACCGTAAATTGCGTTGGACTCGTCTTTCCGAGCTCTTCGCGATGGCGCAGACCAGAGCTGAATCCGAGACAGTCAAATTTTCAGCAAAAATCAATGTGAGAATTCTATTTTTAAAATAAAATTATTTATTTATTTAATTCACTGCAAAATCTATATTCATATCATATGAAATTCATGTTGTTGCTGCATGTATGATTATTTCCATGTTGATTGTTTGTGATGATTGTGCGTATTTATGTTGACATGATTTTGTGTGCACGACGAAGACAAACATTTTAGTTAATATATAAAATGTATAATATTCATGTTTGTAAAAGAAAAATTTGTGCAAACCATAAAAATCATATATTTATATTGTGTATATATATAACGGAGATGTTACATGTTAGAAAGGGAATTTATATATTGTGAAAAAAAAAAGTATTCTTTGTTTATCATGTTGGAATTTTCATTTTATGAATTACCCACATAAAATATTCATTTTTGTGTTATATTGAATTAGAACCATCAACATAAGTATGTTCATTTGGTTAATAACGTTATGCTAACATAAGAACATCGCTTGTGTTAATAATGTTATGTTAATATAAAAACTGTCATTGTATTAAAATGAACAAAATGGATGTGTCGTTTATGTTGTATATAAAATTAACAGAATAAACATGTCATTTATTTAGTAAATTACACATGCCATTTTCATAAGGAATGTTAATATTAGATTAAAACAGACACTTTTGTCAATATAATTAAGTAGCGATGAATTCACTTTTGTCAATATAATTGAAGTAGCGACAAAAATCACTTTTGTCAATATATTGAAGTAGCGACAAAAATCACTTTTGTCAATATAATTAAGTAGCGACAAAAATCACTTTTGTCAATATAATTAAGTAGCGATGAATTCACTTTTGTCAATATAATTGAAGTAGCGATGAAATCACTTTTGTCAATATATTGAAGTAGCGACAAAAATCATATTTTTGCAAATGTAGAAGAAAGATTAAAATAACAAAAGATTCATTTTGACAATTGAAGAAGAATGACAATAGAAATTTCATTTTTATTTAATGTAATAAAAGAAAATACTTTTATTTTGTTAATGCCATACATTGCATATGAATGATATATATTTATTTTGTTAATGCCATAGCATTGCATATGAACGGTATATATTTATTTTGTTAACATTGCATAACATTGCATACGAATGATATATATTTATTTTGTTAACGTTGCATAGCATTGCATATGAATGATATATATTTATTTTGTTAATGACATAGCATTGCATATGAAAGAAAATACTTTTATTTTGTTAACGTTGCATAGCATTGCATATGAATGATATATATTTATTTTGTTAACATTGCATAGCATTGCATATGAATGATATATATTTATTTTGTTAATGACATAACATTGCATATGAATGATATATATTTATTTTGTTAATGACATAACATTGCATATGAATGATATATATTTATTTTGTTAATGCCATAGCATTGCATATGAATGATATATATTTATTTTGTTAACGTTGCATAGCATTGCATATGAAATGAAATATATTTATTTTGGTTAATGTAAAGTGTATGACAACTTCAATTTTTGTTAAGGTAAAGAATAGCGACAAATTCTTTTTTATATGTAAAGAGAGAGATGAAATAAGCTTGCGTATATATTAATTCACTTTTATATGTAATGAGAGAAATGAAGTAAAATTTGTTTACATATACATTCAGTTTATATGTCAATTGTAATGGAAGGTTTGTTAACATGTACATTCATAGTTGTATATGTCATTGGAAAAAGAGAGATTATTTTTATATGGATAGAATAAAAGAAAGATTCATTTTTATAAAAATAGATAAAAAGAATGGCAAAACATTCATTTTGTCAAATATAAAAGAAAGATAGAAAATATAAGGATGACAAGATACTCATTTGTCAAGAGTAAGAAATATGCATTTTGATCAAACGAAAAAGGATGACAAAATATTCATGTGTTAAAAATTAAGTTGACATTGTTTTGTACTGACAAGTTTTGTTAAAGGAAATTACATTTCATGTGATCAAAATAAAAAGAAATGAGAATTACATTTTTTTAATGTAATTATATGATTGGAATGTCACTTATATTAGAAGTGTTAAACTAGATAAACATGTCCCTTTTGTTTAAAAGAGGTTATTTTGGATAAGAAGGACATTTTATTAATTAAAATTACACTTTTATTTGAAACTATGATATGAAATGTGGTAAGCGAATAAAATTTACACTTTTATATATGTAACTATAAATGAGGATTTGCACTGTAAATTAGAATTACATTCTTATTATGTAATTAAGGTATGAGATTATATTTTATATTAAAAATTATATTTGCATGACGTCACCTAAGAAGGAAATTTGCATTGCCAATATAAAATAGCAAAAATCATTTTTTTTGGTTTGCATTGAAAGAGATAAGAAATATATTCGTTCGTATAGAAATGAAGTTAACACCAAAATATATTTCGTTTTGGCTAGGAATTGAAATGACACAAAAATACTCATTTTTTTTGTTAAATTATGAAGGACGTACAAAAATATTCATTTTTGGTTGTAATTGGAATGATACACAAAATACATTTTTGTGTGTAGGATATGTATGGAAATTGAAGAACATTAATAAAAGAAACCATTGTTTGGTGTGATGAGTTATTGCATATAACTAAGAAGATTGGTTGTTAGGAAAATATAGTAAGATGAAATGGATGGAGGAATTATATATATAATTATATATATAAAAATTTAAAATCAAACGATATGAAATGATTTCCAACTTATATATACACGAGAATTGTTTGGGAAGCCTGAGTTTATCTCATTCCAAACAATTTAAACGACGTTTAAAAATTGAAGATTTAAAGACGACCATAGAAGACCGACGGTCTTCACATCGAATGGACGACGACTGCTGATGCCCATGATTGGAGTAGCTACCTTGAAGGGGCTACAGTGGTTGCCGTCCGGACGTAGTGTTGATTTGTACGGATTTGACTTTCGCTCAGACCCAGAGCATAAGTTTTAAATGGATTGTGTGTCTGACGTTGTACTCCGTTAATATCATGTTATTGATTTTCTGTCTATATATAAATGATTGGTGGTGAAGAATTTATTCTTTACTTAACACCCGTTTATATATTGATGGACGATCAATGGCACGGTATGGATTGACAATGTGGCACGCTAAGATGAAGATGATCAAGGCTTTGTTGAAAAGCAGGCCTTGTGGTTATGACGTAACTTCGCGAGCCTCACAAACCGGTAGAGTCTAAAACGGGCGAAGGGAACGCAGGGAGAGCAGCACGTTTCTTTCTAGCTAGAAGTGGTGTTTGGGGTTTTATCACGGCCTGACATTTTACTTATGTGGATGATGGAATGAGGCGCGCCTCGGATAGGTCCTATAGGACCGGGAAACGTGTGCTTAGGAATTGCCAATCCTCTAAGCTGTATTTGAGGACCGGCCCTGCCATTTCCAAGGGTTAACTGCGGGTAATCCTGGGACATTAGCTAGAGTGTCTCGAATCGGTAAGGAGCTCCGCTCTAGCCTTGACTCATAATGGAAATCCAAATCTCCAATACGGCCCATGCGGTTTTGATTGTATTACTAGTACGGAGGCATAATATATGGTACCTATGCTTCCTAGGATTGATATTATGATAGAAATGTTTTATTAAAACATATACACACTAATAATAGTATCGTTTTTACGTATTTATCATCTTTTAATCACCATAAGGTAAAACTCTATCCTCTGGTGTGCGTTGCATTGTGTGATGGGACCTGAGTCTTATGGTGGTTTCATTTTTCTAAAAAGCATTGCGTTATTTGACGATTTACTTTACTGTTATGCACAGCAATCCATTGGAGTAAACCCGTTCCGCGTTAGCGGCGTGGTCCTTGGATTTGCCTTATTAGTAGTTATGTTAGTTAAGAATTCTCACACCAGTCCCACGACTGACCCGTTGTTTGTTTCCACCTTTGCAAACTCGGGTGCCCTCTTTTCCACACGGGCAGTCGAGTAGTTTGTCTACAGGTTTATCTCTTGAGCAGGATACTGGATTGAAGCATAAAGCTGTGTCCAGAATATAGAAAAGACTTCCGCTGTATTAGTTTTGTTCAGCTGCAATGTATTATAAATTAATGTAAAATTTATCTTCCGCTGCAATTATTTTTATTCGATGTACTCTGATATTCTGTACTCTGATGTAAACATTTTGTACTGTTTATAAAAGTCTGCTGTTTTGTTCTGATGATTGTTGTATTCCCAAAGTTAAAGTATTCGGGATTTGAACGGTCTTGGTCGATTTTACGATCGATCGGGTCGGGCAAAGCCCGGGCCTTTACAATGGTCAATAACATGGTAGTACAGAAAAATTACAGGAGCCTAAACAAAAATTTAGAAGACTCTGAAAATCGAGAGGTTTCCTAATTTCCAGTTTAGACATCTACTTAGTGCACCCTTAGGGTTAACCTTCAAGCTGCCACTAGGGTAAAAAAGAAGAAGAAGGAGGCTTTGAGTGGATTATATCTAGCAAATTTGAGCTTCATATAAACTTGGAAACAAATATAAGAAAAAAGAGTTTTTTTTACTGAGTAAACCCAAATCCAGCGTTCCTTGCTAACCTATTAAGGATTTGTTAATCCTTGTTGATTGAACACACATATATATACACACACACACATACACACATGTTGCTATCAATTTAGCTTTTTCATATATACAGACTAAGTATCATAATAATTATGTTTAAGGTGAACAACTGTTATGTTTAAACATGCCAGAATATTGAAAAACAGTGAACACTTATTCCTCCTAGCTTTAAAAAAAATTAACAAATAAATTCTAGTTGGTTTTAAGAGTTAACTTCAACAAAAAAGTTACCAGAATATGTCTCGAGTAAAATAAAAAAAATCGCCTCAACCCAAACGGTTGGGTATACCATCTGGAATGGATGTATTACAGTAAAGAGTTATTTTTTTTCCAAGATTCAAATATCACTATATCGCGATTCAAGTATATAATCATGTTAGTGGTATATCAGGATTTCAAGTGATCCAGGTATCGAGAAATATGGAGAGAATCAGCAAAGGAGTTGTGGTTAGATCCCATAGTTGGCGATGGTTGTAAGTCACGGTGACGAGGGTAGAGGAGCGTGAGGGATCAAGGAGTATAGGAAAAATGTTAGAAAATTTAATAATAAAGTGATTTGAGAGATAAAGTAGAAAGACAGATTTCTGTCGACCTGAGTAGCCTGGGTTTTGGGTACGGACTGCACCAACATGGATTAACTAAAAAGGTGCGCACCAGTGGGAAAAGCTTAGGTAAGCCTTCACCATCCTCTAAACATACTCTGGTTATGATCGATGCGGGATGGGGGACTATCGAGGTGATTTCTTGAATTGATGTTGAGCGTGTAGTTATGGTGACATAATGAAAAACTGACAAAAGTCGTGAGGGGTCTTTCTGGGGATGGAGATGAGTCTAGGAGAAGAAATAGGATTTGCGGATGGCGACTGGAGCAAGGTTGTGTCGAGGAGGAAGTTGTGCATGTGCATCGTGCACATGTGTACTGTAATGGGGAAGACAACGTTAGAAAGGAAGAATGGTTTGGCAAAAATGATTGCCTACGAAATCACGTGAAAGGAGAGAGAGCATCATGTTTTGATGATGGCATAAATGGCAGGTAGCATGATGGAGTTTAGCACGGGAGAGAAGGAGAAGTTCGAAGAAGATAATGGTTAAGGGTGAGCGAAGGAGAAACATGAAAGGATGGGGAAGGCGAGATTTAACAGTACATGCAAAAGAAAGGAAGAGGAGACAAGGGAGAAAGGGTCGTGGGCCAATAAACAATTGGGCTTGGGCTCGGCAAAAATTAAAGAAATTAAATGAAAGAAAGGGACGTTTGTTTTTGAGCCTGGATAAATTAATATATAAAATTAAAAAAAGGATTTAAAGAAGGGAATTTAGGCTTGAATGTTGGGTTGTCGAGCTAGAATAGAACAATTAGAAGCAAAAGAAAATAAAGAAAAGAAACTAAAAAGGGAAATTGTTAACATGGTAGCTAAGTGATCAAACAATAGATGGTCGAACTATGAACATAATAAACCGCGTATACTTTGTTTGAAATTTAACAAAGTTATTTTATAAATAAATAGTGTTAAAATTTATTTCTTGTAAATAAATAAAAAAGGGATTAATTTATTTCTAAAATCTAGATAACTAGTTGAACTATAATTAACATTTTAGATGATGGTTGATTGTAAAATTATCATGTGTAATGAGCTCAGCTATTTTGAAAGGAACATTAAAAATGTTATTTTAAATTTATCGACTTCTGTCTATAACTATATTTGTAACTGAGAAATGATTGCAAAGTCGAATTAATTGTAGTCAAACTAAATACTAAAATTCAAGGGAACGTGAATTACATAGTAACTAGATTTTATCCTATACTAAGTAATTATTAATGAAATCATGTTGTCATCCAGAAGGAACGATATTCACAATCTAGAGTGAATAACATTAGAGGCGAATGGTTTTGCCGATGAGAATGGTCGTAAGAGATATTGGTAAGAGAAATTGGTTTACCGATAACGATGAGATTATTCTGAAGTTCAGAAAATAAATGGAATGGAGATAAATTAGAAGGGATGTTGATTTGGTAATCGACTAAGTTCAATTCAAGGAAAGTATTATTCACTTTCCATTTTAAGTAAAAAATTAAGTAAATTATATATGAAATTCATTTACAAAGTAATAAAATAATAGTTATATTTTCTAAGTCATATTTGTTAAAGTAGAGATTATAATAATACTGTTATAATCCATAAAAATAAGTGGGATTACTAAACTGAATTTAATCTTAGATATATATGATTTGGAAATAATCAAATTTCCAAGATCAACTTGTTATGAACAACTATTAGTAGAATTTGAATTGTTGAATCGTGATAGACAAGATCTATTATGATGGTTTATTGTTGATTTGATTGACTGTAATTCTATGATATAACCCGATAAACTTGTTTAGTCTAATTTTAACATTTACCTGTCTTGTTAAGGTCATATCAAACCACTGTTGAAATCTGGAATTTTATATGTATAATAAGTCCAGTATATAAGTCGTGATAACCAATAAATATTGAAATTTGTTTGAATATGATAACCTGATTCCCTTAAGTACCACTTTTCCCTAAAAGATTTAATATTCATTGATTCAAAGAGACCGGGATTGGTTTTCTAAAATGAAATCCAAATACCACTTCGTATCGACCTAGGCATTGATTAATTTGAAGTCAAATTGAAAACCATTAAAGACGGAGTTTATGCAAGGGATATTCTATCGATCCTAGGTAGAAATTGCCTAAGATGGATTTACATAATAGTACCTTAGGCTTGTCAAGACCTGGGATAACTTGAATGGACGAATGTTTGATAGAGCATACCTAACAGATCACGTAAGTTTGTCTCCTTAAACTATGTTTGGTGGTGGGGGAATTTGTTTTTCTTAACTTTGTACCCGTGGTTTTGGGGAAATCAATTTTTGATTTGACGGGTTTGACGATATGGCATTCAAAATGAATAAAGACGTGATATATCTAAAGGTAAGTTTTGACCTCAAGCCTCACAACCGGGAAATGACAAAAAATGGGCAGGCAGCATGGCTAAGTGGGTCGCTCCCAATTAGGGTGATTATCACCATCTAGAGAATATTCATTTTGTTACTTCTTTCTCTTCTGTAACTCCCGGGAATGGTTATTGTAATAACCCAGAAAATCCGAACCAATTTAAATTTTTTATTTTGGCAATTTTGATGAATTTTGAATATTTAAAATGAATTATTTTAAATAATAACGACGAGAAATTTAATTTGAATAGAAATAGAAGTATATATTTATATAGAGCGCTGTTAGAATATAAATATTTATTTTAAATATAAAAGGAATTGAAAATGGCGCAGTAGTTCGAAAATTCGATTTCAAACTTTAAATGAATGTACAGGATTCAAAATAAACCAGATTTTAGCGAAACCAAAAATATTAGAATCTATTTGAGAATATCTTTCCAACGAATCCAAAAAATTGAAATTTCATAGTGGGAATCAAAAGTTATGCCCAGTTGAAAATTCAGAATAGTCGCTATGGAATTCTAGCCCTTGAAATGGAAATTTTGCAAATGACCTCGGTTTTCGACGAAACCACTTTTGTTGGATCCGCGATGTCAAGTTATTGCTAGATTCCAAAATTCATAATTTTCTAATTCAATATGTGAGCGCGGCGAAGGAAAACGTGTTTTAACAGTTTTAGTCAATTTCGATCTACCAGAAAATTGCCATTTTTCAAACGGTCTCGCAATTTGACGAAATTAATTTTGTTAGAACCGTATCGTCAATACAAAGGTAGAAAATATTTTTCGGGAATTTTTAGAGTCCGTATGTGGCCCCGGTAAATTGAAATGTGCGTTCAAATTCAATATATAGATTTATATTTTGATTTTGACGAAAACTGATCGAAACAGTCGAGTCAGCCGATGATACATATCCCATTATGTTCAGAATGAGGGTAATTAGCTAGGGGCGACAGTCGTTGGGTTTGAATCGGGGTTCGATTGGAAAAGTCTACTTTTTGGAAAATTTAATTAAATAATTATATATATATATATATATATATTCCCTTTAACTCCCTTCCTTACTCCTCTCTTCTGTCAACCAACGAAGTAAAAAAAAAAACGCGCCTGCCCTAGCAAGCCCACCGCCTTCCCTGGCTCGTGCCTTCCCTCCCTTTTCTGCCCCCCCTGGTAGCCTCCCGCTCCTCTTCTCGATCCTCCTCTCCCTTTTCTCAAGCGAAAAACCCACAGCCCTAGCCGAAGTCCACACCTCCAGGCCCCCTTAGCCGCCACCTCCACCTTGCACCCTACCTCCGCGCTCGGACAACGGCGACGTAGCCACCCCGACCTTCCACCAACCCGATGCAAACAAACCCTCCTGCTCCTTCATAAAACAATATCTCGTTGGAAACACGACGAAGATTTTCTACATATGAAGAGTCGTGGCATTTGGTTTAGCTCTTGGTGAGAACTCCTCACTTTAATTCTTGTTTTCTAGTTAAAACTATATACTAGGATGCAGACGGTTCTTAGCAGCACCCGACACCTGTTGTCCACAGACCATGGACGACTTGTTTGATTTTGTTGTGTGGTGAAAATTGATTGTGATGTGGAATGAGTGAAAATAAATATTCATGTATTGAAATAAATTGTTTATCGTTAAAAATATAAATTTAACATGAAGGCGAATAAATAAATATTCATTTACAAATCGAACGATTTGTTTATGTACACCCATTTGAAGGATATTGATTAGGACGATAAATTTTATACGTCGCCCAACTGCACAAATAATATTCGGTGTTTGTGGATTGAAACCCCCCACGGGTGTTGGGATAATATTTGACGTACATTAATCCCAATTGTTTAGTGATATGTCGATCGTTTGATTGACAGACTGTACGAGCGTTAATTAGTTATATTTAATGCTTACGCAGTTGTGTGGTGCACTTTGGATGATGGTTGGTTATTTATCATTGCTATTATATACATGTGTTGTATGGAACCCATATAATTAACATTATATGGTAATTGATTGGGCCTCATTCCAATTTGGAAAATAAAGATTCATGTGTTGAATAGAATAAATAGCCATGTGTTGACGATACTCATGTGTTGAGTATATTCATGTGTTGAAACTAGTCATGCGTTGAATAAAATATTTATACAATAAAATTCACAATTTTATTGTAAGTAAGAATGAATAAATATTCATGTGTTGAATAAAATATATATTAATGTGTTGAAGAAAATATTCATTTGTTGAATAGAATAACAAAGTTATTGAAATATATAAAGTTGTGTTGATTAGAATTGCGTCATTTTGACGCGAACGATATTTATATTGATTATATTCATTTTTATAATGAATATATAAAAGAAAGTGATTTCAAAATCTAACGTTTTGAAATATTATCATTTATATATTAATGATATGGAATATTCTATTTTGATTCAAAATTGAATATGAAGTTGAAATTGTTTTGAAAAAGAATTTAAACGATTTATAAAATACGTTTAGAATTGAAATCGACGAAGTATATATATTATACATATTATATATATTAAATGGCCTGAATAAAACGCGCCGCGCCGCGGCAGTTCGCGAATTTCGACCATTGACTTCGAACTGACGTGACGGGAGATCCGACCGTCAAATTCTCCTGAAACCGGAACCGTTGGGTTCGTATCGAAAAGAGATTTCCAATGAATATTAGAAATTTGAAATCTAACGGTTGGATTTGGAATTATGTCCAAATAAAATTTGGAAAAGGTCGCTGTAAGTGCAGTTCGACGACTGTTATTGGAAATCGACTGTACGAGCCTTGATAAAATTATTAAAAATATTAATAATTTGTGTAAAATCATAATATATGATTTTGAAAGAACTGGGATGAAAAATTCCACATTTTAAGGATAAAACTATATTTTTATCGAAATGAACTAGTTATGAACTAGAATGATAATCCAATGTTTTTGAATAAATAAATTGGATTTGAAGTGGTTTTAAAATAATCAGAACTTCCAATAGACGAATTGGAATGGATTTGAATTGAATTATCTTCGAAATATTTCAATGTTGAATTCGTGATTATACAGATATGGTTGTGGAAATGTAATGACCCGCATTGGCAGAGGTATTATAATTAATTTATTTAATTATTGAAATGGTGGTTTAGAGAATTTAATGGTCGTGGAATTAAATAATGGTGAATATTTAATTAAAATAATAAATTAAATAATATATTTAATTCTGAAATAATCAGAATTGGCTGAAATGACGATATGGTGTGAACCGGATCATCTGTGATATTTAATTCAGCTTGGAATTGAATTTAAATAACGAATATATTCAATCGTCGACAGTTGAACGTATAGTTTATAATATAATTATAAACGAGCTCGAAATGGCGCTGCAGTTCGTAAATTGGCGATTCGAACTTCAACTGAATGTACAGGATTCGTTTTAAATCGGATTTCTGTGAAACAAGAAACGTGTGGAGCTAATGGAGTTTATCTTTCTAGTGGAAGAGCAAAATCAGGATTTCATCGTGTAAATTTTGATTTATGTCCAAATCAAATTTTAAAATAGTCGTTATAGAATCGTTTACCGACCATAACGGTTTATTCGATATATCTAGAGATTGGGTTTGAATTTAGACAAGCTTCTTTTGGGAAATAGTGATAATTTAATTTTTAGAATTTTTCTGTAATTTTTAGTTAATTAAATACGCAACTTTTTATTTGGAGTATTGTGCACCCTATATGAATATTTTGGGATTTTCACAATATGAGTTAATCTACCGGTATTTTTATATTTTTGGGATCAGGGCACAATACTCGATTTAATGATATTTTTATATCAGTCCGTGAACAAACAGAGTTTCATATAATAGGGTACATTGAATTACTCAAATGCGAAATTTAATATCCTAACATTTCTCTGATAAAATGAAGTCCACGTTGTTTTTCTTCTCAGCCTCACATATCTCCTCGGTCAAGAAACAAGCCACTGTTCCATTTTACCTTCTTCAACGTGGAATTAAGTGGACCCTCAAAACAACTTATATAAAATACCTTTACAACCTCGTTGAGACCTAATTCTTCATTTTTCTGCGGTCAAACATTTACTGCCGCTCTTCTTTTCTCCCAACAGTATAATCATCTCTTATTAAATCTTTATAAAACCAAATAAAATTCCTAAAATCAACGCATAAGCATATTTGAATCCCTGACAAACTTCTCTTCACATCCATATGCAATTAGGAAGGTTTGATCCAATCTCGTTCGATGCCTCTTAACAGTCGTAGCCTAGGTTTTCGGTTTTGAGGGGTTTAAGACCGCCAAAATAAGCCAAGCGAGTGTCGAAGAGAAGCCAGGTTAGAGGAGGTCAACTCGATGGGGTTCTGGTGGGTTCTTGAACTCGAAGTTGTGGTGTCTGCAGTCACGAGTGTGAGGAGGTCGTTCCGGCGAAGTCTGGGCAAGTGGAGGAGGTTAGAGGAAGGGAGGTGCGTATGACTTGGGTTCACGTTGCATGAAGTTGAGGTGGAAGTAGCATACGGGTTGGTGATGAAATGAGGGTGGGCTGATTTACACACGTTGAGGCAGTGTCTAAAGCTTCCACAAATTTCGTTCTTGTTGAACAAATCTGGAGCGGACGGTTTACTAGAGAAGAAGACAAAGGGAGGCTCGAGTTCTGTAAATTTGGTATGGAAATGTTTAGGCAGCAGGTTGAGGGTGTGAACGGGTTTATACTGAAGGGACCAAACTTGAGTGGATGATGCAGGTTGGGAAGAGCTAGTGTAGAGAAGAAATTTGGTGGTGAAGGTTGTGTGGAACCGTGAAGTGACGGTGAGGTAGCGATAAGGAGTACACGGCTTGGAAGTTTGAAATACTGGGTTTAAATTATTGAGATCGAATCCATCAATTTGGGTATAGGAAATGAGAGACTTTAATAAGAAGGATGATGGTGATCTTGGATTTGGTTTTAATACCGTAGGAAGGGAGTTGGAGACCGAAAGACGTTCATTAATACTGTTGGAACTTCTGGAGCGAGCAGCCTTTGTGGAAGAAGAAGCCGATGTGTAAAGCAAGGTTAAAAAATGTAATTTAAGTCTTGACTAATTACTTAATGAAAGTTAATGATGTTTAAACGATGTATAACTTGAAATCTTGATAACTTCCTCGTACGTTATCAGAATTTAGCGAAACAGGATCCGATGGGATCGTATGGACGGAAGCGTCACAATGGAACTGACGTGGAGCGAATCGAAGCTCGTTACAATTTATTGAAAAATAAATTGTCCATCTAAATCAAGTAATGGTTATCGTTATTAACAATGATCGTCCAATGTGAGTAAATCTCACCAACTCTGAATAGTTTATAATTTCATGTTGTATTTTTAGAACTGTTAGATATTGGTTGATTGACTGTGTGTTGACTGTTTGATTGAACTGCTAGTCAGTTAGTTAAATTTTCTATATTGATTCTGTTTAACAGAATATATCACATGGAACTGAAAGTGATGTTATCTATATTGCTTAACATCTGTGATGCAGGGAAACAGGTTGGAGGAATCCAACTGGATTCCTCAACATTTATTTTACTGTTTTTCATATATTGTGATATATGATGTGTTATATAACCAGTTATGGATTTTGTGTGTTGGAATGATGTTGATCATTGTTATTCGATATTGTAAATATCATAAAGACCCTGGGATGTAAAAGGAATTATTTCAATGTATATTGAAATAAAGGGAGTTTATAAAATCAACAGATTTTATAAAAGGAAATATTTCTAAAGTAAATAAAAAGGGAAAAATGTTTTTAAAACGAATAGAGTTTTATAAAAGGGGAAATCATTTGTAAAGTGAAGAACTGTTACTAAAAGTAAATCTTTATAAATGAATAGTTTATTCGAATAGAATAAAGGAGCTAATCGATGTTAGTTTAAATCAATTAGAGAATAAAGTTAAAAGGAGTTAATCGATGTTAGTTAATCGATTAGAGTTAAAGTTAAAAGGAGTTAATCGATGTTAGTTAATCGATTAGAGTTAAAGTTAAAAGGAGTTAATCGATGTTAGTTAATCGATGATAGTTAATCGATGTTAGTTAATCGATTAGAGTTAAAGTTAAAAGGAGTTAATCGATGTTAGTTAATCGATGTTAGTTAATCGATGTTAGTTAATCAATGTTAGTTAATCGATGTTAGTTAATCGATTAGAGAATAACGTAAAAGGAGTTAATTGAATATAGTTATTCGAATAGAAAGCAAAGGAGTTAATCGAATATAGTTATTCGAATAGAAAGCAAAGGAGTTAATCGAATATAGTTTATTCGAATAGAAAGTAAAAGGAGTAAATCGAATATAGTTTATTCGAATAGAATGAAGGAGTTAATCAAATATATAGTATTCAAATAGAATTAAAAGAGCTATCGAATATAGTTTATTCGATAGGAGTTAAGTGAATAGAGTTAGAGTTAAATCGAATAGAGTTAAGTAAAAGGAGTCAATCGAATATAGTTATTCGAAGGAGGGTTAAGTAAGTAAGTTAGTAAAAGGAGTTATAAAGTGAACTTTGCCTATTTCAAAGTTAGAAATGTTGTTCAGTTAAGGTCTGAGAGGTAGTTCTACCCCAACTTGATTGGCTTCGTTTAACTAAGGAATAGTTAAGGTTCGGCAGTAAAGGAAATGGTTTGAGTTGGCATAGCGATGTTTGTTTAAACATCTGTCTAAGTCCGATGAAGAAGCTTTGGAAATGTTTTCCAAATAAGAAACCAGAAATGTTTTCTAATAAAGAAAACAAGAAATGGAAATGTTTTCCATTGTTAACTACGTATATTTTCCAAATTTAGAAAATAAGAAATATTGAATATAGGGAAACAGGAGATAAATTAAATTAATAAAGAGATAAATGTTGGATGATGTTTGATCGATATAAATTTCCATTTGGAAATAATATCGTTGTTTTCACACCTGTTTTTCTTCGATAGTTAAATCACAGACTATCGAAGTTTTGACCATTTTAACGTTGTTAATATGGAGAGACCGGTTGGATTATTATCCAAAGAACCACTCTGTATTGGCATAAGCGTTGTGAATCATATATGCCAAAGGAAATTGAAGACGGGGTTATGCAAGGGCTATCCTGTTTACAGAATAGTGCCTTCGGTTCATCCTGTTCCTGGATGACTTGTATGGACGGATGTCTGACAGAGTATGTCCAAACGATCACGTATATTGATTTCTCCAACCGTACCAAGAGTGGAAGCGGAGAAGGAAACTTCTTTTAGCTAACACATAATGTATTGTTGTAGACGTCAATCGGTGATTTGATGGATTTGACGATGTGGCATTCAAAGTGAATCTGATGTGATGATAAAGCGTAGCTTCTAGCCTCAACATCCCGTAAATGACAGAAATCGGGCAGGCAGCATGGCTAAGTCGGTCGCACCGAAGTAGGGTGTATAATCACCTGATCTAGAGTTTCATTTACTTCTAAAAATCTATTGTTGATGCTGTCCCATTCGGAAAACGGTTGCTGATCCCAACTGTTAGTGATATACATTCGATACACTCAAGCGAAATGAGTGGTCGGTCATGTGTGGCCGGGTTGCAAGATGTTCTTGTTGAACCCAGTGTATTCCTCTCTAGAGGTACACTAGCGAAAGGTGGTTTCATACGATGTCATAGTTGGAAATCCATTACCCAATATGTGCTTGCGGTTTTGATTGTATACTATATATGTAGAACGTGAGATGAAAGCGTTTCTGCTAGATGATTATTATATTGTGTTGATAGACATTATTATAATATCAAAAGGTTTTTGATATAAAGATAATTTGGATTCTAATAAGGGAAAAACCCGTTCCGTTATGCGGCGTGGTCTTATGAGATATCGTTTACTTGTTCGAACTGTTTTTAAACTGTTTTACTCATACCAGTCCCATGACTGACCCGAAGTTTACTTTATTGTTTTCCCTAAACTCTTGGGTGCCTAAATTTGTACGGGCATTCAAGTAGTCGGGATTTACAGATATACTGGAAGAGCTTGGAGCAGGAGGCTTCAGGATCATATAGCTATAGTTATTTCTGCTGTGTTGTAAGTGTTGTACTTTGATAATGATATGTATATTCAAGTACCATTTTTGTATTTCAAAGTTATGTTATGAAATATATTTATTCGTTCCGCTGTGAGATTCGTGTTACTCTGATATTGTGTTCTTCTTCTTCTTCTTCTATTCTAAGTTTCTATCTTATCTTTCCTCACCCTCTGTCTTCTTTCATTAACTATTCAGTTATTTTCGATCCTTGAATGTTCGATATGTGTTGTATATCGGATAACCAAGATCGCATTTTTCCGGGTTGTTACAGGAAATTTGAAAGATATATTTATATCATTATTTCCAATACGATATTTGTTGATTTCAGAATTTGATATTGAATATAAGCCGATATATTATCTATTCAGAGCCTTGTATTTAATATCAAATTGGATTTTGGGTTCGTCGTGAATGGTGTCTTAAATAACACTGTTCTTGAACCCAGTTTAGAAAAGAATAAATCTTTTAATTAAGACTTAGTTAAATTCTCCAGTTAATTAGTATTTAATTGGAATTGAATTTAAATTGGTTTTTGGGGTTTATCGTGAGCAGCGTTTTAAATAACACCTGTTCTTTAACCCGATTAACAACGGAAAGTGATTTGGGGTTTATCGTGAACCGTGTTTTAGATGACGTTGGTTCTTTAACCCAGTTAAGGATTAAAACTAAGTGGAGTTATAATAAATCTTTAATTAGATTAAAGTGATCGAGAATGGAGTATCACCAGTTTTGCTGCAAAGCGATAGTTAAATCTTTAATTAGATTTGAACGTGAAATGGTAATTAATATTTACCGATAACACCATGGTGTTAGATATGGAGTATTACCAGTTTTGCTCCATAGGATGAATAGGTTGGGATTGGGAAATAAAATAAATAATTACTTCGGTGTGGTTCGCTAACCCCGACTAGTTTGGAAAACCTTAACATGGTTTGAAATGATATCCAAAGGAAGATTAAAGAATAAATTTAGAAGAATTTTTCTTTGATAAAATTAATGGGAACCTTTCCCTAAGAATGTGAAAATTTGAATAAAAGAATATTCTGAATTGGAATGAGGTGTATGTTGTGTTTGTGTAGCACTTGTTTATTATATACGTATGTTATTCGGAAAGGCCGGGTTTATACCCATTCTAAATAACTGATTCGGCGATAATTCGAAGATGAAGACGATGGTTGAAGACTGGAGGTTTCCACATCGTTTGGATGATTATTGATGGTCTTGATTGGGCCGTACACCCAAGAGGAGGGAATCAGTTGGTGATCGTCCAGACGTACTTGGAGATTGATGGATATGCGAGGAATAAGGTTCCTCTGGTTTCGTTCAGACCCAGAACGAACTTGTAAATGGACTTTGTGTCTGACATTAGATTTTATTCTGTGTGATTGATTTCTATTAAATATATATCTGTTTGGTGGCGGATAATTTATTCTCTTTCTTAACGCCCTTCTCTGAGACGTTCGAGCTTAGAGGTTATACATCGATAGATATCAATCGCATGGTATGAATTGCCTTTGTGGCATGCCTAAGTGGCACATGATCAAGGATTCTGTTGAAAAGCAAAGTCTTGTGGTTGATGATCAAAGCACAGCCTGTGTGGCGCAGCTTTGTGTATAGTGTTAATTCGCGAGCCTCACACCTCGGTATGAGTCAAAAACGGGATAGTGACTACAGGGAGAGCATGACGTTTCTTTCTAGCTATGGGTGATGTCAGTGACCTACCAGCCCTGACATTTATATACATTTTACCTGTGTGGCTGTTGGATGCGAGGCGCCTCAGATATAGGTCTGTTAGGACCGGGAAATGTGTGCTCAGGAATAATTAATCCTCAAAAGTAAGAGAGGACCGGCCCTGAAGATCCAGGATCGCTGTGTGTGGTCCTGAGACATATGCTAGAGTGTCTCGAATGGAGAGGAGCTTGCCCCATGCCTCGACTCATGATGGAATCCAATTTCCAATACGTGATATTGCGGTTTTATTTGTAGAACCTAGTATGGCGACAAGGTAGATGGTAGCTATGTCGTCTATGATTGATACTTATGATTGAAATTATTTTGACACTATACACTTATAATAGTATCAAATGATTTGTTTTAAACGTATCAAGCATTATTTGGCTATTATAACGGAAAACCCTATCCTCCGGCTTGCGTTGCATTATGTGATGGTACCTGGGTCTTATAATAGCTTCATTTTTCTTTATTTAGCATTGCGCTATTTGTTTTATGCACTGGTATTCTTGGGAGAAAACCCGTTCCGTGTTATACGGCGTGGTCCCTTGATTTACCTAACTTGAAAAATAAAGATTAATAACTGTTTTAGTTCTCAAACCAGTCACATGACTGACCTGGAGTTTATTGTTTTAACCTAAACTCTGGGTGCCCCTATTTTACGCACGGGCAGCTAGTAGTTGGGTTTTGTAGATTTATATTCACAGAATCCTGGTTAACATCTGGAATGATATTCGAAAAGCTTTGTATCCGTATATCTCCTTTCAGTTGTGTTTTGTATTGTTTTTCCGCTGCTATGTATTTAAATGTAATTTAAATCTCTGATATTTGTCCAATGTGTAATATTTATTCATACTCTGTATATTCTTGTATTCTGATGGAATTGTTGTAATAAACAATGAAATGTTCTTCTGTTTGCATTCCAATGTGGGTTGTTCTCAAAGCAATTCGTGCTTTCCTTACCCAGGGAAGTCACGGGTCACTGCATTTGGTATCAGAGATTTGGTTTACAGAGCTCGAGAACAAGACACATTAGAACCGAACGAAAGAATTCATCAGAGATTGGATTAGTAATGTCCAATGAGAATAACTCATTAGAGATGGGATCAATAGTATCCTAGAACGAGTGTGAAGAGTATATTTTTAAAATGAAGACAAATTTTGTTTTGAAATTTAAATCGTTTTATACGTATTTGAATATTTATTTGTATTGAATTTGGACAATCCGATATATAAAGATTTTGCATATACGCGTCATGAACGTATATTCGAAGTTTTAATATACTGGATAGAAATAGAATCGCACCCTAGTTGCCCGAAGATGATTCTGATGATTGTAGCTACATCATAAGGATTTATGTTCGAGTTTCGAACGTGTGATATCTATATATTTCCATTAGATTGGTGTAAGAACCAAAACTAGATAGGTTTATTGTTGTGATTTGGCATCAAAAACATGATTTTCTGTATATATATCAAAATTATGAATTTGAAACGATGATTCACTAATTGATTGCTGATTGTGTTGTTTGATTAATTAAAATTTTGAACCATTATGCCAAATGGAACCGAATATTGAACTGTATTGAAAAATGATTACAATTGCATGCATATACATGTATATCTATTGAACAGATCATAGCAAGGAGGCTAGAGCAGAAGAATAAAATTGTTTTCCCGACAAACAGGTACATGTTTACAAATTTATTGGGTTTGGGTGATTTTATGAGCCGACTGGCTGTTTCATTTTATTTTTGGATTGGTGAGGGCCATGGGAGCCTATATGAAATATCCCGAAGCTCCCGGTGCAGGGGAGGTTATAGCGAAATTTTTCAGAAATTTAGGGTGTTAGCAAAATTTTTGAGAAATTTGAAAAGTTCTTAGAAACTGAAAATTGAAGAACTTAAGCCGTAAAGAAAATAAAGGAAGTTGAGTTGGTTTGTAAAATAACTTTCAGCTTCGTTTCTTTTCGGGGACGAAAAGTTTTAAGTGGGGGAGATTGTAATAACTCGGAAAATCCAAACCAATTTAAAAATTTTATTTCAGCAATTTTGATGAATTTTGAATATTTAAAATGAATTATTTTAAACAATAACGACGAGAAATTTAATTTGAATAGAAATAGAAGTATATATTTAAATAGAACGTCCTTAGAATATAAATATTTATTTTAAATATAAACGGAATTGAAAATGGAGCGGTAGATTGAAAATTCGATTTCAAACTTCAAATGAATGTGCAAGATTCAAAATAAACCGGATTTTAGCAAAACCAATAATATTAGAATCTATTTGAGAATATCTTTCCAACGAATCCAAAGAATTGAAATTTCATAGCGGGAATCAAAAGTTATGCCCAGTTGAAAATTCAGAATAGTCGCTATGGAATTTTGGCCCTTAAAAATGGAAATTTTGCAAATGACCTTGGTTTTCGATGAAACCACTTTTATTGGATCCGCGATGTCAATTTATTGCTAGATTCCAAAATTAATAATTTTCTGAATCAATATGTGAGCGTGGGGAAGGAAAACGTGTTTTAACAGTTTAAGTCAATTTCGATTGACCAGAAAATGACCATTTTTCAAACGGTCTCGGAATTTGACGAAATTAGTTTTGTTAGAACCGTATCGTCAATACGAAGCTAGAAAATATTTTTCGGGAATTTTTAGAGTCCGTATGAGGCCCCGGTAAATTGAAATGTACGTTCAAATTCAATATATAGATTTATATTTTGATTTTGATGAAAACTGATAGAAACAGTCGAATCAGCCTACGATACATATCCTATTGTGTTCAGAATAAGGGTAATTAGCTAGGGGCGACAGTCGTTGGGTTCGAATCGGGGTTCGATTGGGAAAGTCCACTTTTTGGAAAATTTAATTAAATGATTATATATATATATATTAATTCCCTTTAACTCCCTCCCTTACTCCTCTCTTCAATCAACCAACGAAGTCAAAATAAAAAAAACGCGCCTTCTCTAGCTAGTCCGCCGCCGCTGCCTTCCCTGGCGCGCGCCTCCCTTCCCTTCTCTCCTCCCCCAGTAGCCTCCCGCTCCTCTTATCGATCCTCCTCTCCCTTTTCTCAAGCGAAAAACCCACAGCCTTAGGCGAAGTCCCCACCTCCTAGCTCACCTAGCCACCACCTCCTCCTTGCGCCCTGCCTCCGCGCCTGGACAACGGCGATGCAGCCATCTCCGACCTTCCACCAACCGACGCAAACAACCCCCTCTCCCCCTCCCCCCCCCTCGCGCTCCTCCTTAAAACAATATCTCGTTGGAAACACGGCGAATATTTTCTACATATGAAGAGTCGCAGTGTTTGGTTTAGCTCTTAGTGAGAACTTCTCACTTTAATTCTTGTTTTCTAGTTAAAATTATATACTAGGATGCAGATGGTGCTTAGCAGCACCCGACACCTGTTGTCCACAGACCATGGACGCCTTGTTTGATTTAGTTATGTGGTGAAAATGTATTGTGATGTGGAATGAGTGAAAATAAGTTTTCATGTATTGAAATAAATTGTTTATCGTTAAAAATATAAATTTAACGTGAAGGTGAATAAATAAATATTCATTTACAAATCTAACGATTTTTTTATGTACACCCATTTGAAGGATATTGATTGGGACGATAAATTTTACACGTCGCCCAACTGCATAAATAATATTCAGTGTTTATGGATTTAAACCCCACACGGGTGTTGGGATGATATTTGACGTACACTAATCCCAATTGTTTAGTGGTATGTCGATCGTTTGATTGACAGACTGTATGAGCGTTAATTAGTTATATTTAATGCTTACGCGATTGTGTGGTGCACTTTGGATGATGGTTGATTATTTATCATTGCTATTATATACATGTATTGTATGGAATCCATATAATTAACATTATATGGTAATTGATTGGGCCTCATTCCAATTTGGAAAATAAAGATTCATGTGTTGAATAGAATAAATAGTCATGTGTTAACGATACTCATGTGTTGACGATATTCATGTGTTGAAACTATTCATGTGTTGAATTAAACATTTATACAGTAAAATTCACATTTTTATTGTAAGAATGAATAAATATTCATGTGTTGAATAAAATATATATTCATGTGTTGAAGAAAATATTCATTTGTTGAATAGAATAACGAAGTTATTGAAATATAAAAAGCCGTGTTGATTAGAATTGCGCCATTTTGACGCGAACAATATTTATATTGATTATATTAATTTTTATAATGAATATAGAAAAGGAAGTGATTTCAAAATCTAACGTTTTGAAAATATTATCATTTATATAGTAATGATATGGAATATTCAATTTTGATTCAAAATTTAATATGAAGTTGAAATTATTTTGAAAACGAATTTAAACGATTTATAAAATACGTTTAGAATTGAAATCGATGAAGTATATATAATACATATTATATATAGTAAATGGCCTGAATAGAACGCGCCGCGCCGCGGCAGTTCGCGAATTTTGACCATTGACTTCGAATTGACATGACGGGAGATCCGACCGTCGGATTCTCCTGGAACTAGAACCGTTGGGTTCGTATCGAAAAGAGCTTTCCGATGAATATTAGAAATTTGAAATCTAATGGTTGGATTTGGAATTATGTCCAAATCAAATTTGGAAAAGGTCGCTATAAGCGCAGTTCGACGACCGTTATTGGAAATCGACTATACGAGCCTTGATAAAATTATTAAAAATATAAATAATTTGTGTAAAATTATAATATATGATTTTGAAAGAACTGGGATGAAAAATTCCACATTTGTAAGGATAAAAATATAATTTTATCGAAATGAACTAGTTATGAACTAGAATTATAATCTAATGTTTTTAATAAATAAATTGGATTTGAAGTGGTTTTAAAATATTCAGAACTTCCAATATATGAATTGGAATGGATTTGAATCGAAGTTTTCTTCGGAATATTTCGATGTTGGATTTCGTGATTATACAGATATGGTTGTGGAAATTTGAAAGATATATTTATATCGTTATTTCCAATACGATATTTGTTGATTTCAGAATTTGATATTGAATATAAGCCGATATATTTTCTATTCAGAGCCTTGTATTCAATATCAAATGGGATTTTGGGTTCGTCGTGAATGGTGTCTTAAATAACACTGTTCTTGAACCTAGTTTAGAAAAGAATAAATCTTTTAATTAAGATTTAGTGAAATTGTCCAATTAATTAGTATTTAATTGGAATTGATTTTAAATTTAAATTGGATTTTGGGGTTTATCGTGAGTGGTGTTTTGAATAACACCTGTTCTTTAACCCGATTAACAACAGAAAGTGATTTTGGGTTTATCGTGAACCGTGTTTTAGATGACGTTGGTTATTTAACCCAGTTAAAGATTAAAACTAAGTGGAGTTTTAATAAATCTTTAATTATATTAAAGTGATCGAGAATGGAGTATCACCAGTTTTACTCCAAAGCGATAGTTAAATCTTTAATTAGATTTGAACGTAAAATGGTAATTAATGTTTACCGATAACACCGTGGTGTTAGATATGCAGTATTACCAGTTTTGCTCCATGGGATGAATAGGTTGGGATTGGGAAATAAAATAAATAATTACTTCGGTGTGATTCGCTAATCCCGACTAGTTTGGAAAACCTTAACATGGTTTGAAATGATATCCCAAGGAAGATTAAAGAATAAATTTAGAAGAATTTATTGTAATGTCCTGCAGTTTTATCGGTTTATATTTGAATATTTAAATCAGTTTAAATATTGAATTCGTGTTATAAGTAGATTTATATATTAATTAAAATGAAATGGAACGTATAAACATATATATTAAATATAATCGAGCTCATAACGACGCTGCAGTTCGTAATTTAACGTTTTGAACTTCAACTGAGTGTACAGGACTCGTTTTAAATCGGATTTCTGCGAAACAAGAAACATTGGAATCTGTTGAACTATATTTTTCTAATGGAGGTGAAAAATCGAATTTCTGTATTATATATTGCAAGATATATCCAAATCAAATATTCCAATAGTCGCTGTAAAATCGTTTATCGACCGTAACGGTTTATTCGATATAACTGGACATTAGTTTCAAATTTAGACAAGGTTCTTTTGAGGCGTAGTGATAATTTAATTTTAGAATTTTACCGTAATTGTTAATTAATTAAATATGCAACTTTTATTTTGGAGTATTGTGCACCCTATATCAATGTTTTGGGATTTCAAAATATGAGTCAACCTACCGAAATTATTATACTTTTGGGATCGTGGCACCTTGTCGAACATGACTGTAATTTTCTTTTCGTCGTTAACGGTCCGTAAACGAATGGGAATTTACGAAATAGGTACAGAAAATATCTAATTTAAGACAACAAGCTTGGTACAAGCTGTACCACATATGCATTAATATACAACTCAGTAAATAGCTTATTCTTAGGATGTTATGACATACACAAATATCATAGAAAATACAAAAACATGAAATAATCATTGCAAAACAAAATAAAGGAAACCGATATTACGTGCAACTTAACAAAGTTTTATGTATGTGACTACCCTAAAACGAAACCAACTGCACATAAATTGTCAAATTGAACGTCAGCTTGTGCCTACTGCTTCACGCCCAAGGAAGCGAACCTGCAAACCTAATACTAGCTAAACAAGGCTTTCAAATCCTATACAACTATATGGTGTACCATTCCTATCTTCAGAACGCAGCAGTCCTATCTTACTCCATAATTTGCGATAGGTATCTACCCTCCTACATCCATCCTATTATTTAGCAGTAAAGACCTACAACGTCAACTCAATCAAGGCCATACGGTGCATGGTACCACAACCTTTCAACGCCTTAGTGTTTTCTTTTCCTACACTAAGCTAGTATAGCCTGCCATGAATCATCTAATCACACAGCTATGATGCTAAATAAATTTTCACATGTCTACTACGTGCTTGCCAAGGTTCCTCTTGTATAAATACATAAGCCTCCTTTCTGTTCTTTATTCACTAAAACAACGAAAAGAAAAAGAGAGAGAGAGAATCCCAAGGTTACAAACTTGATCTCTGTATGCTCTACGGAGGGAAATGAATGCTTCGGCCTACTAGTATTGGTGACCAAGCGTCGTTCGTGGGAAGGTCGACTTCAGTAATCAATTTAGGATGGTAGAGGCCGACGTTGGGTGGCGAGCTTCCGGCTTTGGTGATGGCAAGACAGAGAGGTGTGTGTGAAGAAATATATTGCAGTTGGGAGGAGTGTGTGTAAGAAAATGATTGGAGTTGGGGTCATTGTTTCAAGCTTTGAATATTACTGCTGAAGGCGGTACTGTTACAAGTGTAGGGTTGCTGACAACGTGAGTAAAAGAGGGGGTCAAAGCTGCCATGCTTTATTTGAAGGTGATGAGTCCTGTACTAGTATTTGATCTAAGGGTATGAGGGAAGTTGAAACTGGTGATCTACATATAGAGGTACGGACTGTTTTGTGTTGAACTGGAAAAAGAGTTGCTACCCTGTAATTACGGCTAGGCATTTCAACACAAGTGGGAAATGGTGGTGAGGTCTGGCAACACGAGGGTGAGTTCGAATGTGAAGCAGTGATCGGATGTAGAGTTATTTGTGTTGGGATGAGGCGTGGATGGTAGGGTGGACTACTGTTGGAACGGTGTGGGCTTGGGATGCATGAGTGGACGCATCATACATGGCACTGAGAAAGTGAGGAGAAGTTGGTGTAATGAGAAGTACCCAAGTGAGTGGGGCGTATTGTTTATTGCTTGGAGCACTTGCGTTTCCAGCTTGTAGAAGGTGGGTTCTTCCTTCTATGTGTTGAAAACGCGACTGTAAGTGGAAGTTGCAAGGCATGGTGAGGGTACAACTGTGAACAATGGTGCAAGGATCAGGTGTGAACGTGACAAATTGGAGAGCGTATGTAAGTTTGGGTCTTCGGTCGAAACAAATGTCGATATACCGTGTGTGAAGATCCTTGACAACGGAGGTGCATGTTGAATGCTCTGCATATATGAGGTCATTAAGAAGAATGTAGGAAGTTTAAATGAATTGGAATGAGAAATGGCGGTACATGAGTGGGTGCTGAGGAGAAGGACGGGGACGGGTATTATCACGTAATCAATATAGTTGAGGAATTTGACACCGACAGTTACATTGAAATCATACAAATTGGATACTGAAACTGATCTGAAGTGATTTTGAGCATGATACAGTTTAGGCGATTAAAACGTTTGGTGAAATCAGCAAACGCAAATCGGTATTTAATGGTTAATGCGCAAGGTGAGTAAATTCACTAACTCTGTTTTATTTGAAAGGTTTTAATTATATTTTAAGTAATGATTGAATGCTGTGTGCGATGATTGTTTGGATGATTTACTTGGTTGAAATACATCGTTAATTATATACACCGTCGATTTAACGTTGATGCCGTTACCATTATACCGATATGAAATTAGTATTTATGTCAACTAACATCTGTGGGTGCAGAGAAACTGGTTAGAGGAATTCAACTGGATTCCTCAACAATAATATTTTTGTTTCCATGTATTACGTTGTATGATGTGACATGGTTGATTATTTGTTTGTTTAGAATATAGGTTTACAATGGCCTTGAAATAATAAGTATTCAATTATCGTAAAAATACATTGAAAAGAATTCGAGTTTAAAAATGAAATCTAGTATTATCATGATAGAAATTGAATATGGGTTGGGCCGGAATACTATAACTTGTTTAATTCTATTTAAACAATTAATTTGATTCTTAAATGATATTTAGAGAAAATTAGTATGAATAATAAGTTAGAAATATATATTCAAAAATGAATTTGGGAGTTGGGAAGTCGGTTAAAAAGGGAAGGGTGAAATTCATTTCGATGTTCGATAAGAGTAGGATTGAATAAATCTATAATTGATTTATAATGAGAATTCAGCTATGTCGAGTTGGTTATAAATAATTTGCTTTTAGAAATTATATTAGAATTTAATAAGATATTAAAGAATTGGTTTGAAACCAATAATTTTTAATAAGGTACGAAATCAAGATTTTTGTAATAGAAAGAGATATCAAGATTTTTGTAACAGAAAGAGTTATCAAGATTTTTGTAATAGAAAGAGATATCAAGATTTTTGTAACAGAAAGAGATGTCAAGATTTTTGTAACGGAAAGAGGTGTTGAGATTAGTTATAAAGTGGAACATAGTAGCATATTGCAAGTCTGTGAACTATAGCGATACAATAACGTTGTTGACTAGGCTTAAGCGTGACTGTTATGTCGAGATTAGTTATAAAAAGGAATATTACAGTGCATGACAAGTTTTGAACAATAACAATAAATTTACGTTGTTAACCAAGCTTAAGCGTGATTTTTATATAGCACTACTCCCTAGGGAATGTAAACAGTTTGTTTTGAAATCCACTTATTCTAAAGTAACAAGTAACGATAATTGTCCAAAGAAATATAAGAACGAGTAGTGGAGAATCATTTCAGAAAACGATGACATCATTTCGATGTTTGAAATATGATTAGAGTTAAATAACACTATTAGAAATGGAACTATAATTCGATGATGACGAATGGTAAATAAAAAGTGCCCATGGTTGTGTGATGTTAGTTGAACATTTGAATAAATGTTTGTTTTTACTTCGATAGTTAAATAACCGACTATCGAAGTGTTGGACCATCGTTGTCAATACGTAGAGACCGGTTGGATTTATTATTTGTAAACCACTCCGTATAGGCATAAGCGCTGCGAATTTGATTATGGTGAAGAAAATTGAAGACGGAGTGAAATGCAAGGGTCGTCCTGTTCCAGAATGGTGTTTTCTGCTTGTCCAGTCCCAGGACAACTTGTATGGACGAATGTCTAACGGAGTATTCCTAATGGTCACTTAAGGCGAACTTTTCAAGATATTACGTCTGGTGGCGGAGAAATTCGTTTCTCTTAGCTTTTATACCCGTAATATTTTTGGCAAGATCAACTAGTGATTTGATTGGTTTGACGATGTGGCATTCAAAGTGTATGGTGGCCAGATGTTCTAAAAGATAGACGTAGCCTCAAGCTTCACAACCGGGAAATGACAAAAATCGGGCAGGCAGCATGGCTATGTGGGTCGCTCCCATTAGGGTGTATAATCACCTATCTAGAGAAAATTCCTTTTACTTCGTTAATCTATTTCGATGCTGTCCCTTCTCGGGAAACGGTGGTTTGAGCCCAACCGTTGGTGATATACATTCGATACACTCAAGAGAAATGAGTGGTCGGTCATGTGTGGGCCGGGTTGCAAGACGTTCTTGTTGAAACCAGGCGTATTCGCCTCTAGAGATACACTATCGGCAGGTGGTCCCATACCTTGTCATAGTTGGAATCCAATCTCCAATAAGCGCCCTGCGGTTTTTGATTTTATACTATGTATGTAGAGCGTGAGATGCAAGCGTTCTGCTAATTGGTTATTTACTTGATTAGACATTATTATAATATCATTGGATTTTGATATCAAAATAGTTTGGGTTATAGTAAGATAAAAACCGTCCATGTTTATGTGTGGATTGGTCTTACTATTATCCTTTTGTTTCAAAAGGATTTTCAAAGTTAAACCGTATGGTTGGAATTTACTCACACTAGTCCCATGACTGACCCAGAGTTTATTTTGTTTGGTTTTTCCTAAACTCCTGGGTTCCCAAATTTGTACGGGCAGTCAAGTGTTTCTGTCTTTTACAGATACACTTGGAGGAGCTAAAAGCAGAAGGCTTCACCATTAGTATTTAGAGATTATTTCCGCTTTGATATGTTGTATGGTACTCTGATAATGGTATGTATATACAAATACAGTTTAGTATTTCAAAGTTATGTTATATAAGACATTTTATTCGTTCCACTATGAGATTCGTGTTTATTCTGATTCTGCTCAGTTGTGTTCTTCTTCTTCTTCTATTTTGTTAGTTCTATCTTATCTTTCTCATCCTCTTATTTCTTTCTATTAATGATCTGAATTTTCGTGCACTTTGAGTTGAATGTGTAGATATTTATCCACTCAAATTGGTACGGATTCTTGGGTCGTTACAGTTGGTATCAGAGCATAAGGTTAAGTGATTACCTTGGTTGTGTGGCGTAACTCAATAGAGATGGGGGCAGTAATACCCTAGATTGAGTTTGAGTGTATATATAGGAGTGCGTATTTGTAAATTGATATAAAAACAATTTTATACTATGTTAATTGGTTTGTCAAGTGGTTTATGAATTCTAATCGATATTGGATTGCAAACTGTCTCGATAGGTGTTTCTAAACTCTTGAACAGAGTAATTCGACACAGTATTGTTTTGAAGAAGGGTAAATAAAATAATTTTGCCCAAATATATTTTGATATAAAAGAAGTTTATATCTTGAGATTATTATAGTATATTGGATATGATGATCGTTATTATGGTCAAATAAAATTATAATTGATTTGGTTATAAATAACCAATAAGAATTCATATAAGTATAATATGAAAAATCAGACGAACTAAATCTTAATTTAAAACCAGAATTGAAATAAAACTCTAAAAACTTGGAAAAGAGTTGGAAATAATGTTTGGATTAAATATTTGGGGATTTTAAAATCCTGGAGGTTTAAAAATGTTTTCCAAGTGCTGTGAAAGATATTTTGAACTAAAATTCAAAATGGAAGTGTTTTAAAATGAATTTTGAAAAGTAATATAGTATTGAACTCACTTCGATCACTGGAAAATAATTCTGATGATGACGGCCGCATTATCAGTGTTCATTTTCGAGTTTCCAAGTGACGGATTACTAACAAAGATTGTGGTTTTTTTTGAATTGTTTTGAGAGAAGCAAGTTGTCAAGAATTCAAATTTTTTGAATTACCATTATTATATGCAAATATAAATTTGATTTCAAACTAATTTGAAATAAAACCCAGGAATTAGAATTCTTAGATTTGAATTTAACTTAAGGAGTTAAATAGATTGAAATGGTAAAACTTGATAAATTTGAATTTAAATTAAAACATAGAATCTAATTAAGCCAGTTAAGTGAAAACCGTATTAGGATAAGATTTCACTTGGCAAAGATATTGAACTTGTGAAATAAAATTTTGGATGAGAACTGGACTTGGTTATGAAATTGGATCGTTGAGTAAGAGTTTGGAATTGAGACTGGAACAGAAATTTGAAATGGATTTGGGCTTGGGTTTAAGCGGATGATTGGTTTGAGGATGTGTCGAGTAGAGACCAAGTGAAAATACATTTATGTATGCTGAACTAGTGGCAAATTAAAAAGGATAAAGTTGAATGCCCAACCAAAAGATACACGTTTATATTATATACTGGTATGAGGTTTCTATGAGTTTATTCGGCAAGCCGTTTGGCGGTTGATTTTCTGATTGAATCGGAGAAAGCCTAGAGGGGCAAGTTGTAGTAGTGCCGAATGAGCCGTGCAGAGAAAATGCTGGCGAAATTCTCCGAAAATTTAAGTTGTTATGATATTTTCAGAATTTTTGAAAATAATCGTTAAAAAGAAGGAATTACTTTTTATTTAGTATTAATCGGTTCTGTTAAAACTGAACTTAAGAAGAAAAAAAAAGATTTTTAACCTGGTTATAATAAGGATTGTAGCATTTTCCCCACCTTAGCAATTTCGAGGACGAAATTATTTTAAGGGGGAAGGAATGTAATGTCCCGCAATTTTATCGGTTTATATTTGAATATTTAAATCAGTTTAAATATTGAATTCGTGTTATAAGTAGATCTATATATTATTTAAAACGAAATGGAACGTATAAAAATATATATTAAATATAATCGAGCTCATAACGACGTTGCAATTCGTAATTTAACGTTTTGAACTTCAACTGAGTGTACAGGACTCGTTTTAAATCGGATTTCTGAGAAACAAAAAACTTTGGAATCTGTTGAACTGTATTTTTCAAATGGAGGTGAAAATCAAATTTCTGAATTATATATTGCAAGATATATCCAAATCAAATATTCAAATAGTCGCTGTAAAATCGTTTATCGACCGTAATGGTTTATTTGATATAACTAGACATCGGTTTCGAATTTAGACAAGGTTCTTTTGAGGCATAGTGATAATTTAATTTTAGAATTTTACTGTAATTTTTAATTAATTAAATACGCAACTTTTATTTTGGAGTATTTTGCACCCTATATCAATGTTTTGGGGTTTCAAAATATGAGTCAACCTACCGATATTATTATACTTTTGGGATCGTGGCACCTCACTGGACATGACCGTAATTTTCTTTTCGTCGTTAATGGTCCGTAAACGAACGGGAATTTACGAAATAGGTACAGAAAATATCTAATATAAGACAACAAGCTTGGTACAAGCTGTACCACATATGCATTAATGTACAACTCAATAAATAGCTTATTCTTAGGATGTTATGACGTACACAAATATCATAGGAAATATATAAAAATGAAATAATCATTGCAAAACAAAATAAAGGAAACCGATATTACATGCAACTTAACAAAGTTTTATGTATGTGACTACCCTAAAACGAAACCAACTGCACATAAATTGTCAAATTGAACGTCAGCTTGTGCCTACTGCTTCACGCCCAAGGAAGCGAACCTGCAAACCTAATACGAGCTAACCGAGGCTTTCAAATCCTATACAACTATACGGTGTACCATTCCTATCTTCAGAACGCTGCAGTCCTATCCTACTCTATAATTTGCGATAGGTATCTACCCTCCTACATCCATCCTATTCCTTAGCAGCAAAGACCTACAACGTCAACTCAATCAAGGCCATACGGTGCATGGTATCGCATCCTTTCAATGCCTTAGTGTTTTCTTTTCCTACACTAAGCTAGTATAGCCTGCCATGAATCCTCTAATCACACAGCTATGATGCTAAATAAATTTTCACATGTCTACTACGTGCTTGCAAAGGTTCCTCTTGTATAAATACATAAGCCTCCTTTCTGTTCTTTATTCACTAAAACAACGGAAAAAAAGAGAATCCCAAAGTTACAAACTTGATCTCTGTATGGACTACGGAGGGAACCGAATGCTTCGGCCTACTAGTATTGGTGACCAAGCGTCGTTCGTGGGAAGGTCGACTTCAGTAATCACTTTAGGATGGTAGAGGCCGACGTTGGGTGGCGAGCTTCCAGCTTTGGTGATGGCAAGACGGAGAGGTATGTGTGAAGAAATATATTGCAGTTGGGAGGAGTGTGCGTAAGAAAATGATTGGAGTTGGGGTCATTGTTACAAGCTTTGAATATTACTGCTGAAGGCGGTACTGTTACAAGTGTAGGGTTGCTGACAACGTGAGTAAAAGAGGGGGTCAAAGCTGCCATGCTTTGTTTGAAGGTGATGAGTCCTGTACTAGTATTTGATCTAAGGGTAGGAGGGAAGTTGAAACTGGTGATCTACATACAGAGGTACGGATTGTTTTGTGTTGAACTGGAAAAAGAATTGCTACCATGTAGTTACGGCCAGGCATTTCAACACAAGTGGGAAATGGTGGTGAGGTCTAGCAACACGAGGGTGAGTTCGAATGTGAAGTAGTGATCGGATGTAGAGTTATTTGTGTTGGGATGAGGCGTGGATGGTAGGGTGGACTACTGTCGGAATGGTGTGGGTTTGGGATGCATGAGTGGATGCATCATACATGGCGCTGAGAAAGTGAGGAGAAGTTGGTGTAATGAGAAGTACCCAAGTGAGTGGGGCGTATTGTTTATTGCTTGGAGCACTTGCGTTTCCAGCTTGTAGAAGGTGGGTTCTTCCTTCTATGTGTTGAAAACGCGACTGTAAGTGAAAGTTTCAAGGCATGGTGAGGGTACAACTGTGAACGATGGTGCATGGATCAGGTGTGAACGTGACAAATTGGAGAGCGTATGTAAGTTTGGGTCTTCGGTCGAAACAAATGTCGATATACCGTGTGTGAAGATCCTTGACGACAGAGTTGCATGTTGAATGCTCTGCATATATGAGGTCATTAAGAAGAACGTAGGAAGTTTAAATGAATTAGAATGAGAAATGGCGGTACATGAGTGGGTACTGAGGAGAAGGACGGGGACGGGTATTATCACGTAATCAATATAGTTGAGGAATTTGACACCGACAGTTACATTGAAATCATACAAACTGGATACTGAAACTGATCTGAAGTGATTTTGATCATGATACAGTTTAGGCGATTAAAACGTTTGGTGAAATCAGCAAACGCAACTCGTTATTTAACGGTTAACGCGCAAGGTGAGTAAATTCACTAACTCTGTTTTATTTAAAATATTTTAATTATATTTTAAATAATGATTGAATGCTGTGTGCGATGATTGTTTGGATGATTTACTTGGTTGAAATACATCGTTAATTATATACACCGTCGATTTAACGTTGATGCCGTTACCATTATACCGATATGAAATTAGTATTTATGTCAACTAACATCTGTGGGTGCAGAGAAATAGGCTGGAGGAATTCAACTGGATTCCTCAACAATAATATTTTTGTTTCCATGTATTACGTTGTATGATGTGACATGGTTGATTATTTGTTTGTTTAGAATATAGGTTTACACTGGCCTTGAAATAATAAGTATTCAATTATCGTAAAAATACATTGAAAAGAATTCGAGTTTAAAAAGGAAAACTAGTATTATCATGATAGAAATTGAATATGGGTTGGGCCGGAATACTATAACTTGTTTAATTCTATTTAAACAATTAATTTGATTCTTAAATGATATTTAGAGAAAATTAGTATGAATAATAAGTTAGAAATATATATTCAAAAATGAATTTGGGAGTTGGGAAGTCGGTTAAAAAGGGAAGGGTGAAATTCATTTCGATGTTCGATAAGAGTAGGATTGAATAAATCTATAATTGATTTATAATGAGAATTCGGCTATGTTGAGTTGGTTAAAAATAATTTGCTTCTAGAAATTATATTAGATTTTGATAAGATATTAAAGAATTGGTTTGAAACCAATAATTTTTAATAAGGTACGGAATCAAGATTTTTGTAACAGAAAGAGATATCAAGATTTTTGTAACAGAAAGAGATATCAAGATTTTTGTAATAGAAAGAGATATCAAGATTTTTGTAACAGAAAGAGATACCAAGATTTTTGTAACAGAAAGAGATGTCAAGATTTTTGTAATGGAAAGAGGTGTTGAGATTAATTATAAAGTGGAATATAGTAGCATATTGCAAGTCTGTGAACTATAGAGATAAAATAACGTTGTTGACTAGGCTTAAGCATGACTGTTATGTCGAGATTAGTTATAAAAAGGAATATTACAGCGCATGACAAGTTTTGAACTATAACAATAAATTAGCGCTGTTAACCAAGCTTAAGCGTGATTTTTATATAGCACTACTCCCTAGGGAATGTAAACAGTTTGTTTTGAAATCCACTTGTTCTAAAGTAACAAGTAACGATGATTGTCCAAAGAAATATAAGAACGAGTAGTGGAGAATCATTTCAGAAAACGATGACATCATTTCGATGTTTGAAATATGATAAGAGTTAAATAACACTATTAGAAATGGAACTATAATTCGACGATGACGAATGGTAAATAAAAAGTGCCCATGGTTGTGTGATGTTAGTTGAACATTTGAATAAATGTTTGTTTTTACTTCGATAGTTAAATAACCGACTATCGAAGTGTTGGACCATCGTTGTCAATACGGAGAGACTGGTTGGATATATTATTCGTAAACCACTCCGTATAGGCATAAGCGCTGCAAATTTGATTATGCTGAAGAAAATTGAAGACGAAGTGAAACGCAAGGGTCGTCCTGTTCAAGAATGGTGTTTTCTGCTTGTCCAGTCCCAGGACAACTTGTATGGACGAATGTCTGACAGAGTATTCCTAACGGTCACTTAAGGCGAACTTTTCAAGATATTACATCTGGTGGCGGAGAAATTCGTTTCTCTTAGCTTTTATACCCATAATATTTTTGGCAAGATCAACTAGTGATTTGATGGGTTTGACTACGTGGCATTCAAAGTGTATGGTGGCCAGATGTTCTAAAAGATAGACGTAGCCTCAAGCTTCACAACCGGAAAATGATAAAAATCGGGCAGGCAACATGGCTATGTGGGTCGCTCCCATTAGGGCGTATAATCACCTATCTTGAGAAAATTCCTTTAACTTCGTTAATCTATTTCGATGCTGTCCCTTCTCGGGAAACGATGGTTTGAGCCCAACCGTTGGTGATATACATTCGATACACTTAAGAGAAATGAGTGGTCGGTCATGTATGGGCCGGGTTGCAAGACGTTCTTGTTGAACCCAGGTGTATTCGCCTCTAGAGATACACTATCGGCAGGTGGTCCCATACCTTGTCATAGTTGGAATCCAATCTCCAATAAGCGCCCTGCGGTTTTTGATTTTATACTATGTATGTAGAGCGTGAGATGCAAGCGTTCTGCTAATTGGTTATTTACTTGATTAGACATTATTATAATATCACTGGATTTTGATATCAAAATAGTTTGGGTTATAGTAAGATAAAAACCGTCCATGTTTATGTGTGGATTGGTCTTACTATTATCCTTTTGTTTCAAACGGATTTTCAAAGTTAAACCGTATGGTTGGAATTTACTCACACCAGTCCCATGACTGATCCAGAATTTATTTTGTTTGCTTTTCCCTAAACTCTTGGGTGCCCAAATTTGTACAGGCAGTCAAGTGTTTAAGGCTTTTACATATACACTTGGAGGAGCTAAAAGCAGAAGGCTTCACCATTAGTATTTAGAGATTATTTCCGCTGTGATATGATCTATGGTACTCTGATAATGGTATGTATACACAAATAAAGTTTTGTATTTCAAAGTTATGTTATATAAGACATTTTATTCGTTCCACTGTGAGATTCGTGTTTACTCTGATTCTGCTCAGTTGTGTTCTTCTTCTTCTTCTATTCTATTAGTACTATCTTATCTTTCTTATCCTCTTATTTCTTTCTATTAATGATCTGAATTTTCGTGCAATTTGAGTTGAATGTGTAGGATATTTATCCACTCAAATTGGTACGGATTCTCGGGTCGTTACATTTATCTTTGATAAAATATATGGGAACCTTTCCCTAAGAATGTGAAATTTGAATAAATGAATATTCTGAATTGGAATGAGGCGTATGTTGTGTTTGTATAGCACTTGTTTATTATATACGTGGGTTATTCGGAAAGGCCGGGTTTATGCCCATTCTGAATAACTGATTCGGCGATAAGTCGAAGATGAAGATGGCGGTTGAAGACCGGAGGTCTTCACATCGTTTGGATGATTATTAATGATCTTGATTGGGCTGTACACCCAAGAGGAGGGAATCAGTTGGTGATCGTCCAGACGTACTTGGAGATCGATGGAAATGCGAGGAATAAGGTTCTTACGGTTTCGTACAGGCCCAGAACGAACTTGTAAATGGACTGTGTGTCTGACATTGGATTTTATTGTGTGATTGATTTCTATTAAATATATATCTGTTTGGCGGCGGAGAATTTATTCTCTTGCTTAACGCCCTTCTCTGAGTCGTACGAGCTTGGAGGTTATATATCGATAGTTGTCAATCGCATAGCGTGAATTTCCTGTGTGGCATGCCTAAGTGGTAGATGATCAAGGCTTCTGTTGAAAAGCAAAGTCTTGTGGTTGATGATCAAAGCACAGCCTGTGTGGTGCAGCTTTGTGTATAGCGTTAATTCGCGAGCCTCACACCTCGGTATGAGTCAAAAACGGGATAGTGACTGCAGGGAGAGCACGACGTTTCTTTCTAGCTATGGGTGATGGTAGTGACCTACCAGCCCTGACATTTATATACTTTTTACCTGTGTGGTTGTTGGATGCGAGGCGCCTCGGATATAGGTCCATTAGGACCGGGAAACGTGTGCTCAGGAATAATTAATCCTGAAAAGTAAGAGAGGACCGGCCTTGAAGATCCAGGATCGCTGTGTGTGGTCCTGAGACATTTGCTAGAGTGTCTCGAATAGAGAGGAGCTTGCCCCTTGCCTCGACTCATGATGGAATCCAATTTCCAATACGTGATATTGCGGTTTTATTTGTAGAACCTAGTATGGCGACATAGTAGATGGTAGCTATGTCGTCTATGATTGATACTTATGATTGAAATTGTTTTGACACTATACACTTATAATAGTATCAAATGATTTGTTTTAAATGTATCAAGCATTATTTGGCTATTATAAGGGAAAACCCTATCCTCCGGCTTGCGTTGCATTGTGTAATGGGACCTAGGTCTTATAATAGCTTCATTTTTCTTTATTTAGCATTGCGCTGTCTGTTTTATGCACTGGTATTCTTGGGAGAAAACCTATTCTGTGTTATACGGCATGATCCCTTGATTGCCTAACTTTAAAAATAAAAATTAATAACTGTTTTAGTTCTCACACCAGTCACATGAATGACCTGGAGTTTGTTGTTTTAACCTAAACTCTGGGTGCTCCTATTTTCCACACGGGCAGCTAGAAGTTTGGTTTTGCAGATTTATATTCGCAGGATCCTGGTTTACAGCTGGAATGATTTCAGAAAGCTATGTATCCGTATATCTCCTTTCAGTTGTGTTTTGTATTGTTTTTCCGCTGCTTTGTATTTAAATGTAATTTAAATCTCTGATATTTGTCCAATGTGTAATATTTATTCATACTCTGTATATTATTGTATTCTGATGGAATTGTTGTAATAAACAGTGAAATGTTTTTCTGTTTGCATTCCGATGTGGGTTGTTCTCAAAGCAATTTGTGCTTTCCTTACCCGGGGAAGTCACGGGTCATTATAGTTATGTTGGTACCAGCCGTAAGGTGATTATATATTCGATACACTCAAGCGAAATGAGTGGTCGGTCATGTGTGGCCAGGTTGCAAGATGTTCTTGCTGAACCTAGTGTATTCCTCTCTAGAGATACATTATCTTTTCTTTCGAAACGTTTTGAAAGTTAAATCAGGTATTGTGGAGTCTCATAAGGAAAAGCCCGTTCCGTGTTATACGGCGTGGTCTCGTGAGATATCTTTAATTTATCAAGCTGTTTTTAAAATCGTTTACTCACACCAGTCCCATGACTGACCCATAGTTTATTTTTCAATGTTTTCCCAAAACTCTTTTGTGCTTAAATTTTTAGGTGCAGTCAAGTAGTTTTAGAATTTTACAGATTTATTGAAGGGGCTTGGAGCCGAAGGCTTCAACGATAGATATTTAGAGTTTATTTCCGCTTTGTTGTACATGTGATGTACCCTAATAATGTATGTAAGTTCAAATTCAATTTTGTATTTCAAAAGTTATTATATATATATATATTGTATTATATTTTATTCTGCTATGATTTGTGAGATTCTATGTTGTTGTTCAGTTCTATTTTCTTCTATTCTGACTTTTCCATCTTATCTTTTTTCTCATTCTCTAATTTCTTTCTGTGACATCTGAGTTTAGTGTTCTTTGAGTTAGACTTGGGTTGTATATGGTCGGCTCAAAGGGTACCAAAATTTGGGTCGTCACACTTGGTATTAGAGCTGAAGGTTGAGAATAACCTTAGCTCTGTGGCGTGACTCGATAAAGATGGGGTTAGTAATGCCCTAGATTGAGTTTGAGTGTATATATATATGAGCGCGTATTTGTTAGTTGATATAAAAATTGTTTTGTATTATGTTAATTGGACCGTCGAGTGGTTTATGAATCCTAGTCGATCAGTCTGATCAACTGTATCGATAGGTGTTTCTAAGCACTTGAACAGAGTAATTCAACACAGCATTGTTTGAAAAACTGGATGAATGAAATAATTTTACTCAAAATTATATTCTGATATAAAAAGAATAATTTTTCGAAATTATTATATATGGTGTGTCGATGATTGTTATTATAATCTTATAGGATTATAAGTTGAAATGGTTATATAACCAAATTAGGTTGTATAAGAATTGAGTATACAAATAAAACAAACTAGAATTTATTTGAGTAAAACAAGAAGTTTTGGGAAAATTCAAAGGTTTTGAATTTAAAATGAAACTGAGATATGTGATTTCAAATTGTTTTGAGATAAAAACCAGAAATTTGGATTTTGGAATTTTAAAATTTAACTGGAGTAAGTTAAATTAGATTGGGGTTTAAAAGGAGAATTCAAAGCAGAAAAATATGGTTGTAGAGGTCTGATTCTAATTAATGAAGTAAATGAGTTTTGGTATTATTTTCCAAATATAATCAGGATATTTTGTTAAATGAAAAAATGGAGTAATACGGGAATAAGATATGAAAATGGAACCTAGCTGGAGATTTATTGAGATAAATGATTTTCTGAGTGTTAATCTGATGTTGATATCGGTCTTCGGGGTTGATACTTAGAGGACTATTTTCTTACTAATTTACGGTCAGGGACTGATGAATGTGTTTGTATTGTATGATTGATTTGAAATGTTTTGGTATGTAACCTGTGTGTTTTGGATGCCTTGTTTGTTGTCGTTGTTAGGTGATGACCCATATATGTGTTTTAAGACTATGACTTGATATATAACTAGAACCTCCTCATTACTTTAATTTCGGGGATGAAATTCTTTTGAGGTGAGTAGATTGTAATGTCCTGGATTTTGATTGAGTTTGTAATATCGTTTATTATGGATTATTTCAGTTACTGATTTTAATTTAATAATTTAAGGAGAATTCCAAGAATATGTAATTTTATATCACTACAACAAAATGTGTTATTAATAACCCATTTTATAACGCGTTAGCCCGAAGTGTTATTATTTACAACTAATTTTATACTTCCTAAGTCAATTTTGTTTTACAATTGTTGTAACTCTCGCCTAGCATCTTGTAAAATTTTGGTTTACCTCCAAAACATTTTGTTTCCCTCCCATCATAGAATTGTTTTCAATTTTCAATCTCAAAAACTGACCTAATCCATTTCCCGTCGCAGTCTCTCTTCTCTTCAAGTAAAATCGCAACTTTCTCTTCAGGTGAAATCGCGAATTTTTGTTTCTTTCAAATCACCTTTGATTTAATAAAATTAGATCATCATGTTTTTTTATATTATTTAGCTCATTATCTCCCGCATCGGCAGTAATTATGGTTTTCTGATTCAACCGTTGTAAGGTAAATTCTATCGATCTATAACTTTTGTATGCGTATATTATTATTGGAAATAGAAGTTGAAGATTCTTCTCCAGTTGAGAAAAGTTAATATGCTGAAAGAGGTATATATATGTGTTTTTACTTATTGTTGTTGTTGTTCTAAAATTGTACGTTTGTTAAACTTGCAGTGGCGTACTTGCTTGTATTGAAAATAAAAAGAAAATAACCTTGATCAACGTTTGGGAAGATAGTGAAAAGAATTAAGCCAAGAATAGGTGATAGTTGAATTTAAACATATAAGCCATCTTCTTTCAAAAAATTCTTATTTATTTCTTTCTTTCGTGAAGAGCGGTTAAGAAGCTATCAGCTATCAATTCTTGGTAGACTTCACAAATAGCAACCATCGAAGCACAGTAGAAAAAAATCCTGGTTATTGTTGAACTACTTTTTTACATGCAAAGTTTTTTATGCAATTTATATACGATATGACTTACAGCTATTTCTAGGTTATAACTACCGATATTTCTACAATGTATATTACCAGGAACTATTTTTTTTTGTTATTTACTTGTTCTGCAGTAATTATCAAAATGCAATTGGGGTCAAAATACTGCTGTAATATGTGTCATTTATGTGCAATACCACAAAGGAATCACTATTTCATTGGAAATTATGATATGTTCCTTATTTTCAAACTTAAAACCTGGAAATCCCTCTCAAAACTGATTTTAAATTAATATCTTCTTGCTAAAATTCCTTTTTTCTTTTCAATTGATTGTGAATTGTATACAAGGACATTATTATGAGTAGCAAAATCCCAAAAACTATTACATTTGCCTCATTTGTAGCATTAATATAAGTTTAATATGTTGGTTTATATTTAAGTGATTATCAACAAGTATATTTGCTTATGTTTAATTATAGTGCACTATGAAAAAGAAATATGATTGATATGATAATTGAATAAATGCACTAATTATAATGATGAATACTGTTCACACTGGGGTATAAACATATGTGCCTTGCTTATAAGATGTTACAAAAAAGTAACTAGTTTTGCTATTAAGGCATAATTGTATACATTTATACTATATATTGATTATTTAAATAAAAGTTTATACATAGACTTAAATAAAAGTTTTTAGTTATATTATTGTTATGCTCGTTATATCTTTGACTACTACTAATTCTGGTCCAGTTTAAAATTATACTACAAAGGGTGAAACCCAAATCACTTCGCCCCTTTTCTTTAATTTTCAATATATCAACCACAAACAATCGGATATTCATACTACCCTTCTCGTTAAATCTCTACAGCACTAAAATATACCTACCGAATATTGTTAAATTACTGGCAGTTGCTATGTTTATTTTAGACACGGACATTTGATACCGCAATAATAGTCTTTTCGTGCTCTTAACAGTTTAAGATAATCATTATACCTTGATATCTTCGATATACTGAATTGTCCAGTGGCCATTAGTTGGTGATATTTGGTGATATAATACTTGGATTATATACATAAGGTTCCATCTTTTGAAGAGGTTTGGCTTAGGGAAAATCAGAGCACAGATCAGCTGGCACTTCCCATTTCTCCAAGGTATCACCTGCACAAGTATTGACACTATTGGCAATTTAGTTGTGCTACTTTATTTTGTACACCCAAAAATTTGTTGCAAGTATTTACTGCTTTATTTCATGCATTTTTTAAAATCAACATTATTATTTAGTGAAGTGTAAATTCTCATTCAGCAAAGTATTACCCAATTTACTCTCGACTAACAACAAGTGCATGCATTGATGCTAACTTGAATATATACACACATTAAATTTTAACGAATATATACCCAATTAACTGAAATACATGTTGTAATAAATATGTATTTCTTTGTTATTTTATATACTAAGCCTTGATAATGATAATTATTTAGTTTGTAAGTTTTGAAACATTTCTTACGCTTGAAAGTATTCCTAAAATCAATAGAAATTAATACCAATATTTTGAAATTTTATCATATAGGCAGGCAACATTATTTATAATGTAGCACAAAAATAGTAAGCAGGCAACTGTTATAATGCACCCATAATTCCATATAAATAAGAGGAAGGGGAGAGAAAGTCCATGGCTTCCAGGACCACTGTAATATATAATAAGATAGAGAAAAGTAACGTGCTTATCCATTTTAGCTTGGTTAAACAAGCGACATTTACTTGTTTGGCATCCATGTCAAGTTACATTAAAAAGAAAGCATGGTACACAAACGGTACAGACATGATGCACCACGACCAGTTAAGAAAACTGTATTTCAATATTCCTACATGATTCACAATCTGTCTTTGCATCTTTCTGTGTGCGTAAATGCCTATGCACAAATTATGTGAACACTGCTAATATTCCACTGACTCACTTCACTTATTAGCTCAAAACAAGTGAGAACATACTTTTTGGCGTACAAGGTTTATGCTATTTCCATTTGTTCTGGGTTTAAATATAAAAGACAGCCTTTTCCTTTGAAATTCCAATTTAGCCAACCAAAGAATATAATAATAATCGAGATTTAACTAATTTTTGATTTTTTTTTCTAGGATAATCGTAGTCATTCCAAGGCCAAAGCGAATGGAAAACAACAAAATATATTTTTATATTGAGAAGGAAGATTAAAATGCATTTTTAATTTTATATGCTAAAATCATTTTTTAAATGGAACATCTTAAATATTTTCTCCTCTTCGTGATTAAACTCAAATGAAAGAATCGACATAGATGCATATTACCTATTGTATAGAACCAACATAAAACAAGTGTGGGCCCAAAACATATGCAGGTGGATGCTAAGTGCAACTTTAAGGCTCTTCAAGATTTAAGAGTGCATCTTTGAGTTGTAAAATATGTTTATAATATGTCTCACATTTAATTATTATTACAAACTCTGCCTGTATGTTGAGTTATATCGAGGCATTGGGTTAGGGTTATACTGTGACAAGATGAAGAAAAAAAACAAATTAATGCTACAAAATTCTACAAGTACAGAGCGATGGTAAGGCCCTTTTAAGTAGTCCAACCGAGCTTATAGCCTCATACACCTCCCAGTCTTCCAGGACTAGTTGCAAGCATTATACTACTTTGATTAGTGGGTATATTATGAAAGTTATATCCCACTTTTTATCAACCAAAATTCCTTAGTATTTAGGATTGAGTCAGCATGTGCATACATACTATGGATTAGAAAATTCTATATTTGCCTTAAGGGTCTGTTCATTCCAGGTGGTATGTTTCTTTGTATTCTTTTATATGCAGGCATGTAAATGTCAGTCTTTTGCTAAAAAGACAAGTTATAGATGAGGCGATTTCTACATACATACTTGAAAGTCCATCAGAAGATAAGGGTAAATCTTGAATTAAAAGTTTGCTTGAAAAACATAGGTATTTCCATGTTGCTCTTCTAGTCGTTGTCATGCTTGGTGCTTGCATGGTGATCGGTGATGGAATTTTAGCACCAGCTATACCAGGTAACTTTGTTGATTGATCATAAATTATTTTTTAGTCTTGGCAAGGGGAGCAGATATAAGTGAAGAGACAGAAAGCTATAGGCAATTATAATCTGTAAGCTAGTTTCATTTTAAAGTATAAAATTATGTGGAAACCTGAAGTGTATACAGTTTTAATTGAAGTGTTAGTTTTAAAGAAAATGAGCTGAAAGATATATGCTCCAAATTTTTGTCACGATACCTTGATTATTTATTTTTGCAATTCTTATTTAAGTAATAAAACAATTATAATTTTTCTCCCAACCCTAAAATCTAATAGCTTTGATATGTATCAACTTCGCAGCTAGTGCTTTTATGAACCCTTTGTTGTATATTTCAATTTGGATTTATAGAATATAGTTCCCACCATTCATTGTGGAATACTTGATGTATTACAACATACTATGAACTGGATGGATGTATGGTATTGATATTCAATGTGTCTTAGGATTAAATTATGTAAAGTGAATGTAGAAGAGTACAAAGATTCGTTTCTTTTTTTATAAAAAAGCGAATAATTGATGCTAACTTTATCTTTTTGCATTTCAGATAAGCTTAAACAAGCTAAAATATTTTCATTGTATAGTAGAAGATTACATTCATTATTTACGTACATACATCCCTTAAGACCACGTTATATTTGCATGCACCTGTGTATGCATCTATATATAAAAAATCACCGATTCCTGATTAGGACAAATATAAAGAGACAAATGAAGATATAGATTTGATCATAGGCATTTACAGTCTTTGCAAATGCATTTACCGATGATCGTTAATAAGTTGCGCATTTTTTGTGGTTATTTCTACTATTTATATTGAAAAGGAGAAACCATACTATATGCAATCAGCCACAATCTTGGTAAGTAGCACACAAAACTCCATTTCCACCAGTCTTTGGAACGATGCCTTTTATTTATAATGCAACAGTTGGTTAAAGATTCATCTTCCTTCATCTTACAATTATTATAGACAGAGACTGTTTAAAAATCATTTGTCTTCATAATTCGTCTTCTTAATTCAGTTCTCATCGCGTCATTTTTATGTAAGTATATTTATTATTAAATTTTCTCCATTGCTACTGGTCCATCTTTTTTCCCCTATCAAGTTCTCTTGAATTATAATTTAAGCGTGGAACACTAATGTGCATCGTTTATAATGTAGTAGTTATTATAAAGTGTATATAAAACACTTAGGTATCCACTGTCATCCTATTTCCAGCATAAGAAATACTAATGCAGTTTTTTGTTCGATGACATTTCTATACAATCAACTCAATGTTTGAATAATATACGTACATTACATGATCGCATAAAAAGAAATTATTATATTGTACTGTTCTTCCTATGGAACCTTCTTGGTGCAATGAAAATAGAGTTTTTACCATTAAACTATGTTTTTATTATTTGAAAATGAATGAATGAAAAATGACCAGGAAAGCTTATGGCAGAATATTTGCATTTCATACTGCCTATATAATTTTTGAGATCATTGTATAGTTTTCAATTTCCATTATTTTTCATATATCATATTCTCATCGCCTTATCTCCACTTTGTTCATTTTTCTGTTGTCGAGTAAATATGCTTAATTTACTGTTAATTTCCATATAACATATTCTTCATTTTTCATATATCATACTCTCATATATCATATATCATATTCTCACCGCCATATGTCCAATTTTCTCTGTTGTCGAATAAGTATGCTTAATATGCATATGATTTTATATTTCATGGGAAATTGATCATGAATTTTGGTATTATGCTGAATAATTTAATCGAAAAAATTTGATTTTCTGGTCTAAAAATCACTCCTTTAATGTTTCTTACAGATTTTCAGTTAATTGCCCTTTTACTCATTGTCCTCTATTGAGCATGCTACAAAATTCTAGAATACTAAAGAAACATGTAACTTGCCATATGTATTATTATTAAATATATTACTTGATGAGTGTAGAATGTACTATCTAGAGATTTCTAATAATTAACAATTGTAATTAGATGCCTATAAATATGAGGATAGGCACATTATAATGATGTAGCAAAAAAACTATAAGCAATAAAGTTGTTGCTTTACTTCCACCGCTACAAAAAAACTATTCAACTATTCAACTATATTCCACCACTACAACTACTAACAAGTGGTATCAGAGCCTCGTTCGTTCGCATATTGGGAGAAAAAAATTCCAATCATTATAAGCTATGTCATTTCTACTATTTTTTTCGTCGTCATTTGTTCTCACAAAAGAAAACTTTGAAGAATGGAGTAAAAAAAAGAAAGAAGAATTGATCTCCAAAGGGCTATGGGAGATCGTTGAAAGTGGCTATGAATGACCAAAAAATATCAAAGATATGACCGAGGAAGAAAAAGAATTATTTACAAGTTTGAGACGGAAAGATCTTCAAGCTCGTGTTATGATGAGTCAGAACGTCGATGAAGTAACATGGAATCATATTCATGGATAATATACTGCAAAAGATTCATGGAATGTATTGGAAGAAATCTATGGAAAGAATGACACAACTATAATAGAAGAAAACAAGAAGAATAGTGAACTGGAGACTGATAGTGAAGCTGAAAAGTTGGGAGTAGAAGAGGAGAAGAAATTCGATAAAGAAGAAAGTATACTTGTAGAAGCTACAGATCCTGTTGAAAAAAGAGCAGTACAAAACTACGAAGAAGAAGAAGAAGCACCTACTAAAGGAAAAGTAACTGCTGAAGATATGCAAGTAATTATAATGAAGAATATTGCAGGTTATGTTCATGAGACGATAGTGCAGATCAAAGAAGAAATTAACTTCAAAACTGGACAGGACAGTCCTAAAACTGTAACGGAGGAAATAAGTCTCTCAATTGGTGCAAAACACAATACAACGTCATGGAAAACGATGGATGCTTGGAAAAAAGAAAAAAGAAATTGGGAAGACAGAGTAAGATCTCCGATGCGTAGCTCTACCCGGTTCTCATATGCACCAGGTATAGCTGGAAAATGTACAGTGCATAGGCGTGCACTGCATAGTAAGTTGATGTCCCAACCAAAGAAGAAGACAAAAAAGAAAATCCAGATAATATCTCTATTTTTACCGAAACATGTAAAATATAAAAATTGGATAGCAATACGAAAGAGTATGAGTACTGCAGGACAGAAGAGCAAGTTGCAGACATTTTCATAAAGGCATTGCCAAGAGCAAGATTTGAGCAACTTCGAACTATGCTTGGAGTACCCAAATTTTGTATCAAGGAGGAGTATTGAGCATGGTACAAAATTCTAGAATACTAAAGAAACATGTAACTTGCCATATGTATTATTATTAAATATATTACTTGATGAGTGTAGAATGTACTATCTAGAGAATTCTACTAATTAACAATTGTAATTAGATGCCTATAAATATGAGGATAGGCACATTATAATGATGTAGCAAAAAAACTATAAGCAATAAAGTTGTTGCTTTACTTCCACCACTACAAAATAACTATTCAACTATTCAACTATATTCCACCACTACAACTACTAACACCCTCGTATTTTGATTTACTGCAGCTTTGTACATCACCATACAAAACAATATTTTCGGGTCATTCATCTTCTGCGTAATATATTATTAAGAACATACAAGCATTACTGAATCTAAATGGCTTGTATTGATTCTTACTTGAACTATTCACCGGGCTAATAAGGAGCGGGGAGTGGTCCCTAGATGAACACACTGCTACATTCAATAATAGGAAAATTTTCAACTTTGTATTGATCCATTCTGAAAGATACATAACTCAGATGAGTCTCCTAACTCTGGAGTGGTTTGGAGCAATAGAATTCTTTATTGTTTTCTTTAGTTTGCTGCCTTCAGCACATTGAGCAATGACGTTACCCCATGCTGGATTGTCTATAACATATTTTTCCACATTAAGTATTAACATTAACATAAGCCATTGACTTAACTACTTCTGACTTTTTTTTGTTTGTTTAGTTACCCTCTATGTATTACTAATGTTACCTTCTCCTATTTGAAGGTTAGTCAGGGATGAGGATGATCTCCTAAATTTATTGAGATCAGATGGGTAGCATGGTTGTGGAAGTTTGATGGAGGAGAGCTATTGGTTGAGGTTTCACTGTAGACTTTAAATTTGAACTATGCTTTATTTTTTTTGTTAACTCAAATTGATATCAATATGAAATTGAAAACATATGTATTGAACTTATTTTTTGTTAGTTGATACTTAATCTTACTATCATGAATATGTGTTACATTTGTTGAGTATTATAATTTTTTGGGTTATAAACTACTTCTGAAATTGTTATGAAGACTCATTTGATTGCGATTATTATAATATATTGAAAAATGTTAAAAAAGATAATGTAATACATGAGCTTGCCGACAAAAGGATATCATCAAATAGGTGTTATATCTACATATTTTATAGCGGAATATGCAGGTTGTAAAAGGATTTAGAAATGCTATCATGTTGGTTTATTGCGATAAATCCGTATTGAAATAATATTTTATAGCAGCTATACGGTGTTATAGAAATTCGTTATTCTAATGCAGAATGACATGTTTTATAGTGACAATAGCGAGCTGTTGTCCTTATGTATCATAGCGGCAAATAGCCGCTATAAAATCATACCCTTTTATAGCGGTAGTTTCTCTATTTTAATTATTCGACTGTTTTTTATAACATGTCGATATATAGCGCGTTTCAGGCCCTATGGTATTGTTTAATAGCAGTTGTATGCCACTATAAAAGATTATTTCTATTATGGTGTATATTTGATTTATAATCGTTACCCTATGTATACAAAACCAAATAAATAATGTTTCGTTAATTTGTTATGTTATTTAACCGTTGTTAAAATAAATAACATTGAACTTGAATATTTTAAGAAAAATTAGGGTAATAATTATTTAAATCCTACGGGTATATTCTAAACTATTATATTGATATATAGACATATATAAATACAAGCAAATGTGGTTCCGACATTTGTATTGAAAACTTGTTTTTTTGTATAGAATTGCACAGAAAATTAGATGATAATATTCAAAGTAAAATTCAAATTACTTCACACCTAAGTAACAATGTAGGATACAGGAAATTTAATGCATTTGCTTTGAAATGAAGTTTGTTTTGAACCTTTCTTTTCTCATGGCTTGTACTTGGGCTAGTACAAGTGCATGTGCAGGCAAATCTGGTCGCTGCCATTAAAACATACTCCCTTTCACTTCAATGCAAACAACCTTAGCACCTGTATTCATAAACTAACCTATTGACAGTCTATGTTTTCAAATCAAAACATTTAATGATCTTAAATTGTTTGGGAGCCAGGTATGCTCCTTCACATAAATAAGCATATGACAGTTACATATACTTAGGCCATGCCTTTTCTTTCTGAAGCATTAGAAGCAGTATGTTAAAATTTAGCTTTCAATCCATTCTTTTGAAAAGAAGAACTAACCAACTATGAAAACATAGCTATCTCTTTCAATCAACAAATAAAAGGACCTAGCTGCTTCTTTTGCATCAAAGTACCCAGCTATAACCCTTAGCTATTTATTTCAAAACATCATATAAAACATAGCCAAGATTTTAGCTCCATTCTTTGTATTCAGCTAATACATAGCATAGCTAATACCCTAAGCTACCCATTTCAGTCAAAATATATGCACCGCTGAACATAGCCATTCTTTCAATCAAAAATATCATTCATAGCTATATTCTTTCCGTAACCTAACTGCAGCTATGACTTATACCATCAATCCATGCATGATATTTCCCATTCAAGTATTAAATGCTTCATTAGTTTAGTCATTCTTGGTATCTATATAAACCCCTAGTTGCATGCATATCATCATATTTTTATTTGAACCAAAACTGAAAAGAGAAATGAGAGAAAAACATGGAAAACCAAAGAGTGAAACTGCGAATGTAAAACAAGAACAAAGAACAAGGATCTGAAGCAAACCTGGAACTAAACCGAAAACAGGGGACAAAATTTTGTTAGTAAACCTTCTTTAAATCCCCATTTATATTATCGGTGAATTTATATGATATTATGCGAAGTTATATATATATATATATAGAGAGAGAGAGAGAGAGAGAGAGGCAGGTTCAAGAGCACCCTAAACAGTGCAGCACCCCAAATGCCCCTCAATCTCCACCAAGTATTTCCCCTTCTCTCTCCTTCCACTCACTCTCTCACTTCCCACTCACATTCTATTATATAAACGGGTGGTGGAAATCAGGGGGCATTTGGGGTGCTCCATTTTTGGGGTGCAACCGAACGCTTGCCATATATATATATATATATATATATATATGTATATATATATATATGTGTGTGTGTGTGTGTGTGTGTGTATGTATGCATATAGGCTATGAGTGGATTATATTGAGCAAATTTGAGCTTCATATCAACCTACAAACAAACATAAGAGCAGAGAGTTTTTTTACTGAGTAAACCCAAATCCAGTGTTCCTTGCTAACCGATTAAGGATTTGCTAATCCTTATTGATTGAACATATATATATACACACACACACATGTTGCTGTTAATTTATTTTTATCATATATATAGACTAAGTATTATAAAAATTATGTTTGAGATGAACCACTGTTGTGTTTAAACATACCAGGATAGTGAAAAACAGTGAAAACTTATTCCTCCTAGCTTTAAAAAAATTAGCAACTAAAATTATAGTTGGTTTTAAGAGTTAACTTAAAGATCAAAGTTAACTGAATATGTCTCGAGTAAAATAAAAAAAAATTGCCTCAACCTAAATGGTAGGGTATATCATCTGGAAAGTCTGTATTACAGTAAAGAGTTATATTTTTTTTCCAAGATTCTAATATCACTATATCGCGATTCAAGTACATGATCATGTTTATATTCGAAAAACATGAATTTTAGTGGTATATTAGGAATTCTAGTGATCTAGGTATTGAGAAATACGGAGAGAATCAACAAAGGAGTTTTGGTCAGGTCTGACAGTTGGCGATGGTTGTAAGTCACGGTGACGAGGGTAAAGGAGAGTGAGGGATCAAGGAGTACAGGAAAAATGTTAGAAATTTTTATAATAGAGTGATTTGGGAGATAAAGTACAAAGATAGATTTCTATCGATATGAGTGGCCTGGGTTTTGGGTACAGATTGCACCAACATGGATGAACTTACAAGGTGCACACCAGTGGGAAAAGCTTGGGAAATCCTTCACCATCCTCTAGACAAACATCGGTGATGATCGATGCGGGATGGGGGACTATTGAGTTGATTTCCTGAACTGATGTTGAGCATGTAGTTATGGTGACATGGTGAAAAAATGACACAAGTCATGAGGGGTCTTTCTGGGGATGGAGATGAGTCCAAGAGAAGAAATTGGATTTGTGGACGATGACCGGAGCTAGGTTGCGTCGAGGAGGAAGTTGTGCATGTGCACCGTGCACATGTGTACTGTAATGGGGAAGACAACGTTAGAAAGGAAGAATGGTTTGGCAAAAATGCTTGCTTGGAAGATCACGTGAAAGGAAAGAGACCAGCATGTTTTGATCATGGCATAAATAACGGGTAGCATGATGGAGTTTAGCACGGGAGAGAAGGAGAAGTTCAAAGTATATGATGGTTGAGGGTAAGCGAAGAAGAAACAGTTAAGGATGGGGCATGTGAGATTTAACAGCATAGGCAAAAGAAAGGAAGAGGAGATAAAGGAGAAAGGGTCGTAAGCCTGTAAACCAGTAGGCTTGGGCTCGGCAAAAATTAAAGAAATTAAATGAAAGAATTAAGAGGGACGTTTGTCTTTGGGTCTAGATAAATTAATATATAAAATAAAGAAAGGATTTAAAGAAGGGAATTTAGGCTTGGATATTGGGTTGCCGGGACAGAATAGAACAATTAGAAGCAAAAGAAAATAAAGAAAAGAAACTAAAAAGGGAAATTGTTAATATGGTAGCTAGGCCATCAGACAATATATGGTCGAACTATGATCATAATAAACCGGATATACTTTGTTAGAAATTTGACAAATTTATTTTATAAATAAGTAATGTTAAAATTTATTTCTTGTAAATAAATAAAAAAGAGATTCACTTATTTCTAAAATCCGAATAATTAGTTGAACTATAATTAACATTTTAGATGATGGTTGATTATCAAATTATCATGTGTAATGAACTCGGCTATTTTGAAAGGAACATTTAAAATGGTTATTTTATATTTATCGACTTTTGTCAATAACTATATTTGTAACTGAGAAATGATTTCAAAGTCGAATTAATTGCAATCAAACAAAATACTGAAATTCAAGGGAACATGAACTACATAGTAACTAGATTTTATCCTATACTAAATAATTATTAATGAAATCAATTTGTCATCCAGAAGGAATGATATTCACAATCCAAAGTGAATAACATTAGAGGCTGATGGTTTTGCAGATGAGAATGGTCATAAGCGATATTGGTAAGAGAAATTGGTTGATCGATAATGATGAGATTATTTTAAAGTTCAGAAAATAAATAGAATGGATGTAAATCAGAAGGGATGTAGATTTGGTAATCGACTAAGTTGAATTCATGGAAAGTATTATTTACTTTCCATTTAAAGTAAAGATTTAAATAAATTATATATGAAATTCATTTATAAAGTAATAAAATAATAGTTATATTTATAAGTCTTATTTATTAAAGTAGAGATTATAATAATACTGTTATAATCCATAAAAATAAACGGGATTACTAAAATGAATTAAATCTTAGATATGTATGATCTGGAAATAATCAAATTTCCGAGATCAACTATTATCAACAACTATTAGTTGAATTTGAACTATTGAATCGTGATGGACAAGATGTGTTGTGATGGTTGATTGTTGATTTGATTGACTGTAATTCTATGAAATAACCCAATAAACTTGTTTTGTTTAATTTAAACATTTACCTATCTTGTTGATATTATATCAAACTACTATTGAAATTTGGAATTTTATATGTATACTAAGTTCAGTAGATAAGTCGTGATAACCAATAAATACTGAAATTTGTTTGAATATGATAACCTGATTCCCTTAAGTATCACTTGACCCTAAAAGATTTAACGTTCATCGATACAAAGAGACCGGGATTGGTTTTCTAGAATAAAATCCAAAATACCGCTTTGTATCAACCTAGGCGTTGATTAATTTGAAGTCAAATTGAAAACCACTGAAGATAGAATTTATGCAAGGGCTATTCTGTCGATCCTAAGTATAAGTTGCCTAAGATGGATTTACAGAATAGTACCTTCGGTTTGTCCAAACCTAGGACAACTTGTATGGACGAATGTCTGACAGAGTATACCTAATAGATCACATAAGTTTGTCTCCTCAAAAGTATGTTTGGTGGCGGAGGAATTCGTTTCTCTTAGCTTTTTCCCTGTGGTTTTGGGGAAATCAATTTGTGACTTGATGGGTTTGACGATGTGGCATTCAAAGTGAATAAAGACTATATATATCTAAAGGTAAGTTTTGACCTCAAGCCTCACAATTAGGAAATGACAAAAATCGGGCAGGCAGCATGGCTAAATGGGTCGCTCCCAATTAGGGTGTATTGTCACCATCTAGTGGATATTCATTTTGTTACCTCTTTCACTTCTGTATCTCTCGGGAATGGTTATGTTGATACCAACTGTAAGTTGACAATATATTTGATACACTTAAGCGAAATGAGTGGTCGGTCATGTGAGGCCGGGTTGCAAGATGTTCTTGTTGAACCCAGTGTCTTCCTCTCTGGAGATACATTACCGGAAGGTGGTTCCATACCTTTTCATAATTGAAAATCCATTACCCAATAAGCTCCCACAATTTTGATTGTATACTATATATGTAGAACGTAAAATGCAAGCGTTCTGCTAGATTATTATTTATTTGTTTTAGACACTATAATAATATCATAAGAGTTTCGACATAAAGATGTTTTTGGTTATCATAAGGTAAAAACCGTCTGTGTTTATGTGTCGATTGGTCTTACATTATCTTTTATTTCCAAACGTTTTGAATGTTAAATCAAGTATTATGGAGTCTCATAAGGGAAAACCTGTTCCATGTTATACGACGTGGTGTTATGAGATAACTTTAATTTATCAAGCTGTTTTTAAAATCGTTCACTCACACCAGTCTCATGATAGACCCAAAGCTTATTTTTCTATATTTTCGCTAACTCTTAGGTGCTCAAATTTGTATGAGCAGTTATGTAGTTTTCGGATTTTATAGATTTACTGAAGGGGATTGGAGCAGGAGGCTTATTTAGAGTTGATTTCAGCTGTGTTGTATATGTGATGTACTCTGATAATGTATGTAAGTTCAAACTCAGTTTTTTATTTCCAAATATATTATATATATTATATTTTATTCCACTGCGATTTTGTGAGATTCTATGTTGTTGTTCTTTCTTTTTTCTTCTATTCTAACTTTTCTATCTTATCTTTTTCTTATCCTCTAATTTCTTTCTGTGACATCTGAGTTTTAGTGTTCTTTGGGTTAGACTTGGGTTGTATTTGGTCAGCTTAAAGGGTACCAAAATTTGGGTTGTCACAAAATGTTCATAGTTTGGTTGCTTGAAATCCATACAACATTGATTATCTGGGGTTCATGTGCACCACGAAATAGCAGTCCAAGGTCTTTTAGTCAAAGAATGGATTTGCCCTGATCCACTTATGGATCGTTGTTGATCCATCGATGGATAGCACACAATCCATGGATCGCAAGCAATCCATGGATGGATTGCACACGATCCATGGATCGTAAGCGATCCATGGATCGTAAGCGATCCATCGCTGGTTCATAAGTGATCCACAAAAATGGTAAGAAAAAATTCACCCTTTGACGTGCTAAAGATCTGCGGTCAACAGGAAGCATGACACATCAGCAATCAAAATTCGAGCACTCTGAAGTTTCAACATGATGCAATCCAACAATCCCTGATGATTAACAAGCACTTTCATACAAGCATTAACCAACAAAAATTCATTTGACAACAACTATTCATGAATCATAGTAAAAAATAATGTTGGAATCGTCACACGAGATCGTCAAATAAAAACCAAGTTGATTCAGCAGCACGATACATCAAAGTTTACGAATTCAAATTAAGATCCTATGGGAAATACATATTATTGAGACAAAAAAAATACACAGCTCGATGATTCCAAATTTGAAAATCCTATCTATCAACTAAATTCAAACAATGTTATCAGCCCGTGAGCAAAAGTTGATACAAACACTCTGCAAAATCAATCATCGAACTATAAAGTGACCAAAATTCGGACAATCAAATTCAAGCATCATAAAGATCTAACTTTAAACACCCATCGTGACTCAATACAAGTGCTCAACCATTAAAATTGTTTTAGATCCAAAATTGCAATTAACCAAAAACCTAGAAATCAGACCAACGCGGAATTAAGAAGAACAACCACCTACGGTTGGAAAAGTTGATTGGATACTGATGATGGGGAGGATGCAAGAACTCAGCGATGCTAAGATAGGACGGATCTGAGGTAGTGGAACACAAATCGGCTCTGATTGAAACTGCTTTGGTGATTAAAGCTGGCATTGGATCTGAGTGTGATGATAAATGGCGGCGCTTGCGATCTATGATGTTAATGATGTCGGTCAATAAAGAGATAGCGGAAATAAGTTAGGGTGATTTTTCAGGCTGCAAAGATCCATTATTAAAACGCTTTTCAGCTGAGAAGATAAAGTGTGGAAGAAAACAGGTTTAACGAGATAAAAAGAATTTGTAAAAAGGCTGACCGATCCACTAAAATTGGGCCAAATCAAGTCCATCAGGAAAATAGGTGTTTACTATCTATGTAATAGAAGTTGCAATCCAGCTGTTCAAGTCACTAGTGATCCATCAAAGAGTAAGGCAGACAGTTGAGATTCGATGCTCACAATTTTTGCAATAAAAAATTATAAATTTTGAAGGGGCAAATGTTAACTCTGTTATAAAACACTGTCCAAAAAATATATATTGGTGACAATACAATGTATATAAGTCTCGTATAGTTCAAAACCATGGGATGGTTTAGGCCAATTTGTCGGATTGTACTTAATAAAGACGATGGATCGGTTTTGATCCATGTAAGGGATCGTTCACGTGCTACGTCAATGGGTCGAAGTCATCACAAAGTCGTGGATTTCTTTTATTCCAATGGACCAGGTACGATCCAGCTTACATTGGGTTGTGTTGATGGTACAATTCAACATATAATCAGTTGTGTAACACACGCATGGATCGGTTGCGATCCATGTATACTTCTCTTCAATAGATCTGTTATTATCCAACTAATGGATCGGTTACACTCCATTCTAATGGATAGTGGCCACCTTAAGCCCATCGGTCGGTGATTGTTCAATTGCGAAGGCAGCTTAAAGGATGGGTTGTTCATTCTTGCACTTATGGATCGAATGTTATCGATGTAACATGTCAATTATGCACAAACTAACAGATGGATTGTTTGCGCTCCATCCTATGGGTCATTCAACATCAATGCGTTTAAAAGAGATTGCAACAGCTAAGTGTATCACGCTCGATCCTTTGTATGGATCATTCAAACTAAGCATAAAGCAAATTACTGGATTAGTAAAGCATGGATAAAAACCGATCCATGCCACGGATCGTTATTGGTCCATCGACCCTGCACACTCCAAGTTTATAGCTTTTCCACTGCCTTCAGATTTCGCATATAAATACCCCATCACTACCCACATTTAGGGAATCGAATTTCTTCACCCCAAAGGGATGCCATTTTCATTTCTCGGCGTCAAGCAATCATCTCAAACTCCATTAGAGCTTCATCAAGCTTCAATCAACCATCTCCATCATCATCGTGAGATTGTTAAACATCGTCAAAGTGCTCGATTATCGAAGATCTACTTCAATAATCTCTGCAACTAGAGAGATCTAAGCATTTGCACGAAAAATTCAAGAGATTGAAAAGAAGAGATAGAGATCATAGAGAAGAGAAATTCATTGTAAAAGAAAATAGAAAAGATGTATAAAATGAAAGTGGTTATATACCTTGTAATAATGAGAATCGTATTGGAATCATCGACTTAAGTGGACGTATGCCAGTTCTGAGGCCGAACCACTATAAACACTCTCTCCTTTATTTTTCATGCATTTATTTTTGCTTTTAACCCTGCTTTGATCATTTGTGAAGTGTTGAAACACACCCTGGGATGTTAGTGCAATATTTTGCATTAACACCCGCGTTATCTTCGCTACAACTTTTTACACCTCTGCCGCTATAGATTTGCTAAGCGCTTTAACTACACAGGTTGTGTGGTCGTAGTCTTTTGTTGATATTACTTCGAATCTTTGGAAACGGTTTGAAGTTTGACCATGGACTATGATATCGCCATGATGAGGACAAGTATTTTTGGATTTCACGTTAAATCTTAGAACATGACGCGGGATGATTAATATTTTAATCCGACCCCAAGAGGGTCAAGGTTCAAACTTTGTCCAAATATCATTTAATAGTTAACTGTTTAGCATTATGTCTTGAGTGGTCAACTAGCTGATGTGCTACGGTACAACTTGAACCTATGACTCAACGTAAAAGTCAGATCTAAATTACTCTCTATAAACTTCTGTCTTTCGTCTTTCCTTACTCATCCAACCAAACCATATCTATAATTTCTTCTCTTTTTTGTTGTTGCATCGTCTCCTCCTTCTCCACTATATTTTGTGCATTAGATCTCGTTCCACAAACACTCCAAGATCTAAACCCAATTTCTTCTCTCCGATCTTTTCTTATCCATAACACCTTATTGCATTATGCAATCTTCCTCATGCCATTTAAGTTTCACCTTCGGGAGAGAGACCATTTGATAGGATTGAAATAAGCATACGGTTCAACTGCCTTAAGGATAAGAGAATTAGTCATAGTAGTTGAACATGCACCGGTCCTTTGCATCGAGGTTTTCGTAACACCCCGTGATTCTTTAACGCTAAGATTCGCAAATCAAGGCAGAATTAAAAGTTAAAATCAAAATCAAGGGAAACGGGCTGTGCCTTTGCATTCGCCTCGGAAAAATACGCGAAGTAGAGTCCGAATTTTCGAAAATCGGAGTCCGTATGACCAAGATATGGCCCGTCAAAGTTTTCAGAAAATTCCAAGTTCAAAACAGTTTAAAACTAGAGCCAAATTCGAATTCAAACACACAGGAGGCAGGGCGGGAAAATTCCCACCCAGGTCAAGTCGACAGGGGTGTCGACTGCACAGTCGACACCCCCCCCCATGTCGACTGCCCAGTCGACATGGGTGTCGACCTCCCCGCTTTTTCCAGCTTCCTGAAGCAGATCCGTTTCTCTGTATTTGGACGCCCTTCTGACCAGATTCGTTGACTTCTACGCTATATAAACAGCCCTGGTCTTCTTCTCTATTCACAATTCTTTTCTAACCTTATGCTGCCTCTGAGAAAATATATAAATAAATAAAAATAAAAAGATAATACGAAAATCCAAGACAAGGTTATGCTGCTCAAGTTGTCTAGAAGAGATTCAAAGCTTCAAGATAAGGATTAAAGGCTAAACGTCGCACGAATCATAGCAACGCCTCCTTTCTATTCTAATCTAATCTCTGTAAGTCAGTTATTTCTAGATTTGAACGTTTTTCTCTGTTCGTGACATGAAATTAAAGGAATAAAAGAATACGCCAAATCTCTCTCTCTCTATCTATTCGAATCAGTGCCTATACTCTTGAACCTAATTAAGAACTGTTATGATTCGAGGACAAATAAGACCGTGACTACGAAACTATGGACCTTAAAACCATATGCCTATGACTATGAACGTTTGCCTATGACTATGAACATTGCCTATGACTATGGACATTGCCTATGACTATGAACATTTCCTATGACTGTGACTATGACTATGAGGATTATTTCCTTGACTAAGCCTATGCCTTTGATTAGGAAATATAAACTATTGCCTACGACATAACAAGGAAATCTATGACTAAACACCTGTGATTCATGACTAGGAAAGTGTTGCTTAAGTTTTGTGACTATGAAATTGGGTCTAAACCCGATTATCTATTCTGTCTATTCTTGGTTATCTTTGGTTTTAGACCTTGGGAATTAACCTATTAAGTTAGGTCTACCCATGTTCTTGAACCTACGTCTCTATTCTGTCTAATCTTGGTTTTCTTTGGTTTTAGACCTTGGGAATTTACCTATTAAGTTAGGTCTACCCATGTTCTTGAACCGACGTCGTTATGCAACCCTTTTTATGCCAGTTATTATGTCTATCTTTTGCATAGCATCTTTGGTACATTCCCTATCTTCCACGAATCTAGATTTATCTATAATCTAGATTGAATTACGATTGTACGAACGGTGGGAATACGATTTGGGCAAAATATGAAATTTACTAAATACGTAGTTTAACTTGGAAATTGGCATAAATTGGGAACATGTATTATGGCATGTTCATAGAAATGCAAATTGGATAAATTTGACATGAATTATTAGATGTGTAATTGGAATCTAGTATTGACGTGTAAATCTAGCATTTACATGAATAGGTAACTAGAGTTATAAGTCTAGAATTAGAATGTTGAATCAGAATTGGATTAGCTAATTTGGCACGGTAAGTATATTGGCATAAATGTGAAAATTGGCCATAATTGGGAGTAATTGGCAGGTTTAGCAAAATCATGGTTAGTGACACTTAATTTGGTTTAGTCGACATACCAAAAATCATAAATATGATTTAGAAGGGGAAATGGGCCATAAGAATGAATGTAGACAATTTACATTAAAAGAGAAATTAGGAAATAAGTAAATTAGAAATAATTTACTTATAGAATTTGGCCTGAATGAAGAAATATAAATTTAGACAAATTAAAGGTTTATTAACGACATCTCTTTTAATGACACACCAGAAAGTTCAAGGGTGACAGAGAGGATAGTGTCTAGGCTTGGGTTTGGAAAATACAAGTTTCTTGCTCTCCCTGGCTATTCCTAACTGATCCGACGAACGGGATGGTTATTTTCAAAACTTGATTTGAAAATAAATTGAAACCCTTTGAACTTAGAAAACACGAATATGCCTAGCCCGAGGTTAGACTGAGTTGCGATGTAAACCTGCCCAGAACCAACCGGCACATCCAGTAGTCGCAACAATACCTGTCTAATGTGAGTGGTAGCGACTTTAATTTATTTAGTTAAAGCTAGAACAAGAATGGTAGGGTTAAGTTAACTAAGACACTTAACCAGTTCAACATGATAACTAGACTGATGGGTGGGGTTAGGTTCAAACTGACACTTAACAAAGTTAAGCTAGAGTGGGAGGGTTAAGTCCATAGGAACACTTAAACAACTTAACACAGTTAAGCTAGAATGGGAGGGCTAAGTCCATAGAGACACTTAACCAAACTCAAGGTAGCAAAACGAGACTTGTAGGGGTTAAGTAAAGTAATACACTTAGCCAAATTAATATGTTAACTAGACTAGAGGTTGGGGTAAAGTAAAATCTAATACACTTAGCCAATTTTGATATGTTAGCTGGGCTAGACCGTAGGGTTAAGTAAACCTGAACACTTAACCATCAAGTTGTGATAAAGGAATGAGGTTAAGTCTAAGACATGAAGGGATAAAACTTAACCATTAATAACATGTTAGTTAGAACAGCCGGGCAAGGTTAAGTTAAAAAGGAACACTTAACCAATACAGGATGAAGGGGTAGGGTTAAGTAATAAGAAATATTTAACCAATATAACTTGGTTTGTGGTAGGGTTAAGTCAACGTGAATTGCTGATGACACTTAACCAGTTTAACAGGATAAATGAAGAGGGTTAAGTTAGCTTGAATTGACTAGTGACACTTAAGCAATCCAAACTGACGGGAAAGAGAATTAAGTAGAAACCTTAGTTAAAAGGAGCTAAGTAGTAAACCTTAGTTAAGAAAGCAACGATTCTGGAAACTAAGTGGTAAACCTTTGTTGACAAAACTAAGTAGTAATTCTTAGTATAACACGAGGAGGAGCGAACGTCCGTCTGATTAAAAAGAAGGCTCCAACGAATTGGGTTACAAAGCCCGAGGCTTCGAGGGGACGTGAGGGTACTCTTGGTATCCCTCTGTGAGGCTGCAGATGATCCGCCTGGGCCCACAGAGGTTAAGGTCTGCGTAGAAGAACCAGGAGTATGCCTTGGTTGCAATACATGGCAACCTAAAGACTAGGATGGACCGGCGTGATTCGGCGAGCAAACGGTAGCCCTGTGATAGCGACTCGTGGTCTACCATCCTTCTTGAGTCAATCGAGATACGTGAAGCGGAAAGGCGGAGAACTCCAAAAGACCATATACTTGCTATCTAGTTATGGGTGAGGATGGCCATAGGATAGTGGGGGCACCGAGGGCCGGCGTATAGTTCTCATTTTACAAGGTGTGCCTTTCATTAGTTGAGGGAGGGGTCAAGTGGGACCATAGCCACTGGAATAAAAACAGGCCTTAGCATCTACATCGGCAGATATTTGAAAGCTCCCGACCGAGTTCTGTATTCCTTGATTTGCCCTGTCATAGGACTCAGACCGCACATTACAAGACATGTGCATCTAGACAAGCGATAAGGATTCGCGATACATGCGTAGGGAAGTATAGGAACATATACCACTCTAGGTAGTGTGTCCTAGACTTGGGGGCATCGTTTGACAGGTAGCATAATTCCTAGTTGGACTAGGTGGAATAAATCCTGAATCCGAGAAGCGTTCAGCAGGTAGCGTAAACTCTAGTTAAATCTAGAAAGCACTGGATAGAAAACCCTAGACTAGATCTAGGTAATAAATAATAAATGGATGCTCGAAGGCAATGGAAAATACAAGGATTGGGATCATGTTATCGTCACTAGTTGGGACACTAGTTAAGTGGTGCAGAAATATAGAAACCAGTATAACAAGGAAATAGCGAAGCGGCGAAAGTATTAGAGCGTATCCGGTTTATCTTATCTTAGCATATCTTGTGATTACCTTGTCTAATCTTGTTGACCCTATCGTCATGGTGTAATCTTGTATTCAGTTAATTCATGTCGTTTTGTTTTTCCATGTTCACATGCTAGAAGTTACTGAACTTACTCAGGCTTTATGTCTGACTCTGTTTTTCTTTCGCCTTATTTTCTTCCGTTCCCCCGCCCACCAGGTAGTAAAGGAGGGAATAGTTTAGCTCAGGATAAGTTGGACTGCCACTCTTTCCCAGCTTGAAGATTTGTCGAAGCTTGCTTGGATTCTCTTTTCAGATGTTATGGCTGGCTCTTGCTAAAATCGAGGAATATAAATGTTGTTTTTATGCTTCTTTATTTTGTAAGACAGATGATACTCTGATATTGTAAAGAAACCATTGTACAAACTATTTTATCAATAAAGCAAAGTTTTATTTTCCGCTGTTTAATTTCTGTCTGTCTTGTAATTTATCTGCTTCTTTTACCCAAAATGCTCCACAGAACTTAGTGCATTCCCTTTGTGAGTGACACTAACGGATGTGGGGTGTTACACGTGGTATCAGAGCTGAAGGTTACCAGATCAGATAAAGGATTTGAAAAATTATTTTCAAAACGGTTTTAAAAGAAGCATTTTCAAAAGAAAAATTTTGTTTTAAAGGCATATTCCCCAAAGCCATACGCACTATTTTCTCTTCCTCTGTTTTCTTATCTCCTTCTTTCTTGAGTCTCTGGGGCTCCTGGCTTTCTGGGAGGTAACCTCATCGAAGGGCAAAGTAGTACCCGACTTCCATCTAGGGCTGTGGTTGTTTCACTTACGGCCAGTTTTATTTCAAGCTTATAGGGTTTTCTGTACGATGGAAACAGCTTTCGAGAGATTTGTCAACATGACTACACACGGAAGGGGATGAGGAGTTTGGCTAGGGAGCACAACCCTAGGATGAGGAATTCATGGATGTAGATTTAGCTCACGAAGGAGGAAGAAATTATAAAACCTAAGACAAGAGGAAGTATCTTTACTAGGGAATGATAGGGCCTATAATTAAGGACAAGGGCAAGAACGAGGGACAAGATTCTCAGAAAGGCAAGTACCTACTTTCGCCACCAAGCGTACCTAGGAGAAAGGTAGTAGAGTTCTGTTGGAAGAGTCTAGTTTTGCTGTTCGTACTATTTCCTTTGGTTTTAGCGCTTCACATTTGTTCATATCCACTTCCATAGTTGAGTCTCTGCACCATAGTACTTATATAGTAGAAAGATCCCACTAGAGTCTCAAATCCAATTGGTGGTCTGACCAGTTTATTTTTGGGGATTTGAGGATAGCTATCGAGTTTGCTTATATCATCTCACGAGGATCGTCTAAATTCGGAGGATATATTCCTTGGGTGTTTGTATGATATTGTTTTAGGCCTTTGGGGCTTGTACTTGAGGAATGTTGAGTTCGACTAGGATGGTTTGCGTGAGAAATGAATAGTTGTGGCAGGTACTCTAAAGAGCACGTAGTAACCTTTCGATCCTTATAGTTATGGCATGGTGGATAAGAGGGAGACCTCTAATCATCTTAGTACATATACTTGGTACCATGATTTACATCTGTTTATTTTGGAAATGGAGATCAGGAACTTCACAATCGTGAAGTTAAATTAGTTGAGATACAATGGAGTAAAGCTCAAGAAGGCTAGATACTAGCATCATACCCTTTTTCCTTAAGGGTGCATCCTTGATTTCTTTGTTTAGGAGCTTTACGCCTAATTGTTTCTCTCTTTCCAAAGTATATCCTCTAGGTCGTATCTTCGATCCTTTAGGTAGAAGCCAATGGATGTAAACATGTGTTCGAAACATGTTATGGTTGGTGGTTGCAAGTGGTTGCTCGAGGATGCATATGCATACGTATTAGGCACTAGATCAAGTTCAGACGCTTGCATATTGGTCATCTAATGGCTTTCGACAGTCAAATGGATATCTATAATGCTTCGGGGGCCGTTAATGTTATCTTTCCCAATAACCCTCCAAGGAGCAGCAGCCAAATGGTATCGTCAATACAAAAAGAATACCATCTACTCGTGGAAACAATTCGCCTATGAATTATCTGCACAATTTTGCATCTGTAAGGATCCGATAGTTGACTACACAATTATTACTAATATCAAGCAGAGGCAAGGAGAGTCCTTATGAGATTACTTGAAAAGGTTCAACGTAAAAGCATTAAAGGCAAAAGATATGAATGATTGTGACAAGTTACTTGTTGTGCATTCACGGTTAATTGAGAATACCTCTTTCTAGAAGGAATTATACATTCACGGCTGTAATGACTTACAAGACTTCCACTTTCATGCTGACAAGTTCATCCACATGGAGGAATTATAGTTTACAAAGAAGAAGTTCGAACTTTAAGGGGAAGGAGGAAACCAGGATTCGGACGAAAACCCTAAGGTGGAAGTTTCAGTCAAAATTTATGTCAGAAAAGGCCAAGATGGGAGGATCCTAATTGCAACTCAGTCGCTTTAAATAAGCCTATCTCCTTTATGTATGCTATGGCAAAAGAAAGGGTCAATAACTTCCCCATCTCGTTCAAAGCCAAGAATTGCCCTTAACCTCATGCCGGCATAAAATAATGTGAGTACTACAAAACAAACGGACATAAAACCGACTAGTGCAAGGTTTTGGATGAGATTATTCAGAAGCTTATACGCGAGGGGCATATGTAAGAGCCCGCATTTTATGCATCAGAGGATCGTAAAATATTTTTATTTAATTTCCTGAGGGTTGGATCATTCTCATATTTTGATATGTTTTTTATGGGGATGTGAGACATGTCCATATTTTTTACCAATTTTATTTTGGACCATTTTACCCCTTTCATTCTTGTATAGGGCATAACTTTTGACTAGGATTGAATTAGGTGCTGAGGTCGATTTATTGGAAAGGAAATGAGGTTGCCAATTTCGTAGAGTGGTCACATTAAAGATTTGTTTTGGCAGTTTTGGAGAAATCCCTGTTTTAGTGTTTCACAATTTCTATTCAAGTTTTTAGAGCCATTAGTGGGTTGATTTGAGGTGGCCCATTTGTGGGCTAGTGGGAGGCTATAAATACAGAGTTAGAGGCATGGAGAATAGTTTACTTTTTTCATTCTCTTATTTCGTTGAGCTTGCGATCCTCCTTGCTCAATCAAATAAACCTTTCCACCATTAAAATTCTAGATCTACATAAGAGAATCGAAGATCTACATTGTTTCAAGCTGATCTGTGTCAAGTGAAGAGAGATATCATCAAATTGGAAGGTTTGAAGTGTGTTCTTCGCTGTTTGGATTCGTGATTCGTTGATTTTGTTTAATTTTATAGGATTTCTAAGTGATATACATCCCCCACACGAATTAAATCAAGTATATGAGTGGTTTGATCATAATTTCATCATTTTCACCTGGATCTACATCATGGTAAGTATATTTTTCATATGAATCGCTATAGGATCTAATCTAACAACTTAAAACTGGTAATTCTGATGTTAATTCATATGTTTATGCAAGGTAGATCCATCGGTTGGTTTATTTATCGATTTATCTTGATTTAGTGAAGTTTATATGAATAATGATGATAATTGTTATTTTGATGTTGTTAATGATTTCATGAAGTGTTTATTGTAGAATTGGATGATTTTGACGAGTTGATTTCATCGACTTTGTCATTTGGTGATGATTTGGTCAAGATTGGAGTTATTTTGTTCAGACCTGGGGTTGGGTCATTTTTCTTAGGTTGGTTCGTTTTCTTGTTCTCCAATAAATGGTTAGATCGTTCGTGCAAGGGTCAGGTCATTCAGAAGAATTTGAGGCAAGTTGTTCATCTTCAAAATGAAAGGCAAGGAGGTCAGGTCGTTGCTGTTTGGTCGTAGGTCGTTTGGAGCATTGTGGTGCGGCATGGAGCTGGATCGTTGAAAGCAAGTCAGGTCGTTGGAAATGTTAAAGGTTTTGGATGGCTCGTGATGGGGCGTGGAGGAGCTTAGATCGGGGGAATAACTTAAGAGCTAGGTCATGGGAATGACCTAGTGAGTTGGGATCAAGTAACGGTCTGAGGAAGCTACAATGTTTGTAAACGTCGTGGAATGGAGATTAAGTTATTTTGTTTGTTTTTCGTAGTGCGAAGTCTGGAAATGCTATGAAATGGGATATCAACTCAATGGTGTATATTTTTGGGTCAATAATGGTTATCACTTCGAACTGAATTCAGATGGGAATGCCGAAGTGCTTTGACATGTTCGTTGATCATCGTAATACAATGAATGTGAAGACGACTCAATGATGTTATGAGTTCATGAATAATGGTTGGATGGTTGCCGGTGATGACGGCTAGAGATACTGAAGGCCGAGAAATTATCTTTGTTATAGGTTCTAGCGGACTCAAAGCAGGGGTCCCACAATTTTGTTATATGATCGAGTATGCAGGTCAGCTCGAACGGGCCTAGTTACGTTTCGTTGTATGGCATAAGGAGTTTTGCTAGAACCAGGGTTTACCATTAGACACTTGATGGAAAGGTGTTTAGCCAGACATACGATTAACGATGGTTTCAAAGAAGGATTGGCGGTGATAGCCAGAGTTATTTATGAATTTTGGTTGTCTTCTAGTACCGTCTCACGTTGATTATCCGACATTGACGGAGATGTTTCTTGGGTGCTTGTTGATATTGGTTTAGGCCTATGGGACTTGTGCTTGGGGAATGCCAATCTAGATTAGGATGGTTTACGTGAGATGTAACTAGTTGCTTTATTTTCCATTGCTTGGTTACTTATGATTACCACGAATGAATGGTTGTTCTGATTTCCATGGATGTATGATTGAAATGCTTGGTTGTAGAGGCTATCACTGTCTGATGTGGGGAAGATAGGGTTGAGTTCTTTTATGGTGTTTTGGTAGATTGGTTTGTTAATCTACCTATTCTTGTATACTTTGTTGATAATGTTAGATAGCTGTTTTATCACTCATTAAGACTATAGCATATAGCATTTTAGCTAAAGTTCGAAGATGTAATTACGTATGGGAGACATATTTGTAGATTTATGATGGATGCATACTGTATGTTAGTATATAGCATAGTAGCGTTCAAACTCCATTAGTAGTTTTTCTTGTAAGTGGCTAATCATTCTATATTGTAGATTTAGAGTGAGTCGACAAACTTCAAGACATACTGCTAGGGAGGAGGCTATGCCTAGAGGGGGAAATGGCGGTACACCAAATTACCTAGCCATGTTTGAAGCCATGATGGAGGCATTCATGAGAAGGGCACTCGCTCCAGTGGCAGCCACGGTAGATGTAGGGGTTCAAATGCCTAGGGATGTGGATTTTATGAAGTTGCTTAAAGACTTCACATCTCTAGCAATAAAGTAGTTCAAGGGGACTGAGCCAACTAAAGAGGTTTAGAGGTGGTTAGATACTTGTATTCCTATTTTCGGAGACTTGGGTATAGATGATGCAACTAAGAGAAAGCTTGCGTCAAGGCAGTTATAGGGCAGAGCCATGGAGTGGTGGAATTCTGTTACCCTTGAGACTCTGGAAGAAGAGATAACTTAGGAGCAATTCCAAGTCAAATTTGAGATGAAATTTATCTCTATTGCTCAGAAGTCCTTCTGTTTAAGAAATTTGTAGAGCTGAAACAGAGTGGTAGACTGGTGCTTGATTATGTTTCTGATTTTGAGGCAATGTCCAGATATGCTCGTTCATATATTGACATGCCCTATCAAAAGAATAAGAAGTTTGTTATGGGTTTGGATACCTATATTGGAGACCATTGGTGGAACATCTTGATGATCCATATGAGAAAATTATGGAAAAAGCTGTGAGACATGAACGCTTGTTTCCAAAAGAAGAAGCTATTGCTGTTGCAGCTACAGAAGCCCCAAAACCAAGCAGGGTGGTAATAATAATAAGAAGAATAGGCAGCAATATCAGAAAGGAAAGGATGGCCAGAAGAGGCAGAAAGGTGAGGTGATTTGCTACAACTACTGGAAGAAGGGCCATTATTCCAAGGATTGTAAGAATCCAAAAGTTGAAAAGAAGTGCATCAAGTGTGGAAAAACTAGGCATGACAAGAAGGATTGTCCAGAGCTAACGAAAGGGAAGCAAATAGTGAAGGCTTATACTTTGGAGGTTGTTCCATCTTCTTCAAAAGCTCCTACTGTATAGGAGAAGGGAAAGGGTGTCATCATCCAAGGTACTCTTTCTATTCCAGGTGTTTCAGTACTAGTGTTGTTTGATACTGGAGCATCACATTCACTCATTTGTAATGAGCTTGTGTGCCGCTTGGGTTTGGAACCCGAGATGTGTGATAGACCTTTGGTTGTGACTAATCAGTCAGGGGTTCGTCTAGCCTTTAGTAAGCTATGTCATGGTCTTGTGTTATCGAGTGATGGTTTCTCTTTTATGTGTGATTTCTTCATTTTGATCTTCACTGGGTTTGGGATCATCTTGGGCATGGATTGGCTCAAAAGGCGCAAAAAAAGTGAATTGCGAGAAGCTTGAGGTTAGAGTCGGGGATGTGGAAGGGCGAATGGTTTTGATTCGATGTAAGCCCAAAGATGGTGTCTTCATGAGCTTTCTATTTTCGCTTGTGATTCCACAGGAATACTTGCCATCGGTGTTGATCGCTAATGAGTCTGAGGATGTCTTTGATAAGATCAGAGGGTTGGCGTCGCATCGCGAAATTGAGTTTAAAATCGATTTGGACGAGGGTTCTAGAGCTATCGTTATGCCTCTTAGGCGGATGGCGCCCAAGGAACAACGAGAGTTAGAGGTGCAAGTACATGACCTTTTGGGGAAAGGATTCATTCAGAGAAACGTGTCCGAATGGGGAGCACCTGTTGTGTTTACAACCAAGGCAGATGGATCTTTCAGATCGTCTGTGGACTATCATGAGCTGAACAAGGTGACCAAGAAGAACAAGTATCTGTTACCCAGGATCGATGACTTATTCGATCAGCTTCACAAATCCAAAATGTTTTCTTAGTTGGATTTGGCAACGGGATTCCACCAATTGAGGGTGGCAAAGGATAGTGAGCCGAAGACTGCTTTGAGGACACCATCCGGTTTCTTCGAATGGTTGGTGATGCCATTTGGGTTAACTAACGCACCCGCGTATTTTGTGGAACTGTAATGTGCCGTATTTTTATGGTATAATAATTAATTTATTTAATTATTTATAGTTTTAAATGGTCATTTAATTAGATAATATTGAATATTTAATTAATATAAATAACAGAGTAATATATTTAATTCCAAAGTAGTCGGAATTAATGAAATTCGCAATATTGTGTGAATTGGATAGTGGAAGATATTTAATTCAGTTTGGAATTTTATTATATTAATGAAATACCATATAAATGATAGTTGAACGTATAATTATACTATAATTAAAATTGAGCTCGAAATGGCGCTGCAGTTCGTAATTTGGCGATTCGAATTTCAATTGAATATACAGAATCCGTTTTAAATCGGATTTCTGTGAAACAAGAAATGTTCGGAGCTGGTGAACTATATTTTTCTAATGGAAGAGAAAAATCGAGATTTCGTCGTGTAGATTTTGAATTATGTCCAAATCAAATTTTTGAAAAGTCGGTATGGAATTCGTTTATAATTTATAATGATTTATTTATATTATAAATGTTTTTTCAATATAAATTGAATATCGATTCAACTGGAATTTGAATATCGTGTTACAAATCCAAATGGGAGCTGTATGGTATTATATTTTGAATATATACGATAATATTTATTTATAAATATTAAATTTAATTATTTTTAAATATATTAATATTTAAAAGGGTTTACTTAGAACTTTAAAAATAGCCAGTTTTGCAAACGACCTCTGTTTTCAACAAAACTAATTTTGTTGGATCCGGAATATTAAATTATTGATAGATTTCAATTTTCGTGATTTTTGGAGTCCATATGTGACCGTACAGGATTTCAATGTGAAAAACAGTCGATAATTTGACCTATAAATACGCTATGTGAGCAAACGAAGTCGGAATTCGACGAAACAAGTTTAGTTGGGTCCATAATGGTGAACTGTGGTTACATGCCCATTTTCATGATTTTTGGGTATCGTATGTGATCATATGGAATTTTAAAAAGCAAATACAAATAGCGGTTCAATAGAAGTTAATATAAAAATCGATTAAAAAAATAATATAAATCTACCTATAAATATTCCAACATCCTTCTAACCCTAACTCATATTTTTCACGGTCAAACATGAGCCGCTACATTTTTCTCATCTTCTGTAAACAATTCACCTTTGAAAAATCAAAAGAAATTCAAATAAATTCTCCAAAATCCTGAAACACATATATTCGGATTAGCATAGTATTCCTCTTCACATATATATCCATTTCATTGAAATCGGGTTTCGGGTTGCGAGGCGCCCATATTGGCCTCAACGAGTGGGATTCCGGCAGTCTGAGACAAGGTGCAACAACAGGAGGTCACGATTGGAGCAGCAGGTTTGTTCGCCTAGGGGGGTTTCGAATTTGAGCCGATGATGACGTTGGGACGGAGATTTTGGTGGCAAAGTTATTGGTGGTTGCTGTGGGTTCGGTCGTTGACTAATGCGGTGGTGGATGTTAGTCAAAGGGGCGGTCAAAAGGTGGGTAAGGGACTATATAGAGGCAGTTTAAAGTTAAACGCGAATTGTTGGATACTGGCATCGAAGGAAACATAGTTTGACAAGGTAGAGTTCGGTGATGTTAGTTTGTGAAATCATGGAGTAGGGGGTTAAAATGGATGGAACGAAGAGGGGATTTATTCCTAGAGCGGGAGGAACCAATTGAAGAAGAAGGTCACGCTAATAATTGGTGTCAGGTAGAAGTGTTTTGGGTCAGGATCAAATTGGTAAAGCCCAACGCAAATAAAAATTAGTTAATCTATTTTAAATATTTGTATAGCTTGTAAATTTAATATCTTGATCGTACTGAATCAGAATTTCAAACGGTCAAATCCGTTGGGATCGTATGGAGGGCGGCTACACAATGGAACTGACTGGGAGGGAATTGGATACTATTTATAGTGAAATAAATAGTCTGATCTGAATCAAATCAACTGACAGTTATCATTATTTAACGATGACCATCCAAGTGAGTAAAACTCACCAACTCTACCAGCCCATATTTTTATAACGTATTTTTAGAACTGATAACTGATGATTGATTGCCGTGTGTTGTCTGTTTGGTTAAACTGCTAATTGATTGGTTGAAAATATCGATATAGTTATATATATATATATCATTAATCAAATATTGATTCTGTATATCAGAATATTTCATATTGAAATGAAATTGATGTGAATTATAACGTGTAACATCTGTTGATGCAGGGAAACAGGTTAGAGGGATCCAACTGGATTCCTCAACATTTATTTTACTGTTTTTCATATATGGTGATATATGATGTGACATATATAAAAATCTGTTGTTGATGATGTGTGTTAGAATGATATTGATCATTGTTATTTGGTATTTTAAATACCATAAGAAATAGAAGTATATAAAGGGAATTTTCAATATTTTATTGAAAAAGAAACATATATAAAATCAAAGGATTTTATAAAAAGAAATATTTTTAAATTGAATAGAATTTTATAAAAGAAATATTTATTTAGAAAATAAATAGAGTTATAAAAGGAACATTTATTTAGTAAATAAATAGAATCATAAAGGAATATTTATTGGGAAAATAAGTAGAATTATACAAAGGAATTTCAAAGTGGATGTTGAATTTAGGATTTTATAAAATCAATGGATTTTATAAAAAGAATTATTTGTAAAACATTAATAAATAAAAGTGAAATAGAAATATTTGTAAAACATTTACAAATAGAATTGAAAGGGAAATATTTGTAACACATTTACAAACAGAATTGAAAGGGAAATATTTGTAACACATTTACAAACAGAATTGAAAGGGGAGTATTCGTAAAACATTTACAATAGAATTGAAAAGGAAATATTGGAAAATAAATAGGATAATTAGAAAAGTGAATATTTGGGATACTATTTAAAAAATATGAAATCAACCTTAATGAATTATATAAAAGAAATATTTTCACATTCGATGTGAATAGTGGATTAAAATAAATATTTTATAAATTAAAACATTTATAAAGAAACTTGGGTTTTGAAATACGAATTCAAATGGGAATTTGAATGAGAAAGGAAATAGAGTTAAAATAATATTAGTTATTCGAATTAGAGTTAATCAAATTAGTTATTCGAATTAGAGTTAATCGAATATTAGTTATTCGAATAGAGTTATCGAATATAGTTATTCAAAGGAGAGATTGTCGAATATAGTTATTCGAAAGGAGATTATTGAATATAGTCTATTCGAAGAGGCATTATCGAATGTAGTTTATTCGAAAGGGAGTTATCGAATAGAGATTATGTTGGATCTAGATTAACCCTAGAGGGGGGAGAATAGGGTTTATTGAAATTTATCGCAGAGTTCAAATATTACGGGATATTAAAACTATTCACAGATCACAGAATATAACAAAACCTGAAATGCAGAAAGTAAATGACACAAGATATACCCAGCTTCGGCAAAATCCTGCCTAGTACTGCATTCCTAAGGTTTTACTAGGTGATAGAACAGATCCCGCATACAAGACCATGTACACTCACAATCGCTGCTCCTATTCTAACCCTACGCTCAAAACGTAAACTGATCTAAACCCCTAGATCAGATTCCCCCTGATTACAAACCCTTAATCAGTAAATCATAGATTTTACAGACTCTAGCAACTACTAGTCAACACCCTGACTGGATCACCCTAGTATTTTACACACACTAGAAACTGATTGAACGATTACAATTCAAATTACAAAAAAAAACACAAGAATAAAAACAAAAATTAAAACAAACTAACAACCCTAGGATTTAAAAAATAAAAGGGGTCATCCCCTTTTAAACATGACTTAGCCCCTTTAGCCTTTGAGAAAATTTGTCGGCCCACTTCAATTTTGCAAAGCCCGATCACTTTTGCTCTGAGAAAAAAATGGTGGCTGATATGAAACTAGGTTTTCTTCCCTGAATCGAATCGCTTGCTTCTAGGAAATGAATCTCTGTGCCTTCGAGTTGTTGTGGCTTTCTGATGCTTTCTTGCTCACTGATTTGGGTTTTGTTGCGTTCGAAACTCTGGTATGAATTTTGAGTTTGATTTTCTGCTTGAAATTGTTTGATTGAGGATTCTATAGTTTTCGATTCAATTTTTTGTGGTTTCGATCAATAGTTTGCCTGTGATGATTGGTTGAATTTACAGGGTCAGAATCGAACCCTATTTTCTCTGATTTCACTTGATAACGACTCGATCTGAATTTGTCTGGTTTCGCCTTTTGATCCTTGAATGAATTTGAATATCTCAGCTTTAATAGCTTAACTGATTTAAAATTGATTCCTTGGCTTTGACAAATTTCCTGATTTGTTGTGATGCATTTCGATACTCTTATGAATAGCATGCTCGATTTTGTTGCCATTCATGAATTTATTTCTCACTTGTTTTGCTGGTCCCTTGAATTTAACAAACTTCGGCAATGATACAAAAATAGGAAAGTTACAAAATGAATTTCGGTCTGCCTTGTCATTTGTAATTCCACACTTAATCACTTGCCAAAAAATGATTGCACCATTGGACTGATCTTACAAATGCTGATTGAATACTTGATTAGTGAAATTCTGGAATCTGTTTTAAAACTTTTCCAAATAAAGATCTTGAGAAAAAACTGCATGATTTCTAAAAACTGCCTTTTTCCTATTGCTTAAATGTTGACTTGTTTGCGTGATCCATTTTTAATGACACATGCTTGATTTCCTTTTATACCATGGCCACCCTGTATATATATATATATATATATATATATCTGCACCATATTTTGTGTTTGCATTCATGTGTATACTGATTGATACATGCCACTTTAAATCTGGTTTGATCTATGATCATTTGCTTATGGCTGAATGACTTTGATTGCTCTTGTGAACACTTTGACCTGTTTCACCCTTTCCTGAATTTGCTGCTAGTATCACCATGAACTTGCCTAAATCAAAAATCATGTTACATACATTTGATCTTTGACTGATCTGCCATGCTTGTAGTGTTGATGTACTTGCACAAACTTGCTATATTGGCTTGTTCACCATGCTCTTACTTGGCTGTGTTGTTGTACATCCTTGTATCATTTTGCTGAGCCATGTAAATAGTGTATGCACCACCAGTTTACATACAAATGTTGCTCCATATTTGATCATTACTGAAACATTTTGCTCGACCACTTTGAAGCCATGTTTCCAGCCCTATTTAAGCTGATGTATATTTATGAACTTGCTTTCTGTCCCATTGCTGTGAACACATGAGTTGCGCCATATTACATCCTACACCATCATTGTAGCTGCACTTGTTCTTTGACTAGTTTGTGATGATCTGCCAACTTGAAGCTGTTTTTACTATGCTGGTCCATACCGCTTATTAATGCTGTTCATGTTTGATGACACACTCGACCACTTTATTATTTGCCATAGCTTGAAACTTGTTTGAGCTTGTCTTTATCATGATGTATATTGCACTTGTGAAAACTGGAGATGCATTTGAAAGTTTGAGAAACTTGAGCTTTTTGTTTTCTTTAAGCTGATGTTGTTGTTGTGCACTGAGTCGAGATGGTCCACGTGGCTACTCTTCAGTTGCTCGCTACTATATTCTGATTGGCGAGGCAGTGCATACGTGTATATTTATACACATGTGTATATGCAGCCATCAGACAAGATTTCCTGTCCCTGCACTGTATATACATACTATTGACTAGACTCACATGAATCAGATCAAGTCATGAAAAACGATGAGAAACATACAGAAAATTCATAGGCAAATAAATTTTTTAAAATAAAAATTATATTTGCTAGAATATGAAGTTATTTCTGTTCAAGATTACTGTGTGTGTTTCTGTATGTGACAGGTATGAAGACTGGACTGACTGAAGGACTGTGAAGACTGAAGATAAGAAGACAATGTGTAGTGTATGAGTCTGAAAAAAGTTGTAAACGAATGTATGTATAAAATTGTATATATGAAATGAGTGGCGGAGTGATTCTATAGTGAGGACCTGTGTATATGAAATCTGATATGACATGAAATGTAATACAGAGATGTACAAATAGTGGAGTATAAAATTTGTACTGTTTGATATTGAAGTAAAATATTCTATTCAAATAAAATACTGTGAAAATTTCTGTATAGTTATATTTTATTTAAATAGAAATATTATATTCATGTATGTTGAAATAGTACAATTACAAACACATATATAATAATATATATTTGGTTGTTATCATAAAACAAAAAACATATAATTGTGTATACAACACTGTTATATACAACAATATCCCCCTTTTGATAATGACAAACAAATATAAGATTTTGAGCATAAATGTGTTTGAAAAAAATGAAATATATATTACTCCCCCTATTTGAATGCTCCCCCTACAAGTGTGCATGGGTGAAAGAATTGAAAATTAATAAATTTTCAAAGTTTAAAATATTTATAAAATATTCACTCAAAAATCAAAATCTCAACTCATTCTCCCCCTTTTGTTATCATCAAAAGGATTCAGAATTTAAAATATAGATGAACAGTGACTAAAAATATAATATCAGCTTAAAAGGAAGAATGGTCATCATAAATTTCAATCAGTCAAACAAAAATCATAATATTCTAAGAATTAGTGGCATATTTCACATTGTAGAAAATGACGGATTTACGATGAAATTTATAAAAATGAAGAGAGTTAAAAAAATTGAATTTCAATTATTTTACAAAGAATTTTTATAAAAATGAGCACAAAAACAGTGACAGATTCAAACTATAATTATAAATTCAATTTAAGTGACAAAATCGAATAATCTCAAATCCCAATATATATCAATCAACAAACCATAATACATCATAAAATTTTAACACATTTCACAGAATAGAATATGGATTGATAGGCTGATTTTTGTACACCAAGGAGAATTTCATATAATAATTTATTTAGCATTTTATTTTTATTTTCCTTTTTATTTAAAAGCACACTGACCACGCATAACCAGAGCTTGGATTTTTAAATGAGGTCAGTTGCAGCTTAAATCATAATTTGTCTCTTAACCATACATGACCAGAGCCTTGATTTTTAAATGAGGTTAGAGACACACTTATATATTTATTATATATTTATCATTTTCAGTTTCAAAATAAAAAACTCCTCAGTATATAAAACCAAAAAAAATGAATGATAGAAATGCAGTAGGTACAGAAATGTTCTGTGAAATAAATTTCTAAATTAGTCATATTATGAAATATGCCTGACTGTACCGGGATTATTGAAAATTTTCAATCATAACTAATTCAGAATAGTAATAACACAGCCACAATTCCATCACAAATATTTTCACTGTTTATTCAAGATGATTTTTAAAAAAAATATCAAACTCTCCACATTAATATAGAATTATCATTGATGGGAGAAAGATGATAGATAAAGGAGGTGGTTGTGAAATAATTGCCAATTCAAAGATACTATAATAAATGTTCAACCATCATGAAAAATCTAAATAAAATCTCCTCTTGTTGTGAAATATACTGCAGTCACAGTTCATCACAATTTCAAAATCTGATAATGAATTTGATGAATTATAAATGCAGTTCAATTTGAGTATTGATTTCAATTTTTGAATGAATAATCAATAAATAATTTTAAAATTGAAAATAAATTACAAGAGGAATTTAAAATGATTTATACAGAACAAAAAAATAGCGTGTGGAATTTGTACAATGTGAAGATTCAAAACAGATGAAAAAAAAGATAAAGAGCTGATACCAACCGTAGTCTCCTTTATTGAGAAATTTAATCACACCCCAGCATGGATATCTCAGAACAAATAATTTTAAACACAAAACAAGTTAGACAAAAATAAGCACACAAATTTCATTTATCAGAGCAATAAACAGTTTTGACACAAAAACAAGCAGTTCCAGAGAGCATTTTCAAAACATTATCAGAGATGGTTCCTTTTATCAGAGCAGCATGAAGATTTGACCAATACAGACATTTTCAAAAGAATTTTAAAAAAAAAATCATAACACAACAAAAGTCAGTTTCAAAAATGGACTTGTCAAGAGAAGATGTTCCTCAAATTTATTTCAGAAGGTCATAATAGATGTCATGACTCAATATTAAAAATATAGTTTATTTTAAATCATTTGAAGAAATATGAGAATATTTGGATTTAATTAATCAATCACACCAAATAAAAAAAATTAGATTTGAATTATGTGTGAGATTCAAGGAATCAATAATTTCAAACAAACAAATATTTAAATCAAATAACCATGAATTGATAGTGAAATTAAAGACCAGATTTCCAAAGAATTTTCAAAAATATCTCTGACAATTATGAGAGAAATTTCAGATCCTTTACATCAAGTTTGAGAAATAATCATGATTGAAATAATTTATTTGAAATCACTTGAATCGATGTCAAGTTTCGAGATATAATGAATCAGCCACACAAGATTTATAATTTCAAATTTAAGAGGTACGTGAGATTCAAAATAACGGGAATTTCATATGAATTCAAACAAACAAATTTCAATGCACTGATCATGAATTAAAAATGAATTTCAGGATGTATCACTGTAAATCAAGACAAATTAAAATATTCAAGCCAATCTGATAATTTTTGAAATTATCACAACTGATAAATAACAGAGTGCTGTAATGAGTATAAATTTTCAAGACTTTCCAAAAATGAATTAGAAAAGACTCAAAACAGCAAAGGTGTGTGAAATTCTACAAAAGTTTCAGATCTTCAAAAAATTTAGAATTCTAATCAACAGTGTTCAAGATATGACAAGAATACATCAACATTGTTATGAATTTAGAGAATCAGAAAACAAACTTCAAATCAATTGTAGAAATTTACAAAATAAATTCAAGATCTGGAAAAGATTAAAGATATCAAAGTGTTATACACATGAAGTGAATTTCCAGAACATATGAATTCTACAATTGGAAGTTTAAGAAAGTACAGGAAAAGAAGAATATGGCCGTGTCAAATCAAAAACAAAAAAACAGAAGGGGATAGAGGAAGGAAAAACACACAAAAAAAGAGAATATACAAAGATGAGTTTAGAGATCATACCAGAATCCAATGTAAAGCAGAATCTCTAACTCAACAGACTTGGCTAAGGAACTTCAAATGATTAAATGAGATGAAATAGTTTGAAATTAGATTCTCTTCAGCAAAGCAGTTCCTCAGCCACCTTCAGTACCTAACTGTTAAGAGGATTGAGTGGTCTAACGAAAGTAGTAAAACCACTCACAATTTTGTTCACATCTTTTGGTACCCAAATATGTTTGTATAACAATCCGTTAGAATCAACTAGAGCACCCTTTGGAACCCAAATTCGTTTAGTTTTTCCAAAAATCATTTTATTTCTTTTCGAGGTCCACAACTGTTCAGCTGGGTTGTTATCAAACCAATTCTTGTCTCATTAGTGATTTAAAAACCTTTTGGAATTTTCAAAATTCAAATTTTCAAAAAGATCCTTTTTGAAGCACCTTAAAGGTAAATCACAAGAATTCAAAATTTCAAAATCATTAGTTTTCCCAAAACCGAGGCCATTCCCATTGCTAGAAGAAACTTGATTTTTCAACAGCATATTCCAAGATTTTTCTCTAGTAGAAAAATGTTTCAAATTCAACTCAAGACTATTGATTTTGTATTTAAAAAAATCATTCTCAATTAGAAGCTTCTCAGTTTTGATTTTAGACTCAGCAATTTCAGTATCAAACTGTTTTTGCTTCTCAATCTCAAAAATCTTGAAATCCTTAATTTCATTTTCAAGCTCTTTTAAAATCAAATCTGTTTTCAACAAACTTTGTTTTTCAGCAATATCATGTTTGGAATTTTTGGTATCCTTAAAATTTATAAATTCCTTTTGTAAACAATTGTTTGCATCTTTCAACTCAATCTCATTATCTTTTAAAATTAAATTTCTTCTTCAAGCCTTTGAATGTTATTATTGAGATGAGCGAGATCTATTTTTAATTTCAAACAATTTTTACAATATGAATTTTCAAATTTCATGACATTTTAAAATTTTAGTTCCAAACATTGATTTTTGCTAGTCAACTCAAGATTCTTATATTTCAAAGATTTATTTTTCAGTTGGAGTTTATCAACAGATTTAGTTAAATCAGTACAAAAATAAACCAGATCTTCATAAGAGAAATTTTCTATTTCATTTTCTGTTGAGTCTCCATCAGCTGATCAATCTGAGTTATCTTCTGTAAAACCTGTCAAGCATAGATCTGAAGTTGAGTTGTCATTTTGGGGTTTTGAGCAGTTGTCAGACTTTCCATACACCGTGCTGAGAGTTTTCCAAATATCATGCGCAGTTAAACAACGAGTGATAAGATTAAACTGTTCAGTACTAAGATAATCAAATATAATTTTCATAGCACGGGTATTGAAAGTAATATCAACACTATCAAATCCATTGATAGCAACATCCCAATATTTAATACTAACAGATTTCAAATAAAATTCCATTTTGGATTTCCAGTTTAAAAAATTTGTTCCATCGAAAATAGTTGGAGATGAACTGGACTGACTCTTTATCGACTGACAACAAGGAATCACCATTACTCTAGAGTTAAAAAAATACCGACGCTGATACCACTTGTTGGATCTAGATTAACCCTAGAGGGGGGTGAATAGGGTTTATTGAAATTTATCACAGAGTTCAAATATTACGGAATATTAAAACTGTTCATAGAATATAGCAGAAATAGAAATGCATAAAGTAATTGAAACTAGATATACCCAGCTTCGCCAAAATCCTGCCTACTACTGCATTCCTAAGGTTTCTACTAGGTGATAGAACAGATCCCGCATACAAGACCATGTACACTCGCAATCCCTGCTCCTATTCTAAACCTACGCTCAAAACGTAGACTGATATAAACCCCTAGATCAGATTCCTTCTGATTACAACCCCGTAACCAGTAAATCCAAGATTTTACAGACTCTAGCAACTGCCAGTCAATACCCTGACTGGATCACCCTAGTATTTTACAGACACTAGAAATTGATTGAACGATTACAATTCAAATTACAAAAAAATACAAGAATAAAAACAAAAATTAAGACAATCTAAAAACCCTAGGATTTAAAAAATAAAAGGGGTCATCCCCTTTTAAACATGACTTAGCCCCTTTATCCCTTAAGAAAATTTGTTGGCCCACTTCAATTTTGCAAGGCCCGATCACTTTTGGTTTGAGAAAAAAATGGTGGCCGATATGAAACTAGGGTTTCTTCCCCAAATCGAATCGCTTGCTTCTTGGAAATGAATCTCTGTGCCTTCGAGTTGTTGTGGCTTTCTGATGCTTTCTTGCTCACTGATTTGGATTTTATTGTGATCGAAACTCTGGTATGAATTTTGATTTTGAATTTTTGCTTGAAATTGTTTGCTTGAGGATTCAATAGTTTTCGATTCAATTGTTTGTGGTTTCGATCGATAGTTCGCCTGGGATGATTGTTTGAATTTATAGGGTTAGAATCGAACCCTAATTTCTCTAATTTCACTCGATAATGGTTTGATCTGAATTTGTCTGGTTTACCCTTTTGATCCTTGAATGAATTTGAATATCTCGGCTTTAATAGCTCACCTAATATGAAATTAATTCCTGGGCTTTGACAACTTTCCTGATTTGTTGTTATGCATTTCGATACTCTCATAAATAGCATGCTCGATTTTGTTGCCATTCATGAATTTATTTCTCACTTGTTTTGCTGGTCCCTTGAATTTAACAAACTTCGGCAATGATACAAAAACAGGAAAGTTATAAAATGAATTTCGGTCTACCATGTCATTTGTGATTCCACACTTAATCACTTGCCAAAAAATGATTGCACCGTTAGACTGATCTTGCAAATGCTGATTGAATACTTGATTAGTGAAATTCTGGAATCTATTTTAAAACTTTTCCAAATAAAGATCTTGAGAAAAGACTGCATGATTTCTAGAAACTGCCTTTTTCCCATTGCTTAAATGCTGACTTGTTTGCTTGATCCATTTTTAATGACAAATGCTTGATTTCCTTTTATACCATGGCCACCCTGCATATATATATATATATATATATATATATATATATATATATATATATCTGCACCGTATTTTGTGTTTGCATTCATGTGTATACTGATTGATACATGCCACTTTAAATCTGGTTTGATCTATGGTCATTTGCTTATGGCTGAATGACTTTGATTGCTCTTGTGAACAGTTTGACCTGTTTCACCCTTTCCTGAATTTGCTGGTAGTATCACCATGAACTTGCCTAAATCAAAACTCGTGTTACATACATTTGATCTTTGACTGTTCTGCCAAGCTTGTAGTGTTGATGTATTTGCACAAACTTGCTGTATTGGCTTGTTCACCATGCTCCTACTTATCTGTGTTGTTGTACATCCTTGTATCGTTTTGCTGAGCCATGTAAATAGTGTTTGCACCACCAGTTTGCATACAAATGTAGCTCCATATTTGATCATTGCTGAAACATTTTGCTCGACCACTTTGAAGCCATGTTTCCAGCCCTATTTAAGCTGATGTATATTTTTGAACTTGCTTTATGTCCCATTGCTGTGAACACATAAGTTGCACCATGTTACATCCTACACCATCATTGTTGCTGCACTTGTTCTTTGACTAGTTTGTGATGATCTGCCAACTTGAAGTTGTTTTTACTATGCTGGTCCATACCGCTTGTTAATGTTGTTCATGTTTGATGACACACTCGACCACTTTATTATTTGATATAGCTTGAAACTTGTTTGAGCTTGTCTTTATCATGATGTATATGTGCACTTGTGAAAACTGGAGATGCATTTGAAAGTTTGAGAAACTTGAGCTTTTTGTTTTCTTTAAGCTGATGTTGTTGTTGTGCACTGAGTCAAGATGGTCCACGTGGCTACTCTTCAGTTGCTCGCTACTATATTTTGATTGGAGAGGTAGTGCATACGTGTATATTTATACACATGTGTATATGCAGCCATCAGACAAGATTTCCTGTCCCTGCACTGTATATACATACTATTGACTAGACTCACATGGATCTGATCAAGTCATGAAAAATGATGAGAAACATACAGAAAATTCTGAGGCAAATAAATTTTTTAAAATAAAAATTATATTTGCTAGAATATGAAGTTATTTCTGTTCAAGATTACTGTGTGTGTTTCTGTATGTGACAGGTATAAAGACTGGACTAACTGAAGGACCGTGAAGACTGAAGATAAGAAGACAGTGTGTAGTGTATGAGTCTGAAAAATGTTGTAAACGAATGTATGTATAAAATTGTATATATGAAATTAGTGGCAGAGTGATTCTGTAGTGAGGAACTGTGTATATGAAATCTGATATGACATGAAATGTAATACAGAGATGTACAAATAGTGGAGTATAAAATTTGTACTGTTTGATATTGAAGCAAAATATTCCATTCAAATAAAATAGTGTGAAAATTTCTGTACAATTATATTTTATTTAAATAGAAATATTATATTCATGTATGTTGAAACAGTACAATTACAAACACATATATAATAATACATATATTTGGTTGTTATCATCAAACAAAAATCATATAATTGTGTATACAACACTGTTATATACAACAGATTATTCGAGAGAGGATTATACATTGGGATTTGACTATATCGAAGGTAGGAAAGTATTATTTACTTTCCGAGTTTTAAATCAAGATTTGTTTATTTAATAAAACATTTATTTATTTAAATTAAAAATTAAAGCTATATTTAAGTTATTATATATATATCGGAAGTATGGGATTATAACACCATTATTATAATCAAATGATTTCTGTGAAGAAGTGGATTCGTAAATAGAATCTGAGAGCAACGTAAGGAAATTTGTTAAAAGATTTAAAAGGTGAACTTTGTCAATTTCAAGGTTAATAACGTTGTTCAGTTAAGGTCTGAGAGGTAGTTATACTCCAACTTGATTGACTTTATTTTTAACTAAGGGATGGTTAAAGTTCGATAGTGAAGGTTAGTTAATTGAATTCAGTTAATAAGTGTTAATGGTTCAAGTTGGCATAGCGATGTTTTATTTAAACATTTGTCTAAATCCAATGAAGGAGTTTTGGAAATGTTTTCCAAATAAGAATCAGAAATGGTTTCTAATATAGGAAATAAGAAATGGGAGCAAATACAGAAATGTTTTCCAATGATTAATAATGTATACTTTCTAATATAGAAGATAGGGATTTACAAATATATGGAAATGGGAAATCGGGAAATGAATATATAAATGATAAATTAATTTAAAAGGGTTCTGTGTTGATTGATGATTGATCGGTAAGTTTTCCATTTGGAAATACAACTGTTGTTTGCACACTTGTTTTCCTTTGATAGTTAAATCACCGACTATCAAAGATTTTTAACCATTTCCGCTGTCAATACGGAGAGACTGGGATTATATTCGTTGTCTGAAAACCACTCCGTTTGGATATTAGCATTGCGAATCAAATATATCGATGACAATTGAAGACAGAGTTGTGCAAGAGCTGTTCTGGCTATCCTAGGTAGAAATTGCCTAATATGGATTTACAGAATAGTGCCTTCGGTTTGTCCAGACCCAGGACAACGTGTATGGACGAATGTCTGATAGAGTATATCTAATGGATCACGTAAGTTGATCACTTCAAACATATTCACGTTTTGTGGCAGAGGAATTTGTTTCTCTTAGATTTTTACCCGTGGTATTTTTGAGGAAATCAATTTGTGATTTGGCGGGTATGACGACGTGGCATTCAAAGCAAATGGAGGTATGATCTGTCAAAAGATACGTTATGACCTCAAGCCTCATCAACCGAGAAATGACAAAAATCGGGCAGGCAACATAGCTAAGTGGGTCGCCCCCATTAGGGTGTATTGTCACCATCTAGAGAATATTCATATTTGTTATTTCTTTTTGCTTCTGTATCACCTGGGAATGGTTATGTTGCTAGCAACCGTAGGTGACAATATATTCGATAGACTTAAGAGAAATGAGTGGTCGGTCATGTGTGGGCCGGGTTGCAAGATGTTCTTGTTGAACCCAGTGTTTTCCTCTCTAGAGATACACTATTGGAAGGTGGTTCCATACCTTATCATAGTCGGAATCAAATCTTCCATAAGCGCCTGCGGTTTTGATTGTATACTATATATATATGGAGCGTGAGATGCAATCGTACTGCTAGATTGTAAATTATTTGTGATTAGACATTATTATAATATCAGAAAAGTATTGATTTCGAAAAAAGTTTTGGGTTATCGTAAGGTAAAAACCATCCGTGTTTATGTGTGGATCGGTCTTACGATTATCATTTCTTTTGAAAAGGATTTTGAAAAGTTAAACCAAGTGGTTGGAGTTTACTCACACCAGTCCCATGACTGACCCAGAGTTTATTTTGTTTTGTTTTCCCTAAACTCTTGGGTGCCCAAATTTGTACGGGCAGTCAAGTAGTTCAGGTATTTCCAGATATTCTTGAAGGAGCTGGAGTAGGAGGCTTCATAATTTACAACTATTGTTTATTTCCGCTATGATGTAAGTGTTGTACTCTAATATACAAATACACATATTTGTGTTTCAATGTCACTTTGTATACTATATTTTATTCGTTCCGCTGTGAGATTCGTGTTACTCTGATGTTGTTATGTTCTTCTTCTTCTATTCTAATTTTCTATATTATGTATTCTCACCCTCTAACTTCTTTCTGTTAGCGGTGTTTTTGGTTCTTAGATGATCGACATGGTGTCGTATGCCGATATCCAAGGTCGCAAATTCCATAGGTCGTTTCGGTGGTATCAAAGCTGAAGGTTAAGTAATTACCTTGGCTCTATGGCGTAACTCATTAGAGATGGGTTCAGTAATACCCTAGATTGAGTTGAGTGTATATATATGAGCGTGTATTTGTTATTCAATATTAAAATGTTTTAAATTGTGGAGATTTATTGGTTGAGTTGTTTATGAGTTCTGGTCAATCAATTTGATCCACTGTATTGGTAGGGGTTTATAAACACTTGAATACGATGGACCGACACATTATGGTTTGAAAAAAAGGGTGAATGAAATAATTTTATCCAAATTATATTTTGATATAAAAAAGGTATAGGTATTTGAAGTATAATAGTATATTAGATGTGTTGTTTGTGATTATAATCGAATAAGATTATAAAATGTGAAATGGTTATGTAAATAGCCAATCAGAATTCATATAAGTGAAATACGTTAAATCAGGTGAATAAAATATGAATTTAAATCAAAATTGGAATTTAAACCCTGGAAGGTTATAAAAGTGTTTGTAAATGAATCTGGGTTAAATATATGTGAATTTTAAAATCCTGGGAGATTTTAAATTGTTTTAAAGCATTGTAAACGGTATTTTGAAATGAATTTCAAAATGGAAGTGTTTAGATATGGTTTTGAAAGAGATATAGTATCGAAATCACTTCGATAACTGGAAATAGATTCCGATGATGATCATGACATCATGGGTGTTCGTTTTCGAGTTGTAAGTGATGGATTACTTCCAAAGATATTGTTTTCGAATTGTTTTGGGAAAGCAAGTTATTTGAAATTCGAAAAGGACTGTTTGATTTTAGAAAAACCCAAGGTGTTTAAAACTTCCAGGAAGAGATTGTTTTAAAATAAAAACTAAATCGAATTGAAATTTGGAAAAGCAAACTGGAATTAAAACAAAGTCAGTTAAGTGGAAAATGAATTGAGGTAGAAAGTATTGAATTAGATTGGATTAGAGCTGATTCGAAATGGAATTTGACATGTAAGTTAAGAGTTGAAATTAAGTAAAATGGGATTAGTGAGTTAGGGATTTGGAATCGAGAATGAAACTCCAGTTTAAATGAGATCTGGTTTAAATATAAGCCAGTGAATTGATTGGAGTTGACTGAGATGACATTGGTATACGTTGAATTGGTAACAGATGCAAAGGATATAATGATATGCCCGACAAAAAGGTACAAGTTTATATTCCTATTGAATATGAGATTTATGAGCCGGATTAGGAAGCCGCTTGGCTATTTGATTTGGGTTGGAAAAGGCCTAGAGAGGCGAGTTGTAGTTGTACCGATTGACTAATCCAAAGGAGGTGCTGGCAAAAATTTTCAGAAATTTTGGGTGTTAGAAAATTTTCGGGATTTTTGAAAATTTTCGTTAATTAGAAATGAATTAACAATTTAATTGAAATAAGTTGGTTTAATTGAAACCGAAGTTAAAATAAGTAAACAAATAAATTTTTACCCAGTTAATAGGGTTTGTTTTCTACCTTAGCATTTTTGAGGACGAAATTATTTTAAGGGGGAAATAATGTAATGTCCCGTATTTTTACGGTATAATAATTTATTTATTTAATTATTAGAGTTTTAAATGGTCATTTAATTAGATAATATTGAATAATTAATTAATATAAATAATAGAGTAATTTATTTAATTCCGAAGGAGTCGGAATTAATGAAATTCGCAATATTGTGGGAATTGGATAGTGGAAGATATTTAATTCAGTTTGGAATTTAACTATATTAACGAATATACTATATAAATGACAGTTGAATATATAACTATATTATAATTAGAATCGAGCTCGAAATGGCGCTGTAGTTCGTAATTTGGCGATTCAAATTTCAATTGAATATACAGAATCCGTTTTAAATCGGATTTCTATTAAACAAGAAACGTTCAGAGATGGTGAACTATATTTTTCTAATGAAAGAGAAAATTCGAGATTTCGTCGTGTAGATTTTGATTAATGTCCAAATCAAATTTTTGAAAAGTCGCTATGGAATCTTTATAATTTATAACGATTTATATATATTATAAATGTTTTTTTCAATATAAATTGAATATTGATTCAACCGAAATTTGAATATCGAGTTATAAATCCAAATGGGAGTTGTATGATATTCTATTTTGAATATATACGATAATACTTATTTATAAATATTAAATTTAATTATTTTTAAATATATTAATATTTAAAAGGGTTTATTTAAAGCTTTAAAAAAAGCCAGTTTTGCAAACGACCTCTGTTTTCAATGAAACTAATTTTGTTGGATCCGGAATATTAAATTATTGATAGATTTCAATTTTTCATGATTTTTGGACTCCGCATGTGACCGTACATGATTTTAGTGTGAAAACAGTCGATAGTTTGACCTTTAAAAATACGCTGTGTGAGAAAATGAAGTCGAAATTCGACGAAACAAGTTTAGTTGGGTCCGTAATGTCGAACTGTAGTTACACACCCATTTTCATGATTTTTGGTTATCGTATAAGATCATATGGAATTTTAAACGGCAAACTCAAATAGCAGTTCAATAGAAATTAATATAAAAATCGATTAAAAAATTATATAAATATACCTATAAATATTCCAACATCCTTCTAACCCTAACTCATATTTTTCACGGTCAAACATGAGCCGCCACATTTTTCTCATCTCCTGTAAACAACTCACATTTGAAAAATCAAAAGAAATTCAAATAAATTCTCCAAAATCATAAAACACATATATTTGGATTAGCAGAGTATTCCTCCTCACATATATTTCCATTTCATTGAAGTCGGCCTTGTTTTTAGGTCACTGCTTTTCGTACAGCCAAGCTAGGGCTGAGTTTGGTCGAGGATTGGAGCTACGTTAAGTGAAGATGAAGATGACATGTTGTTTCGGGTTGCGAGGCGCCCCTCTTGGCCTCAACAAGAGGGATTCCGGCAGTTTGAGACAAGGTGCAACAACAGGAGGCCACGATTGGAGCAGCAGGTCGGTTCACCAAGGGGGGTTTCGAGTTTGAGCTGATGGTGGATAGAGATTTTGGTGGCGAAGTTATTGGTGGTTGCTGTGGGGTCGGCCGTTGACTGATGCGGTGGGGGACGTTGGTCAAAGGAGTGATCAAAAGGTGGGTAAGGGACTGTACAGAGGCAGTTTAAAGTTAAAAGCGAATTGTTGGATACTGGAATCGAAGGAAATAGATTTTGGCAAGGTAGAGTTCGGTGATGTTAGTTTGTGAAATCGTGGAGTAGGGTGTTAAAATGGATGGAACGAAGAGGGGATTTATTCCTGGAGCGGGAGGATCCAATTGAGGAAGAAGGTCACACCAATAATTGGTGTCGGGTAGAAGTGTTTTGGGTCAGGATCAAATTGGTTAAGCCCAATGCAAATAAATATTAGTTAATCTATTTTAAATATTCGTATAGCTTGTAAATTTAATATCTCGATCGCGCTGAATCAGAATTTTGAACGGTCAGATCTTTTGGGATCGTATGGAGGGTGGCTACACAATAGAACTGACTGGGAGGGAATTGAAGCTCGTTACAATTTATAGCGAAATAAATTGTCTGATCTGAATCAAATCAACCGGCAATTATCGTTATTTAACGATGATCGTCCAAGGTGAGTAAAAATCACCAACTCTACTAGTTCATATTTTTTATAATGTATTTTTAGAACTGATAAATGATGATTGATTGTTGTGTGTTGACTGTCTGGTTGAACTGCTAATTGATTGGTTGAAAATATCGATATGGCTGTATATATATATATATATATATATATATATATATATATATATATATATCGTTAATCAAATATTGATTCTGTTTATCAGAATATTTCATATTGAAATGAAATTGATGTGAATTATATTGTGTAACATCTGTGGATGCAGGGAAACAGGTTGGAGGGATCCAACTGGATTCCTCCACATTTATTTTACTATTTTTGATATATGGTGAAATATGATGTGATATATATAAAATTCTGTTGTTGATGATGTTTGTTAGAATGATATTGATCATTGTTATTTGGTATTTTAAATACCATAAGAAATAGAAGTATATAAAGGGAATTTTCAATTGAAAAAGAAATATATATAAAATCAAAGGATTTTATAAAAGAAATATTTTTAAAATGAATAGAATTTTATAAAAGAAATATTTATTTAGAAAATAAATAGAGTTATAAAAGGAACATTTATTTAGTAAATAAATAAAATCAAAAAGGAATATTTATTGGAAAAATAAGTAGAATTATACAAAGGAATTTCAAAGTGGATATTGAATTTTAGGATTTTATAAAATCAATGGATTTTATAAAAAGAATTATTTGTAAAACATTAATAAATAGAAGTGAAATAGAAATATTTGTAAAACATTTACAAATAGAATGGAAAGGGAAATATTGGTAACAAATTTACAAAGTAGAATTGAAAGGTAAATATTTGTAACACAATTACAAATAGAATTGAAAGGGAAGTATTTGTAAAACATTTACAATAGAATTGAAAAGGAAATATTGGAAAATAATTAGGATAGTTAGAAAAGTAAATATTTGGGATATTATTTTAAAAATATGAAATCAAACTTAATGAATTATATAGAAGAAATATTTTCACATTCGATTTGAATAGTGGATTAAAATAAACATTTTATAAATTAAAACATTTATAAAGAAACTTGGGTTTTGAAATATGAATTCAAATGGAAATTTGAATGAGAAAGGAAATAGAGTTAAAATAATATTAGTTATTCGAATCAGAGTTAATCGAATTAGTTATTCGAATTAGAGTTAATCGAATATTAGTTATTCGTATAGAGTTGTCGAATATTGTTATTCAAAGGAGAGATTGTCGAATATAGTTATTCGAAAGGAGCTTATCGAATATAGTCTATTCGAAGAGGCATTATCAAATGTAGTTTATTCGAAAGGGAGTTATCGAATAGAGATTATTCGAGAGAGGATTATACATTGGGATTTGACTATATCGAAGGTAGGAAAGTATTATTTACTTTCCAGGATTTAAATCAAGATTTGTTTATTTAATAAAACATTTATTTATTTAAATTAAGAATTAAAGCTATATTTAAGTTATTATATATATATATCAGAAGTATTAAATATTTGTCTAAATACAATGAAGGATTTTTAGAAATGTTTTCCAAATAAGAATCAGAAATGGTTTCTAATATAGGAAATAAGAAATGGGAGCAAATATGGGAATGTTTTCCAATGATTAATAACATATACTTTCTAATATAGAAGATAAGGATTTACGAATATATGGAAATGGGAAATCGGGAAATGAATAAATAAATGATAAATTAATTTAAAAGGGGTCAGTGTTGATTGATGATTGGTCGGTTAGTTTTCCATTTGGAAATACAACCGTTGTTTGCACACTTGTTTTCCTTTGATAGTTAAATCACCGACTATCAAAGATTTTTGACCATATCCACTGTCAATACGGAGAGACCGGGATCAGATTCATTGTCTGGAAACCACTCAGCATGGGCATTAGCGTTGCGAATCAAATATATCGAAGACAATTGAAGACGTAGTTGTGCAAGGGCTGTTCTGGCGATCCTAGATAGAAATTGCCTAAGATGGATTAATAGTGCCTTCAGTTTGTCCAGACCCAGGATAACGTGTATGGACGAATGTCTGACAGAGTATATCTAATGGATCACTAAGTTGATCGCTTCAAAACGTATCCACGTTTGATGGCAGAGGAATTCGTTTCTCTTAGCTTTATACCCGTGGTATTTTTGTGGAAATCAGTTTGTGATTTGGCGGGTATGACGATGTGGCATCCAAAGCAAATGGAGGTATGATCTATCAAAGGATACGTTATGACCTCAAGCCTCATCAACTCGAAAATGACAAAAATCGGGCAGGCGTCATGGCTAAGAGGGTCGCGCCCACTAGGTTAATTATCACCATCTAGAGAATATTCGTATTTGTTACTTCTTTTCACTTCTGTATCTCCTGGGATCGGTTATGTTACTAGCAACTGTAGGTGACAATATATTCGATACACACAAGAGAAATGAGTGGTCGGTCATGTTTGGGTCGGGCTACAACATGTTCTTGTTGAACCCAATGTATTCTCACTAGAGATACACTATCGGCAGGTGGTTCCATACCTTATCATAGTCGGAATCAAATCTTCCATAAGCGCCTGCGGTTTTGATTGTATACTATATATATATGGAGCGTCAGATGCAATCGTACTGCTAGATTGTAAATTATTTGTGATTAGACATTATTATAATATCAGAAAAGTATTGATTTCGAAAAATGTTTTGGGTTATCGTAAGGTAAAAACCATCCGTGTTTATGTGTGGATTGGTCTTATGAGCATCATTTCTTTTGAAAAGGATTTTGAAAAGTTAAACCAAGTGGTTGGAGTTTACTCACACCAGTCCCATGACTGACCCATATTTTATTTTGTTTTGTCTTCCCTAAACTCTTGGGTGCCCAAATTTGTATGGGCAGTCAAGTAGTTCAGGTATTTCCAGATATTCCTGGAGGAGCTGGAGTAGGAGGCTTCAGGATTTTATAACTATCGTTTATTTCCGCTGTGATGTAAGTGTTGTACTCTAATATACAAATACACAGATTTGTGTTTCAATGTCACTTTGTATACTATATTTTATTCGTTCCACTGTGAGATTCGTGTTAATCTGATGTTGTTGTGTTCTTCTTCTTCTTCTATTCTAATTTTCTATATTATCTGTTCTCACCCGCTAACTTCTTTCTATTAACAATCCGGTGTTTTTGATTCTTGGATGATCGACATGGTGTTGTATGCCGATATCCAAAGTCGCAAATTCCCCAGGTCGTTACAAGAACTTATGAATACAATTTTAAGAGATCAGTTGAACAAGTTCGTTCTTGTGTTCATGGATGATATTCTGGTTTACTCTCGTAATAAGGAAGATCATAAGACGCACTTGACGGTTGTTTTCGAAATCTTGCGGAAGCATCAGCTGAGAACTATGTTTTCAAAATGTCACTCTGGAAGAGCGAAGTGAGGTTCTTAGGCCATGTTTTTTTTGGAAATGGAATAGTGGTTGACCCTGCTAATGTGGCAGCAATCTAGGACTGGGATAGACCTAAGAATGCAACAGATGTGAGAAGTTTCCTTGGATTGGCAAGTTATTACCGATGATTTATCTAGGATTTCTCCAAGATAGCTACTCCAATAATAGGATTGAAGAAGAAGAACCAAGTGTTCACATGGGATGCAAAGTGTGAGCAAGCTTTCGGAATCCTGAAAGAGAGACCGATGAGCGCTCTGTTTTGACGATTCCAAGTGGGAATGAAAAGATGGTGGTATACACCAATCATTGCGGTACCGGACTTGGAGCAGTGCTAATGCTCCAACTCGCACGAGAGGAATTATCCAACTCATGATCTGGAGTTGGCAGCAATTGTGTTTACTCTAAAGATATGGAGGCATTATCTATTGGAAGTTCGATTCGAGTTGTTCATCGATTACAAGTCGTTGAACTACAGTTTCTCCCAAAAGGATTTGAATCTTTGGCAGCAAAAGGTGGTTAGAGTTTCTAGCATCATGTGATTTTGGTATAGCCTATACTCTTGGTAAAGGTAACACAGTTGCAGACGCTTTGAGTCGAAGACATGTAAGTTTGGGGGCGATGTTTTCAGAATGGAGGAGCCTCGAGTATTTGGTACGATTTGATTTCAGGCCACAGTGTGAGTTGGAACCTGAAATGTTGGCAAGCTTATCGATAAGACCTACTCTCATCGAAAGGATTAGCGAGAGCCAAAAGCGAGATGCAAAGCTTGTCGAGTTTATCCAAAATTTGGAACTAGAGGATGAAGAATTTGAGGTCGACTGGGAAGGTTGGCTTCGAAAGCAAGGACGATTGGTTGTTTCTATTATCGACAGATTGAGAGATGAAGTTCTAAGGTAATGTCATCACTCGTAGTTGACGATTTATCCTGGTGGTAATAAGATGTATCAGGACATAAGCGATCTTACTATTGGGAAGAATGAAAAGGAACATTGGAAAGTTTATTTCCAAGTGCGTGAATTGTCAGTTGGTGAAAGCTGAACAGAAGAAATCGAGTGGATTACTTAAGCAATTGGAAGTTCGTATGTGGAATTAGGAGCAGATATCGATGGATTTTATCGATGGACTACCTAGCACCAAGGCAGGAAATAAAGGAATTTGGGTCATCATGGATCGCTAGAACAAAAGTGCAAGATTTATCTTGTCAAATCGACTAGGGCAACATGAATTTTGTTGAGCTTTATATAAAATGGATAGTTTGATTCCATGGTATCCCGAAGAGCATAGCGAGTGATCGAGATCCATTATTCTCGAGTGGATTTTGGAAGAGTTTGTAAGAAGCTTTGGGAACCAAGTTGTCTTTGAGTATGGCTTATCATCCCAAACTGATGGTCAAACCGGGAGGGTTAACTGAGTTTTGGAAGATCTTCTAAGAGCTTGTGTATTAGACATTGGAGGAACATGGGAGGACCATCTACATCTATTCGAATTTGCATATAATAACAGTTACCAGTCGAGCATTTGGATGACACCGTATGAGGTGTTGTATGGAAGACCTTGTAATTCTTCGGCCTGTTGATTAGAGACTGGAGATAAGTTGATACTTGGACCTGAGATGATAAGAGAAACCTCGAATTATACTGAGATCATTCGGCAATGAATGAAGGCAACCCACGTTCGTCAAAAGAGTTACGTCGATAAACGTCGAAAAGAATTGGAATTCGATGTTAGTGACATGGTTTTCCTGAAGATTTTGTCGTTAAAGCATGTTGTTCGATTCGGAAATAAAAGAAAGTTGGCCTCAAGATTTGTTGGACCATTTCCAATAGTCGAGAGGATTTGAAAGCTCGCATATAGGTTGGAGTTACCTAAGACGATGTCGAGTGTGCATAATGTTTTCCATGTGTCATTACTTCGAAAGTGTTTGCATGATTCGAATGTGGTGGTATCTCCGGCACATTACGAAGGCCTAGAAGTCGAGTCCGTAGTTACAAAATCTCATAAGCCGCTTCACGTTGTGGGGAATGACACGAAACAACTTAGAGGAAGACGGTTAAGTTGGTCAAGGTACAACGGAGTAAGGATGATGATGATTGTACATGGGAGACGAAGGAGAGTGTCAGGGTGACCCATCTACAACTTTTTGTCGGTATGATCCAAAAGTGTCATGTCTTTCTTACCCCATTGTAACTTGTATAATTGTTGTGTTGTTGTTGTTGTTGATTTTGTTAGAATTCCACATGTTAGGTTAAGGCTATGTATGCATGGCTGGATGGATGCTAGTTTAGATGGAAAATTGGTTGCTCATGGATGATATGCATGCGGAATTGTTTTGGTTGCTTGTATTTGCTTGGGATTTCGGGGGCAAAATTCCTAAAGGGGGAGACTGTAACAGCTCGCATTTTACACATCGGAGGATCGTAAAATATTTTTATTTAACTCCCTGAGGGTTGGATCATTCTCATATTTTGAAATGTTGTTTACCTGTTTTATTTGTGACTATTTCCCCCTTTCAGTCTTGTACAAGGCATAACTTTTGACTGGGATCAAAGCAGGTGCTGAGGTCGGTTTCATTAGAAGGGAAATGGTGTTGCCCATTCCGTAGTGTGGTCACCTTAAAGATTTGGTTCAGCAGTTTGGGATAAATCATTGTTTTAGCGTTGCACAATTTCTGTTAAGGGATTTAGAGCCATTAGTGGGCTGATTTGAGGAGGCACATTAGTGGGTTGGTGAGAGGTTATAAATAGGGGGTTAGATCCATGGAGAATAGTTTACTTTCTTCATTCTCTCATTTGGTAGAGCTCGTGATCCTCGCTCAATCAGATACACCTTTCCACCATTAAAATTCTAAATCTATGTAAGAGAATCGAAGATCTACATCGTTTGAAGCTATCTACGTCAGGTGAAGAGAGACCTCATCAAATTGGAATGTTTGAAGAGTGTTCTTCACTGTTCGGATTCATGATTCACTGATTTTGTGTCGTTTTGGGGAATTGGTGAGTGACATGCATCTCTCACACGGATTCAATCAAGTATACGATTTGTTTGATCATAATTTCATCGTTTTCAAGTGATTTTCACCTATATCTATATCATGGTAAGTATATTTTTCATATGAATCGCTATAGGATCTAGTGTAGCAACATAAAACTGGTAATTCTTATTTTAATTCATATGTTTATGCAAGTTAGATTCACCATTTTAGTTTATTTATTATTTTATCGTGATTTAGTGAAGTTTACATGAATAATTATGATATTTGTCATTCGATGTTGTTAATGACTTCATGAAGTATTTATTGTTGAATTGGATGAGTTGATTTCACTGATTTTGTCGTTTTGTGATGATTTGGTCAAAACTGGAGTTATTTTGGTTAGAACTAGAGTCGTGTCGTTTTTCATAGATTGGGTCATTTTTGTGTTCTCCAAGAACTGGGTCAGATCGTTCATGCTACAAAATAGGGTTTCTTGGGAACGCTCCTCATATATTTATTTATGAGTCATTATTATGATTGAGCGGTTACATTAGCACAACATCATATATTTATGTGACTTTTTATCGAGCTTTTACAAAAAAATGTTATTAAAATATTGTTATGAATGATAATAAATTAAAACTTATTAACATTGATCAATTTTTAAAAATATACAATTTACACGTTATAAATTGCAGTTTTTTGACCGTTTCTTTTATTTATTGTGGTATTAATTGCGATCCAACTTTTTCCCACTAACATAGCGAATGTTACATTTTTATATTTTGTCTGTATAAGAAATAGAATAGACAAAACAAGACATAAAACAAATTTTCCATCTTCCTCTCTCTTCAAAAACCTCCTTATCTTCATTTAATTCTTTTTCTTCACTACAAAAAAAAGAGTAGTATAGTTTTTCAATTTGAGTGCAAATCAAACTCAATTCGTTTGTGCAAGAAAATTGATATTGAAGAAGAGGTGGTTTTATCCTAGAGGCGGTGGCGAAAGGTATGGACTTCTTTGCACCATTGAGCGATCGTCGAAACGTCTTCAAGAGAACGACTTTGTATGTGACTCAACTATTGTTTTTCCAATAGAAAATTAGATAAAAGGATTTTAATATTACATTTGCTAATAGAATTGTTAATTGTATAATGCATAAAACAATTGAAGGATCCTTAAGTATGCTCTTTTATGTGTTCTACGTGGTGATACAATTGTTAACTATATAATAAACAATGACATGCGCATTCAACTCACATCCTATGTATGTGTTATGTCCATTAATTTAAGCCTATGTGTTCATTTGCAGCGAAAAGCAACACTTAATTGAATAATGGTCTATTATGTACTCGCACACAGTTCAGTCGGTAAGGGGCCTTGCCAACTCAATAGCTTAACATTTCAGACATTCCTTCCTTTAACCTTTTACATGCTCAAACTTGTATGTTTTTTTTTGTTCTAGACTTAAGTAAAGTGCATTGTATGTGCATTAGGGTGTCCAGTTGAATTGTTGAAACAGGTCGATTCAACAATTAACAAGTTGATGAATATATTTTTATTTGAGACTATCACAAGATAAGGTATACCAAGGTAACTTAAAAAGGGAAGCATCATTAGTGCTATTAGTATGAATGCAAAAATAGCTACCTACACTGAATAAATCAATGTATTACTTTTGAGATTTTATTTAGTCTATGATGGATGGATTTAAGGGTAAAGAGGAATTAAAACCGGAAGTTCCCAATGTTTATTTCTCCGTGATATATGTTGTCTTATTAAACTTTGATTGTAAAACATAAGGAGTTATGCGATTCTTTTTGTTTGTTATGGCACTGATTGTTAATTTTCATTATAATTATTGATAATGTATCATCTTGATGAAGTTGAACTTGCGACATTTTATCATGGGTTAAGTGGAACATTTTTGTATTTAATAGTATCTCATGATCGTTGGAGTAGTGATATTTATTTTAGTTATTATGCAATGCTTATGTCAAGGAAATTAATTACTAATTTCTTTAATTCTATTTATCAATCAAATTCAAATTTACTTCATGTTAATAATGATAACTCCATTACTATACATTAGGATACAACTTATAATAGAGCATCAAGTCATAACTCCATTACTATACATTAGGATACAACTTATAATAGAGCATCAAGTCAATTGGAATATTCTTAGATAATTGAACCTATGGTAAACACCATAAACACTGTCGAATTTTCTCACCTAGAAAAGAACTATTTAAGTTTTCATTACCACTGTCAAATCCTCATCTCGATTGAACCCTCTATATATGTATGCATAATGCTATATGCTTGCAATTTTTGCAAAAAGTACCAAAATTTCCATGTGCAAATAACATAATCAATAAAGGACCTTAAACTTTTAATTTGGATGACAATTGTGTGAATCATCAATCTTCATCCTTCGAGAGTTAAGGACTTCAAATGCCAAATAAGTACATGAAAAATTGATAGAACTTGGCTGTAAACATAATTTCACCAAATGATCTACTATCTGCCATTTGACGTATTATTATTGTGGCACTTAATAAGCCACTTTTTTGTTTTTTATAAGTCATTCCTACTTTCAAAGGCCTAAAAGTAGCTTATTTAAGTCAATTCATATTGGTATATAACTAAAACACAAAATTGATAATGTGTTTTCTTTTTATTTGGCATGGTAGTTGTTAGTCATCCTTTTGTAGAGGAGGATGCACACTTTGTTCTTCTTTCCATTGCATGTCCTATCAATTACATTTAATTTTACCTAAACTGCATCTGTAGTTCTAGCAACATCATACTTTATATATTGATTTCATGAATTACCTCAATCACTGTAATTTTGAGTTGGTCCCAAAATGTCTCTTTGACGTCCTCCCTCCTCTCAAATACTTGATGTATACACCTCATAAGTTTCCTTTCCCTACACTGGTTCATATTTCCCTAATACTTATCGTTGTTTTTAAGAAAGCTAAGGCATATGGATCCTTTTATAGTTTCCATTGACTGCATCATACATAATTCAGAACAAATTTCTCCCTGTTTATGCCATTTTATGACTACATTTATGGAATTATGAACAAATCTTTAAAACAACTTTACCAGCATTTCCTCAGGGGAAAGGAAGAAGATCATAAACCTTATGTTATTCACTTGATGCATTTGATTACATTGTTGGCTATATATCTTCTAAGATTAGGGTTTGAATCCCTATCATCAAAACCTATTAATCTAAGTGGTAAATGTTCATTATGTCTGTATAACCTTTTTTTATCAATGGTTAGATGCCGTGAACCGGAACTCGTCCCCAATGTCAAGATTTTTCAACACTTATATACAGTGGCATAGCCAGAAAAGTTCACTGGTGGGGACAGCTTGTAGGTTCCGGGGGTTCGAGGGCGGCAACCCACAATTTTTTTTTATGCCAACCATATAATTATATGTATGAATAATGATTTCTGAATGTTAAACAAGAACAAATAAATATATATATTCATCATAATAATTCATTACAAAAAGATCAACTACTGTTCTTTCAAAATAAAACAACTATATATTGCTACTTTAAAGTTGACCGCGCCGAGTTCTCATTTTCTGAAAGCGATCAAGAATTGCATCATTGTTAATATCCTTGAATATATATCTTTCTCTATGTATGCAATACCACTATCATTCAAGCATTCATCTCCCATTCGATTGCGTAAGTCATTTTTTACTATATTCATGGCATAAAATGCTCTCTCCAATGTTGCGGTTGAAACATGTAAGATTAGCGATAAGGTTATGAGCTTGTAAACCAAATTGTACACGATATGCTTTTTTGTCATCACCATCTTCTTAGCCATATCACCAATTGCTTTCACATCCTTAAACATATCACTGGACTTCATATCAATTTCATAAATCTCCAATTTGTTATAAAGATCCATAAGCTCTGCTTTGGAAAAATCGTCGGGGTAAAATTCCAATAAACGAACTAACTTTAGTCAATCAAAAGAGGAAAACGAATCAATTGGATTAAGAGAGGACATACAAAGAAGTAATCTGATTTTACCTCATCGAAACAATTATTAAGCTCAACAATTTGCTTATCTAGACCAAGATAAAACAAATCCACTTGATAATGATGTAAATTTGTAATCATTGATCCTCTCCTTGATCTACCCAAAAGAAGATAATTATCATCAATAATTGAAATAGGAATTTGATGTTTGGTGCAGAAAGAGCCGACATTATTTATAAGAGTATCCCATCCACTAGCTCGCATTTTACTTAACCGTTCTTTAGACACTTTTACCAACATCAAAGCATTCACAATATATTGATCTTTTCGTTGTAATGCTTTGGAAAGATCGTTAGTAATTGCAAGAACATTCTTCATCAAATGCAAAATAAATATGAAATTATAAGATTGCATTGCTTTTATCAAATTTAAAGGCTCCCCTTTTTTATCACCTGACATATCTTCCACCATGTTTGTAAGGACGTCAATAATAGAAGGAAACATAATGATCAAATTAACTAGTGTACCATAATGTGAACCCCAACGTGTATCCCCCGGTCGTTTCACACTCGATCTAAATTTATCCCCCGACCACTAGAGTGTTCACCACTTTCAAGTTGACCAAAAATTCTACTAGCTTCTTTTTCTCTGGGAATGTCTCGACGCTTGCATGATGCTCCAGCAAGATTTACCAAATTATTAACCAAGTAAAAAAAATCAGAAATGTGGTCTACATCTTTGGCCACACGAACAAGTGCTAGTTGAAGTTGATGTGCAAAACAATGAACATAAAAAGCAGACTTATTCTCATTTATAACAAGTGTTTTAAGACCATTAAACATACCTTGCACATTACTTGCACTGTCATATCCTTGACCTCTTAACTTTGACATGCTCAATTTATGTTTACTAAAAAAAGCATCAAGTGATGTTTTTAGAGACACTGATGTTGTGTTCAGAACATGTACCATACCAACAAATCTTTCGATAACACTTCCACTTTCATCCACAAATCTCAAAACAATTGTCATTTCCTCTTTAATTGATGTATCACGAGCTTCATTAACTAGTAGTCCAAATAATCCTATAGAAAGATGCAGATTGTGTAAGATAGCATCTACAATTTCTACTGCAATACAATTGACAATATCCTTTACTTATTATTCAGTGGTGCATTTTTTAGAACAACAACATCCACCGAAGGCTTTTCATGAGCAAGTCATTGCAGGAGTTCAAGAAAATTTCCTTTATTCATCGATTCTTCGGATTCATCGTGGCCACGAAAAGGCAAACCTTAATGTAATAGATATCGAATGCACACAAGAGTTGAATTTAATCGATATCGATAATCAATTTTACTTTGAGTTGATTGTCTCTCGATTGCCATTGCAATATGTTGATTTTGGTTCATCAAATTCTCAGATTTCGTATATCCCATTTTTTGAACATTAGAATTAGCGTGTTATTGAAGCCTTTGATTATGTTTCCAATTCTTAAACCCACCTCGAATAAATGCATCACTTGTTTTTCTACTTATCGATTGAGGACGAAATAAATAGCATAGTAAGCAATATGTGACATCTTCTTTCATACTATATTTTAACCAATTCTTATAATTTGTAAACCATGATTGATTGAAACGTCTAGCACTTCAACCCGTTATTGTTTATGGAAATATTTGTAAAGAAGGTTGACAAGGACCTTTTTGTAGATATTCTCTTCTAACTACATCTTGATCATTTGGATCATAGTCTAAAATTTGATGTCGGAGACTAGGATCGAATGGAAGATTCGATAAATCAACTTGAATATGACTTCGATTTACTAAGTTCGGATTAACTATATTTTGATTATCATTGTTCACCATAATACTAGGCGCAAAAGCTCCAACTTTGATAGAAACATCTTCGATTTTTCTCTTAAAATATTTTTGCATATCTAAAATTAGAAATATCATCAAATCAATATTGTAAACCAATTGCAGTAACCAATATTGTAAAATATATAAAATTAGAAACTAATTGCAGTCTGCAAATGCATGGCATAAGTAATAATTTATATCCTAATTAATTTACTATGAATGTGTAACAACTGAATGTGAAGAAAATTAATCAATATTTGAACAAAAGCCATCTGCTACCCTGATATTTACATCAAAATTCGAATTACATCCATTCGCATTCGCAGTTACAATTTACAGGAAACATCCCATTCGTAGTAACAATTTAGGTTTAATCAATATCTAATATTCGAATTACAATTTACAATTTAGGTTAAAACTCGAATTCTGTGCAAGATGGGGAACATGATTAGGTTAAAATCTGTACAAGATTAGGTTAAAATTCGATTTACAATTTACAAGTTAGGTAAAAACTCACTGCCCATTTGGAGACTGGATCTGGAGATGCGATTTGGAGTGGAGATGAGGAACGAGAGCTCTTTGAGATGATAGAGAATTGAAAACACGAGCGAGAGAGAAGCCCACGAGAGCGAGAGAGAAGCCGACGAGCAGGAGAGCGAGAGAATTTGAGAGCCTTTCTTCTTTTTTTCTCAGTTTTTTTTGTCATGATTTTTTCCTGGGAGGGGCAACTGCCCAGGTCAGGATATGTGTGGCTCTGCCCCTGTTTATATAAGTGCAGTGCCATCAAGATTACATAATTTTTTTTTCTGAGTTTAGTACAAATTCATTTATGCAGATATAGATGCACTATGCTGTAATAAAACTATATGACCTTGGCATAATAGACTAGTACTAAAGTTTTTATATAAAAAAATACATTCTTCAACCTTTTACGTGTCACATGAGCTTTGAATCACTTTGCCATGTTTCCGTGCTACTAAATTTATACATAAGTTATGCTTGAATATGCAGACTCAGTCGGCCATGTAAATTGGATATGCACCACAAATGAGTTTAAAGTCAGCTTTGCAACTATGTTTAATTATAGTGTTGCAATTCTGTTTAAATTTAGTGTTACAACTGAGTTTGCAGTGGCAGGCTCAGTTTGCAGTGCATACTCATTTTGCAGGCACTGTTTGTATTGCAAACTGAGCCTGTAAACCCTGCAAAACTTAGTTTGTGATATGAACAGATAAAAGTAAAAATAACTAGAACTTTTGTTGGTGTTCGGTTTTCAATTTATTTATTTTAAAGTTTGAAGTTCTCATGAGTGTTTATACTAAATGTAGGCACTTGTAGCAGGAAGAGATAAAAGCTAAGTTGAAAGTACATAGTAAGAATTGCGAATTTTATTATGGAGACATTGTGAAATGGCCAGCCTTTTCTTTTTATAATCTCTAAACATCCATATCATTTGTCGGGAATTATTTGGTATTTTATGATTTGAAACAACTAGTTATGTTTTGAAATTAGAAAGTTTAGAGATCAAATTGTAGTGTTATTCTTATGACATCGTTGGAATGGATTTAGTTAGTGCATGTGTTTGTTCCTTGCTAATATAAGGCTTGCCTATTACTCTTGAAGTTAGTAAAAAGAGTTATGTGGTGGAAATTAGGTGACATTTAGAGTTAATAAAAACATTCGACATGAATTTGGTTTCAAATGAATGTGAATGAAACTCAATAAATACCCAATAATTATTGGATAAAATATGAGATATGAGAAAGGAAATATAGTTAAAATATAATTTTGACTATTTTTATTTTAATTACAGTGCAGACAAAAAAATAGTTATGAGTAATTCATTCAAATGTAAATACTTCAAAAGGCTTCAATACAGCGAAGTATCTGTGTTATATGAAAAAGATAGATTTATACTATTTGAGAATAAGTGGTGCTTGCATCACGTGTTCAACATATATTAAATGTTGTTACCAGGGATAACCATTTGAAATTTTACATCACTATAGCTTACTATGTTCAATTTGGAAAATAGAATGAAGTAACATAAGTCAAATTTCAATGACTTATCTATGTCATATAACTTTGTCAGAACCGAAGTTCATAAGCTGCGTAACAAAGCAATAGCATTTTTCCAATTTTAGATTACAAATACGATTTTAATGAATTTATTTGATGTTTACAATATGCATAATAATATCCAGTGATTGTGTTTCTAGTTAGTTAATAGACAACTATAATGAGTTAAAATTGATGTTTAAATGCAATTATTGATTTTGTGTATTTATGAAAATTCGTTTTTACTTAAGCTAACTAATTCAGTTATTTATTTTCATGTTTAAATGCATAATATTATTGATTTTAATGTTGAGCAAGTATGTTATCATATAGTTTCCTTGATTAATCTTGATATAAGTCAAGGACATACATACACTTCCTAATCTGGGAAATGAGGATAGTCATGTTATCCACTAAAATGTTACACGTTCAACTTACATAAATGATACTACCAAAATTAATGCCGAGATAGGCTATTGGTGAAAGAGTTATGGACCGTCACAAGCATAGAAGAATAATTCGTAAGCAAGAATCAGGCACAAGGAAAAACCGAGAGCATAAGGGAACAACCTGAAGCCAGGCGACCGACGCCATTATTAAAGAAAAGAACTCAAAACCTATACAAAGAAAGGATATCGAAATGATAGTTCTGAAACGAAGGATAGATAACAAAGGGTCACCCAAGACCGGAAGCCAATAAAGAGAAAGACAAGGAATCCTACAGACTGAGACTTAGAAGGATGAAAGGGCTATCAGTATTAACTTGCTTAATACTGATACAACGAGAGACGAGAGCATCAAAGGCACAGAGTTTGAAACATCCGGAAACCACTACTGAGACCCCCATTAGTTGATCACCGAGAGGTCACTTTAGTAAGCAACCAATAAAACACCCGAATGCACCCCATCGGAAAGCCGAAGGTGTACTTTAGAGATCCACCGTAAGGAAAGCCGGGACCTCGAAGAGAGACAAGATACCCACACTTATCTACTTAGTTTCGATACTGACAGGGGTGGCAGATCCGTTTACCATCCACTTGAATCATGAAGGAAAGTTCCACAAATAATTAATAACAAAACCGAAAGCTTATGGCCAAAAGCCTAAAACATTCCTAAAGCTATCCATACCAACAGGCTTAGTATCGATACAAAGAAGATAGACATGACATCAAAAAGAAGTTCCAAAGACTGAGACCATCCTTCTGAGAGCCAGAACCGACACCCTAAAAAGCCGTAAGAAAAGCCAAAAGAGAGGACGTGGACTAAAGCAACTGGGACCAAAGGGAAAAGCGGCTGATATAGGCTTCTACTGGCCTAATAGCAAAAGGGTCCCCAATTGTCTATAAATGAGACCCCAGGGGTCTCATTTTGGGGACGATTTTCTCATTTCTCATTCTAGTACTCTTTTTCTCTAGAGTAAACCCTAATTTCTAAATCAATTTGGGGATTTACATTGTAATCTCTTATGTACTCCCAAACAAAGATCAATAAAGAGAGGATCAACACAAAGAGTATTTCTTAGAGTTTCTAAACTATTGTCTACATGATATACTATATGCTTTCTACATGGTCACGGGTTCCTACTCAAGCTTAGACCCTTCCACAAAATCATTGCATAACCCCTTCCTACAAGCCGTTTAGCCTTGTACTGAGTGTTGTGCTTAGGGATCCCTTGTCCTATGATAACCGTTGGTTCCTAAGTCGCTTAAGCATGATGCTCACTCCCTGAGGGAAGAGTAACTATTCTTTTGGGCTTAGACCTTGATATCTAGGAAACGGTGAACTAACTCAAGATTGCAAAAGCTAGATAGCCCCCTTTTTCCTTAGGTCCACTTCCATAGTCATATTTCCGATGTTGATGAAAAATATCATTAACATTTTGGCGCTAGAAGGAGGGTCTGAACCTCCGACTTGGTGGTTCACTTCATATCTAACTGTGATGTTCCGTCCGGGGTTGGACTAATCTTTGAAGAAGCAAGATTATGGGCAAAAGGTCCCAACGAGAGTCTTCTGGATCTCAAATGGCTATGTCAGGTAATACTGACCCAAGAGTGACGGAAGAACAAAGGATAAAAATGGAAGCTCTGCAAATAATCAAGTGGAAAAGGGAATTAGACCAATACGATCCTGATTATTGGAACGACAACCCTTCCTACGTAGGACAAACATCAATGGTTACTCGGAATGATTTTACACCAAAGGAGTCTAACCCCTTTTATTATGTAAGGGAGGCTATCTCTGGGAAAGCCAAAGGAATTGTATTCGAACAAGAAATAATGAGGGACTTTTAGCACCTTGCTTCCAAATGGACTGAAAGGATAGTGCATCGGTCTAAAAACACTTTGAAGAGAAGAAGCAAAGATATGGATGCAACAAGATGGTTTAATAACAAAAGGGATAACCTCCAACAACACAGAAGGAACTTTATACCAAAAATGCTTAATGAGTGCTACCTTACCATGGCAATGGAAAACATTTACTTCCTAACTTAGCACAAACTCAATTATTGGTTGTCTACAAAGAAGAAGCCCAAGTACAAAAGGAAATTGGGAAGGCCTTACTGTCATTATCATACGATAAATGGACATGAAACCACCATTATAAAGCCCTCGAGGGAATGATCATCAAGTTCCTCAATCTAGGCCAGTTACAAGACTTTGTAAAAAGATCAACTAAGTCCAATAAAGGTCCTTAGGAAAAGGATTGTCTACAAGACTAAGGATACAGAAACCCACTCAAAGGTCGAAATAACTAGAAATGGGTCAAACCACTCGATTATTGGTCGTCCGCAAAGAAGAAGCCCAAGTACAAAAGGAAATTGGGAGGGCCTTACATTATCATATGATAAATGGACATGAAACCAACCATTATAAAGCCCTCGATGGAATGATCATCAAGTTCCTCAATCAAGGCCAGTTACAAGACTTTGTAAAAAATCAAACTAAGTCCAATAAAGGTCCTTAGGAAAAGGATTGTCTACGAGACTAAGGATACGGAAACCCTCTCAAAGCTCGAATAACTAGAAATGGGTCAAAACACAAATGGATAAAAACCCTTGCCACTACTGAATTGGCCAGGGCAAGGAACCCCCCAGAGGGGGTTGGTGTTTAAGTGTTTCTCCGCGCCCGAATCAGAAAGGGTCAGGTTAAAGAATCAAAAGCGTAAGCCTCCGACCTGCACCAGAAATGGTCGTGATGGAGCATTTAATTAGCAATCCCTACCTCTACTCGCAGAAGAGTATGCCCTGCCTCTGCTATGAACTAAGCATGTCCTACCTCTGCTCGCAGAAGAGCACGTCCTACCTCTACTTATGTTCCACGTTACCCGTAAAAGGGAACGCAAACCCTCATCATCGCCTACGATAGCCAGGATAAGGCAACCCTTGGAGGGGTTGGAGTGTAAGCCTCTATCACCGCCTACGATGGCTAGTGTAGAGCATCAAAAGAGAAAGCCTTAATTCTGCATCTACGATGACCCGGTTTAAGCATATAAGACCATATCGTTGCCTAAAATGGTCAGGATAAGGCATCTCCTGAAGGGAGGCCGGGTAAGTCCTTGGGCCCTGCTTGTGGATAAGCTAGCCAAGCGCATCGGACACACAGGCCCAGAGAGTGGCCAACAAAGCACGTATATCCTATGCTTTTACAATAAAAAACCCAAAGAGTGGCTCAAGAAGTAGTACATCCTCTACTTCACAAATCATACCCAAAAAGAAGTAACGAAACTAATAACAGAGGTGGTCTCTGGTCTCCTATCTTGAATACCCGAATCTGCGTTGATTCAAATTCCAATTATTGCTGGAAGTGGATTCTTGATCCTATTTTAATACCCGAGTCTGGGTTGGTTCGGATCTAAGTTATTGTTGAAAGTGGATATCTAGTCCTACCTTAAAACCTGAATCTAGGTTGGTTCGAATCTCAACTAAATGTGGGTTTCCGGTCTCATCATAAATAGCTAAAACGGGGTCGGTTCGGAAGTCCAAATATTATCAAAAAGGAGATATTTAACCTTCTTAATAATCCGAATCTAATTTGGAACCAGATTTCTATTACTACCAAAGGCGGATTTCTGTCATTATACCTTAGTCAAGGAGACGAATCAAAGCCCTATTGCTCTCAGAAGGATGGTTCCTGATCTCTCATCCTTAATACCCTAATCAGATATGTCAAATTCAAATTCTTAATCCCTAAGGAAGTGATCAACTGCCGATGTCCGGGACGATGACATGGTTCTACTATTTAAAAGCTTTCAAACCAAGATTATGATCTTCCCCCTCATTCACGAAAGTTTCTCAAACTCCTTACATTTAACCTGCGATTATTCATACAGAACATAGGTAAGTATCATATATCAGGTAGTATACATCCCATTTATAAGTTCATTCACAAACAATATCATTGACTATTCAAAACAAAATTAGATAATTGATGATAATTAATACATTTTCCTAAAGCTCCCTGCTCTTAGACAAGGGGGAGTGATAGAATGATGAATTACATTACATAAAAGTTTGCTGATCTTCTTCCACTTTTCCGTAACTTTGTGTGGGTCATCTAAGGGCTTTAGTTGTAACTTGAAATCTCGGTTACAAGCCCTGCCCATGGCACACTGACTTTTATTTTCCTTCTCCAGACTAAAAGCATCTTTCGTAAAGCATGTTCTTCCCTTTGTAGTTGCATAATTTTGGAAGTGTACAAATCGATACGCCAGAGCGTATCCTCATTATATTTTCTATCATAAAAACCTTTTATGTTGGCCTTAATTTTCCGATACCACCTATTAACAAGAGAATTGTCAAACCTAGAGGGGAAATTCCTCATATGGTGGCTTATCTCAAACTCTGGGGTCTTAAACTCTACTGTGACTCATGGAGATTCAGGCGTGGAGGTTTTGGGGGTACATCCAAAAACAAATTCCCAAGTTATACATTTTGTTAATGCATTGTCACATTCCACTTCTATATCAACAGTTTTACATTGAAGCCCGTCCATTTCCTTGTCAAAATTAATGGAGGGATTCATCTTTATCTCTCTTTTTAGCATAAGGATAGTTTTATCCTTCTGCCTTAACTGACCCTCTAAAATACTTATTTGACCATTTAAATGCTCCATAGACAGCTCCTCAAACAAAATGGACCCGTCATTAGTATCGGTAGGAGAGCCCTCTAACAAATTTCTCGGACTCATGGTTAGTCACGTGTCCTTCTCGGCCTAAGAGGGAGGGTCCTCAATTGAAGTTTGTTGTTTTATAAACATATAAACTACTACTTACAGGTCCTGTTTTCAGAAAATAGATAACAATAGTAAACCACAACACTATTCTTTCAAAAGAGGTTAATACATATGTTACCCAACGTTCAACCAAACGAGCATTAATTACCAAATCATAACAGTTTAATTATTCCTTCCAATACATTCTTTGTTCATATAGCATATCAACATTGTGTGACGAGCCCTATGTGTCTTTAGTATCATCTCCCTATCGTCTCCGAAGAAATTAAAAGAGAGCTGGGGATACATCCTATTGATAAGCTTAAGTTCTTTTAAAAAGCGTTCCCTGCTAGACTTACAAGGAGATTTTTTAAGAAATTCCCTCCTCAACCTAGATAAAGAACGTAAGTCGTCCTTGGAAATAGTGTCATTACTAAAAATAGGGTTTTTCTATAATAATGATAAGTAGAAAAATATCACTTTGGGAAGCATGAAGTCATGTCGTGATGTTTTACAAATATCAGTAAGTTTCAAAATAAAGCAAACTAATCCAATGCAGGAAAGTAAGTGACTCAAGAGCAAAAATTTGTACCTGAGGAATAGGGGAGACATATTGCACTACTTGTTCCCTTTCTTCGGGTTCTGAGCAAACAATCTCTTTAGTTGGCGTACCATCACCGTATGGGGTAATGGCAACGCATGAAGAATCGGCGTTCACATCCCCAAAACCCGAGGCATCGCCAAAAGACAAAGAAAAATGCCATCAGCTTTGCTATTCTGGCAGCCTCCGCACTCAGGGTTAGGTTCATTATTGTGGTTGTCTCCATCATCGCTGCCAATGTCCAAAACTACTTCTTCCTCATCACTGGACTCTGAATTTTTTAGCAATTCTTTAATGAATAGAATATCCTCAAACTTTACCTTGTTTCTCCTAAGAACCTCATTACCCTATTTGGCCAAATTTATTCTTTTCATAACTCTGCTTCGAACGGAAGGGTGAACAGAGGAGAAGTCCATGCCCGGAAACTTGTTGAAATTATCATAGTAAACTAGGGAGAGAGCCTTCTCATAATACTCTATCACCACATCTGGGAGATATTCTTTCAAAAATAAATAAATCCTATCCTGAGCTTCATAGACTATTTGTTTAGCGTTAGAAAGCGCTTTTTCCTTTACTCTCAACTTCTCTACATGCTCAGCCAGTATATCCGCCCGCTCACTCTCAAAAGCCGAAACTTTGGCAACCAAGAAATTGTTGTTTTCCCTTTCTTTTCCAAGATATATTCTCATTTGTTCACATGTATCATCACTTTTGCTCTTCACTATAGTTAAGTCATAGACCTTGTACTCCAACGTAGAATTTTCTACTTTAAGCCTACTCACTTCAAGAGACGATGACGGAATCATCATCCGAAGAATATGCCAACCTTTGGATATCTGGATAAGAATAAGGAAAGGTCAACCCTTATACAAAAACGTCTAGCGAGAAATTAAAACGAGCAGAGGATAAACAAAAAGTTATTTCTTAATGAGGTAAAGGTAGAAATCCGACCAGTCCGGAAGGGTAGACTCTGGCATATTAGAAACATCAAGAAAAGGAATAATAGATATAACAATACCATCAAAGTTAGAAGTTAACAAAGGAAGGTTCAAATGATCATCATAATGATGAAAAGGGAGTAAGATTGGCTTGTGTTCTCTTGAATCCAAAACTTCCTGAGAGTCAGATATTAAAAAGCCTACAATGAAGTCACTTTCTATGGTCTCAGTTGGAGAAGAATCCACATTAGGGGTATTGTTGAAAGAAGGGACAATAGGACTGAATAACGGTTGACCACTAGGCAAAGCAACAATTCCTTCACCAAAGGACTAGGATACAAAATTTACATTTTTTTGTCTCTTAGACGGACCATCGTCGATAATCGAAGATGGCCTTTTCTTGAACAGATAACTAGAATGGGCAGAGGTGGCCAGGGCAATGCGTGAATTAGCGCCCGGGGTAACTGGTTGCAAAAGAGAAAGCATAGAGAAAAGTGAAACGTCGGATAAAACAGAAACTTTTGACCCTTACGATAAGACGCCCTACTTGAGTAACCCGGAAATAATGGTGATAAGAGAATAAAGTCATCTGAACCAGAAGACAAGCTCATGGTGCCCGGTAAGTGGATTGGAGGTTGTTCCAGAATCTTTTGTCCAGGAGGTAAGAGGGCATGTTTAAATAAGTTATCTAAAGTCAATAGAACAGACCGCTGCCTCAATTCCTCAGAAATTCTACCAAGGGCATTAACAGCTTGAACATCTCTTGCCTCAAGCTCCACCTTTTTAGGAATCAAGGCTAAAAAGAAGTAACAGTCAGTAAGAGATAAAAAGAAAAGAGAAGAAAAAGAAGAATCACTTACTAGGGTCGATGAAAGTCCTCGATATGCCAAGGGGACACCTGATGTAGAAAAACTGGTTTTCCCAATCTCTAGACTTATGAATGGGGTCACTAACCCATTTCCGCGTAGGGCTAGGACGAAGAATGAGCGAGTAAGACACTTTGGCTAAACAAAGTAAGAATCGCAGGAGGTTAACGTTAAGAGAAATTTGGCATGACTCAAGCGCTAAGATCTCTAAGCATAGAAGAAGAGTATAGGTATTCGGTGAAAACTGAATGGGGTCAACCCCCAAGTGACGTAGGAACCTAAGTAAAAACTACGAAAAAGGGAAGAAACCTCTATAACAGATGTGAATGGCAGTATAGGCAAAGTACCCTTCCGGCGGATTCTGAATAGTATTTTATGGGGAAGCAGGAATGGCGTCAATATTAGTCATACCAAAACTTCGGAGAATAGCATTTACTTCCTCTTCGGTATTGATGAAAGAACGCTAAGAAATGGGTGCCTTCTTTGGGCGACGATTAGTATACTTGCCTGGCTTGGAGCTACTGGGTTGTTGAGCCTCAGACATAATTCTGCCACGTGATATCATACCATAACATATGTCTTAGTCCCATTTTCTTTTAATAACGGTATGTAAGAGTCACATGTAGGTGAGTAAGTAACATAGAAGCTTACTAATGTTCAGGATTTGATCCATTAAACACTGAAACTGACTGTGAGAATCAATATTAACAAGGCTTATGCATACACCACCTACGCTGGAGACCAACTAGACCTTTGATATGAGACAATTAGTTGGATCGTTGCCAAAAATCGAGTTTGTCTCGAAACCCAATACAAGTGAACTCCAGGCCAAAATATGTTATTTAAAAGCTTAAAATTTTGCCGACACTAAGACAGAGAGGAAATAAAGTTTGAGATAGAATTTCCACCACTAAACCGGCGACACCCATTGGGTCAGAAGCCAAATAAACACGAACCTTGGAGTCAGCAGAATCGAAAGCTAATTAAGTAAACAAAAAAGATGTAGGGTTCACTCGTACCGAAATCCTAGTATGTTGTTTATTGACAAGAAACAACAACCCACATGTAATTTTGCATTTTAAATCCCAAAAATGTGTGGGGAAAGATGTAACTTATTTGGTCTTCCATTGGGTGCTATTACAATTATCATTGCGGATTAACTCACGTTAGATACTTCAAATTTCAATTAATTTCCTAAACAAGGTTAATGGCACGATGCAAACTTACGCCTACGATTAGACTAAAAATACTTACAAGGAATCGAGCTTGAAATCCTAAAAGAGCCTGAGAAATTTTGATGAACAGTAACCTTGTTTGAGCAATGTTATATGCAAGAAAGAACAGGAAGAAGGAGGAACTTATGGCAAAAGACGCTCTTTTAATCTAAACAGCACAAGTAGGATCGAATCAGCAGGTCAAATCTGTCCTGAAGGGTGGAAAGTGGAAACCCGGCATATTCAGAACTGTACAGCACCAAGATCGAGAGATTTTGACTTGAAAAGTTGAAATTACCCTTTCATAAGGGGCAAATGTTACTACCAAAATTAACGCCGAAACAAGCTATCAGTGAAGGGGTAACGGACCGTCAAAAGCATAGAAAAGTAATCCATAAGCAAGAATCAGGCACAAGGAAAATCGAGAGCATATAGGAACAACCCGAAAGTCAGGCAACTGACACAATCATTAAAGAAAAGAACTCAAAACCTATACAAAGAAAGGATACCGGCAGGATAGTTCCGACACGAATGGTATATAACAAAGGATCACCCAAGATTGGAAGCCAATAAAGAGAAAGACCAGGAATTCTACAGACCAAGACCTAGAAGGACGAAAGGGGTATTGGTATTAACTTTCTGAACACCGATACATCGAGAGATGAGAGCAACAAAGGCACAGAGTTTGAAGCATAAGGAAATCATCTGGGAACCAGCTACTGAGACCTTATTAGATGGTAACCGAGAGGTCACTTTAGCAAGCAACCAATAAAACACCGGAAAGCACCCCACCGGAAGCCGAAGGCATACTTTAGGGATCTACCAAAAGGCAAGCCGGATCCTCAAAGACAGACAAACTATCCGCACTAATCTACTTAGTGTCGATACTGACAGGGAAGGCGGATCCGGTAACCATCCACTTGAAATATGAAGGCAAGTTACATGAAGAATTAATAGCAAGACAAAAAGCTTATGACCGAAAGCCTAAAACCTTCCTAAAGCTATCTATACCGACAGGCTTGGTATCGATACAAAGAAGATAGACATGACATCAAAAAGAAGATCCAAAGAGCGGGACCATCCTTTTGAGAGCCAGAACCGACACCCTAAAAAGCCGTAAACAAAGCCAAAAGAGCGACCTAGAACTAAAGCAACCGAGACCAAAGGGAAAAGCGACCGACATGAGCTTCTGCTGGCCCAATAGCAAAAAGGTCCCCGATTTTTCTATAAATAAGACCCCAGGGGTCTCATTTTAGGGACGCTTTTCTAATTTTTCATTCTTGTACTCTATTTCTCTAGAGTAAACCATAATTTCTAAACTAATTTGGGGATTTCTATTATAATCACTTGTGTACTCCAAATCAAAGATCAATAAAGAGCGGATCAATACTTAGAATATTTCTTATGAGTTTCTTAACCATTGCCTATACGATATATCATATGCTTTCTACATGGTCATGGGTTCCTGACCAAGCTTAGACCCTTTCACAAAGTCATTGCAGAACCCCTTCCTACAAGCCATTTAGCCTTCTACCGAGTGTTATGCTTGGGGATCACTTGTGTTAAGATAATACTTAGTTCCTAAGTTGCTTAAGCATGATGCTCACCCCAGATGTAACGACCCAGAAAATACAAACCAATTTAAAAATTTTATTTTAAATAATTTGGTGGAAAAATGTGGCAGAAATTAAAATTTTCATTTTTAAATCATATTAAAGCCAGTGAAAATAGTCAATTTTCAAACGATCTCTATTTTCGACGAAACCACTTTTGTTGGAATCGGAATGTTGAATTATTGCTAGGTTTCAATTTTTAGAATTTTACGAATTAATATGTGAGCGTGGCGAAGGAAAATGTGTTTTGTCGATTACAGTCAAATTTAATAGACTGAAAAATAGCCATTTTTCAAACAGTCTCAGAATTCGACAAAATTAGTTTTGTTAGGACCGTATCGTCATAACATAGACAAATATATTTTTTCTGGATTTTTCTGAGCACGTATGTGGCCTCAGTAAATTTATTTGTGTGAACGAATTAATTTAATAAAGAAATTAAATATTAAATTAAATAATACAGGCCACAAACAGCCGTTTGGGCAGACGGGACCTATCCCATTGGATCCGTAATATGGTCTATTGGCTAGGGGCACCTTCTGCTGTACTGAAATTGAACCTGTTGGAAAGATATGGATTTAATTGTAAAAATACATTGAAAATATTATAAATATAGGATTTAAAACCCTAAAAAAGCTACTGTTCATTATCTCTGCCGCCACCCCCCCCCCCCCAAATAAATGGCCTAAATTGTCGAAACTTCCTCCACAAATTCCCACCGATTAACTCAGTAAAACCAACCCTTCCTCTTGACAATTTCATAGAGCAATCTATGCTCTTCAATTTGGTACGAGTTCGATCGAACCTTGTTGCCTGTGGTGGCCGAACCACCACCTTCAAACGCCGTCGTTTGGGCCTGTTTTGCCCCGTCCACTGACCGCCGAGCTCCACCGCAGCACCACCCCCAGGCGCAGTGTCCTCCCCCCTTCCATGTGGCGAACTCCGATCGGCACCCCGTGCCACCAGTCGCAAGCCAAATCGAACCCTAGGTTCGAAGTAGAAAAGAAAAAAACATCGGCCAAGAATTGAGGTAGAAGAAGAGGGGATATTCCCTTTTGATGCTTTTTCTTTTAAATTTTACTTTCACAAATTAAACCATAACTAATTCGTTTCAACTCAGAATTTGACGATTTCGGAAGCATTGGAATCGTAGCAGCGAATAGAACGTGTTGAGACTGAAACGGGACCATTCTGAACAGTTTGAATTTTGGCCAAAATCTGCAACGACTGTGAGATTTCTAAATTTTAATAATTAAATAATTTAATTCTATTCGTTATGTGAATCATTGTATGTTATTGTTTCTGATCTACGATGTTGTGATTGTTGTATGGTTGTTAATATTCGTTGTGATATCATGTTATAGCATGACAGTTTAGATCTGTAAAATTCTGATGTAATCTCTATAAATCTCTCATCTTTATTGGTTTTATTTTTATTTTATTTCTATTTTTATTTTTATCCCTTTATAGGAATAAAAAAAATGAATCTTGTTTGTTTTACAAACAAAAATGAAATTTTGAATCTTTATTTTGTTTTTACAAAATAAAATGAAAAATTGAATCTTCCTTTGTTTTACAACAAAAGTGAAAAATTAAATCTTTATTTTTGGTTCACAACATAAAATGAAAAGTTGAGTTTTTGTTTTGATTAACAAAATAAAAGAAAAGTAAAATCTCTATTTTGATTTGCAAAATAATAGCATAAGGTAAATTTCTATTTTGAGGTACAAGATAAGAACAAAAGTTGAATCTTTATATTTGATTTGCAAAATTAAACAAAAGTTTGATCTTTATTTTTGATTTACAAAATAAAACAAAAGTTAAAGCTTTATTTTTGTTTTGCAAAATAAAACAAAAGTTAAATCTTTATTTTTGATTTGCAAAATAATAACAAAGGTGGAATCTTTATTTTGATTTACGTAAAAAGAATAAAAGATTGAATCTTTATTTTGTTTACGATTTATAAAATAAAGAAAGTTTAATTTTTTTTAAATTTTAAATAAAAGATAAATTAAGATTAGATATTTTATTTTTATTTACAATATAAATTAAGATTAGATATTTTATTTTGATTTACAATATAAATAAAGATTAGATATTTTATTTGATTTACAAGTAAAGATTAGACATTTTATTTGATTTACAAATAAAAAAGGAAGAGACCTTTTATTTTGATTCATCAGATTTATACACCAAATCATATATTGTGTTGTACGTGTTGACATTGAAATGGTGATGTTGGGTAAATAAAAATGTTTAGACAAAAACCATTATTTTTGGTTATCATATTTTGACACCAAATTGAGTTGAGTTAGATAGGAAAATACCCCCTATAGGAAAAATGTGCATTAAGAAGACAGTTAGGAGAAAATTTACATTTTTCTATTGTAATAAAGAGAAATAGAAAATTTACATTTTTCTATTGTAATAAAGAGAAATATAAAATTTACATTTTTCCAATGTAATAAAGATAATTAGAGAATCTACATTTTTCTAATGTAATAAAGATAATTAAAAGATTAACATTTTTTCTATGTAAAAATATAAGGTTTACATTTTCCTATGTGAAGATGAAAGATTTACCATTTTTCTTTGTAACAATGGAAGGTTTACATTTCTTAATGTAAAGGTAAAAGAATTTACATTTTTCATTGTAAAAGAAAAAGAGATAAAATACTTACATTTTATAAAAACATAAAAAGTACATCTTTATGTTATTAAAATGAATTAGACAAAAAGTACATTTTTGTGTATTTTAAATGAATTAGACAAAAAGTAAATTTTTTTGTGTATTTAAAATGAATTAGACAAAAAGTACATTTTTGTGCATTTAAAATGAATTAGAAAAAAAAGTACATTTTTGTGTATTTAAAATGAATTAGATAAAAAGTACATTTTTTGTGTATTTAAAATGAATTAGATAAAAAGTATATTTTTATGTATTAAAAAGGAATAGGTTAAGAAGTACATCTTTATGTTATAAAAATGAATTAGACAAAGTACATTTTTATGTTATAAAAATGAATTGGAGGAAAAGAACATTTTGTTGTAACTAAACAAAGAGTACATTGTTGAAAACATCATTTTTTGTCGCATTAGAATTGACGGACAAAAATGTCATTTTTATTTAATATAAAAATATACAATGTTGAAAACATCAATTTTTGTCGCATTAGAATTGGCAGACAAAAATATCATTTTTATTTAATATAAAAATATACAATGTTGAAAACATCATTTTTGTCGCATTAGAATTGGCGGACAAAAATGTCATTTTTATTTAATATAAAAATATACAATGTTGAAAACATCATTTTCGTCGCATTAGGATTGGCGAATAAAATTGTCATTTTTATTGAAAATTAAAATACATAATGTAGAAATCATCATTTTTGTCGTATTAGAATTGGCGGACAAAAATATTATTTTCATAGAGTAAAAAGAATGGATTCTAATAATGGAAATCGCCAAATGGTTTATATATTTATATATAAATATAAAATTCAACGAAACGAGAGCGGCAGCTCGCGTATCAACAATCGTAACTTCAAACGATTATATAGAAAGATCCGACCGTTGGATTTTCCCAAAACTGGAACCGTTAGGACCGCTTTGGGAAGAGCTTTCCAACAATATAAATTTCCTCAAAATCCGACGGTTAGATTTTAAGATATGTGTAAATCAAATTTTGGTAAAAACAGCCAGGGCCGCCCATTGACCCGAAACGTAAATAAAAATAGCGATAAATAGTTATAAATATATATGAAGTGTTTTAAATTATAATTATGCGACAATTATTTGAAAAGACCGAGTTTAACTCATTTCAAATAATTGCACGACGATTAAATCAAAGATGTAAGAAGACGATGGTTGAAGACCGGCGATCTTCATATCGAATGGATGATGACTGCTGATGCCTTGGACAGGCTTGCTCCCAGGACGGGGTTAAAGCAGTAATTGTCCAAACGTGTGTGTTGGCCGTGCGGATAAGCGAGCGCCTTTCAGGTGTCTCCAGTTTCGTTAAGACCCAGAACGGACTTGTAAATGGATGTGTGTCTGACATTGAAATTCGCTTCATGTAATTAAATCGATTTGTATTAATATATGTCTTTTTGGTGGCAGAGAATTTATTCTTTACTTAACACCCTGGTATATAGTAATAGTTATCGATCGCATGGCGTTGAATTGTCAATGTGGCACGCCAAGGTGCAATGATCAAGGCTTTGTTGAAAAGCAGGCCTTGTGGTTGATGATCAAAGCATAGCCTGTTTAGGCATAGCTTTGTGTATAGCGTGGCTTCGTGAGCCTCACACCCAGGTATGAGTCAAAAACAGGATATGGACCGTAGGGAGTGCACACGTTTCTTTCTAGCTAGGAGTGGTGTTTGGGCTTTAACGCGGCCCGACATTTTACTTATGTGGATTATGGATTAAGGTACCTTGGCATTTTTATAGGCCGGAAGTGGTCATATTATAGGTCCAAAGGGACCGGGAAACGTGTGTTCAGGCATAACTAATCCACTACCGTTAGGTGGGGACCGGCCCTACCACATCCAAGGGTTCACTGCGGGGAATTCTAAGGCATTTGCTAGAGTGTCTCGAATCGGAAGAGGACGATCCCTAGCCTCGATTTCATGACAGAAAACCAATTCCCAATACGACAACATTTTGGTTTTGATTATAAACTTATATACGGCGACATAGTAGGATGGGGTACTATGCCATCTAGGATTGATATATTTATATTGAAGTATTTTAATACTTCTTAAACACTAATAATAATATTAAAATATTACTTTTCACGTATTAAGCATATTTGATCATCATAAGGGAAAACTCTATCCTCCTATGTGCGTTGCATTGTGTGATAGGACTTGAATCTTATGATGATTGCATTTATTCCAAAAGTCATTTCGCTGTTTTATACAAACTTTATAAAATTATGCACTGGCAATCCTATGGAGTAAACCCGTTCCGTGCTAGCGGCGTGGTCCTGAAATTTGCCTCTTTGTTAGATAATTTAGTTAAGAATTCTCATACCAGTCCCATGACTGACTCATAGTTTGTTTCACTTTTGCAAACTCGGGTGCCCTCTTTCCACACGGGCAGCCAATTGACAGGTTCAGGTGATACATTCTGATTGGAGCTTGCTTGGACGGAAAAAGAAGAAGACCTTTTCTCTAGTTTTACTTCTGCTTGAGACATTTACGTTCTGTAGCTTTGATGTATGTGATGAAGTTTGAGACTTGTTTCTTTCCATTTGAAAATCTATTTCCCTTTTTGTCGAGACACTTTATTTGGCTAAGTTGTATCCTATACTACATACTCTGATGTATTGGATATCATGATGCTGATGACATTTATTTCCGCTGCAATGGTTTATGTGTTATGATAATTATCTGAGATCTGTATTTGTTGTAAATATGTTGTATTCCAAAATGATTATCCTTGCTTTCGAGCTATGGAAGTTTGGGGTCATCACAGTTGGTATCAGAGCATAAGGTTAACCTTAGCTTTGGAATATAACATATTTAGAACAATTCGTCTAGATAGAATCCCCATTATTCTAAGACGAGTAGCTCATTAGAGATAGGACTAGTAATGTCCTAGAATGAGCACAGCAGAATAGCACATATTTATCAGTCATTACATCATCATCTTTTCACCTTGTCCTTATCTTATCTTTTCTTGGAAATTCTCATTTTTGTTGGTCTGACTCTTTCCTTGATGGTACAGACTGATTTAAATGGATACTAGAGCAAGAACATCCCGAGGTGGAGCTCGAGGCGGGGTTAGAGGAGGAGCCCGTGTAGGAGCTAGAGGGCAAGCTAGAGATGAGACACCCATCACTCAGGAACAACATACTTCAGAGGTCGTAGCCGAACCACCTCCACCTCCACAGCCCTTCGATTTGGAGAGAATGTCAAAGAAATTCAAAAACCTAGGAGGTGTACCTTTCACGGGGTGAGAGTCTGTGATTCAGGAAGAAGCATGGCTTAAAGATTGCAAAAAAATTCCTAGAGGGCTTAGAACTGGAAGATCAGCGAAAGCGTTACCTGGCAGTTTGGCAACTAAAAGAGGAAGCAGGGCATTGGTGGGATACGATCAAGATCTTCAATGATGTGGCCAAATGTCTTGGGCCAGATTTAAGGAACTTTTCAATGAAAAGTATATACCCCCACAAGCTAGAGAGCGCCTGCGCGAGCAGTTCGTTAACCTACAGCAAGGGAATATGACCGTTTCCGAGTATGTGAGGAAGTTTGATGAACTTTCACGATATGCTCCTAGTTTGATTCATGATCCGGTAGAGAAGAATAAGAAATTTATCAAGTGCCTATCAAAGAAATATTTTGTAACACCCCGAATTTCGGTTAATGCTAAAATTCACTAATTACAGAATAACTAATCCCAGATGTGGGAATCAAGGGTAACGGGTTGCGTCATTGCGTTCGTCTCGGAAAAATACGCGAAATAGAGTCCGAGTTTTCGAGAATCGGAGTCCGTATGAAAGAGATATGGACGAACGAAGTTAGGCAGAAGAACCCGGAACAGGCCAGAAATGCACTGGCGCACTTGTGAAGTGCGCCAGAACAAAAATGCACTGGCGCACTTGTGAAGTGCGCCAGTACAAAAATAGACTGGCGCACTTGGGAAGTGCGCCCGTGCCGAGCCAAGAAACCTGCACAGTTTCTAGAGAGTTCTGTGGTTGGGTGCACCAGTTTGGGGTTTGGGCTTGGTCTTAGGGCTGATTTCTGGAGAGTTCCGAGATCTAAGGGTCCTAAGCTAATCTAGGGTTAATCTAAGGGTCTAAAATGCAACCTAATCCTATAAATAAGACCACAACCCTACCCTAATTCATTCATAATTAAATCTTGTAACTAAACTATGGCAAAATGAAACTTGGTCATGGCCTCCACAAATCAATGAAGAGGAAAGCAAGCTAATCAACCTCTCTAATCAACTTCTAATCCATTCTAAGCATCTTAATCTTCTTCATTTGGAGTGCAAATTGCTAGTGGTGAGTTTCTATCACTTTGATGATCAATTGTTAAGATAAGTAGATTAGGTGTAATGAGACTTATGGTCTTGAATGCGGATTTGTGAGTTTGAATCATTTGTAATGATATGCTAATCTATGTATAATATTAATCCTAAGTTGAATATGTAAGTTTATGCATGTTGAATATGAAAGTTTATGCAAGTTGAATATGTGAGTTTATGCATATTGAATATGAAAGTTTATGCAAGTTAAATAGGTGAGTGTATGCATGTTGAATATGTAAGTTTATGCAAGTTGGATATTTGGGTTTATGCATAATAAGTAATTGATTTTATGCAAGTTAAGTATGTGGTTTTATGCATGATGAGTATGTGATTCTATGCATGCTAAGTATATGATATTATGCAAGTTTAGTATGTGATTCTATGCATGCTAAGTATATGATATTATGCAAGTTTAGTATGTGATTCTATGCATGCTAAGTATGTGATAATATGCATGATTAATAAGTTGTTTTATGCATATTTAACAAGTGGGTTTATGCATGTTTAACAAGTTCATATGCAAGTTACATGTATGATAATATATGCTATGCAAGTTACATGTATGTTAATATGCAAGATATGCTATGCAAGTTACATGTTTGTTAATATGCAAGTTACATGTATGTTAATATGCAAGATATGCTATGCAAGTTACATGTTTGTTAATATGCAAGTTACATGTTTGTTAATATGCAAGTTACATGTATGCTAATATGCAAGATATGCTATGCAAGTTATGTGAATGCTTAAATGCAAGTTAACATGTTATGCAAGTTATGTGAATGCTTAAATGCAAGTTAACATGTTATGCAAGTTATGTGAATGCTTATATGCAAGTTCAACATGTTATGCAAGATATGTGTAGGATAATATGCAAGTTCATATGCAACATGTTATGCAAGTCATGTGTGTGATAATATGCAAGTTTGGGTTAAATGTAGTTGGGTTAATATATGCTCATATATGCAAGTTGACATCCTCTTAACCCATAACAAAGTTATATGCTAAGATTTGGTTAAACCCATGATATTTGTGATGGATCTTCCCTTTTATTATGTCGTGAAATGAGAACGATTTGCGTGGGGAACGATGGGGTTAATAAATATGTTAATAAAAGTACGATTGGGTATGATTAAGCATACCATAAAATAAATAAATTAACATAAGTGGGAATTTACCTATTGAGTTAGGTCTACCCCATGGGAATTTACCTATTGAGTTAGGTCTACCCATGTTATGAAAAACTTGATATTCGTTAGGAAATATTAATATAAATTGTGAGGGTGATTAATTAGGTGTAATTAATCGACTAAGACACGAGGTTGGACTCAGTTGTAGCGTAAAACTGCCCGGACCCAACCGGCTTAACCAGTTGCTACAAATGTTAGCCCAATGTGAGAGGTCTTAGGCACAAACTAAATACGTGATTAATGTAAAGACACGAGGTTAGACTCGGTTATGACATAAGGCTGCCCGGACCCAACCGGCTTAACCAGCGGTCATAAAAGATAGTCTAATGTGAGAGGTCTTTATGAGGATCACGGTCTTAATTAATTAAGAAACACTTAACCATATAAGCATGTAGTGGGGCTTGAGGGTTAAGTGGGTGCCTTGGGTGGCATGAGAAAACTAGTGGGTTGCCTTGGGTGGCAATAGAAAACACGATTAGAATACTTAACCAAAGTGGAACATGTAATTAAACATGATTAAGGGGTTAAGTAAGTGCCTCGGGTGGCATGTGGGAATTAAGTAAAGGACTTGGGTGTCATGTGGAAATCTAGTGGGTGCCTTAAAAGGTAATTAAAATATGATTAATGACTTAACCAAAGTATTTATAACATGTAAGTAGACATGGTTAAAGGGGTTAAGTGGGATACACTAGATAAAATTAACAAGCTTAAGTGGTAGCTTGTGGGGGCCCATCTCAACCAATATCCCAAACGTATCTTTGTGGGCTCGACCCAAGTCGAGTGACGGGACACGCATATTGGGCTTGACTATAAGAGGCCAAAAACGGGTTAGCGGTGGCAACGTAGGACCAACGGGTTTCATATGCGTGTGTGGACCCGGGCTGGTTAGTAAATCGTTGTTGCATCGTGTAGGTATAAAGCCGTGCACCGTTGATATTATCAGGTTGCCACTTGGGGAAATGATACACCCCATTGTGGGACCAGCACGGGTATCTACGTTAGGGAGCCGATCGCTTGGGAGTAGTGGGTACACCTAGTAATGATAGGGGCAGACGGAACCTATGTAGGGGTACTAGAAACTACTGGGTAAAAATTACTAAATACATTTAGTGGGATCAACCTTTAAGTAGGAATTAATCTTAGGTAGGTAAAACTGGTGTGGTGCAGTGTAGGAATTACTTTTGGGTGGATAAGTCTGGGGCGGTGTAATCTAGTAATTATCCTTGGGTGGATAAATGCGTCTTTACGGTGATCTTAGTTTATCCTAAGTTTACCAAGCTGCTTAGTGTAGCCATTCATCCCCAGTCGTTACCGTATATCAACTTATGTCTTCTCTGGTTATTTTAATGATTGTATTGTTAGGGTTATAGGACTCACTCAGACTTATGTCTGACCCCGTTGTTTTTATCTTTTTCCCCCAACCCCAGGTTATTAGAGTGGGCCTGGTGCTAGTGGGCTTTTATCTGATTGCTGTATCTATCCTATGGAGCTTGGACCTATGAAGTGAAGCCGAGCTTATCTTTCCTTTTATGGCTATTAGTTATGTAGTGGGATTATGTACTTCTATTTTATCAAGATGGATATTATGTACTTGACTCTGGTTTATGGTTTTGTGATGTAACCAAACATGTATTACTTTCCGTTGCAATGAAATGATGATTTAAATTTTCAAGTATTATTTATATCTGTCTTGCTGTAATTTTACTGTTCTATATTCACTTAAAATACTTCACCGAAACTAAGGCATTCCCCAGGTATGAGTGACCTTAGCGGGCGTGGGGTGTTACACGTGGTATCAGAGCTTAAGGTTACCAGAACAGATAAAATTTTTAGAAAAACTATTTTTCTAAGAAAATTTTTGAAGGAGTATTTTCAAAAACATGTCTTTTAAGAGAAAAGTTTTTGAGAGAAAAGCGTAATCCCCGATAGCCATATCTTTATCTTTCGAATTCTCCGTTTGAATCTCTTTCTCTCTCGGCTTGAGTTTTCCCCTCCGTGTGTAGATGATCTTTCTAAGATAGATAAGAATGGAAAACCGCTTCAAGGGACTTAGACGTAAATCAGATTAGAAGTTGGTTCAAGAAGGAGGAGGACTTGTAAGTACTTATTGGATGGACGATGGGAGGAAGGCTCTAATAGTTGTTTGGTTAATGAAGGACGAAACCTCATTGGTGGGAGGTTACGAGTGGAGAATGGGAAGAAGAAGAAGGCTAGTCGTTATCCTTTTGGGAGGAATAGGACATTTTATTAGGATTATCCAAAGGGGCAAAGGCAAGGTTCGGAATCTCCTGGAGGGTGGTTGTATTCCCTCACGGCTAGTGTACCAGATGGGGATAGGACCGTCTAGGTTGGAATTTGGGATTTCTATATTATCTGATTCGAACTTTATTTGATTCTGACGCATCGAGTTCGTTTATCTCATCATTGTTAGTTGAGTCACTGCACTTAGACACCAGTTTGGTAGATGATCCCTTAGTTGTTTCAAACCCAATTGGGGCTCCATGATGTGTTTGGGTTTGAAAGTTTCTATACTTAGCGTTGAGTTTGGATGTGATGCTTGTTGGGCTTCACGGACTATGGGTTAGTTTTGGGGCATGGACTGGTTATCCAGTAGGGGGCCGTTCTTGATTTTGAAGGGAGAGTTGTTAGGCTTATGACCCGCTTGGGTAACACTCTCCAGATCTCTTGTAATCCCATAGAATCTGTTATGCTAAGTTATCTAGAATCGCTTGACACGTCGGTTGAGAGTTTGCGATCTGTTAGAAGTGGTCCGGGAACACTCGGATGTGTTTGAGAAGGTGAAGGGCTTACCTCCGGAGCGGGAGATTGACTTCCGAATATATCTGGTAAACAATGCCAAACCAGTGACTTGGCCAGTGTGCCACAAGGCTCCTCGTGAGAGGAGGGAACTCCATAAGTAAGCAGGCGATTGCTTGAGAAGGGGTTCATAAGGGGAAGTATATCGGAATGGGGCGCTCCAGTAGTTTTTGCCATGAAGGCGGATGGGTCCCTCAGACTTTGTGTAGGCTAAAGAGAACTAAATAAACTCACAAAGAAGAATAGACACCCATTGCCAAAGATTGATGATCTCTTTGATCAGTTGGTTGGCGCCTCAGTATTTTCGCAGTTGGACTAAGCCACATGGTTTCGTCAGTTGAGAGTGGCTGACGATAGTATAGAGAAGATTGCCTTTAGGACTCCGGATGGTTTTATGAGTGGCTGGTGATGCTATTTGGTTTGACGAACGCCCCTGCATACTTTGTTGATTGGAAGAGAAGGGTGTTCAGGGAGTACCTAAATAAGTTTGTGATGGCCTTTGTAAATGACATCTTGGTCTTTTCAAGGAGCGTAATAAGTTTTCGTATGTGCTCAATAGGGTGAGCAAAGCCAGTTATAGGATAAACGGTGGTTTTGGAGCGAGACTGGCGAGGACATCCAAAGTTGGTCAAAGGCTTAATTGTTTAGCCATTATTATTATTATTTTTAGTATCATCTCACGTAGGTTGCCTGAACTCGAAGGAGATGTCCCTTGGGTGTTTGTCTGATATTGGTTTCGGCCTTTGGGGCTTGCATTTGGGGGATGTCGAATTCGACTAGGGTGGTCTGCGTGAGAGATGGACAGTTGTGACGATTTTGGATAGGATTCTTAGCATCTTATGAGTTTGAGATAGCGTATACCCCTAACAAGGGAAACATGGTAGCAGACGTCTTAAGAAGAAAAAGGTTGTCCGTTGAACTATAGAGTTTAGAATTTATTTCTATGTTTGACTTAGACCTTCCGTTGATTCTGTATCCGGTTTGCTAGCCTCCTTGGAGGTTAGGCCTACTCTTTTGGGGCGTATTGGCAGAGCACAGCGGGACGACCCACAATTGGTTGAGTTAGTAGAGAAGCTCATAAGGAGGGGAGTCGTCCAGCCATTTGAGTAGGTACACCCTAGATGGTAAGGGGTGGTTGCGTAGAGACGATGGACTTTGTGTACCGCAAGACGAGGATTTGAGGAAGGCTATACTTGATGATGCACATCGATCGAAGATGACCATTCAACCCAGTAGGGACAAGATGTACCAAGACATGAAGCAAGTTTTCTTTTGGGCCAATATGAAGGAAGACGCGGCCAAGTATGTCGCTAGATGCTTGGTGTGCTAACAAGTGAAAGCGGAACAGAAGAAACCCGGAGGGTTGCTTCACCCGTTGGAAGTTCCGTAATGGGAAGTGGGATAGTGTCTCGTTGGATTACCAAAATCAAGGAAGGGTAATACGGGGATTGGGCTTATGGTAGATAGACTTACTAAGTGTGCCCATTTCATGCCCGTGAAGAGCAAGAGGACTATTACATGTCTAGCTTCAGTTTACCTTCGAGAGATTATTAGATTGCATAGGGTACCTTCCAGTATAGTGAGCGATCGAGATCCTATCTTCACTAGTGAGTTTTGGAGAAGTTTGCAAGAGGCGGTAGGGACTCAGTTGTGTTTGAGCACCGCATCTCATCCTCAGACGGACGGTCAGACCAAGAGGGTGAACCGTATCTAGAACATCTTTTGAGGTTATGTATTTTGGATTTTGGAGGTACATGGGAAGAGCATCTTCCGTTGGTGGAGTTCGCATATAATGGCAGCTTTCAGTCCAGTATTGGTATGGCTCCTTTCGAAGCTCTTTATGGAAGGCCTTGTTGATCACCTACATGTTGGTGGGAATCTACGGATTAGATCTTGGTTGGGCCGATGTGATTAGAGAGTCTTCAGAGAAGATTGACTTGATTCGAAGAAGGAGGAAAGCAGCACAGGATAGGCAAAAATCTTATGTGGACAAGAGGAGAACAGAGCTTGAGTTTGATATTAGGACATGCTTTTTATCAAGGTGTCTCCGTTACGGAATGTGGTTCACTTTGGATCTGTTAGGAAGTGAGTACCAAGGTTTGTAGGGCCATTTCCCATTAAGGAAAGAATTGGACGGATGGCATATAGAGTGGAGTTGCCTGACAGACTTAGTGGTGTACCGGATGTATTTCATGTGTCCCATTTGAGGAAGTGCTTACATGAGACCGCTGAGGTGGTAGAGTCGAGTTTGCTTAAAGAAGTAGAGTTAGAGCACGATGAGACGATTCGACGAGCTCCTACTCGCATCATTGGGCCAGAGACTAGGAAGTTGAGGAACAGAGAAGTTCAGCTAGTTAGAATGCTACTTGGGAGACGGAAGCGAAGATGCGTTCTTTGTATCCATTTCTTTTGGAGAGTATGTCTTTTAACTTCTCCTTTATCGCTTGCCTAGTACTTATCTTATCTTTAGTAGGTCCTCTCGTTAGTCCTGTTTGACCTTTAGATAGGGAAAACCTATGGTTGAAACATGTGTTTGAGACATGTTATGGTTGATGGATGCAAGTGGATGCAAGTGTTTGCTAGTGGTTGCTCGTGGATGCATATATACACACTCTAGGCACTAGATCGGCTCAATCACTTCATATTGCATATTGCATAAAATTGTGTGTAGTTAGCTATATTGATGGATGTATAATGATTGTGTTATCATATGGATGATGCATTTTGGTGAATGATTGTGCACTCATATAGATACGGTATGTGTCGATAGGGTTATCTCGCATACATATTGGATGCATGGCACTATCATGGTTTGCATATGTTCGTACATTAGATAGGGAACATATACACACACTTTTCGCATATGCTCATACATCATTAGAAATTGTTTAAGGACAATGGATGCCCGTGTTTGATGGATTGAGTAGATGGTTGTTTGGATGGTAGGATATGCATTCTCCTTAGCTTAGAGATTTCGGGGACGAAATCCTTTAAGGAGGGGAGAATGTAACACCCCGAATTTCGGTTAATGCTAAAATTCACTAATTACAGAATAACTAATCCCAGATGTGGGAATCAAGGGTAACGGGTTGCGTCATTGCGTTCGTCTCGGAAAAATACGCGAAATAGAGTCCGAGTTTTCGAGAATCGGAGTCCGTATGAAAGAGATATGGACGAACGAAGTTAGGCAGAAGAACCCGGAACAGGCCAGAAATGCACTGGCGCACTTGTGAAGTGCGCCAGAACAAAAATGCACTGGCGCACTTGTGAAGTGCGCCAGTACAAAAATAGACTGGCGCACTTGGGAAGTGCGCCCGTGCCGAGCCAAGAAACCTGCACAGTTTCTAGAGAGTTCTGTGGTTGGGTGCACCAGTTTGGGGTTTGGGCTTGGTCTTAGGGCTGATTTCTGGAGAGTTCCGAGATCTAAGGGTCCTAAGCTAATCTAGGGTTAATCTAAGGGTCTAAAATGCAACCTAATCCTATAAATAAGACCACAACCCTACCCTAATTCATTCATAATTAAATCTTGTAACTAAACTATGGCAAAATGAAACTTGGTCATGGCCTCCACAAATCAATGAAGAGGAAAGAAAGCTAATCAACCTCTCTAATCAACTTCTAATCCATTCTAAGCATCTTAATCTTCTTCATTTGGAGTGCAAATTGCTAGTGGTGAGTTTCTATCACTTTGATGATCAATTGTTAAGATAAGTAGATTAGGTGTAATGAGACTTATGGTCTTGAATGCGGATTTGTGAGTTTGAATCATTTGTAATGATATGCTAATCTATGTATAATATTAATCCTAAGTTGAATATGTAAGTTTATGCATGTTGAATATGAAAGTTTATGCAAGTTGAATATGTGAGTTTATGCATATTGAATATGAAAGTTTATGCAAGTTAAATAGGTGAGTGTATGCATGTTGAATATGTAAGTTTATGCAAGTTGGATATTTGGGTTTATGCATAATAAGTAATTGATTTTATGCAAGTTAAGTATGTGGTTTTATGCATGATGAGTATGTGATTCTATGCATGCTAAGTATATGATATTATGCAAGTTTAGTATGTGATTCTATGCATGCTAAGTATATGATATTATGCAAGTTTAGTATGTGATTCTATGCATGCTAAGTATGTGATAATATGCATGATTAATAAGTTGTTTTATGCATATTTAACAAGTGGGTTTATGCATGTTTAACAAGTTCATATGCAAGTTACATGTATGATAATATATGCTATGCAAGTTACATGTATGTTAATATGCAAGATATGCTATGCAAGTTACATGTTTGTTAATATGCAAGTTACATGTATGTTAATATGCAAGATATGCTATGCAAGTTACATGTTTGTTAATATGCAAGTTACATGTTTGTTAATATGCAAGTTACATGTATGCTAATATGCAAGATATGCTATGCAAGTTATGTGAATGCTTAAATGCAAGTTAACATGTTATGCAAGTTATGTGAATGCTTAAATGCAAGTTAACATGTTATGCAAGTTATGTGAATGCTTATATGCAAGTTCAACATGTTATGCAAGATATGTGTAGGATAATATGCAAGTTCATATGCAACATGTTATGCAAGTCATGTGTGTGATAATATGCAAGTTTGGGTTAAATGTAGTTGGGTTAATATATGCTCATATATGCAAGTTGACATCCTCTTAACCCATAACAAAGTTATATGCTAAGATTTGGTTAAACCCATGATATTTGTGATGGATCTTCCCTTTTATTATGTCGTGAAATGAGAACGATTTGCGTGGGGAACGATGGGGTTAATAAATATGTTAATAAAAGTACGATTGGGTATGATTAAGCATACCATAAAATAAATAAATTAACATAAGTGGGAATTTACCTATTGAGTTAGGTCTACCCCATGGGAATTTACCTATTGAGTTAGGTCTACCCATGTTATGAAAAACTTGATATTCGTTAGGAAATATTAATATAAATTGTGAGGGTGATTAATTAGGTGTAATTAATCGACTAAGACACGAGGTTGGACTCAGTTGTAGCGTAAAACTGCCCGGACCCAACCGGCTTAACCAGTTGCTACAAATGTTAGCCCAATGTGAGAGGTCTTAGGCACAAACTAAATACGTGATTAATGTAAAGACACGAGGTTAGACTCGGTTATGACATAAGGCTGCCCGGACCCAACCGGCTTAACCAGCGGTCATAAAAGATAGTCTAATGTGAGAGGTCTTTATGAGGATCACGGTCTTAATTAATTAAGAAACACTTAACCATATAAGCATGTAGTGGGGCTTGAGGGTTAAGTGGGTGCCTTGGGTGGCATGAGAAAACTAGTGGGTTGCCTTGGGTGGCAATAGAAAACACGATTAGAATACTTAACCAAAGTGGAACATGTAATTAAACATGATTAAGGGGTTAAGTAAGTGCCTCGGGTGGCATGTGGGAATTAAGTAAAGGACTTGGGTGTCATGTGGAAATCTAGTGGGTGCCTTAAAAGGTAATTAAAATATGATTAATGACTTAACCAAAGTATTTATAACATGTAAGTAGACATGGTTAAAGGGGTTAAGTGGGATACACTAGATAAAATTAACAAGCTTAAGTGGTAGCTTGTGGGGGCCCATCTCAACCAATATCCCAAACGTATCTTTGTGGGCTCGACCCAAGTCGAGTGACGGGACACGCATATTGGGCTTGACTATAAGAGGCCAAAAACGGGTTAGCGGTGGCAACGTAGGACCAACGGGTTTCATATGCGTGTGTGGACCCGGGCTGGTTAGTAAATCGTTGTTGCATCGTGTAGGTATAAAGCCGTGCACCGTTGATATTATCAGGTTGCCACTTGGGGAAATGATACACCCCATTGTGGGACCAGCACGGGTATCTACGTTAGGGAGCCGATCGCTTGGGAGTAGTGGGTACACCTAGTAATGATAGGGGCAGACGGCACCTATGTAGGGGTACTAGAAACTACTGGGTAAAAATTACTAAATACATTTAGTGGGATCAACCTTTAAGTAGGAATTAATCTTAAGTAGGTAAAACTGGTGTGGTGCAGTGTAGGAATTACTTTTGGGTGGATAAGTCTGGGGCGGTGTAATCTAGTAATTATCCTTGGGTGGATAAATGCGTCTTTACGGTGATCTTAGTTTATCCTAAGTTTACCAAGCTGCTTAGTGTAGCCATTCATCCCCAGTCGTTACCGTATATCAACTTATGTCTTCTCTGGTTATTTTAATGATTGTATTGTTAGGGTTATAGGACTCACTCAGACTTATGTCTGACCCCGTTGTTTTTATCTTTTTCCCCCAACCCCAGGTTATTAGAGTGGGCCTGGTGCTAGTGGGCTTTGATCTGATTGCTGTATCTATCCTATGGAGCTTGGACCTATGAAGTGAAGCCGAGCTTATCTTTCCTTTTATGGCTATTAGTTATGTAGTGGGATTATGTACTTCTATTTTATCAAGATGGATATTATGTACTTGACTCTGGTTTATGGTTTTGTGATGTAACCAAACATGTATTACTTTCCGTTGCAATGAAATGATGATTTAAATTTTCAAGTATTATTTATATCTGTCTTGCTGTAATTTTACTGTTCTATATTCACTTAAAATACTTCACCGAAACTAAGGCATTCCCCTGGTATGAGTGACCTTAGCGGGCGTGGGGTGTTACATATTTGAACTGAGTCACTACCCATATCAAGCTTCCTTTCAATGAAGTAGTAGAGATTGCGTGCCGCTACGAGGAAAATGATGAGTTTGGACCGCAGGATAGAGGGAAAGGTCAAAGCAACAACTAGAAGGAACAAGCTAACAAGAAACCGGAGGCGAGCAATTCTTCTACCGCTAAGCCCCAAGGGAAGAAGAGAGACGGGAGCAAGGTGACCTGCTATAACTGCGGCAAGATTGGACATTTTGATTACGAGTGTAGAGCACCGAAAAGGGTCAAGAGAAATGATTCAGCACCTAGCTAGAACCGTAACCCGAATCCTCAGAATCGTGGCCAGAGGTCTCAGGACAAGAGGGAATGCTACAATTGTCATCAAAAGGGGCACATTAGGGCGAACTGCCAATTGCTAAAGAATGCTCAGGTGGCACATGTTTATGAGGGAGCATTTGCACCAGCTTCGACTGCGGGGCCTAATAAACCCGATGTCTTGGGAGGTACGCTTAATATTAATAACATCCCTATTACTGTCTATTTGATAATGTCGCTGCAAGAAGCTTTATTTCTAAAGATGCAAGTAACCAAGAAAACTCAAAAATCTGATTAGATCTAATAGTCCGATAGGAGGTTCCCTCGTTCTAGATCAGTATTGTAAAGTGCTTATCTCCTATTCTCGCTATCAGTTTCCTTTTAATTTGATCATCATGGAGTTTTCTGGATATGACATCATTTTGGGTATAGATTGGCTAGCAAAATATGAGGCTGAGTTAGTATGCGCCGAAAGAATTGTCAAAGTTAAAACTAAACTCAGTAATGTATGTATCCCCTGCCACGGCTCAGCCACCGACAGGAAAACATTCTGGTCTTCTCTAGAAGTTACCCCTACTTCTATTGATGATATCCTTGTCGTCAAAGATTACGCTGATGTATTCAAAGAAGTTGAGGGCTTACCTCCGCATAGATAAATCAGCTTCAGAATTGATTTAGCTCCGAATGCAAGGCCTGTCGTACATCCCATTTGGAGGATGTCACCAAAAGAAAGAGAGGAGCTGAAAAATCAAACTATGCAGCTTTTGTGGAAGGGTATGATCAGGCCCAGCTTCTCAGAATGGGGAGCAGCAGTGTTGTTCGTCCCCAAATCAGACGGTTCTCTCAAGTTATGTGTAGACTACCGTGATCTCAACAAACAAACTCTGAAAAATAAATACCCACTGCCTCGTATTGATGACTTACTTGACCGCTTGCATGGAGCACGAGTATTCTCTAGGATGGACCTAGCTACAGGCTTCCATCAACTTCGCATTCCAGAAGACTGTGTGCCTTTAACTGTTTTAAGAGGACCGGATATCTTTTATGAATGGCTAGTAATGCCCTTCGGTCTATGTAACGCTCCAGCATATTTTGTTGATCTGATGAATAGAGTATTCAGAGATGTTTTAAATAAATTTGTGCTCGTGTTCATCGATGACATCCTCATCTTTTCTAAGTCCACTGCTGAGCACGAACATCATCTGAGAGAAGTCTTAGAGATTTTGCGAAGAAATGTGCTGAAAGCAAAATTGTCTAAATGCATATTCTGGCAAGAAGAGGTGAAATTCCTCGGCCATGTTGTATTAAAGGAAGGCATCTCAGTAGATCCAGGAAAGATCTCAGCCATCCAAGAATGGAAGCAGCCTAGAACTCCCACAGAGGTCAGAAGTTTCTTGGGACTGGCTGGCTATTATCGAAAATTTGTCAAAGATTTTTCGAAGGTAGCTTGCCCACTGACAAACCTGACCAAGAAACATACAAAATTCAAGTGGACACTGGAATGCGAGACAGCTTTCCAAGAGCTAAAGAAGAGGTTGACCAATGCTCCTGTGTTGACCATCATAGATGGCAATTAGGATTTGAAGGTCTGGACCGACACTTCTAAGCAAGGTTGTTTCCTTTATATATTAACACGTTAGAGATAACATTTTCTTTAATGTCAAATCTCATTTTAACATGTTATCCCTTATTTATTTAAGGTATTGGTGCGGTTCTGATGCAAAGAGGCAGAGTAGTCGCATATGCTAGCCGCCAGCTGAAACCGCATGAGAAGAATTACGTCACACATGACCTTGGGCTAATGGCCATTGTGTTTGCTCTTAAAATATGGAGGCATTATCTTTTGGGTGAGAAGTTTGAAATTTACACGGATCACAAATCCTTGAAACACCTTTTTACCCAAAAAGATTTGAATATGAGGCAGCAACGCTGGGATGAATTTCTTGCATCATACGACTTGGATATCCTATATACTCTGGGAAAAGCCAACGTTGTAGCCGATGCGCTCAGTAGAAAGAATGCAGAATGCAACAATATCATTATCGCCGGTCTCATTATCACTCCTACTTTGATTGATAAAATTTCTTCCCTTCAGAAGAATGATAAATTTATTCAAAAGCTTTGTGAGCGAGTTCGTAAAGGCGAGGCCTCAAGTTTCCAGATTGACAATAATGGGACCCTTATATTACAAGGGCGAATTTGTGTGTCAGACATTGCTGACCTAAAAAGAGAAGTTATGGATGAGTGCCACAAATCTAAAATCAGCGTCCAGCCAGGTGTAAACAAAATTTACCATGATCTTAAGCGCACCTTTTGGTGGAAATCGATGAAGAGAGATATTTCTATTTACGTTGCTAGATGTCCCACTTGTCAGCAAGTTAAAAGTGATCAACAGAAACTGGAAGGTTTGTTGCAACCGCTAGGAGTTCCTAGTTGGAAGTGGGAGGAAATTTCTATGGACTTTATAGATGGCTTGCCCCAAAGTAGAAAAGGCAACGATAGTATATGGCTGATTGTCGACCGCTTAACAAAATCTGCCCATTTCATCCCTGTTCGGTCCAATAGAACAGCTCGTAGTTTGGCACAGCTTTATCTTAAAAAGATAGTCATACTGCATGGGGTTCCCAAAAGCATTGTCAGTGATCGGGATCCATTATTTACCAGCAAATTCTGGGAAGCTTTTCAAGAAGAGCTTGGGAACAAGTTGAATCTGAGCTCTGCCTGTCACCCTCAGACAGATGACCAGACTGAGAGGGTGAATCGTGATTTGGAAGACTTATTGCGAGCTTGCATTCTTGATTATGGCGGTTCATGGGAGGACCACTTGCACTTGGTGGAGTTCTCCTATAATAATAGCTACCAAGCAAGCTTGAAGATGTCCCCGTTTGAATTACTATATGGCAGGCCATGCAGATCTCCGGCATGTTGAGTGGAGTCAGGCAATCGACTAGTCTTGGGCCCTGACATGGTATGTGAAGCATCAGATAAGGTTGACTTGATTAAGAAACGCTTGTTGACTGCTCAGAGAGGACAGAAGAGCTTTGCAAACCAGCGAAGAAGAAATCTAGAATTCTCTGTGGGTGATCAAGTATACTTGAAGGTTTCTCCTTTGAGAGGCGTGATTCGCTTTGGGAAGACGGGAAAGTTGGCACCGAGATTCATTGATCCATTCCCTATCCTAGAAAGGATTGGTACTCTCGCTTATAGAGGGCAGCTGCCTGACTGGTTGCCAGGGGTGCATGATGTATTTCATGTGTCTCAACTCCGCAAGCATGTTCATGATCCAGATCTAATAGAGGATGAATTAAATCAACAGGTCCTAGATATTGCTCCAAATCTGACAGTGAGAAAGGACCCGATTAAGATCATTGGCAAAGAAACCAAAATTTTGAGGAACAAGAGAATTAACCTAGTTAAGGTTCAATGGAGTGGGGATCCTAGAGACTGTACATGGGAGACAGAGGATAGCATCAAAAAGGCTTACCCCAAGTGCAGAGTGGATATCTCCGAGTAACTTTTGTATTAAGGTACGTTTACCCCAATTTACATTCTCAATCTTGTTTCCTACTTTACTTTGTTTCCTTTTCGAGGACGAAAAACTCTTAAGTGGGGGAGATTGTAACGACCCGGAAAATACGAACCAATTAAATTTTTTTATTTTAAATAATTTGGTGGAAAAATGTGGCAGAAATTAAAAATTTCATTTTTAAATAATATTAAAGCCAGTGAAAATAGTCAATTTTCAAACGATCTCTGTTTTCGACGAAACCACTTTTGTTGGAACCAGAATGTTGAATTATTGCTAGGTTTCAATTTTTAGAATTTTTTGAATTAATATGTGAGCGTGGCGAAGGAAAATGTGTTTGGTCGATTATAGTCAAATTTAATCGACTGAAAAATAGCCAGTTTTCAAATAGTCTCAGAATTCGACGAAATTAGTTTTGTTAGGATCGTATCGTCATAACATAGACAAATATATTTTTCCTGGATTTTTCTGAGCCCGTATGTGGCCTCAGTAAATTTATTTGTGCGAACGAATTAATTTAATAAAGAAATTAAATATTAAATTAAATAATACAGGCCACAGACAGCCGTTTGGGCTGACGGGACCAGTCCCATTGGATCTGGAATATGGGCTATTGGCTAGGGGCACCTTCTGCTATACTGAAATTGAACCAGTTGGAAAGATATGAATTTAATTGTAAAAATACATTGAAAATATTATAAATATAGGATTTAAAACCCGAAAAAAGCTACTTTTCATTATCTCTGCCGCAGCCACCCCCCCTCCAAATCTATGGCCTAAACCTTCGAAACTTCCTCCATAAATTCCCACCGATTCACTCAGTAAAACCAACCCTTCCTCTTGACAATTTCGTAGAGCAATCTCTGCTCTTCAATTTGGTACGAGTTTGATCGAACCTTGTTTCCTGTGGTGGCCGAATCACCACCTTCAAACGCCGCCGTTCGGGCCCTTTTTTTCCCGTCCACCGACCGCCGAGCTCCACCGCAGCACCACCCCCAAGCGCGGCATCCTTCCCCCTTCCACGTGACGAACTCCGATTGGCACCCCGTGCCACCAGTCGCGAGCCAAATCGAACCCTACGTTCGAAGTAGAAAAGAAAAAAAATGTCGGCCAAGGATTGAGGTAGAAGAAGAGGGAATATTCCCTTTTGATGCTTTTTCTTTTAAATTTTATTTTCACAAATTAAACCATAACTAATTCGTTTCAACTCAGAATTTGACGATTTTGGAAGCATTGGAATCGTAACAGCGAATAGAACGTGTTGAGACTGAAACAGGACCATTCTGAACAGTTTGAATTTTGGCCAAAATCTACAACGACTGTGAGATTTCTAAATTTTAATAATTAAATAATTTAATTCTATTCGTTATGTGAATCATTGTATGTTATTGTTTCTGATCTACGATGTTGTGATTGTTGTATGGTTGTTAATATTCGTTGTGATATCATGTTATAGCATGACAGTTTAGATCTGTAAAATTCTGATGTAATCTCTATAAAGCTTTCATCTTTATTGGTTTTAATTTTGTTTTATTTCTATTTTTATTTTTATCCCTTTATAGGAATAAAAAAAATTGAATCTTGTTTGTTTTACAAACAAAAATGAAATTTTGAATCTTTATTTTGTTTTTACAAAATAAAATGAAAAATTGAATCTTCGTTTGTTTTAGAACAAAAATGAAAAGTTAAATCTTTATTTTTTGTTCACAACATAAAATGAAAAGTTGAGTTTTTGTTTTGATTAACAAAATAAAAGAAAAGTAAAATCTCTATTTTGATTTGCAAAATAATAGCATAAGGTAAATTTATATTTAGAGGTACAAGATAAGAACAAAAGTTGAATCTTTATTTTTGATTTGCAAAATAAAACAAAAGTTTGATCTTTATTTTTGATTTACAAAATAAAACAAAAGTTAAAGCTTTATTTTTGTTTTGCAAAATAAAACAAAAGTTAAATCTTTATTTTTGATTTGCAAAATAATAACAAAGGTGGAATCTTTATTTTGATTTACATAAAAAGAACAAAAGATTGAATCTTTATTTTGTTTATGATTTATAAAATAAAGAAAGTTTAATTTTTTTTTAATTTTAAATAAAAGATAATTTAAGATTAGATATTTTATTTTGATTTACAACATAAATTAAGATTAGATATTTTATTTTGATTTACAATATAAATAAAGATTAGATATTTTATTTGATTTACAAGTAAAGATTAGATATTTTATTTGATTTACAAATAAAACAAAGATGAGACCTTTTATTTTGATTCATCAGATTTATACACCAAATCATATATTGTGTTGTATGTGTGGACATTAAAATGACAATGTTGGGTAAATAAAAATGGTTAGACAAAAACCATTATTTTTGGTTATCATATTTTGACATCAAATTGAGTTGAGTTAGATAGGAAAATACCCCCTATAGGAAAAATGTGCATTAAGAAGACAGTTATGAGAAAATTTACATTTTTCTATTGTAATAAAGAGAAATAGAAAATTTACATTTTTCTATTGTAATAAAGAGAAATAGAAAATTTACATTTTTCCAATGTAATAAAGATAATTAGAGAATTTACATTTTTCTAATGTAATAAAGATAATTAAAAGATTTACATTTTTTCTATGTAAAAATATAAGGTTTACATTTTCCTATGTGAAGATGAAAGATTTACCATTTTTCTTTGTAACAATGGACGGTTTACATTTCTCAATGTAATGGTAAAAGAATTTACATTTTTCATTGTAAAAGAAAAAGAGATAAAATACTTACATTTTATAAAAACATAAAAAGTACATCGTTATGTTATTAAAATGAATTAGACAAAAAGTACATTTTTGTGTATTTAAAATGAATTAGACAAAAAGTACATTTTTTTGTATATTTAAAAAGAATTAGACAAAAAGTACATTTTTGTGTATTTAAAATGAATTAGACAAAAAGTACATTTTGTGTATTTAAAATGAATTAGATAAAAAGTACATTTTTTTGTGTATTTAAAATGAATTAGATAAAAAGTATATTTTTATGTATTAAAAAGGAATAGGTTAAGAAGCACATCTTTATGTTATAAAAATGAATTAGACAAAGTACATTTTTATGTTATAAAAATGAATTGGAGGAAAAGAACATTTTGTTGTAACTAAACAAAGAGTACATTGTTGAAAATATCATTTTTTGTCGCATTAGAATTGACGGACAAAAATGTCATTTTTATTTAATATAAAAATATACAATGTTGAAAAGATCATTTTTTTGTCGCATTAGAATTGGTGGACAAAAATATCATTTTTATTTAATATAAAAATATACAATGTTGAAAACATCATTTTTGTCACATTAGAATTGACGGACAAAAATGTCATTTTTATTTAATATAAAAATATACAATGTTGAAAACATCATTTTCGTCGCATTAGGATTGGCGAATAAAAATGTCATTTTTATTGAAAATAAAAATACATAATGTAGAAAACATTATTTTTGTCGCATTAGAATTGGCGGACAAAAATATTATTTTCATAGAGTAAAAAGAATGGATTCTAATAATGGAAATCGCCAAACGGTTTATATATTTATATATAAATATAAAATTTAACGAAACGAGAGCGGCAGTTCACGTATCGACAATCGTAACTTCAAACGATTATATAGAAAGATCCGACAGTTGGATTTTCCCAAAACTGGAACCGTTAGGACCGCTTTGGGAAGAGCTTTCCTACGATATAAATTTCCTCAAAATCCGACGGTTAGATTTTAAGATATGTGTAAATCAAATTTTGGTAAAAACAGCGCCAAGGCCGCTCATTGACCCGAAACGTCGTTTATTTATTTCGAGTTATTTTAAATAAATAAAAATATCGATAAATAGTTATAAATATATATGAATTGTTTTAAATTATAATTATGCGACAATTATTTGAAAAGACCGAGTTTAACTCATTTTAAATAATTGCACGGCGATTAAATCAACGATGTAAGAAGACGATGGTTGAAGACCGGCGATCTTCACATCGAATGGACGACGACTGCTGATGCCTTGGACTAACTTGCTCCCAGGACGGGGTTGAAGCAGTAATTGTCCTGACGTGTGTGTTGGTCGTGCAGATAAGCGAGCGACTTTTAGGTGTCTCCGGTTTCGTTCAAACCCAGAACGGACTTGTAAATGGATGCGTGTCTGATGTTGAAATTCACTTCATGTAATTAAATCGATTTGTATTAATATATGTCTGCTTGGTGGTAGAGAATTTATTATCTACTTAAAACCCTGGTATATAGTAATAGTTATCGATCGCATGACGTTGAATTGTCAATGTGGCACGCCAAGTTGCAATGATCAAGGCTTTGTTGAAAAGTAGGCCTTGTGGTCGATGATCAAATCATAGCCTATTTAGGCATAACTTTGTGTATAGCGTGGCTTCGCGAGCCTCACACCCCGGTATGAGTTAAAAACGGGATATGGACCGTAGGGAGTGCACACGTTTCTTTCTAGCTAGGAGTGGTGTTTGGGCTTTAACGCGGCCCGACATTTTACTTATGTGGATTATGGATTGAGGTACCTCGGGTTTTTTATAGGCCGGAAGTGGTCATACTATAGGTCCAAAGGGACCGGGAAACGTATGTTCAGGCATAACTAATCCACTACCGTTAGGTGGGGACCAGCCCTACCGCATCCAAGGGTTCACTACGGGGAATCCTGAGCCATTTGCTAGAGTGCCTCGAATCGGAAGAGGACGATCCCTAGCCTCGATTTCATGACAGAAAACCAATTCCCAATACGACAAAATTTCGATTTTGATTGTAAACTTATATACGGCGACATAGTAGGATGAGGTACTATGCCGTCTAGGATTGATATATTTATATTGAAGTATTTTAATACTGCTTAAACACTAATAATAATATTAAAATATTACTTTTTCACGTATTAAGCATATTTGATCATCATAAGGGAAAACTCTATCCTCCTGTGTGCGTTGCATTATGTGATAGGACTTGAGTCTTATGATGATTTCATTTTTTCCAAAAGTCATTTCGTTGTTTTATACAAACTTTATAAAATTATGCACTGGCAATCCTATGGAGTAAACCCGTTCCACGTTAGCGGCGTGGTCCTGAGATTTGCCTCGTTGTTAGATAATTTAGTTAAGAATTCTCATACCAGTCTCATGACTGACTCGTAGTTTGTTTCACTTTTGCAAAATCGGGTGCCCTCTTTCCACACGGGCAGCCAATTGACAGGTTCAGGTGATACATTCTGATTGGAGCTTGCTTGGACGGAAGAAGAAGAAGACCTTTTCTCTAGTTTTACTTCTGCTTGAGACATTTTACCTTCTGTAGCTTTAGTGTATGTGATGGAGTTTGAGACTTGTTTCTTTCCATTTGAAAATCTATTTCCCTTTTTGTCGAGACTCTTTATTTGGCTAAGTTGTATCCTGTACTGCGTACTCTGATGTATTGGATATCATGATGCTGATGACATTTATTTCCGCTGCAATGGTTTATGTGTTATGATAATTATCTGAGATCTGTTTTTGTTGTAAATATGTTGCATTCCAAAATGATTATCTTTGCTTTCGAGCTATGGAAGTTTGCGGTCATCACACCAAAGGGAAGAGTAATTATTCTTTCGGGCTTAGACCTTGATATCTAGGAAACGGTGAACTAATTCAAGCTTGCAGAAGTTAGATAGCCCCAGTTACTCCTTAGGTCCACTTCCATAGATCTTTTTTTGACATTGACAGAAAATATCGTTAACAATAAATTTAAAAATATATGCTTTTAATTTGTAATCCCCTTTGCAAAAATGAATAAAAAAATAAAGATCCACCCTTTCTAAATTATTAGTGTTCAAATCTATTAGATATCAAAGTTCTGCAATATTTTGATCGCAATCTTTTTTGACATTTTTATTAATATTTATTTGCGTTTTTAATCTTTACGCTTGCATAATTGGTCAAAATAATTATTTTTGCTTCCTAAATTAATTTCAAATAATCAAAAAATAAAATAAAATATATTTTTTATTAGTTGGAAAGCCCTTCTCTTAGTTTTTGATAGTTGGTTGAATGGTCTAAAGACTTCATACTATTGCGTAAAAGTTCTATCTCAGTATTCCGTTATCATTATCTTTGTGGAGTGTTACCTTAGATTTGTTAGTTGTCACCATGCGTAAATCTTTAAAAAGTTGGGTTAAAATTACTAGCCTTGGTAGAAATATGTTTTGGTGGGGACCAAACAGGATACATTTATGTATTCTAGGCAGTGTTGCACATTTTCTACTTACTTGGACTTGTTGTTCTAAATCCCCTCCTCATAACAACTTTTAGGTTTACCTCAGGGATAGGTCTTAGCAAGTTTTCAAGTTTGGTTTTCGGTTCTTCTTCTCTCATGCTCGGTATTGATGTGGCAATTATCTTTTAAGTTAGTTGCCTAAGTCGATACTTGTTATCCTATCATGTTTCCATTTTGAGTTAGTTTAATTGTACTCTGATTTTGCTCATGCTCATTATTTGCAGCTATCTGATTTATACTCTCTATTGTTGGATGGGATTGAATTTCGATTTTTTTCGAAATTTGGGCCTAGAAAAGTGTGGAGAGTTACACTCAATGAGTACTGGAAGGCTAGGAAGAGGGTACCGCGCTACTTAAAAAGAAAAATGAACTATGGTTTGAAAATTAAATCAAGCAAAAACATGAATATAGTTGGCTTCATCGATGCAAAAACGGCGAATAACCTAGATGATAGAAAATCAACCATAGCGTACTGTATCAATTTGTATGAAAATCCAATTTTTTTTATGTGGTAAAAAGGAAAAAAAAAACCATATCAAGACCGAGTATGGAGGTAGAATTTAGATGCTTCGCAAGCGCAATAACGAAGATTATTTAGATTGACTCCCTCCTCAGTGAACTAAGGATTCAAATTGCAAAAGCATGATTGATATGATGGACAATCTAAGCATGGTGTCTCTAGTTGTGAAACAAATACTTTACTCACGAGTAAAACACATGGACTTGGACTTATATTCTATTAATGAAAGAATAATTAATGGGAATTAGAAGTTGGTCGCTTTCCCTCGACTTAATAATCGCGAAACCCTTATCACATTGATTTTACCGGACTCGAGTTAAAAATTGAAGAATATGGAAGATATAATCGAACACAATCAAAAGAAGGTAATATTTCATTGTTTTCTCAACAAATGGAAGCATATCGATTGTTTGGTGTAAGGAGGTGGAAACCTTAGATTGGCTTGAACGGGAATAATGAAGTAAGTGAAAGAAACGAGTCACATACCTTTTCACAAATACAAAGAAATCCGGGTATGCAAGCGGGTCACCATCCTATTTTACATTATATCAATACCAAGGAACTTTATCATTTACGCACTATTGCAACCATTATGTTTACTCAGACAAGGAACAAAGTATATACAATAATCACTGTACCAGTTTGAAATCATAATGCAATTACAATTTCCTTTCTCAATTCATGGCCAAACTCTTTGACAAGATAATATCATTGACAAGATAATATCATTGAGAAACATAACAACTATAATGGTTTTAGGTAAATTTGATAAAATTCATATCTAGTTGCTTGGACAATAGCAAAATTTGATTGACGTTCCAGTACAAAATCCCCTTTTGAATCAACGCCTTATACAGTCAGCGGTACAATCTGAGGGAACACGGTCACCCATCACTACCACCTCACCGTTTTCTCTTTCTTTCATAACACTGAATTCTTCTCCTTCTACAAATATATTTACATATAAAATAAATATATCATTCTTATAGAAGGATTGATATATCATTTACTTACTATCTAAGGTTTTCAAAGTCAAGCATCAGAATAATCTAAAAACATTCTACTCGTGAAATAATACATAATTTTTTATTTAAAAAAGAAACATAAAAATATATCATTTTTATTGAAAGATCAATACATTATTTATTTACTTATCAAGATTTTTTGATGTTAAAATGAGAGCAAACTAAAAATACTCTATTAATGAATAATACACAATTTTTTTTGTCAAAAAAAAAATCAGAAAATTATATCGTTCTTATTAAAGGTGCAATATATTATTTACATAATTTTCTAGATTTTTTGATGTTAAACATGAAAGCAAACTAGAAATATTCTATTCGTGAATCAGTACACGATTATTTAAAGAAAAATATGTCATTCTTCTTAAAGGATCAAAACATTATTTATTTACTTTTCAACTTTTTTATGTTAAACATAAGAGCGAACTAAAAATATCCTACTTGTGAGACTTAAAAAATATTCCAAAATATTACAAATGGAGAGTTCTCTTACTATATGACCAGGATGCAAAAGGTAAAATTAGAAGAAGAGTCACAAGCAAAACTATTGAAAGTTTGTCTGATGCCATCTTTGAGAGTATTCCTCTTGTGTGTAATATAATATGGTTTTTTTAATCATATGCTACAAAACATAGATGTAAAGGTTTTTATAATTTTGTATCCTACATTAATTTGTATTTAAGGAGTACATTCAAAGATCTGCTAATTTATTCAGCATATATGAATTATGATAACATATACCATGAATTATGATGACTTAATTTGGAATTGACAAACATGGACAAATTCTGTACTTTAGTATTCTGTAAGCACTATAATTTAAAGAGTATATTATTTTTCAAATTCCAAGATTTTACATTGGAGTGTGGAATCATAAATCCAATCTACCCACTACTTGGGTTATTTACACTATCAGTGCATTTAATGTACATATACCTATTGCAGACATTACTAACCTTAGGTTGCTTAACAACTCGGCTAGCATAATCTACAATCTACAGAAATTTCATTTCATTTTTTTTCCTTTACCTAAATTTATGCTTAGTTTTTTTGTTAGTATAAGTTTTGCTATTGTTATAACCTCTTTTACTTGAAGATTTTACACACAATAGTTATCACCTACATTGTCTTGAGATTTAACGTTTTATTTTATATTACTATGTATACAACCAATTCTATGCATATCATCGAATTTGCATTTCTTTTCTTCTTTCTGTTTAACCTTGAAACTTACGAGATGATATTTATATTTCTTTTTGATACAACACATTTTTCCATTTAACTATATTATTATGTGTGTGAAATAAGTGAAGTTGTGGTTCAATGTACTGTCTTATCATTCTTTATGTACTTTCCTTTGTTCTTTCATGAATTAAGGAACAAATCAGTGATCCGCACCTTTGCATGTCATCTTTTGAAAATCATTATGCACAAAGGTATATTTTAGTTTTCCTTTTCTCACATATTGGTTAATATTACATGCTATGAACCATGGTGACTAGAATCTATTAAGCAAGAAAATGACTATGCTTCATCTTTTATTTGTGTAAATTTTGACTCATTTCAATTTTCCTTCTTCATCGAATGTGAGAAAGGACCTAATGCTCCGTTAGCAGTGGCGAATCCAAGAAAACTTTTTAGTGGGATCCTTATGTAAACAAAGAGTGCATTTACCTTAGAAAACTTTTCAAGGGGTCCTTATTTCAATACAAATTAGAAAACTTGAGTAGGGTACTGTCCCCCCACTCAAGTTCATGTGGATCTGCCACTGGCCGTATGTACATGAAAGTAAGAATTGGAGAAGAGGAAAACGAAGTGATTTCTGTAAGGTATAGCATTCATTTATTCATTTGCATCTGCATACATGATGTTTGCTAATATAATTGTTCGTTTCCTTGTTTTCTGTAACTATGAACCGTTCACTACTTTATCTATTTGTTTCCCACATTGTACTTATGCATTCTACATAGTTCTCTTTTTCAATTTTACGTTCTCCTCATTACTCTCTCTACTTTTCAATACTAGCTTACAGTTCATTCCTTACTTCCAAAAAAAAAAAAAAAAAAAAAAAAAATCAACTATCACACTTACTCGAACTCAATGACCATATTAAAACCACTTGGTCCATATTGGTGAATTTTATTAGTATCCTACCTGCTGATTTTTAATCTGCGAGCACATGGGTTGCTGCTTAGAACCATTGGTACATTCATGTAGGGAACTTCAATTAGCCAATTATTGATAGTCTTAGCATCTTATTCATCATGTGTTTTGTTGAAATTTTGTACTTTAGCTTAACTTCAAAGTATAAAATATGCTCATTTTCATGCCAGTTCAATTTATCTTCCAACTTTACCACCCAGTTAAAAGATTTCAATTCCCATCACAACCGTGTCTTCAACAGGAAGATAAGTATGAACTGTAACACCCACAGTTGTTCAAGCTGATCTATTTAGAACTCATACAAACCTTTTTGCCATGAACACGGTGATACTATTGAAATTACTGGATTGTTATTATAGAATTCAGTGTATATGTTTATGATTGTGTATGTGCAGTTATTATATTCAAACGGTTAGCTGAATAGTTATAATTATGCATTAGGGTAATTGCCTTATAAATTCAAAACACTAATTACCATATATATTTAACAGCTAATCCATGAAATTCTACAACAACAAAATACAACTAAGACCAGAGGTGGGCAATACAAAACGGGTGCGCGAAGAGGAACAGTAATCAATGTAAGTTTTGTTTGTTTTTACACATCATTTCTATCTGCTGGTTACTTACTTTTTTCGATTTGTATGCATTTGTGTTTGCTATAACCATTCTATGTCCAATTATAGATTGCCTAACTTCACGAGTTAATTTTTGATCATTATTGCATTACTGTTTCTTTGTTTCAACCTGATTGTTCTTCCATGCCAGGGTTTACGTCTTGGCAACTACATGCATTATGTTTTCTAACTTTAATACCAGTTGCACGTACATTAAATGTGGACTATGTTTATTGTTTGCGCTATATACTTTATGTATATAAACCATGCTGCATGGGAACGATAATTAAAAAATAACCATTGAGAATATTAAATAAATGTACACCTGAACACCATTTCTCACTGAGTCTCTAATCATTTTTAACTTATTTTTCAATCGTTAGCTTTGAAATGTCGGGCCACCTTAAAATGTATGTTTTTAACTTATTTTTCAATCGTTAGCTTTGAAATGTCGGGCCACCTTAAAATGTCGGGCCACCTTGAAATGTCGGAACACCATTTCTCACTCATTTTTAACTTATTTTTAACCATTTCTCACTGAGAGCGTATTTTTAACTTATTTTTCAATCATTTTTAACTTATTTTTCAATCGTTAACTTTAATACCAGTTGCACGTAATCATTTTTCACTGAGTCTCTACTCCAAAATGTATGTTTAATAAGCTTTGATTTGAGAAAACTTATAAAGAAACACTACGTTATGTTAAAAAGAATTTTTGCAAATTTGTAATTCGCTTGTAATAACTTCTTATTGAAGTATGTAAGGTATATCCTCTCTGTGTGGAGTGAATTTATGTAATTGTTGTCCAGTAAATAAAATAGCTCCAGTGCTCTAAGCCTGTTTAGGTAGAGTGGATCGAACACTATAAATTCTATATGTGGTGGACGGTCCACCTTAAAAACCGAACTAGTTGATTGTCAACTTCAATCACCTATACTATACTATATTATTGGTTATAATAAAAGTTGTTTGAGGTCAACAAAAAAACTGGTCGGCTTTGCCAATAAAAAAAAGAATTTTTGCAAACATCCATGATTTGGCTGTAAGTAGTACAAAAGTCGACATATATATGCCTCAAACTGGTTTAATCAAATACTCATAGTGTTTATTCTGCCAGTGTATAGTTTATTTGGCATACTTACTTTTTCTCTGATGCTCATAGGAAGGTGCTTCCAACATTGAAATAAGTGATTAATACCCAAGCAAACCACATGAAAAACATAGGAAAAGGGAAGCTTTAAAGCGTACCTCTACATGATTGTTGCACTATAATCTGGCAATGTTGTGCTCCGTCCATTGGCTGTCTTATTTTCGTTCTTTCTTTCTTTTTGGCACCAATACTGCTTGTTCCAAATCTCCATGTTTGTAAATTGCTTTTCTAACATGTTTGACTTGGGTTAAATTTGTATGTTGGTTTGCTGATGCGTTAGACTTTGTTACCCACTTTATTATTGACTAGTATTTTTTTCCCGTTTTGCTAGACATTAAATTTATGTTATTAAAAAATATTGAAATGACTAAATATCAAAAATAAAAGAAAAATAAAAGTATTATAATTAATATTAAATAGTTATAAATATATATTTTTAAATACTATTATTTATGCGGCAACAATAATAAATTGTTCTATTGTTCATCCAAAAATAATTTTATCCTGGATGATTATTTTGATTAATTGTTCTGTTATCCATCTTATAATTTATGCAGTAACAATAATTAATTGTCATGTTGTTCAACCAACAGTAATTTTTCCATGGATGATTTTTTGATTAATTATTATGTTATTAATCTAAATTTTTTGTTACGAATGGTTGTTTTTTGGCATAGATATAAAATAAATAAATGATTATTTGTGATTTTATTCTGAAAACATGTTCTTAATTCATTACAATTTAACCTTATTTTGTGATCTTTAAATGTGAAAATTGAACAAATAATCACCCAAATTATATAAGTGATACAATTCAAGTAATATTATATAAATTATATACAAACTACAGTATGCTAACTTTTTTGATGAAGCAAAAAAGTGTATATGATGTCATCATATATATAATATGATGCAATGTTTGCTTTGTTATTAAGTTTTAAATATATTTTTATATGCATAAGAGGCCTACTAAAAAAAATTTCAAATTACAACATAAAAAATAAACATCCATAACAGAAAAATACATTAATCAATAGTATTTTTCAGAGAAAAATAAATATAAGATCATGAGTAGTTTTCATTCCGAACAAAATAAATATGAAAATCAGAGCAAAATAAACATAAGATCATGAGTAGTTTCCACTCTAAAAAAAATAAACATGAAAATTATGTTCAATTCCAATCTTGTTCCCAGCATAACTTCATGACTTCCACTTTTTTGAATATTTTTCATTCCTGCATTGCAATAAAAATTTGAATAGATGCACAATATTAATTAGTCATTCCTTACAAAAAAATTAATAATATGTACACTGTATATAAAATAACCATCAAATATATATATAACTTACTTTTTTTTAAACTGCTTTCAGTTTTAAAATAAATCCATTTTCATCATATTTTTTATCCTTAAAGTCATCAAAATTATATGGTAGCATGACATCATTATCAGTCTCGTTGTTTTTTCCTCTTAACACAATTAGTGTTTGTAGATTATTCATGTAACGAACTGGGATTTTCGACTCCGAAAATCAACACAAAACTACTATGTTGACTATTCAGACATCTGAAATACCTGATCATTAATAGAAAGAAGGTAGAGGGTGAGAATAGATAAGATAGAAAATTAAAATAGAAGAAGAAGAAGATCACCACATACAGAATCAGAGTAACACGAATCTCTCAGCTGAACGAATAAAATATATTGTAACATAACTTTGAAATAAAACAGTATATATATACAATAACATTATCAGAGTACAACACTTACACACAGCAAAAATTACAATAGCTATATATAATCCTGAAGCCTCCTGCTTCAAACTCCTCCAAGTATATCTGTAAAGACCTGAACTACTTGACTGCCCATACAAATTTGGGCACCCAAGAGTTTAGGGAAAACAAAACAAAATAAACTCTGGGTCAGTCACGGGACTGGTGTGAGTAAACTTAAATCATTTGGTTTAACTTTTCAAAATCGTTTTCAAAAGAAAAGATAATCGTAAGACCAATCCACACATAAACACGGACGGTTTTTACCTTACGATAACCCAAAACACTTTCAAAATCAATACTTCTGTTGATATTATGATAATGTCTAATCATAAGTATTCAACAATCTAGCAGGATGTTTGCATCTCATGTTCCACATATATAGTATGCAAACAAAACCGCGGGCGCTTATTGGAGATTGGATTCCAAATATGACATGGTATGGGACCACCTGCCAATAGCGTATCTCTAGAGGCGAATACACTGGGTTCAACAAGAACGTCTTGCAACCCGGCCCACACATGACCGACCACTCATTTCGCTTGAGTGTATCGAATGTATATCACCAACGGTTGGGAGCTACCCACCGTTTCCCAAAAAGGGACAGCATCGATAATAGATAAAAGAATGAAATGGATTTTCTTTAGATAGGTGATATACAACCTAATGGGAGCGACCCACCTAGCAATGCTGCCTGCCCGATTTCTGTCATTTCCCGGTTGATGAGGCTTGAGGTCATAACGTATCTTGATACACCTGACCACCATTCACTTTGAATGCCACATCGTCATACCCACCAAATCACAAATTGATTTCCCTAAAAATACCATGGGTATAAAGCTAAGAGAAAGAAATTCCTCCACCACCAAACGTAAGTACGTTTGAAAAGATCAACTTACGTGATCCGTTAGATATACTTTGTCAAAAATTCGTCCATTTACGTTGTCCTGGGACTGGACAAACCGAAGGCACTATTCTGTAAATAGGATAGCCCTTGCATAACTCCGTCTTTAATTATTTTCATCATATTTGATCGCACCGCTAACGTCCATACAGAGTGGTTTTCAGATAATGAATCTGATCCTGGTCTCTCCGTATTGACGACGGAAAAATGGTCAAAAACTTCGATAGTCGGTGATTTAACTATCAAAGAAAAATAGGTGTACAACCAACGATATTATTTCCATATGGAAATTATATCGATCAATCATCATTTAACATTTTCCCTTTTTAAATTAATTTATTATTAATTTATTCATTTCCCTTTTCTATATATTCGTAAATCCTTATTTTCTAAATTTAGGAAATATACATTATTAATCATCGAAAAACATTTCCATCTCTGTCTCACGTATCACTGTCATTCCAGTATTCTTTCTCATCAACATTTCATTTTTCTATGATTAGAAAATATCTCTGATTTTGTTTGGAAAATGTTTCCAAAACTTATTCATTTGATTTAAACAGATGTTTAAATAAAACATCACTAAGCCAATTCAAACCATTGCACTCATTAACCAAATTCACTTAATCAACCTTCACTATCGAACCTTACCCATCCCTGAGTTAAAAACGAAGTCAATCAAGTTGGGGTATAGTTACCTCTCGGACCTTAACTGAACAACATTCCTAACCTCAAAATAGACAAAGTTCAACTTGTAAATCTTTAACAACTTCCTTACGTAACTCGGATTCTATTTATGAATCCACTACTTTATTTTAAAACATTGATTATAACTATAGCGTTATAATCCCTTCTTTTTAAATATCCAACTTCAAAATATAACTTTTATTCCTTAATTTAACTAAATAACTAAACCACTAATTTATTAATAAATAAGTAAATCTTGATTAAAATGGAAAGTAAATATTACTTTCCCGAATTCGATATAATCAAATTCAACGTATAATTCCCTTTTTCGAATAATCTCTATTCGATAACTCCCTTTCGAATAAACTATATTCGATAACTCTTTCTTCGAATAACTATATTCGAATATCTCTCTTCCAATAACTATATTCGATTAACTCTCTTCGAATGATTTACATTTGATTAACTCTCTTCAAATGATTTACATTCGATTAACTCTCTTCGAATGATTTACACTCGATTAATCTCCTTTCGAATAAACTATATTCGATAACTCCCTTAATTCTATTCGAATAAACTATTTCGAACAACTCCTTTAATTCTATTCAAATAAACTATTTCGAACAACTCCTTTAATTCTATTCGAATAAAGTATTTCGGATAACTCCTTTGGATTAACTCATTTAGATTGACTCGGTTTTGACTAACTCATCTTGACTAACTTAACTCGATTTACTCAACTTGATTAACTCAACTTATTTAACTCAACTTATTTAACTTAACTTATTTAACTCAACTTATTTAACTCCTATCGAATAACTAATAATCGATTAACTTATATTCGAATAATTATGTCTGTTTTAACTTTATTTCGAATGGCTAATATTCGATTTAACTCCATTCGCTTGACTCTAGTTCGCAGCGATCACAATGGTTACGCCTGATTCCTCAGGAAACTTCCGACCGCCGTAGGCTATCTGCAGTCCTACGAATTATGCTAGCAGTCATACGAAATGGCAACACATCCTAAATAACTATGTTTGACTAACTCTATTTCAAATAACTATATTTGATCAACTCTAATCGAATAACTAATATTCAATTTATCCTAATTTGATTAACTATGTTCAATTAACTCTATATGGTTAACTCTAACTGATTAACGTTAACTGGTTAACTCTAATCAATTAAGTCTAATCAATTAAATCTAGCTCTAATTAATTAATTCTAACTCTAATCGATTAACTTTAACTCAAATCGATTAATTCTAACTCTAGTCGATTAACTATAATTCGATTAACTCCTTTGATTTAACTTTTCGTCCATATTCAGTTCCAAATATCGACGTTGAAATCGATTCTTATTTCTCTATATAAGTCCTGACTTATATAATCTACTTATCCAAAGATAAACATTTCATTTGATTTATAAAATATTATTTATAAATTTATCTTCTCAATCTATCGGTTAGAATAGATCCTATTTAAAAATTTTGCTTTAAATCCATATCATGTTGTACCCGTGTGCGAAGCACGGGTCTAAACCTTTCAAATGTAAAATTCTCCTTTTATACATTTCTAGTCACTTTTCAAGTATTTCCTTTTATAATCTATTTATTTGCAAAATAAATCCCTTTTTGATAATTCTATTTATTTTATAAAATATTCTCTTTTTATAAAATCTATTGATTTTATAAGTAATTCCTTTTATAATCTAACTATTCCCTTTTCTATTTATTTTACACATATTTCCTCTTTCTATTCTATTTATTTTTCAAATAAATATCCCTTTTCAATTCTATTTGTAAATAGTTTACAAATATTTCTTTTTCAATTCTATTTGTAAATGTTTTACAAATTCCCTTCAATTTCATCTATTTGTTTAACAAATAAATATTCCTTTTAAATCTATTTATTTTCTAAATAAATATTTTCTTTTTATAAAATCTTTTAATTTTATAAATATTTCTTTTTCAATATAACATTGAAAATTTTCTTTTTAACATTCCAGGATTCCTTATGGTATTTAACATACCATATAACGATGATCGGTATCATTCAACCATACAAAATCAACAACAGATTTCATATCACATCATATCACACAATATATGAAAAACAGTAAAATAAATGTTGAGGAATCCAGTCGGATTCCTTCGACCCGTTTCCCTGCACCCACAGATGTTAATCACATGAATAACACGAATATGAGATATTCTGATAAACAGAATCAGTATTCAATTAATAAATATCGTTATCGATATTTTCAATCAATTAACTAGCAGTGCAACCAAACAGCCAACACATAGCAACCAACCATCATTTATCATTTCTAAAAATACGTTAGAAAAATATAACTGAGAAGAGTTAGTGAGTTTTACTCACATTGGTCGGTTTATCGTTAAATAACGATAATTGGTCATTGATTTGATTCATGCGTTTAATTCCACCATAAATCCTAAGAAGCTCAAATTCACTCCCGGTCAGTTTCCTTGTGTAGTACTCGTCCATACGATCCCAACGGATCTGACCGTTCGAAATTCTGATTTGATACGAGAGAGTTATGCATTTTTAAACTTTATATACTAATTTATATTTAAAATTAACTAACTATTCACATTGGACTTAACCTTTAATTAGCCGGCCCAACAGACTTAAACCCGCACCGAAATTTCCTTCTTCCCGAACAGACCGCTCCTCTTTTCAATTCACAAAAATAAAATGGCATCCAAACCTTTGCATCGACCAGCGCTTCCGTTCTTCAACCAAAACCCAAACAAACTGTTGAATTCAAAGAGAACTACACCCTTAACACTTCACGTTAAAGCCTGGCCCAACCCCACAAATACCCTGTACTCATGTAATGATCCAGATTTCCGTAACATCGGAGTTGACTATATACATCATACGTCCAACCCAAATATCGCGAAAATACGAAACATTTTTTTTTAGAAGAAAGAGATAGAAGAAGAACAGAAACAATAACACAGAATCTCACATCGCAGCGGAACAAAATATAATATATCATATCTTTGAAATACAAAAGCTCAACTGTATAACATATACTTATCAGAGTACAACACTTACAACACAACGGAACAACACTATAACTAGATAACGCTGAAGCCTCCTGCTCCAAGCTCCTTTAGATATATCTGAAAAATCCTGAACTACTTGACTGCCCGTACAAATTTAGGCACCCAAGAGTTTAGGTAGAACAAAACAAAATAAACTCCGGGTCAGTCATGGGACTGGTATGAGTAAACAGTTTAAAACAGTTTCAGAAAACTAATTGATATCTCATAAGACCACGCCGTATAACACGGAACGGGTTTTTCCCTTATGAGAATCCAAGCACTTGACTTATCTTTATATCAAAACTCTTTTGATATTATAATAATGTATAAATCAAGTAAATAACAATCTAGTGGAACGTTTGCATCTCACGTTCCACATATATAATATACGATCAAAACCGCAAGCACGTATTGGGTAATGGATTTCCAACTATGACAAGGTATGGAACCACCTTCCGCTGGTATATCTCTAGAGGAGAATACACCGAGTTCAACAAGAACATCTTGCAACTCAGCCACACATGACCGACCACTCATTTGGCTTGAGTGTATCGAATGTATATCACCAACGGTTGGGTCAGCAACCGTTTCTCGAATGGGACAGCATCAACAATAGATTTTTAGAAATAAATGAAACTCTAGATCATGTGATTATACAGCCTAATAGGTGCGACCTACATAGCCATGTTGCCTGCCCGATTTCTGTCATTTACCGGTTGATGAGGCTAGAAGCTACGCTTTATCATCACACCAGATCCACTTCGAATGTCACATCGTCAGATCCATCGAAAATCACTAATTGATGTCTACAACAGTACATTACCTGTTAGCTAAAAGAACTTTCCTTCTCCGCTTCCACTCTTGGTACGGTTGAAGAAATCAATGTACGTGACCTTTTTGGAAATACTCTGTCAGACATCCATCCATACAAGTCACCCAGGAACAGGATGAACTGAAGGCACTATTTCTATTAATAGAAATAGTCCTTGCACTCTACTCCGTTTTCGATTATCTTTATATAATCTGATTCGCAACGCTACTGCCAATACGGAGTGGTTCTTCGGATAATAATCCAACCGGTCTCTCCATACTGACAACGATGGTCAAAACTTCGATAGTCTGTGATTTAACTATCGAATAAAAACAAGTGTTTCGATAGTCGATGATTTAACTATCGAAGAAAACAAGTGTTCATCCAATTATCAAACAATTACTGAGCCCTTAATTAATATTCCATTAATTAAATCACTTCTCTATTTCTTTATCAATATTTGTTAACCAAATATTTTCAATAACCATATTGGCCTTTTACGTTATTTGGAAAACATTTCCGAATATCGCTTTCCTTTATTTTCTAAACTTTAGAAAATATATGCTATTTATAATTGGAAAATATTCCAATTACTTATCTCTTTCCCAATCTCGTTTATTCCTATACTTAGGAAATATTTAACATCTATTTCCCAGCTTACATTTATTTGGGTTAAAATGGATGTTGTGTAAAACATCGTTACGACAACCCAAATACTGTATTCAACTAACTCCTATCTAACATTGATCTTCGAGCCTGAAATCTTACTATTTATTTGTTAATAATGAAATCAATCGAGTTGGGGTATAACTACCTCTCAGACCTTGACTGAATAACATTTATAACGTCAAAACAGATAAGACCATTTACTCGAATAATCAATGACATACAACTACTTCTTCACTTTTAAACACATATATACTTTCTCTTTCTATTCTTTCGAGATTTTATTCTTATACTTCCCTTTTGATTATACTATTCCATTTCTAAGTTCGTTTCCTTATCGACTTCTATATATTTTGATATGTTAATTTCTAACTATCAAATTATCTTAAAAATATTCTATCTCCTTAAATTCCTGGAAAAATTCGCCATAACCTCCTTTGTACCTGGAGCATCGGGAAAATCCCCAAACTGCCACACAGGCCTTTTCCAATCAAAAAGAAAAAGAAAAGCCAAGCGGCTAGCCGATACGGCACATAAAATCTCATATATGAATTAACTACATACCTTTTTGTCGAGCATTCTATTTATATACCTTCTAGCACTTTATTCCAAACCTGTCTCCTGTATATTTATACCTGTCCAATCTATTTTAACTATACCAATCTTTTTAACTAAATTTGTTAATTTAATTTGTTACTTAACTCTTCAGTCTATCTCACCTTCATATTTGAACATGACATGTTCAAATATATTTTAACTTGCATATTAACAAATTCTAATTATACTCATACTCTCGTTTCCTTATCGACTTCTTATTCAAATTCCAATTTCAATTCTATTTGAATTCTCTTTTTTTAAACTTCATTTGAATTCTATTTTCAAATTCTATAGTTTAAAGTCCATTAGAATTCCATATTCAAATTCTATAGTTTAAAGTCCATTTGAATTCTATATTCAAATTCTATAGTTTAAAGTCCATTTGAATTTTATATTCAAATTCTATAGTTTATAGTCCATTTGAATTCTATATTCAAATTCTATAGTTTAAAGTCCATTTGAATTCTATATTCAAATTCTATTTGAATTCTCTGCATTATTTATAAACAACGTTTATAACTTCACTTAAAATCCCACATTTATATATTTATAAACAAAGTTTATAAATTCAGTTCAAATCCCATATTTTCCTTTATAAACAAAGTTTATAAATTCGATTCAAAACCCACCTTTTCATTTATAAACAGAGTTTATAAATTCAATACTCGTTCATATATATTCAAAACAAGTTAATATTTTCTATAGTCCATTTAAAATTCAAATTCTATTTATAAAAATAGAATTCCCTTTTTAAATCTCAAATACCTTTTTCGATATTTTTATAAGTCAATATTCAAGCCCCAGGGATATTTTAAACAATCAAATCAACCAATTTCAATCGTTTAATTTTCAACACATCATATATGAATATATATGAAATCAAACAACAACAGATAATATATTTTGAGGAATCCAGTTGGATTCCTCCAACCTGTTTTCCTGCATCCACAGACGTTAGTTAACATAGTAATACCCATCCTGCTTCGAGGCAGGATATCGCGGTATGAAGGTCATCCACTATCATAGCGTGGGGCGTATAGGGTAATCATCCTCTAATGAAACCGCGGGCATCCGCTAATGAGACTGCGGGAATCCAACCAATCATCAACCCAATATATATATATATATATAATAGTCAACCAATCCTAAATAACTATATATATTTTAAAACAATCAGACAGCATTCAAACAAGCATAACAATTATTTTTAACTATATAAAAATAATTCTAAATAAAAGGTGAGATTTACTCACCGTGATTTTTATTTGCTAATCCAATACGATTCTAACTTAAATCGAACGATGTTCGATTTAAATAAAAATCCCAAAGCTGATTCCAATTGACTTCAAAAACTCCAAAACCAATTCCATTGCGAGGATAATTTTGTCATGGTTGTAACCCAATTGTTTTCGTTTGAATCTGAATCAGTATGAATAAATATAGTCGTTACAAATTTAATATAAATTAAACTGATTTAATTTAATTAAAAGTGTTTAACTAATAACTAATATTTTTTTCTAGAAAGATTGTCAAACAAAAAAAATATTTCCAAGGACCATGTATGGAATTTAATTCCAAGACAGATGGACATATTATTGTGCTTCTTATTATCATTATTATCCCAGGTTGTATATTTATAAAGTAACCATTATTAATTAACTAAATAAATTAAATAGTTTACCTTAATTCTTGTTTCACATTTTCTGCTTAAATACTGGAAAATCCATGCCTAATCACCCCTACTTCGCGAGCACCTCCTGACACTACCACGAGACTCTAACCCTTTCCATCTTTGTCACCCAGAAACCATCATCACGCCTCCTCCTTCTAATGACGAGCAAAACTCTCTGAGTTCATTCATACGTTCGCAACAGTATTCGCTCCTCTAATCCCAATCAAAATCAACACTGTTCCAATCGCTAATACCATCCTCAGCTTTCATGAAATCGATTCCCTCCTTTGTTGCCTAAATCTAAACCTAGCCTTGTGGTTTGCGAGTTGATTCGTTCCCCCAAACCAAGTCGCGACAGCGATCGAACCAACCCAACTCCGCCTCATTCTCGATTACAGGCAGAACTCGAGCTCGAACCACCCAGATCCCATCGCACGCTTCAGTCTTCCTAATTACCCAGTCCCCTAACACAGTGTTGCGAACTCCCAAACACCAGTGGAGTTGAACTCGCGAACCCCAATCAGCATCGCAACCAGAGCATCCGTACTATAGTGAGGAGCAGCTCGATTCAAGCTCAAGAATGATGTTTTCGATTTGCTCTTGGATGGAAAAGGGGAGATTGTGATAAATGAAGGGAGCGGCCCTTCTTATATAGCTGAAGCTCGATTTGTTTGCAAATGAAATAAGGGAGGATCGGCCCCTTTTATTTGAGGTGTCTGGTTTAGTTTGTGGAGACAGAGAGGCCATGGGACTGTTTTAGTTTGAGGATGTAAAAGAGCCATGGGTTTTGCTTTAGTTTCTCCTTGTTGTTTTGTTTCCGACCACAAGTCTATGATATTTTTGTTTTAATTTAATTTGTTTTAGGACCCATGTCCTTAAATTAAAGTACCAACCTGATCCAGAACTCCTTTTTGAACTCAACCACTGACACTGACTATCTGAACTATTTTGATTCAAACTATAATTCGAATTCAATTATTTCAGCTTCTCGATAATTATATAAATTTGAAATAAATCATATTTCGATTTTTAAATCGATAACTAAATATAAAATTCGTTTTATATTTATCCACCCAATATTTAAATCCATATTAAATATTTAACTAACCTATAAGAATCCGGGTCATTACCTTCTTCCCCACTTAAAATAATTTCGCCCTCGAAATTGCTAAGGTAGGAAAAATGCTACAAACCCATTAACTTTTCAAAATCTTACTTATGTTGAAATTCAATATTTCAAATTTCCTTATGTAACTCTCTTTCGAATAAATCCCTATTCGATAACTCCTCCCTTCGAATAACTATATTCGATTATCTCTCTATTTCGAATAACTAGATTCGAAAACCCTTCTTCGAATAAACTATATTCGATTATATCTCTATTTCTCTATTCGAATAAACTAAATTCGATTAACTCCATTTGAATAACTCTAGTTCGATTTAACTTTATTGATCAACTCTTCTCACTTAACCCTTTCTGAATAAGCTATATTCGATAACTCCTTTAACTCTATTCGAATAAACTATATTCGATTAAACTTCATTCGCTTGACTCTAGATCGCAGCGATCACAATGGTTACGCCTGATTCCCCCAGGAAACATCCGACCACCCTAGGCTATCTGCAGCCCTGCGAATTACGCTAGCAGTCGTACGAAATGGCAACTTATCCTGAGTAACTATGTTTGACTAACTCTATCTCAATAACTATATTCGATCAACTTTAATTGAATAACTAACATTCAATTAAATCCTAATTTGATTAACTATGTTCAATTTACTCTATTTGGTTAACTCTTAATTTGAATAACAAATATTCGATAAATTCTAATTGAATAACAAATATTCAATTAACTCTACGGATTAACCCTAACTGGTTAACTCTTACTCTAATCGATTTATTCCAACTCTAATCGATTATTTCTAACTCTAATCGACTTTTCTTATTCGAATATCTCCTATTGGATAACGTTTATTCATTTTTAAAGATTTACTTTTAGTAACGGTTCTTCACTTTATAAATGTACTCTTTAATAATGTTACTTCACTTATACAAGTGTTGTGTACCCCTTATATTTAAAACTATCGGTGTTAAAAACCAATATCTCTTCTCTATATAAGTTCAGACTTGTATATTCCATTTATCGAATGATAAATATTTAATTTAATTTATAAACTGTTATTTATAAATTAATCTTTCTATTTATCTGTTAAAAATAGATTTCCATTTTCTATTCATCTTCTGAATATTCCTTTGATTAAATTCTATTTATTTAACAAATAAATATCTCATCTATAACATTCTATTTATTTTCTATAAATAAATACTTCCATTTAATCCATTTGTAAATGTTTTACAAATATTCCCTTCTAAATTCTATTTGTAAATGTTTTTACAAATATTCCTCCTCCTATTTGTTTGCACATAACTTCCTTTGTATTTGTGTTACAAATATATTTCCTTTTTAACTCTTTTGGGTTTTTCCTTAATTCACACCCAATTCATATTCACATTGATTTTACTCAATTTATTCATCTTGATCCATTTAACTTACTTAAGTTAAATTTAATCTCAATCATTCAAATTCCCATTAACTAGTTGCTAATTAACCGTTTTGCCGATTTCACCCTTTTTTATTTGAATATAACTTGTTTAAATATATGTCAACTTAAATATAACTAATCTAATTATATTTTCAACTCGAGTTATATATTCGATTTCGAATATAAATTCTCAATCTCTTTCACTTATCCAAAAATCCAATTTCGATTCAAATTTCCTTTAACTAATTATTCTCCAATTTAGTTAATTCTATATAACTATTTAAAATATGATTTTGTTTTAAAAATCATTTCACTTACTTCACTGGAGTTCATATTTATTTTATATCTCCCGTCTGGATTCTGGATTTTTTCTAATGGCAATTCGGATTTTATTTCCTAAAAATCCTTTTATTTATTTAGTTAAACCGTTATGGTTTTATAATGGTTCTGGCGCTGCTTTTCTAAAAATTTGATTTTGACATAACTCAAAATCTATACGACGAAATCCAGGTTTTTCTCTTTCATTAGAAAACTATTATTCAACCGGTCCCGACGATTCTTGTTTCAAAGAATTCCGACTTCAATTGAGTTCTGTATACTAAATTGAAGTTCGAATCGCCAATTTACGAACTGCCGCGCTATGGCGAGCTCGTTTTAATTTTATTTATAAATATAAACGTTTTAACTTCGTTTATAATAAATTCAACTCTATTCTGATATATTTTTAATATGTATCAAATCCATTTCATAATATTCCCAATCTATTTCACTTCTAATATTCAAATCCTATATATTTACAATATTCAAATTCCATTTGAATTTCTTTATTCAAACTCTATATTATTTCCTTCTATTCAATTTCTATTTGAATTTTCTTCTATTCAATTTCTATTTGAATTTTCTTCTATTCAAATTCTATTTCAATTCCTTATCTTCAAATTCTATTTGAATTTCTTATCTTCAATTTCTATTTGAAATCCTTTATTCAAAACCATTTCAAATCCCTTATTTAAATTCCTTTTGAAATCCTTTATTCAATTTCTATTTAAATTCCTTTGTTCAATTTCTACTTGAAATCCTTTGAATTTAAATTCTATTTTAACTCCTTTGAATTCAAATTCTATTTAATTTTACTTTGAATTCAAATTCTTTTTAACCTCCTTTTATTTAAAATTCTATTTCAAACTTTATATTTTCTTTGAATTCTAATATTCAACCTCCACTTTATATTCTCTTTGAAATTCTATTTAACCAAATTCCATTTGAATTCTAATATTCAAATCTGTATTTGACTTTTCTTTATTCAAATCCATTTGAATTCCTTTGAATTCAAATTCCATTTCAATTTTTCTTATACAATTTCTATTTGAATTTTCTTTATTCAAATCCTATTTAAATTTCTATGTTCAAATGTTATACTCACATTTTATTTGAATTATATATTCCAATTCCCATTTCACTTCTATTTGAAATCTATATTCCAATTCCCATTTCAAAATTCCTTTGAAGTAATATAAATATATACATATATTTATATCTATCTCAAATTCAAAACATTTGAATTTTCAAACAGTTTGTTTTCCTTTCAAACAAATTTCCATCAAAAACTTTTCTAAGGCAGCAATTCATCACTTAGAAACTCGAAAATGAACACTGATGATGTTGCGACCATCATCAGAATTATTTCCTAGCCACTGAAGTGAGTTCAGTGCTTTATTTCTTTCAAAACCCATTTAGAAAAATATTTTCCAAACTCCCAGGATTTTAAATCCTGAATTCTGGTTGGAATTCAATTTCAATTTATCACATTTGTATATTTGATTTCATATACAAATTCCATTGGTTATATATATAACTATTTCAGTTTTTATAATCTAATTTGATTATAATCTTAACAATCAACTTAACCATTTAAAACGATATCGTGTCCAATCTTCTGTTAAAGTGTTTATAAACTCCTATCGACATCGTGGCGTCCCACGATTCGATCAGAATTCATAATCCACTCAACAGACTAGCCAACTCAATATAAAACAGTTTTTATATCAAATAACAAATACGCTCTCTCGTATATGTATACGCTCAACTCATTCTAGGATACTACTGATCCTATCTCCAATGAGCACATTCCAACAAGCCTAGGTATTTTCTCAACCTAAGCTCTGATACCAACTGTAATGATCCAGATTTCCGTAACATCGGAGTTGACTATATACATCATACGTCCAACCCAAATATCGCGAAAATACGAAACATTTTTTTTTAGAAGAAAGAGATAGAAGAAGAACAGAAACAATAACACAGAATCTCACATCGCAGCGGAACAAAATATAATATATCATATCTTTGAAATACAAAAGCTCAACTGTATAACATATACTTATCAGAGTACAACACTTACAACACAACGGAACAACACTATAACTAGATAACGCTGAAGCCTCCTGCTCCAAGCTCCTTTAGATATATCTGAAAAATCCTGAACTACTTGACTGCCCGTACAAATTTAGGCACCCAAGAGTTTAGGTAGAACAAAACAAAATAAACTCCGGGTCAGTCATGGGACTGGTATGAGTAAACAGTTTAAAACAGTTTCAGAAAACTAATTGATATCTCATAAGACCACGCCGTATAACACGGAACGGGTTTTTCCCTTATGAGAATCCAAGCACTTGACTTATCTTTATATCAAAACTCTTTTGATATTATAATAATGTCTAAATCAAGTAAATAACAATCTAGTGGAACGTTTGCATCTCACGTTCCACATATATAATATACGATCAAAACCGCAAGCACGTATTGGGTAATGGATTTCCAACTATGACAAGGTATGGAACCACCTTCTGCTGGTATATCTCTAGAGGAGAATACACCGAGTTCAACAAGAACATCTTGCAACTCAGCCACACATGACCGACCACTCATTTGGCTTGAGTGTACCGAATGTATATCACCAACGGTTGGGATCAGCAACCGTTTCCCGAATGGGACAGCATCCACAATAGATTTTTAGAAATAAATGAAACTCTAGATCAGGTGATTATACAGCCTAATAGGTGCGACCTACATAGCCATGCTGTCTGCCCGATTTCTGTCATTTACCGGTTGATGAGGCTAGAAGCTACGCTTTATCATCACACCAGATCCACTTCGAATGTCACATCATCAGATCCATCGAAAATCACTAATTGATGTCTACAACAGTACATTACGTGTTAGCTAAAAGAAGTTTCCTTCTCCGCTTCCACTCTTGGTACGGTTGAAGAAATCAATGTACGTGACCTTTTTGGAAATACTCTGTCAGACATCCATCCATACAAGTCACCCAGGAACAGGATGAACTGAAGGCACTATTTCTATTAATAGAAATAGTCCTTGCACTCTACTCCGTTTTCGATTATCTTTATATAATCTGATTCGCAACGCTACTGCCAATACGGAGTGGTTCTTCGGATAATAATCCAACCGGTCTCTCCATACTGACAACGATGGTCAAAACTTCGATAGTCTGTGATTTAACTATCGAATAAAAACAAGTGTTTCGATAGTCGATGATTTAACTATCGAAGAAAACAAGTGTTCATCCAATTATCAAACAATTACTGAGCCCTTAATTAATATTCCATTAATTAAATCACTTCTCTATTTCTTTATCAATATTTGTTAACCAAATATTTTCAATAACCATATTGGCCTTTTACGTTATTTGGAAAACATTTCCGAATATCGCTTTCCTTTATTTTCTAAACTTTAGAAAATATATGCTATTTATAATTGGAAAATATTCCAATTACTTATCTCTTTCCCAATCTCGTTTATTCCTATACTTAGGAAATATTTAACATCTATTTCCCAGCTTACATTTATTTGGGTTAAAACGGATGTTGTGTAAAACATCGTTACGACAACCCAAATACTGTATTCAACTAACTCTTATCTAACATTGATCTTCGAGCCTGAAATCTTACTATTTATTTGTTAATAATGAAATCAATCGAGTTGGGGTATAACTACCTCTCAGACCTTGACTGAATAACATTTATAACGTCAAAACAGATAAGACCATTTACTCGAATAATCAATGACATACAACTACTTCTTCACTTTTAAACACATATATACTTTCTCTTTCTATTCTTTCGAGATTTTATTCTTATACTTCCCTTTTGATTATACTATTCCATTTCTAAGTTCGTTTCCTTATCGACTTCTATATATTTTGATATGTTAATTTCTAACTATCAAATTATCTTAAAAATATTCTATCTCCTTAAATTCCTGGAAAAATTCGCCATAACCTCCTTTGTACCTGGAGCATCGGGAAAATCCCCAAACTGCCACACAGGCCTTTTCCAATCAAAAAGAAAAAGAAAAGCCAAGCGGCTAGCCGATACGGCACATAAAATCTCATATATGAATTAACTACATACCTTTTTGTCGAGCATTCTATTTATATACCTTCTAGCACTTTATTCCAAACCTGTCTCCTGTATATTTATACCTGTCCAATCTATTTTAACTATACCAATCTTTTTAACTAAATTTGTTAATTTAATTTGTTACTTAACTCTTCAGTCTATCTCACCTTCATATTTGAACATGACATGTTCAAATATATTTTAACTTGCATATTAACAAATTCTAATTATACTCATACTCTCGTTTCCTTATCGACTTCTTATTCCAATTTCAATTCTATTTGAATTCTCTTTTTTTAAACTTCATTTGAATTCTATTTTCAAATTCTATAGTTTAAAGTCCATTAGAATTCCATATTCAAATTCTATAGTTTAAAGTCCATTTGAATTCTATATTCAAATTCTATAGTTTAAAGTCCATTTGAATTTTATATTCAAATTCTATAGTTTATAGTCCATTTGAATTCTATATTCAAATTCTATAGTTTAAAGTCCATTTGAATTCTATATTCAAATTCTATTTGAATTCTCTGCATTATTTATAAACAACGTTTATAACTTCACTTAAAATCCCACATTTATATATTTATAAACAAAGTTTATAAATTCAGTTCAAATCCCATATTTTCCTTTATAAACAAAGTTTATAAATTCGATTCAAAACCCACCTTTTCATTTATAAACAGAGTTTATAAATTCAATACTCGTTCATATATATTCAAAACAAGTTAATATTTTCTATAGTCCATTTAAAATTCAAATTCTATTTATAAAAATAGAATTCCCTTTTTAAATCTCAAATACCTTTTTCGATATTTTTATAAGTCAATATTCAAGCCCCAGGGATATTTTAAACAATCAAATCAACCAATTTCAATCGTTTAATTTTCAACACATCATATATGAATATATATGAAATCAAACAACAACAGATAATATATTTTGAGGAATCCAGTTGGATTCCTCCAACCTGTTTTCCTGCATCCACAGACGTTAGTTAACATAGTAATACCCATCCTGCTTCGAGGCAGGATATCGCGGTATGAAGGTCATCCACTATCATAGCGTGGGGCGTATAGGGTAATCATCCGCTAATGAAACCGCGGGCATCCGCTAATGAGACTGCGGGAATCCAACCAATCATCAACCCAATATATATATATATATAATAGTCAACCAATCCTAAATAACTATATATATTTTAAAATAATCAGACAGCATTCAAACAAGCATAACAATTATTTTTAACTATATAAAAATAATTCTAAATAAAAGGTGAGATTTACTCACCGTGATTTTTATTTGCTAATCCAATACGATTCTAACTTAAATCGAACGATGTTCGATTTAAATAAAAATCCCAAAGCTGATTCCAATTGACTTCAAAAACTCCAAAACCAATTCCATTGCGAGGATAATTTTGTCATGGTTGTAACCCAATTGTTTTCGTTTGAATCTGAATCAGTATGAATAAATATAGTCGTTACAAATTTAATATAAATTAAACTGATTTAATTTAATTAAAAGTGTTTAACTAACAACTAATATTTTTTTCTAGAAAGATTGTCAAACAAAAAATATATTTCCAAGGACCATGTATGGAATTTAATTCCAAGACAGATGGACATATTATTGTGCTTCTTATTATCATTATTATCCCAGGTTGTATATTTATAAAGTAACCATTATTAATTAACTAAATAAATTAAATAGTTTACCTTAATTCTTGTTTCACATTTTCTGCTTAAATACTGGAAAATCCATGCCTAATCACCCCTACTTCGCGAGCACCTCCTGACACTACAACGAGACTCTAACCCTTTCCATCTTTGTCACCCAGAAACCATCATCACGTCTCCTCCTTCTTATGACGAGCAAAACTCTCTGAGTTCATTCATACGTTCGCAACAGTATTCGCTCCTCTAATCCCAATCAAAATCAACACTGTTCCAATCGCTAATACCATCCTCAGCTTTCATGAAATCGATTCCCTCCTTTGTTGCCTAAATCTAAACCTAGCCTTGTGGTTTGCGAGTTGATTCCTTCCCCCAAACCAAGTCGCGACAGCGATCGAACCAACCCAACTCCGCCTCATTCTCGATTACAGGCAGAACTCGAGCTCGAACCACCCAGATCCCATCGCACGCTTCAGTCTTCCTAATTACCCAGTCCCCTAACACAGTGTTGTGAACTCCCAAACACCAGTGGAGTTGAACTCGCGAACCCCAATCAGCATCGCAACCAGAGCATCCGTACTATAGTGAGGAGCAGCTCGATTCAAGCTCAAGAATGATGTTTTCGATTTGCTCTTGGATGGAAAAGGGGCGATTGTGATAAATGAAGGGAGCGGCCCTTCTTATATAGCTGAAGCTCGATTTGTTTGCAAATGAAATAAGGGAGGATCGGCCCCTTTTATTTGAGGTGTCTGGTTTAGTTTGTGGAGACAGAGAGGCCATGGGACTGTTTTAGTTTGAGGATGTAAAAGAGCCATGGGTTTTGCTTTAGTTTCTCCTTGTTGTTTTGTTTCCGACCACAAGTCTATGATATTTTTGTTTTAATTTAATTTGTTTTAGGACCCATGTCCTTAAATTAAAGTACCAACCTGATCCAGAACTCCTTTTTGAACTCAACCACTGACACTGACTATCTGAACTATTTTGTTTCAAACTATAATTCGAATTCAATTATTTCAGCTTCTCGATAATTATATAAATTTGAAATAAATCATATTTCGATTTTTAAATCGATAACTAAATATAAAATTCGTTTTATATTTATCCACCCAATATTTAAATCCATATTAAATATTTAACTAACCTATAAGAATCCGGGTCATTACCTTCTTCCCCACTTAAAATAATTTCGCCCTCGAAATTGCTAAGGTAGAAAAAATGCTACAAACCCATTAACTTTTCAAAATCTTACTTATGTTGAAATTCAATATTTCAAATTTCCTTATGTAACTCTCTTTCGAATAAATCCCTATTCGATAACTCCTCCCTTCGAATAACTATATTCGATTATCTCTCTATTTCGAATAACTAGATTCGAAAACCCTTCTTCGAATAAACTATATTCGATTATATCTCTATTTCTCTATTCGAATAAACTAAATTCGATTAACTCCATTTGAATAACTCTAGTTCGATTTAACTTTATTGATCAACTCTTCTCACTTAACCCTTTCTGAATAAGCTATATTCGATAACTCCTTTAACTCTATTCGAATAAACTATATTCGATTAAACTTCATTCGCTTGACTCTAGATCGCAGCGATCACAATGGTTACGCCTGATTCCCCCAGGAAACATCCGACCACCCTAGGCTATCTGCAGCCCTGCGAATTACGCTAGCAGTCGTACGAAATGGCAACTTATCCTGAGTAACTATGTTTGACTAACTCTATCTCAATAACTATATTCGATCAACTTTAATTGAATAACTAACATTCAATTAAATCCTAATTTGATTAACTATGTTCAATTTACTCTATCTGGTTAACTCTTAATTTGAATAACAAATATTCGATAAATTCTAATTGAATAACAAATATTCAATTAACTCTACGGATTAACCCTAACTGGTTAACTCTTACTCTAATCGATTTATTCCAACTCTAATCGATTATTTCTAACTCTAATCGACTTTTCTTATTCGAATATCTCCTATTGGATAACGTTTATTCATTTTTAAAGATTTACTATTAGTAACGGTTCTTCACTTTATAAATGTACTCTTTAATAATGTTACTTCACTTATACAAGTGTTGTGTACCCCTTATATTTAAAACTATCGGTGTTAAAAACCAATATCTCTTCTCAATATAAGTTCAGACCTTGTATATTCCATTTATCGAATGATAAATATTTAATTTAATTTATAAACTGTTATTTATAAATTAATCTTTCTATTTATCTGTTAAAAATAGATTTCCATTTTCTATTCATCTTCTGAATATTCCTTTGATTAAATTCTATTTATTTAACAAATAAATATCTCATCTATAACATTCTATTTATTTTCTATAAATAAATACTTCCATTTAATCCATTTGTAAATGTTTTACAAATATTCCCTTCTAAATTCTATTTGTAAATGTTTTTACAAATATTCCTCCTCCTATTTGTTTGCACATAACTTCCTTTGTATTTGTGTTACAAATATATTTCCTTTTTAACTCTTTTGGGTTTTTCCTTAATTCACACCCAATTCATATTCACATTGATTTTCCTCAATTTATTCATCTTGATCCATTTAACTTACTTAAGTTAAATTTAATCTCAATCATTCAAATTCCCATTAACTAGTTGCTAATTAACCGTTTTGTCGATTTCACCCTTTTTTTATTTGAATATAACTTGTTTAAATATATGTCAACTTAAATATAACTAATCTAATTATATTTTCAACTCGAGTTATATATTCGATTTCGAATATAAATTCTCAATCTCTTTCACTTATCCAAAAATCCAATTTCGATTCAAATTTCCTTTAACTAATTATTCTCCAATTTAGTTAATTCTATATAACTATTTAAAATATGATTTTGTTTTAAAAATCATTTCACTTACTTCACTGGAGTTCATATTTATTTTATATCTCCCGTCTGGATTCTGGATTTTTTCTAATGGCAATTCGGATTTTATTTCCTAAAAATCCTTTTATTTATTTAGTTAAACCGTTATGGTTTTATAATGGTTCTGGCGCTGCTTTTCTAAAAATTTGATTTTGACATAACTCAAAATCTATACGACGAAATCCAGGTTTTTCTCTTTCATTAGAAAACTATTATTCAACCGGTCCCGACGATTCTTGTTTCAAAGAATTCCGACTTCAATTGAATTCTGTATACTAAATTGAAGTTCGAATCGCCAATTTACGAACTGCCGCGCTATGGCGAGCTCATTTTAATTTTATTTATAAATATAAACGTTTTAACTTCGTTTATAATAAATTCAACTCTATTCTGATATATTTTTAATATGTATCAAATCCATTCCATAATATTCCCAATCTATTTCACTTCTAATATTCAAATCCTATATATTTACAATATTCAAATTCCATTTGAATTTCTTTATTCAAACTCTATATTATTTCCTTCTATTCAATTTCTATTTGAATTTTCTTCTATTCAATTTCTATTTGAATTTTCTTCTATTCAAATTCTATTTCAATTCCTTATCTTCAAATTCTATTTGAATTTCTTATCTTCAATTTCTATTTGAAATCCTTTATTCAAAACCATTTCAAATCCCTTATTTAAATTCCTTTTGAAATCCTTTATTCAATTTCTATTTAAATTCCTTTGTTCAATTTCTACTTGAAATCCTTTGAATTTAAATTCTATTTTAACTCCTTTGAATTCAAATTCTATTTAATTTTACTTTGAATTCAAATTCTTTTTAACCTCCTTTTATTTAAAATTCTATTTCAAACTTTATATTTTCTTTGAATTCTAATATTCAACCTCCACTTTATATTCTCTTTGAAATTCTATTTAACCAAATTCCATTTGAATTCTAATATTCAAATCTGTATTTGACTTTTCTTTATTCAAATCCATTTGAATTCCTTTGAATTCAAATTCCATTTCAATTTTTCTTATACAATTTCTATTTGAATTTTATTTATTCAAATCCTATTTAAATTTCTATGTTCAAATGTTATACTCACATTTTATTTGAATTATATATTCCAATTCCCATTTCACTTCTATTTGAAATCTATATTCCAATTCCCATTTCAAAATTCCTTTGAAGTAATATAAATATATACATATATTTATATCTATCTCAAATTCAAAACATTTGAATTTTCAAACAGTTTGTTTTCCTTTCAAACAAATTTCCATCAAAAACTTTTCTAAGGCAGCAATTCATCACTTAGAAACTCGAAAATGAACACTGATGATGTTGCGACCATCATCAGAATTATTTCCTAGCCACTGAAGTGAGTTCAGTGCTTTATTTCTTTCAAAACCCATTTAGAAAAATATTTTCCAAACTCCCAGGATTTTAAATCCTGAATTCTGGTTGGAATTCAATTTCAATTTATCACATTTGTATATTTGATTTCATATACAAATTCCATTGGTTATATATATAACTATTTCAGTTTTTATAATCTAATTTGATTATAATCTTAACAATCAACTTAACCATTTAAAACGATATCGTGTCCAATCTTCTGTTAAAGTGTTTATAAACTCCTATTGACATCGTGGCGTCCCACGATTCGATCAGAATTCATAATCCACTCAACAGACTAGTCAACTCAATATAAAACAGTTTTTATATCAAATAACAAATACGCTCTCTCGTATATGTATACGCTCAACTCATTCTAGGATACTACTGATCCTATCTCCAATGAGCACATTCCAACAAGCCTAGGTATTTTCTCAACCTAAGCTTTGATACCAACTGTAATGATCCAGATTTCCGTAACATCGGAGTTGACTATATACATCATACGTCCAACCCAAATATCGCGAAAATACGAAACATTTTTTTTAGAAGAAAGAGATAGAAGAAGAACAGAAACAATAACACAGAATCTCACATCGCAGCGGAACAAAATATAATATATCATATCTTTGAAATACACAAGCTCAACTGTATAACATATACTTATCAGAGTACAACACTTACAACACAACGGAACAACACTATAACTAGATAACGCTGAAGCCTCCTGCTCCAAGCTCCTTTAGATATATCTGAAAAATCCTGAACTACTTGACTGCCCGTACAAATTTAGGCACCCAAGAGTTTAGGTAGAACAAAACAAAATAAACTCCGGGTCAGTCATGGGACTGGTATGAGTAAACAGTTTAAAACAGTTTCAGAAAACTAATTGATATCTCATAAGACCACGCCGTATAACACGGAACGGGTTTTTCCCTTATGAGAATCCAAGCACTTGACTTATCTTTATATCAAAACTCTTTTGATATTATAATAATGTCTAAATCAAGTAAATAACAATCTAGTGGAACGTTTGCATCTCACGTTCCACATATATAATATACGATCAAAACCGCAAGCACGTATTGGGTAATGGATTTCCAACTATGACAAGGTATGGAACCACCTTCCGCTAGTATATCTCTAGAGGAGAATACACCGAGTTCAACAAGAACATCTTGCAACTCAGCCACACATGACCGACCACTCATTTGGCTTGAGTGTACCGAATGTATATCACCAACGGTTGGGATCAGCAACCGTTTCCCGAATGGGACAGCATCGACAATAGATTTTTAGAAATAAATGAAACTCTAGATCAGGTGATTGTACAGCCTAATAGGTGCGACCTACATAGCCATGCTGCCTGCCCGATTTCTGTCATTTACCGGTTGATGAGGCTAGAAGCTACGCTTTATCATCACACCAGATCCACTTCGAATGTCACATCATCAGATCCATCGAAAATCACTAATTGATGTTTACAACAGTACATTACGTGTTAGCTAAAAGAAGTTTCCTTCTCCGCTTCCACTCTTGGTACGGTTGAAGAAATCAATGTACGTGACCTTTCTGGAAATACTCTGTCAGACATCCATCCATACAAGTCACCCAGGAACAGGATGAACTGAAGGCACTATTTCTATTAATAGAAATAGTCCTTGCACTCTACTCCGTTTTTGATTATCTTTATATAATCTGATTCGCAACGCTACTGCCAATACGGAGTGGTTTTTCGGATAATAATCCAATCGGACTCTCCATACTGACAACGATGGTCAAAACTTCGATAGTCTGTGATTTAACTATCGAATAAAAACAAGTGTTTCGATAGTCGATGATTTAACTATCGAAGAAAACAAGTGTTCATCCAATTATCAAACAATCACTGAGCCCTTAATTAATATTCCATTAATTAAATCACTTCTCTATTTCTTTATCAATATTTGTTAACCAAATATTTTCAATAACCATATTGGCCTTTTACGTTATTTGGAAAACATTTCCGAATATCGCCTTCCTTTATTTTCTAAACTTTAGAAAATATATGCTATTTATAATTGGAAAATATTCCAATTACTTATCTCTTTCCCAATCTCGTTTATTCCTATACTTAGGAAATATTTAACATCTATTTCCCAGCTTACATTTATTTGGGTTAAAACGGATGTTGTGTAAAACATCGTTACGACAACCCAAATACTGTATTCAACTAACTCTTATCTAACATTGATCTTCGAGCCTGAAATCTTACTATTTATTTTTTAATAATGAAATCAATCGAGTTGGGGTATAACTACCTCTCAGACCTTGACTGAATAACATTTATAACGTCAAAACAGATAAGACCATTTACTCGAATAATCAATGCCATACAACTACTTCTTCACTTTTAAACACATATATACTTTCTCTTTCTATTCTTTCGAGATTTTATTCTTATACTTCCCTTTTGATTATACTAATCCATTTCTAAGTTCGTTTCCTTATCGACTTCTATATATTTTGATATGTTAATTTCTAACTATCAAATTATCTTAAAAATTTTCTATCTCCTTAAATTCCCGGAAAAATTCGCCATAACCTCCTTTGTACCGGGAGCATCGGGAAAATCCCCAAACTGCCACACAGGCCTTTTCCAATCAAAAAGAAAAAGAAAACCCAAGCGGCTAGCCGATACGGCACATAAAATATCATATATGAATTAACTACGTACCTTTTTGTCGAGCATTCTATTTATATACCTTCAACACTTTATTCCAAACCTGTCTCCTGTATATTTATACCTGTCCAATCTATTTAAACTATACCAATCTTTTTAACTAAATTTGTTAATTTAATTTGTTACTTAACTCTTCAGTCTATCCCACCTTCATATTTGAACATGACATGTTCAAATATATTTTAACTTGCATATTAACAAATTCTAATTATACTCATACTCTCGTTTCCTTATCCACTTCTTATTCAAATTCCAATTTCAATTCTATTTGAATTCTCTTTATTTAAACTTCATTTGAATTCTATTTTCAAATTCTATAGTTTAAAGTCCATTAGAATTCCATATTCAAATTCTATAGTTTAAAGTCCATTTGAATTCTATATTCAAATTCTATAGTTTAAAGTCCATTTGAATTCTATATTCAAATTCTATAGTTTAAAGTCCATTTAAATTCTATATTCAAATTCTATAGTTTAAAGTCCATTTGAATTCTATATTCAAATTCTATTTGAATTCTCTGCATTATTTATAAACAACGTTTATAACTTCACTTAAAATCCCACATTTATATATTTATAAACAAAGTTTATAAATTCAGTTCAAATCCCATATTTTCCTTTATAAACAAAGTTTATAAATTCGATTCAAAACCCACCTTTTCATTTATAAACAGAGTTTATAAATTCAATACTCGTTCATATATATTCAAAACAAGTTAATATTTTCTATAGTTCATTTAAAATTCAAATTCTATTTATAAAAATAGAATTCCCTTTTTAAATCTCAAATACCTTTTTCGATATTTTTATAAGTCAATATTCAAGCCCGAGGGATATTTTAAACAATCAAATCAACCAATTTCAATCGTTTGATTTTCAACACATCATATATGAATATATATGAAATCAAACAGCAATAGATAATATATTTTGAGGAATCCAGTTGGATTCCTCCAACCTGTTTTCCTGCATCCACAGACGTTAGTTAACATAGTAATACCCATCCTGCTTCGAGGCAGGATATCGCGGTATGAAGGTCATCCACTATCATAGCATGGGGCGTATAGGGTAATCATCCGCTAATGAAACCGCGGGCATCCGCTAATGAGACTGCGGGAATCCAACCAATCATCAACCCAATATATATATATATATATATATATAATAGTCAACCAATCCTAAATAACTATATATATTTTAAAACAATCAGACAGCATTCAAACAAGCATAACAATTATTTTTAACTATATAAAAATAATTCTAAATAAAAGGTGAGATTTACTCACCGTGATTTTTATTTGCTAATCCAATACGATTCTAACTTAAATCGAACGATGTTCGATTTAAATAAAAATCCCAAAGCTGATTCCAATTGACTTCAAAAACTCCAAAACCAATTCCATTGCGAGGATAATTTTGTCATGGTTGTAACCCAATTGTTTTCGTTTGAATCTGAATTAGTATGAATAAATATAGTCGTTACAAATTTAATATAAATTAAACTGATTTAATTTAATTAAAAGTGTTTAACTAACAACTAATATTTTTTTCTAGAAAGATTGTCAAACAAAAAATATATTTCCAAGGACCATGTATGGAATTTAATTCCAAGACAGATGGACATATTATTGTGCTTCTTATTATCATTATTATCGCAGGTTGTATATTTATAAAGTAACCATTATTAATTAACTAAATAAATTAAATAGTTTACCTTAATTCTTGTTTCACATTTTCTGCTTAAATAATGGAAAATCCATGCCTAATCACCCCTACTTCGCGAGCACCTCCTGACACTACCACGAGACTCTAACCCTTTCCATCTTTGTCTCCCAGAAACCATCATCACGCCTCCTCCTTCTAATGACGAGCAAAACTCTCTGACTTCATTCATACGTTCGCAACAGTATTCGCTCCTCTAATCCCAATCAAAATCAACACTGTTCCAATCGCTAATACCATCCTCAGCTTTCATGAAATCGATTCCCTCCTTTGTTGCCTAAATCTAAACCTAGCCTTGTGGTTCACGAGTTGATTCCTTCCCCCAAACCAAGTCGCGACAGCGATCGAACCAACCCAACTCCGCCTCACTCTCGATTACAGGCAGAACTTGAGCTCGAACCACCCAGATCCCATCGCACGCTTCAGTCTTCCTAATTACCCAGTCCCCTAACACAGTGTTGCGAACTCCCTAACACCAGTGGAGCATAACTCGCGAACCCCAATCAACATCGCAACCAGAGCATTCGTACTATAGTGAGGAGCAGCTCGATTCAAGCTCAAGAATGATGTTTTCGATTTGCTCTTGGATGGAAAAGGGGCGATTGTGATAAATGAAGGGAGCGGCCCTTCTTATTAAGCTGAAGCTCGATTTGTTTGCAAATGAAATAAGGGAGGATCGTCCCCTTTTATTTGAGGTGTTTGGTTTAGTTTGTGGAGACAGAGAGGCCATGGGACTGTTTTAGTTTGAGGATGTAAAAGAGCCATGGGTTTTGCTTTAGTTTCTCCTTGTTGTTTTGTTTCCGACCACAAGTCTATGATATTTTTGTTTTAATTTAATTTGTTTTAGGACCATGTCCTTAAATTAAAGTACCAACCTGATCCAGAACTCCTTTTTGAACTCAACCACTGACACTGACCATCTAAACTATTCTGATTCAAACTATAATTCGAATTCAATTATTTCAGCTTCTCGATAATTATATAAATTCGAAATAAATCATATTTCGATTTTTAAATCGATAACTAAATATAAAACTTCCTTTTATATTTATCCACCCAATATTTAAATCCATATTAAATATTTAACTAACCTATAAGAATCCGGGTCATTACAACTCCTCCCCTCCCGTCTTCTACAAGCTGCGAAGGACTCATGGCCATTACTGAAATGTCAAGCACCATCTCTCCCTTTCAATTCACCATCTCAACACTAAAAATCACAATAAAATCACCAAATTCTTCTCCTTCAACCCTCTCCAACCTCAACTCAGACATACGAAACTCGAATCACCATTACTGCGGATCGCATTATGGAGGATCTCGAGCACTGCTACAGTAGTGCGACATTTATCAAGACGGATTCTTACAAAACAATGCCAGATGATGTGCCTCCTCACCCTGATCATGAATCCAATATTCTTTTCACGAATCGATGTTTTAAAAACCCACAAACATGAAGCCTAGCTTTACTATGTACTTTCGATAGCAGAAAAGGATGTTCTAACTCATTAAAAAATACCAGTGTGGAGAGGAGGATTCAAAGATCACAACAATCTAAGTTTCATGATTTATTGCTTTCCCTTTCAATTTCTATAATTTTTCCAACACACGATATCATTATTAGAAAAAGAAGAGATGACGGCGGAAGAGAAATTGACCAAGGAAAAGTGTATTAGGGTTTGGGGTGAATGTGTATTTATAGGATATTTTAATTAATTTTTAGATCGATTATTTTATTGGAATTTAAGCTATCTCTATTCATATTCGTCTTCGAAAAATTTGTATGATCACATATAATACCCAAAAATCATGAAACTGGACATGCACCTTCAGTTCGACATTGCGGACCCAATGAAACTGGTTTCGTCGAATTCCAACTTCGTTTGTTCACACAACATATTTTTAATCGTCAAAATACTGACTGTTTTTCACATTAAAATCCCGTACGATCACATACTAACTTCAAAAATCACGAAAATTGAAATCTAACAATAATTTGACATTACGAATCCAACAAAATTTGTTTCATCGAATTTGGAGGTCATTTGAAAAATTGGCTATTTTTAAAGCTCTAAATAACCCATTTAAATACATAAATATATTTAAAAATAATCAAATTAAATATTTATAAATAAATATTATTGTATATATCTACACTAGTATATCATACAGCTCCAATGGGATTTATAACTCGATATTTCAAATCCAGTGTTACATCGATATTTGATTTATATTTAAACCCTTTTTAAAATATAAATAAATCGTTATAAATTATAAAGGAATTCCATAGCGACTTTTCAAAAAATTTATTTGGATATAAATCAAAATCTACACAATGAAATCCCGATTTTTCTCTTCCATTAGAAAGATATACTCCACGAGCTCTGAACGTTTCTTGTTTCACAGAAATCCGATTAAAAATGGACCCTATACATTCAGTTGAAGTTCAAATCGCCAAATAGCGAACTGCCACGCCATTTCGAGCTCGATTATAATTATATTATAATTATACGTTCAAATTGCCATTCAAATAATATATTCGTTATTCTAATTCTGTTCTAAAATGAATTAAATATCACAGATGATCCAATTCACACCATTTTTTGAATTCCACTATTTCTGACTATTTCAGAAATTAAATATATTATTATATTATTATATTAATTGAATATTCACTATTATTTAATTCAACGGCCATTTAAATCTCTAAACCATTATTTATATAATTAAATAAATTAATTATAACACCGTAAAAATACGGGTCGTTACAATTCAGTACCGGGGCTTTGCATATTGATGTCAGTTTTAGATTCAGTGCTGAAACTTGGTATAGACATCTACATATAAATGAAATAAAACAACTTGGTGTGATGAACTTGACTAACTAACTAACTAACTATATATATATATATATATATATATATATATATATAACTGTGAACTTTGTAATGCAACTGCACCGTCTTCACTTTCTATCATTGAATTCCCAATCAACTCAAAACCTTCAAATATGCATGTGGCTGTGTATATGCTTGAACCTCTGTGTACATTAATCACACTAACACATAAAGTAATTTTATATTGCCTTCCCTCCAAACACTTCAGAATTGTTGAAAATTCATTCTTCTTTCCTTGCTAGAAAGAATATTATAATTTATTTAATTTTATCAAATAATAAAGTATTAAAATTTTCTGTTAGAATATTTGGAGCTATACATACCTTTTCTTGATATCCCATTATGTCCTAGACATTTTTCTTAACTATTCTGTAAACCTCACTGTCTTGCAAAATTATTGCAGCACTACCACTATTATCTTCAACAATAACACATAATCTAAATCTGCACACACACACACACACACACACACACACACACACACACACACATATATATATATATATATCCTATTAGTAGGAATGTAAGTAAATTTTTCTCTAGCATTACAGAAAATTACCTCATTTCTGGATAGGGTACGCTTCTTTAACAATTAGGACATTTATACTTCCCATCTTTCTTCTCAACTTCTTGATCACTACATGCTAAGCCAGCATCATAATAACAAGTTTGTTCGTCTTTTACATTCCTAACGGTTACTTGACAAATAACTTCTTTCTGAAATTTATAAAATATAGTAACTTTAGGTACTTGAATAGGAATGACAAATTAAAAATTAAAAAAAAATTAGACTCTAGGGAGTATAACTCAATATATTCAGATTTCAAATTCCTTATCTCATCAATACTTAGTATTTGATAGTCTCCGGTAATCGTATCGTTAACATCAAATTTTCCTTCATTGAAATCAATAGTATCCAACCTACATATTTTATAAGTTTAATTTTTGATGTATATTATATTACATTTCAATAAAAGTCAAATTTACCTCTTTCCCATTTTAAGAACACTGTGAGGATTGTAGTTGATGAAAAACCATGTTGCACCAACATTGGTCATATTAGGTTGCTTTACAATATAAGAAACGTAATGTTATTAAATTATCACACATTAAAGTAACTGATAGTCGATAGCATAATTGGACCGATGGATGAGAGAATTGAGCTAGACTGATGGAGAAAAAGGGGTAAATCCTACCAAAACATATTTTAATAAATTTTCTCAATTATGAATAACAAAAAAGTTATATTAAAATTGTACCTCTAAATGTGTTCAACCTACAACTTGCCACAATGATGATAACTGGTTTCTTAGTAGCTTCTTTTAAAGCGGTAGCAAACAATTTGGCAAAATCATCCCGAATGATAAAATTCGCAGTAGAACTGTCAAAACATAAAAATGGGAAGTAAAATATTGTTTATGCATATAACAAAATAAAGATTTAAATTCCATAATATTTAGAGTACTATATATACATACCTCCCATCTGTAAGTTAAAATATAAAATTGCATTGCTCTTTGCCTTTTGCATTCACAAACTCATTAAACCATCTTTTAAAATATCACAATCCTTATACTTGAGCACTCCAATAAAATCTGATAATTAATAATAAATAAATGAAACTTGCTACTTATTGTAAAACCGATGTGTTTGTATGTCTAAAGTATGTTAGATCATACCTAATAATTGAGCTTGGTCTTTCTCTAGTGATAACTCTTTCACATCAGCAATCAACTCATTATTCAATAATTTGGTTACCTTGGTATATCTTGTTAACCAAATCTGTATATAGTTGCAGATAGGTTTTATAGATTCTAGTTTGTAGGATTTGACACACAAATTGCTGGGAATGTATATTTGTCCTTCTTCCAACTTGTCCTTCAAGTATTCAACATGATTTTTCCATATAAAAGCATGAATTCGGGTATGCTATGTTATGCAAAAATACATTTGAAAAAATGAATAATTATGAGGTTGCAATATATATAAAAAGAATAAACTGTTTAAATATAATTTTTTACCTTGTCATCTAACAATAGGAGATTTCTTCCTAGATATTCCTTGTCCACTTTACTGCTGTAACTTTCCGAGATTCTAATAACTTGAACTCTGATTTTCCAGTCATATTTATTATCAACAATTTTTAGAGAGCTTAAGCTATCAAATCTTTCCATATATGCCGGTGATATGAGTACTTATGAAAAAAATGATTAGCTAAGTTTTGATAATGAATGACATATGGATGAGAATAAATAAAAAAGATGTTACATGTATATATGTGATATTGACAGGTTTTAGAAGTACTAACCTAAGAATACGTAGAGGCCTGGAGATGAGGACGGTGTGACAATATGTAGAAGTAAGGACAAAAGTGATTATTGAAATGACCCAAACTTCCCTGGTACTGAAAAGCCCGGATTGAGTTGAGAGCATAACGCATCAGACACAAACAATAGAACATTTCATTGCTATTACAACAATTTACATCATAGTACAAGAATATCAGAGTACGAACAAATATTACACAACAGAAATAAAATAATATCAGAGACAAAAATACAAAGCAATAGAAAAATAATATATAAATACAATGCACATCGGAAATACATCAACTAACACAACTGAATGGAATACACGGATATAAAGCTTTCCGGATATAGCTTCAGTTGTAAACCAGGATCCTGTTAAATACAAATCTGCAAAACTAAACTACTAGCTGCCCATGTGGAAAATTTAGGCATCCAGAGTTTAGTTAGAAACAATAAACTCAGAGTCAGTCATGGGACTGGTGTGAAAACTAAAACAGTTATTAAAGCTTTACTGTAAAAGTTGGGAAATCATGGGACCATGCCGTATAACATGGAACGGGTTTACTCCACATAAATCTCAACTTAAAATAAAACAACGCAATGCTTAATGGAAAAATGAAGCTATTATAAAACTCAAGTCCCATCACACAATGCAACGCAAGCCGAAGGATAGAGTTTTCCCTTATAATAGCCAAACATGCTTGATACATTAAAAAAAACATTTTGATATTACTATAAGTGCATAGTGCCAAAATCAACCTCAAATATAAAGGTATCAATCATAGACGGGATAGGTACCATATATTATGTCGCTATACTAGTTTTACAATCAAATCCGCACAATGTCGTATTGAAAATTGGATTTCCACCCTGAACCAAGGAAAGGGATCTTCCTTTTGATTCGAGACACTCTAACCCGTGCCTTAGGACTCTAACGCAACTGCACCTGGGAGCGGCAGGACTGGCCCACCTTTCGGTGGTGGATTAGGGTTACTCCTAAACAATACGTTTCTCTGCCCTATGAAGCATAAAATTTGGTCAGTATGACGGCCATGTCTAGAGCCATTAGGGACTCAAGTCTGAGGTACCTCGCATTCCATCATCCACATAAATAAAAATGTCTAGGCTCCATACCATTGCACCACTTCTAGCTAGAAAGAAATGCATTCTCTCCCTGCTGGCCCTCTTCCCATTTCTGGTTCATACCGGGGTGTGAATCTCGCGAATTAACACTACACAAAGCTGCGCTATTTAAAGCCGCACTTTGATCATCTTCCATAAGACTCTGCTTTTCAACAAAAGCCTTAATCATTGCATCTTAGCATGCCACACTGACTATTCACGCCATACGACTGATGTCTATCGATATATAACCTCTAAGCTTGTACGTCTCAGAGAAGGGTGTTAAACAAGGGAATAAATTCTCTGCCACCAAATAAATATACATTTAATAGAAATCAATCAACACAGAATGAAATCCAATGTCAGGCACACAACCATTTACGAGTCCGTTCTGTGTTTGAACGAAGCTGGAGGCACCTTATTCCTCGTCCCATATGTCCAATACAGGAGAGAGGTCCTCACACATCCAAACAATCAACAAATACGTCCGGACAACTACCACTATAACCCCTTCAAGGCTGCAACTCCATCTAGGGCATCAGTAGTATCCGTTCGATGTGAAAATTGTCGGTCTTCCACCGTCTTTATATCTTCGATTTTTAATCATCGTAAAAGTTATTTAGAATAGGTTAAACCCGGTCTTTCCGAATAACTTGCGTATCTTTATAATCATGTGATAAATAGAGATAACACATACACATCTCATTCCAATCCAGAATATTATTTTATTAAAATATTCATATCATCTGGGACAGGTTCCCATTAATATAATCAAAGATAAATTCCTTTAAAATTCTTGTTTAATCTTCCTTTGAATATCATTCCCAAAAGATTTTATTTTATCTTTTAACAACTCAAACCAATTAAGGTTTATAGAACTAGCCAGGATTACCGAACCTTACCGAAGTAATCATTTAATTTATTTTCCCAGTCCCAACCTATTAATCCCGTGAAGTAAAATTGGTGATACTCCATATCTAACACCCAATGTGTTATCGGTAAATTCAATTACCATTTCCCGTTCAAATCTAATTAAAGATTTAACTATCACATGGAGTAAAATTGTTGGTTCTCTATTTTCGACCAATTCTTAAATTTGGAGAATTTAATCACCCCATTCACATTCCAATCTGATTAAAGATTTATTAAATTTCTAACTTGTCTTTAATCTAAAAAATCATTACTTAATAATTATTTAACATTGGGAAAGATTAATCCCTTCTTTAACTGGGTTAAAGACCGAATGTCATTTAAAACACAATTCACGATAAACCCAAAAATCCAATTTTAATTCAATTCCAATTAAATATTAATTATCTGGTAAACTTCTCTTAATCTTAATTAAAAGGTTTATTCTTTTCTCAACGGGGTTTAAGAACAGTGTTATCAAAGACACCATTCATGACAAACCAAAAATCTAATTTGATATCGAATAAAAGGCTTTAAATAGAAATTATATCGGCTTATATTGAATATCAAATTATGAAACTAACATATATCGTTTTGGAATAACGATATTAATTTCATCCAAATTCCCATAACAATATCTGTATTCGTCGATTCTAATATCAAAACATTCCGAAGATAATTTCCATTTCTAATCCATTCCAATTTATTCATTGGAAAAATTCTGGTTAGATTTAAATCATTCTCTAATCCCGTTTATTTATTTTGCAAAAGTCCTGCAATTAATATTTCTAGTTATTAACTAGTTCATTCGGATAAAAACATCTTTTATACTTTCAAATATGGAATTTTTCATCACAAAATATTTCCAAACCATATATTATGATTATATGTAATTTATTTATATTTTTATAAATTTTATTAAGGCCTTACAGTCGATTTCCATAAACCGTCATCGAACTGCATTTACAGCGACCTTTTCCAAAACTGATTTGGATATATCATGAAATCTACTGTTAGATTTCAAATCGCTTATATTCATTGGAAAGCTCTTTTCGATACGAACCCAACGGTTCCGGTTTTAGGAGAATCCGACGATCGAATCTCTCGTTACGTCCATTTGAAGTTAATGGTCGAAATTCACGAACGGTCGCTTCGCGGCGCATTCTATTCCAGCCATATAAATATATATAATATATATCGTCAATTTCTATTCAAAACGTATTTCATAAAACGCTAATAAATTCGTTTTAAAATGATTTCATTTCCATTTCCAATTTAAATTAAACCTCTTATATTCTGGTAATTTCAAAATGATAATAATTTGAACCAATATCCATATGAAGAAATTTATATGGATTACACTCCTCCTAAACACCCAACGACAGTTGCGAACAATTATCACATCCAAATTGGCATCCAATGTGTATTTATAATATGTGTAAGCCGTAAATAAATAGTTCTCGCTTATAGCGGCTTGTCGACCGAATGATTGACACGAAAACTAATCACTTGGGATTTGTAAATGTCGAATATCATCCCAATACTCGTGTGGGGTTTTCAAACAACAACATTCGATTCAAGTTAATCATTGGTTAATAAATTAACCAATTCTAATTCAATTTGAATTATTTTTATACTTAACCAATTTTCACTGTTTAAATTATAAATAAATATTTATAATTTAATTTCAACTACCTCATTAATGTTAACATTATTTTTAATACGTTAAACATTTCCATATCACAAATAAAACACAATACAACCAATTAAATCGTCCATGGTCTGTGGACGAGGGAGGTGAGCTAATAAGCACCGTATACAATTTATAATGATTAAACTGATAAAAATCTACACTGGCAATTCCATATATTTTTTATACATGAATACAATAACAAGATAAATTAATTATGAGTGAGGAGTTCTCACTATGGGTTCCACTCTGTAATTCTTTTGTAACAACCCGGAAAATCCGAACCAATTTAAAATTTTTATTTTGGCAATTTTAATGAATTTTGAATATTTAAAATGAGTTATTTTAAATAATAACGACAAGAAATTTATTTTGAATAAAATTAGAACGTACATTTTTATTTGAATCGACTTTAGAAAATAAATATTTTATTTTAAATATAAAAGGAATTGAAAATGGCGCGGTAGTTCGAAAATTCGATTTGAAATTTCAAATGAATGCACAGATTCAAAATAAACCAGATTTTAGCGAATCTAAAAATATTTGAATCTATTTGAGAATATCTTTCCAACGAATCCGAAAAATTGAAATTTCATAGCGGGAATAAAAAGTTATGTCCAGTTGGAAATTCAGAATAGTCGCTATGGAAATATAGCCCTTAAAGGCGAAAATTTTGCAAACGACCTCCGTTTTCGACGAAACCTCTTTTATTGGATCCGGGATGTCAAGTTATTGCTAGATTCCAATTTACATAATTTTTGGGATCAATATGTGAGCGCGGCAAAAGAAAACGTGTTTGGTTAATTTCAGTCAATTTGGATCGACCAGAAAATGGCCATTTTTCAAACGGTCTTCAAATTTGACGAAATTAGTTTTGTTAGGACTGTATCGTCAATACGAAGCTAGAAATAATTTTTCTGGATTTTTTAGAGCTAGTATGTGTCCCCGGTAAATTGAAATGTGTGTTCAAATTGAATATATACCGATTTACATTTTAATTTAAACAGAAACTGATCGAAACAGTCGAATAAGCTTACCGGACATATCCCATTGTGTTCGGAATGGGGGTGATTAGCTAGGGGCGATAGTCGCTGGGCTTGAATTGGAGTTCGGTTCAAAAAGTAATATTTGGATTTAAAAATTAAAATTAACTATATATATTTATAAAATACTTCCCTTATATTCTCTCCTCCCCCACTGGTCATTCCTCAGATCGAGAAAATATATATATATAAAAACAGTCGCGCTGCCTATAGGTGGATCCATGCCACCGCCGACAAGCCATCGATGCCGTCGCCGTTGGCCTCGCGCCACCCCGTTCATTCGCTAGCACTCCCTCCGATGACCCCTCGCGCACCCCTCTCTTCCCTCCTTCGACTTAAACCACTGCAGCCCAAATCGATCACCCAGAAGCCCACCTCCAACTAGCACGACGCCCCACCTGACCTCGCTGCAACTCTCTCCTCCTCTGACCCAATTCGATCCCAAACCCCCCCACGATTGAAAAAGCGGCGAAATGCCCCCTCTGGAAAATCCAAATAGACTGTAAGTTTTCTTATTTTATTTTATTTTTACTTTTTTTCTTTATTCATAAATGTTTATAAAAATATAGGATTTTTCTTTTTAAGTTAAAAAGGCTGAATTTTTATGTGTAAAAAGATTGAATTTTTTCATATGTTAAAAGAAAAAGTTCGATTTTTTTTACATGAATATGGAATTTTTATATACGTAAAGATTTGATTTTTAGCAGTATAATGATTTGATTTTTACTTCTAAGAAAGAAAAATTAGATTTTTAGTTATATATAAATTTGACTTTTTGTATATAAAAATTAGATTTTTAGTTATATAAAAAAATTAGATTTTGAATAACTAAACAAAAAGATTCAAGTTTTGAAAACTGAAAGGTTTAGTTCTTAACGATATAAAGATTTGATCTTTAACATTAAAAAGTTATAATTTTTAGCATTAGAAAAGATTTGATCTTTAGAAGTATAAAAATACGATTTTTATTATATGTATAGCGATATAAAAAGGTAATTTTTATACATGAAGTGTTATCATAAAAATGTGATTTTTATGTAAATGACTTTATATAAAGGTTCAATTTTTTTATATAAAAATTTGATTTTTAATTGTGTAGAAATATGATTTTTATATATGTAGCAAAATAAAAACATGATTTTTAGTGAAGTAAAAACAGCGATTTTTAGATATATAAATATCATATTAAAAATGTGATTTTTAATATGAACAGCGTAAAGAAGACTACGTTGGGATGTCAGGCAAATCCCGACTGTTCTGAAATATAGAAATAAAACTGGTGGAGTGGATCCCAAAGGTGAGAACTTCTCACATTTATTTTATTTTTCTAGTTAAAATATATACTAGGATGCAGACGGTTCTTAGCAGCACCTTACACATGTCGTCCACAGATCATGAACAACTTGTTTGTTTGATTGATTAAGTTGTTAAAATTGATTGTGTGATGTGGAATAAAATATTTTATAGTTAAAAATATAATTTTTAACGTGTATATGAATAAAATAAATATTTATAAACAAATCGGATGATTTGTTTATGTACACACATTTGACTGATATGGATTGGGACGATAAATTTTACACATCGCCCAACTGCACAAATAAAACATGTGTTTGATTGTTTGAAACCCCACACGGGTATTGGGATGATATATGACATACACTAGTCCTGATAGTTAGCTGTGTGTCAATCGATTGGTTGACAGACTGTTATAAGCGTTAAATATTTATATTTGATGCTTATGCAGTGTAGAATGCACTTTGGATGATGGTTGACTGTGTTTGATTGTTGTTGTATACATGTTGTATGAAATCCATATAATCACATTACATGGTAATTGACTATGTCTGATTCCAGTTCAGAAAGAATGAATATTTTAAAATAACGAATATTTTAAAATAATGAATACTTTAAAATAATATTCAGTAATAGATCAAAATTTGATTTTGATGTCCGATTTGGGATGGACACGAATATATTTAAATATATAAAGCCGTGTTGATTAGATTAATGCCATTTTGACGTGAACGATATTTATATCGATTTTATTCATTTTTATAATGAATATTGAAAAGGAATTGATTTCAAAATCTAATGTTTTGAAAATATTATCGTTTATACATATATATATCGATAATATGGAATATTCAATTTTGATTTAAAATTGAATACGAAGTTGAAATCATTTTGAAAACGAATGTAAACGATTTATAAAATACGTTTTAAATGGAAATCAAAGAAATATATATTATATATATAATATAATGGCCTGAATAGAACGCGCCGCGCTACGGCAGTTCGCCAATTTCGACCATTGACTTTGAATGGATATTATGGGAGATCCGGCCGTCGGATTTTCCTAGGAATCGTTGGGTTCGTATAGAAAAGAGCTTTCTAACGAATATTAGAGATTTGAAATCTAACGGTTGGATTTGGAAATATGTCCAAATCAAATTTGGAAAAGGTCGTTGTAAGTGCAGTTCGATGGCCATTTATGGAAATCGACTGTACGGGCTTTGATAAAATTATTAAAAATATCAATAATTTGTGTAAAATCATAATAAATGATTTGGAAAGAATTGGGATGAAAATTCCCTTGTTTGAAAAGATAAAACTATATTTTTGTCGAAATGAACTAGTTTTGAGCTAGAATTAAAAATCCAATATTTTTAACTAAATAAATTGGATTTGAAATGGTTTTAAAAATAACCAGGATTTCCAATATATGAATTGGAATGGATTTAAATCAAAATTATCTTCGGAATATTTCGATATTGGATTCCGTGATTATACAGATATTATGGAGGAATTTGGAAGATATGGATATATAGTCATTCCAATACGATATTTGTTGATTTCAGAATTTGATATTGAATATAAGCGGATATATTTTTATTCAGAGCCTTGTATTTAATATCAAATTGGATTTTAGATTTGTCGTGAATGGTATCTTTAATAATACTGTTCTTAAACCCAATGGAGTTAAGAAAATTAGAAACTGACTAGAGGTTAGTTAAGTTGAATGGTTTCCTGGGTATTGATCTGATGTTGGTTTCGACCTTCGGCATTAACACTTAGAGAATTGTTCTCTTACTAATTTACGGTTAGAGACTAATGGAATGTGAATTGGGTTTATCGTGAACTGTGTTTTTAAAGACATTCGTTCTTTAACCCGATTTACAGTGAAATGTGATTTGAAATTTATAAATCTTTTGTAAAGATTTAAAGGAGATTTTCCAGAGTAAAGTTTTCCAATTTAACATATTAAATTGGAAATGAATGGAATTTGATTTGGTAATGATCGAAGTAAGCTTCTATGGAGGAAGACGGTTAATATATATGGAATTTAAAAGGCCTTCTTGGTATTCCATTTATATTATCTGTTGGATATGGACGTTTATATCGATTATATATATCGATTTGTTTTCCATGTAGAATCCATTGTTAAAGGAATAAGATTTTGGGTTGTCGTGAATGGTACCTTTAATAATACTATTCTTAGACCCAACGGAGTTAAGAAAATCAGAAACTAACTGGAGATTAATTAAGTCGAATGGTTTCCAGGGTATTGATCTGATGTTGGTTTCGGCCTTCGGGGTTAATACTTAGGGAATTGTTCACTTGCTAATTTACGGTTAAAGGCTGATGGAATGGAATGTGATTTTAGGTTTATCGTGAATCGTGTTTTAAAGGACATTGGTTCTTCAATCCAATTAAAGACATGAATAAGATTTTGGGTTGTCATGAATGGTATCTTTAATAATACTGTTCTTAGACCTAATGGAGTTAAGAAAATCAAAAACCTACTGGAGATTAGTTAAGTTGAATGGTTTCCTTGGCATTGATCTGATGTTGGTTTCGGCCATCGGGGTTAATAATTAGGGAATTGTTCACTTTCTAATTTACGATTAAAGGCCGATGGAATGGAATGTGATTTTGGGCTTATCGTGAACCGTGTTTTAATGACATTTGTTCTTTAACCTAGTTAAAGACAGAATATGATTTCCCAAGTTAAATAATCGTTAATATTGATTTTTTTTGGAAGATTAAAACAAAGTGGAGTTTTAATGCATCTTTAATTAGATTTAAATGATATCCAAAGGAAGATTAAAGAATAAATTTAAAGAATTTATCTTTGATAAAATAAATGGGAACCTTTCCCAAAGTACAAGAATATTTGAATAAAGAAATATTCTGGATTGGAATGAGGCGTATGTTGTGTTTTTATAGCACTTGTTTATTATATACGTGGGTTATTCCGAAAGACCGGTTTATCCCATTCTGAATAACTGATTCGACGATATGTCGAGGATGAAGACGGTGATGTCTTGATTGTGCTGTACACCCAAGACAAGGTAATAAGTGGTGATCGTCCAGACGTACTTGGAGATCGACCGGATATGCGAGAACCTCTCCCCTGTATTGGACATATGGGGGAGGAATAAGGTGCCTCCGGTTTCGTTCAGACCCAGGAAGAACTTGTAAATAGATGTGTGTCTGAAATTGGATTTCATTCTGTGTGATTGATAGACACTGGTTGCATAGCGTGAAATGCCTGTGTAGCATGCTGAGATGCAAATGATCAAGGCTTCTGTTGAAAAGCAGAGTCTTGTGGTTGATGATCAAAGCACGACCTTTGTGGCATAACTTTGTGTAGCGTTAATCCGCGAGCCTCACACCCCGGTGTGAACCCGAAGCCGGAAAGGACTTCAGGGAGGACATGCATTTCTTTCTAGCTAGGAGTGGTGTCAGCGTTATACTAGCCCTGGCATTTTACTTAAGTGGATGATGGATAGCGAGGCGCCTCGGTTATATCGGTGGTTCCGGGGTCGATAGTTTGGTCGGGATGTGACCAGTTTACGCCCCAAAGAGCGGGGAAACGCAGTGTTCAGGCATTTTAATCCACATCGAGTGGACCGGCCCTAACGATCCAAGGGATGATGCGTTTTGTTCCTGAGGCTCAGGATAGACAGTCTCGAAGCGGTAAGGACGATCCCTTGCCTTAGTTCACAGATGGAAATCCAACTTCCAATACGACATTTTGCGGTTTTAATTGTAGACCTATATATGGCGACATAGTGGTATGGGGCATTTATGCCGTCTATGATTGATACTTATGATTGAAATTGTTTTGACACTATACACTTATAGTAATAATAAAAGATGAAATTTCACGTACCAAGCATTTTTGGCTATTATATGGTGAAAACTCTATCCTCCGGCTTGTGTTGCATTGTGCGATGGGACCTGAGTCTTATAATAGCTTCATTGTTCTTTATTTAGCATTGCGTTGTTTGTTTATGCACTGGTATTCTTGGGAGGAAACCCGTTCCATGTTATACAGCGTGGTCCCTTGATATATCTGATTTTAAAGTAAAGTTTTAAATAACTGTTTTAGTTATCACACCAGTCACATGACTGATCTGGAGTTTATTGCTTTAACCTAAACTCTGGGTGCCCCCATTTTCCGCACGCGCAGCTATTAGTTTTGGTTTTGCAGATTTATATTCATAGGATCCTGATTTACAGCTGAAGCGATATTCGGAAAGCTCTGTATCCATGTATTACTTCCAGTTGTGTTTCGTATTGCTTTCCGCTGCTATGTATTTAAATGTAATTTAAATCTCTGATATTGATCAAATGTATATGATTTATTTATACTCTGTTATAATTTTGTATTCTGATGGAATTGTTGTAATAAGCAATGAAATGTTCTTCTGTTTGTGTTCTGATTCATCTTGTCCTCAAGGAAAACCGGTCTTCCTCTTCTCCTCGGAGACCGGGGAAGTTAAGGTCCTTACATCTTTAATGGACGATTTCAATACCGTTTAGATTTAAACTCACCTAAAATTCTAATTAGCTCTGTTTCTGATCTAGTCAGTTCTGAAATGTAGAGTTCGTTGTCACGATCGCAATGGATCTGAAATCACTATGTTTGGACCTCTTATGAAGAAGATATAGTAATTTAAACATTGGTCAATTTAATTAAATAAATAAATAGTAATTAAAAATCCTAATTACTTTCTTAAGCCATCTTCCCCCTTTAAACACTACAAGCTACAGCCTTTTCTTCAACCCATTGTTCGACTGGAGAAACTCCACTGCCCCTCCCCTACAGACGACCGACACCTGATCTGACAACACCATCACCACCGCCGTCACACCCCCGTGCCTCAGCCATCCACGACGTCGAGATCGACGCACCCTTTCTCCCCAAAAACTGCTGCAAACGACGTGACTTTTAGGGGATAAATTGAACAAAATATTTATCTAAACCAAATCATAACCGTACAATAGTTAGATCTCTCCTAGATAAACAATTTTACATTTATGAATTACCTCTAAAACTGTTTAGATTTCATGAAAATTAAGGGCAGAAATATGAGGATATCGGCCTTTCATTTGAATGGTTGTGGCGCGTTCTGAGTGAATGAGGATTAGGGTTGGAGGAAAATAGGCTTTTATAATATATTTATTAATATTATATTCAATTAATCACTTAACTATGAAATTTAATGCTCCAAACTCCAAATGATACCCAACGACCGTCTCCCCTAGCTAAATACCCCCATTTCGGACACAATGGAATATGTTTCATAAGCTATTTCTATTGTTTTCGTCAGTTTTTCTTTAAAATTAAAATATAAATCTATTGATTTTGAACGTACATTTTAGTTTACCGGAGCCACATACAGACTCCAAAAATTACAGAAAAATAGATCTAGCTATGTTCTGACGATACGATCCTAACAAAACAAATTTCATCGAATTTGGAGATCGTTTGAAAAATGGCCATTTTTCCAGTCGATTAAATTCATACTGAAATTACCGAACACATTTAAATTCACTGCGCTCACATATTAGTTCCAAAAATTATGAAATTTGAAACCTGACTATAATTTAACATTCCGGATCCAACAAAAGGGGTTTCGTCCAAAACGGAGGCCATTTGCAAAATGGCTATTTTTAAGGGCTATATATTATATTATAAATATATATAAATTCCGTTGCGACTGATCGGAATTTTAAACTGGACATAACTTTTAATTTGTATTATAAAATAAGAAATTTTCACATTCGTTAGAAAGATATCATTAAACAGATTCAAATGTTTTTGGTCTTGCTGAAATCCATTTTTATTTTGAATCATGTACATTCAATTGAAATTTAAAATCGAATTTTCAAACTACCGCGCCATTTTGAGTTCGTTTTATAATTAAAATAAAATTATACATTCTAACTTCGATTTAAATAAATTTTTAGTCGTTATTATTTAAAATAAATCATTTTAATTTCTTAAAATCCATTAAGATAGCTAAAATAAAAAAATTAAATTGGTTCAGAAATTCCGGGTTGTTACAATCTCCCCCACTTAAAATTTTTTCGTCCTCGAAAAGGAACGGAGCTGAAAGTTATTTAACTATCCAACACAACTTTCATTCCGGCTTGAGTTCTTCAACTTTTCAGTTTTTAATAACTTTCTAATTTCTCAAAAATTTGGCTAACACCCTAAATTTTTGAAAAATATAGCCATAACCTCCTTTGTACAGCCCAATCGGTAAAACCACAACTTGCCTTATAGGGCCCTCATCAATCCAAAAGAAAAAGAAAAAGCTAAGCGGCTTGCCAATCGGCTCATAAAATCATCAGACCCAATGAATATGGTAAACATGTACCTATTTGTCGGGCATACAATTTTATTCCTCTTCTTAGCTTCCATGCTATGACCTGTTCATTATATACACATGTTAATATATGCAATTCCAATCAATTTTCAATTTAATTCAATATTTGATTGATTTTGGATAAATTTACCGTTCATTCACATATTGGTTAAATTAATCATCATTCCAATATTTTATTAGTTATACTAATAATCAAACATCACAACCAACAATCAGTTTGTTGATTAGCTTTTCAAATATATAGTTTTCTATATATATATATATATATATATATATATCTAAAAAATCATATTTTTAGTGCCAAATCACAACAATAAACTCTAACTAAGTTTTGGTTCTCACACCAGTCAATTAGAAATATATAGATATCCCACTTTCTAAACTCGAAAATAAACTAGTGATATTGTACAGTCATCAGTAGAATCATCCTCGGGCGACTAGAGTGTGATTCTATATCTATCCAGTATATTTGAGACTTCGAATATACATTCATGACACGTACGTGCAAAATCTTCATATACTAGATAGTCCAAATTCAATATAAAAATTTAATTTTCAAATCTTTATAATAAGATATAAATTTCAAATCTAAACTCGTTTTTAGAAAATAATAATCTTCGAACTCATTCTAGGGTATTACTAACCCCATCTCTAACGAGTCATTCCTATAGGATGCTACTGATCCTATCCCTGATGAATTCTTTTGTTTGGTTCTAACGTGTCTTGTTCTCGAACTTTGTAAACCAAAGCTCTGATACCACGCTGAAACGACCCAAACTTCCCCAGTATGGGAAAGCCCGGTTTGAGTTGAGAAAACGATGCATCCACAAACAATAAACATATCATTGCTATTACAACAATTTACATCAGTGTACAAGAATATCAGAATATGAACAAATATTACACAACAGAAATAAAATAATATCAGAGATTAATATACATAGTAGTGGAAAAATAATACATAAATACAATGCACAGCAGAAATACATCAACTACCACAACTGAATGGAATATACAGATATAAAGCTTTTCGGATATAGATCCAGTTGTAAACCAGGATCCTGTTAAATACAAAACTGCAAAACTAAACTACTAGCTGCCCATGTGGAAAATATGGGCACCTAGAGTTTAGGTAGAAACAATAAACTCCGAGTCAGTCATGGGACTAGTGTGAGAACTAAAACAACTATTAAATTTTTACTGTAAAAGTTGGGAAATCATGGGACCACGCCGTATAACACGGAATGGGTTTACTCCATATGAATCTCAGTCTAAAATAAAATAACGCAATGCTTTTTGAAAAAATGAAGCTATTAAGACTCAGGTTCCATCACACAATGCAACGCAAGCCGGATGATAGAGTTTTCCCTTATAACAGCCAAACATGCTTGGTACGTTTAAAACAAATCATTTTGATATTACTATAAGTGCATAGGGTCAAAATCAACCACAAAAATAAATGTATCAATCATAGATGACATAAGTACCATATATTATATCGCCATACTAGTTGTACAATCAAAATCGCACAATGTTGTATTGGAAATTGGATTTCAATCATGAACCAAGGCCAGGGATCTTCCTTCTGATTCGAGACACTCTAGCCCGTGCCTCAGGACTCAACCGCAGCTACACCTGGGAGCGGCAGGGCCGGCCCACCTTACGACGGTGGATTAGGGTTACTCCTGAACAGTGTGTTTCCCTGCCCTATGGGGCATAAAATCTGGTCAATATGTCTACCATGTCTAGAGCAATTAGGGACTCAAATCCGAGGTACCTCACTTTCCATCATCCACATAAGTAAAACTGTCTAGGCTCCATACCATGACACCACTTCTAGATAGAAAGAAACACAAGCTCTCCCTGCTGTCCCTCATCCCGTTTCTGGTTTATACCGGGGTGTGAAGCTCGCGAATTAACACTACACGAATCTGCACTATTTAAAGCCGTGCTTTGATCATCTTCCACAAGACACTGCTTTTCAACAAAAGCCTTGATCATTGCATCTTAGCATGTCACATTGACAATTCACACAAGACTGATGTCTATCAATATATAACCTCTAAGCTCGTACGTCTCAGAGAAGGGTGTTAAGCAAGAGAATAAATTCTCCTCCACCAAACAAATAAATATATTTAATAGAAATCAATCAGCACAGAATGAAATCCAATGTTAGGCATACATCCATTTACAAGCCCGTTCTGGGTCTGAACAAAACCGAAGGCACCTTATTCCTCGTCCTATATGTCCAATACAGGAGAGGGGTCCTCGCACATCCAAACAATCAACAAATACGTCCGGAAAACTACCACTATAACCCCTTCAAGCCTACAACTCCATATAGGGCATCAATAGTATCCATTCGATGTGAAGATTGTCGGTCTTGCACCGTCTTCATATCTCCGACTTTTAATCGTCGTAACAGTTATTCAGAATGGGTTAAACCCAGTCTTTCCAAATAACTTGCGTATCTTTATAATCATGTGATAAATAGAGATTGCACATACACATCTCATTCCAATCCAGAATATTCTTTTATTAAAATATTCATATCATCTGGGACATGTTCCCATTAATTTTATCAAAGATAAATTCCTTTAAACTTCTTGTTTAATCTTCCTTTGAATATCATTCCCAAAAGATTTTACTTTATCTTTTAACAACTCAAACCATTTAAGGTTTATAAAACTAGTCGGGATTACCGAACCTTACTGAAGTAATCATTTAATTTTATTTTCCCAACCCCAACCTATTAATCCCATGAAGTAAAATTGGTGATACTCTATATCTATCACCCCCTATGTTATCGGTAAATTCAATTACCATTTCCCATTCAAATCTAATTAAAGATTTAACCATCGCACGGAGTAAAACTGGTGGAACCCCATTTTCGACCATTTCTTAAATTTGGAGAATTTAATCACCTCATTCACGTTCCAATCTAATTAAAGATTTATTAAAACTCTAACTTGGCTTTAATCTCAAAAATCATTACTTAATAATTATATAACATTGGGAAAAAATAATCTTGTCTTTAACTGGGTTAAAGAATGAATGCCATTTAAAACACAGTTCACGATACCCTAAAAATACAATTTTAATTCAATTCCAATTAAATATTAATTATTTTATAAGCTTCTCTAAATCTTAATTAAAGGATTTATTCTTTTCTCAATGGGGTTTAAGAACGGTGTTTATAAAGACACCATTCATGACAAACCCAAAATCTAATTTGATATCGAACACGAGGCTCTAAATAGAAATTAATCGACTTCTATTCAATATCAAATTCTGAAACTAACAGATATTATTTTGGAATAACGATATTAATTTCTTCCAAATTCCCATAACAATATCTGTAACAACCCGCATTCTACGCATCGGAGGATCGTAGAATATTTATTTCTTTCCCATATGAAGTCGTATGGTCATGTAACTTTGGGAAACAACCATTAGACTCATTTCCCATGTTCATGATTTTTGTCGATTTTTAAATGACCGTTTTCCCCTAGCTGATCTTGTTTCAGCCATAACTTTTGATTGGAAAGGAATTTTTACCTGAAACAACTTCCATTAGATTCGTTTGATGGTTTACCTTTCCGTAGAGTGGTCATATGTGAAAAACGGACTTACCGTTTGGGAGATATGGCTGAAATAAAGTTTGGAAGGTGAAAAACTGCTTAACCGGGCCAAATAAGGTGATTATCGAATGGGCCCATAACCCATTTCGGGATTAGGGTTATGGGGAGGCTGAAAGGAGTTAGAGATTCATTCCATTTCAGTTTTCTAGCCTCGACTTACCTCTTAGAAACCCTAAAAATGGTCTCCAAACTCTAAATCACCTCCAAATCATCTTCTAATCAAGGATTAAGCTTAGCAACATCAAATCAAGGGAGACCTACACCAAATCAACGTTAGAGCTGCTGTTTAGCATCGGGATTCGCACCAAATCAGAGATTTACTTCAGATCTAAGTCTTATTTGTGGCTAAGGTGAGTGATTTGCATAGTTCCTCACTAATTATGGCTAATTAAGGGTAATTAGTGTTAATTAGCGAATTTAAACATGATAAAATTCTGGAAAAATATTTATAAAATTCGAAATGATGTTTTAGACCTCTGATATGAATTTGGGTTAATTTGGTTAAGTTTTGCTAATCATATCATTAGTTTCACCTAAACATGCTTAAGGGGATAATATGGGGTTTTGGGTAAGTTTGATACATTTTAACCTATCATATTGATGTTTTGGTGTTTGAGGTCACTTCTACTTGTTGCTATAACTGTATGTTATGCTTTGTGATTGATTATAATAGTTGGAATGGTCGAAAACGCCGTCGAGTGGTGTAAATTGCTTGCTGGAAGAAGTGCAGGAAGACATCCGAACCGGATCGAATCGGTAGGAGGACCCGATCCGCCCTCACACTCCACACTTCGATTCACTTGTACTTCTTGTGGCACGCATCATCTGATCTGACCCGCCTGGTGTTCTCCAACCCGATACGCCATGGCACCCCGACCCGAACTGATGTACTTCGACGAGGCTTGGAAAGAAGAAGCCGAACCGAACCGTGGCAAACTGGAGGACCCCGACCCGAACCGGTGATGGCGACTGGACGTGGAGTCTCGATCCGATCCGCTGAGGTGAAGATGACTTGATCCGATCCAGAGAATAAGGAGCACTCCGATCCGAACCGAACTGATGACTAGGGGTAGATCCGAACCGATCCGGTGATGACCCATAACCCGAGATACAAAGGTAGTCCAAATGGAAGTTAGAGCTCAGGATCCAATTGGGAACCAATGAGTTCACTTCATGGTTGGGCTTTGCTGCAGGACGTGTGCTAAGGAGTTATCGACGTTCATTCACCACTGAAAATGGATGATGGGCTACTTATCAGTGCAGTAGAGTCATTATGACTCGAGGGGCAAGGTGATGGTAGCAAGACTACGTTATCAGTGCAGTAGAGTCATTATGACTCGAGGGGCAAAGTGATGCGTAGTAAGACTATGAGCCAGTGCAGTGGGGTCATTGTGACTCCATGGGGCAGAGTGGACATAGTAAAGGATTAGTGAGGCTATGAGCCAGTGCAGTGGGGTCATTGTGACTCCATGGGGCAAAGTGGACATAGCAAAGGATTAGTGGCAATTTATCAGTGCAGTGATGCCATTTATGACTTCATGGGGCAAAGTGATCATGGCAAGGTATGTTCAATGATCGAAGTGGTGAATATCGTTTGCTTTATGCACTGAGTGAGAGATATGAGGATGGTTGCTATGTTTGATTGTTTGCCATCACTATGACATGCACACCCCCACCCCCGTTACCTTTACACCATTTGAAATGGCACCTTAGAGTGTTGTACAGTATGTAGTGCTAACTCTTTGGTTGCAGGTCCAGGTTCAGGTATGTTTTAGTCTACCTGTTATTGTTCTATTTAGATGCTTATCTCTCATACCAGGCTTTATGTCTGACCCAGAGTTTTATGTCTCCTCGTATTACTCTGGGTGCTCACACGAGCAGACTAGAGACAGGTTAGCTGGTGATGCGCGAGTAGCTGATTCGGAGGCGAGCAGGAGGCTTCCACGTATGATATATAGATATTCTCCCTGTGTCGTTGGTGGTCGCTACTTGGGCATTAGTAGTATACCTCCTTTGTCTTGCTTTTGCTTTTTGAGACAGTTTGAAAAGTTGTAATAATGTTAGCTTTGGATCATAAGCTGTACTTGGATTTTCCGCTGCTATGTTAGTTTGTTTTCAGCTTATGCACTGTCTCACCTGTTTTATGTCAAGTATGTTGTTATTATATTTTGTTCCATGCGTTGTGAGACATTTTACAGGTTCTTTGTTAGTTCATTTCCTTCTTCCTTTTTCTTCTGACGATCCATCCCGTGCTAACTGGACATGTGTACAGCGCACTTTTGGAGTAAATGTCGGCTGGTGCGGGGCGGGCCGTCACATTTGGTATCAGAGCTCTAGGTTGCATAGTTAACCTAGGGAAAGACACTAGGGAGAGATAGTACGTATATGAGAGAGCGTATTTGTGATTACTTTGGTTTTCAAAAGCTATATATATACTATTAGTAGTGTAAGAATGAAGTCGTACTGCACTAGCACCACTATGGGGTCGTTAATCGTTTCCCCTTTTACAGATTGACGATGAGCCGATATGCTAGAGGTGCTGGTAGGGGAGCCATTAATGGGAATGCTGCTGACATGAGGGCGATGTTTACTGACCTCATGAGAAACATGCTTAGTGAGGTGCAAGGGGCAGTTCCCAATCCTGGAAGTGGTGGTAGTCTAGTAGTGCAGGCGCCTAGGGTCGATTTCGCCAAGTTGTGCAAGGATTACACTAACCTTGGTGGGAAGCTGTTCCACGGAACGGAGTCGGCCACAGATGTGCAGGATTGGTTGGATAGCTGTGATCGTATCTTCGACGACATGTGTATCGAGGATGCGATGAAGAGAAGGCTAGCGTCTCGTTAGCTGCAAGGGCGAGCGATGAATTGGTGGAATGCCATTAGAACAGCTACTCCAAAAGATCAGGTTACTTGGGATCAGTTCAAGGCTCGCTTTAGCGAGAAGTTCATTCCAGCTGCCCAGAAGTCAGTGTTGTTTAAGAGATTCTTAGAACTCAAGCAGAATGGTAGGGCAGTCTCGGACTATATTGCTGAGTTCGACACTTTGTCGAAGTATGGACTATCTCTTATCGATACTCCTGAGAAGAAGAATGAGAAGTTCATTACTGGTTTGGATGGATACTTGGGGGAAAGGCTTATCAACCACATCGATGAAACTTTTCAATCGATTGTGGGGAAAGCTTTGAGATCAGAGAGTCTTTACCCTAAGTCAAAGAATGAGGCTGCATCTGCAGAAGGGCTGAAGCCGTAAGCAGGCGGTGGAGGCAAGAATAACTCTCAGAATAAGAGGAAGCAGAGCCAATCTAAGGATGGCCAGAAAAAGAACAAGAAAGATGTTGAGTGCTTCAACTGTGGTAGGAAGGGCCATTATGCTAAAGAATGTCGGGCCAAGCCAGCAGATAGGAAGTGTTATAACTGTGGCCAAGTGGGACGTCATAAGGATAAGTGTCCGCAACCTCTTAAGGAGAAGCAGATTGTGAAAGCATATGCTATTGATGTTGTTCCTTCTTCGTCGAATGCCCCAACTGCGGCGGAGAAAGGAAAGAATGTCGTTATTCAAGGTATGCTTTCTATTTATGATGTACCAGTCCGAGTTTTGTTTGATACTGGGGCTTCCCGTTCCTTCATATCTAGTGACCTGGTAGATAGGTTGGGACTGGAACCCGAGATAGTCGATAGACCATTGGTTGTGACGAACCCAATTGGTGGTTCGACTAGCCTTAGTATGATTTGCAGGAATTTGGTCTTATCGAGTCATGGATGTATGTTTGTTTGTGATTGCTTTGTTTTGGGCTTTACTGGGTATGGCATTATATTGGGGGTCGATTGGCTCCAAAGATACGGGGTGGTGGTAGACTGTGAGGGCTTTTTGGTGATAGTTAGGGCGGATGATGGGCGGAGGGTAGTGTTTGGTAGTCTACCTAGTGATGGGGTAATGGCTAGTTTTATAAATTCCCTCGACATCTCGCAGGATGAGTTATCAGATGTGCCCGTGGTTGGCCAGTATCCGGACGTCTTCGAGGAGGTGACCGGACTTCTACCACACCGAGAGATTGAGTTCCATATTGATTTAGTGAAAGATGCCAGACCTATAGTGATTCCACTTCGTCGTATGGCACCAAGGGAGTAGCGAGAGCTCGGGGTGCAAGTCAGCAATCTTTTGAAGAAGGGATTTATTAGAAGAAGTGTCTCCGAGTGGGGAGCACCAGTTGTGTTTGCCACTAAGGCAGATGGTTCCCTTCGTTTGTGTGTGGACTATCACGAGTTGAATAAGGTAACGAGGAAGAATAAGTATCCTCTACCGCGGATAGATGATTTGTTTAATCAACTGGAAGGAGCAAGAGTGTTCTCCCAATTGGACCTCGCGATAGGATTTCATCAGCTTTGAGTAGCGGATGAGAGTGTTCCGAAAACGGCATTTAGGACACCGTCTGGATTCTATGAGTGGTTGGTCATGCCATTTGGGTTGACCAATGCACCAGCCTACTTTGTGGATCTTATGAATCGTGTATTCAGAGATCAGTTGAATAAATTTGTTCTTGTGTTCGTAGACGACATCCTTGTTTACTCAAGGACAGAGGAGGAACACAAGGGACACTTGAGGATAGTGATGGAGGTGTTGAGGAAACACCAATTGAAAGAGAAATTCTCTAAGTGTCACTTTTGGAGAAGGGAAGTGAGATTCTTGGGTCATGTTGTTTCAGAGAATGGTATTGCCGTGGACCCTGCGAAGGTGGCTACGGTACAAGATTGGCCTACGCCTAAAAATGCAACAGATGTAAGAAGTTTCTTGGGGTTAGCTGGATATTATTGTAAGTTTATCCAGGACTTCTCCAAGATAGCAGCACCGTTGACTCAGTTGACTAAGAAGAATCAGTCCTTCGTCTGGGACGGAGTGTATGAAAATGCATTCAAAAGTCTAAAGGAAAAGTTGATGCGTGCGCCAGTGTTAGTCATTCCTAAAGGGAATGAAGAGATGACGGTATACACGGATGCTTGTGGTACCGGACTAGGTGTTGTATTAATGCAAGGAGGTAGGGTGGTAGCTTATGCTAGTCGGCAACTAAATCCACATGAGAAGAAGTATCATACCCATGATTTGGAACTGGCAGCGATTGTGTTCGCATTAAAGATGCGGAGACACTATCTCTTGGGAGAAAGATTTGAGTTGTTTACCGATCATAAATCGTTAAAGTATCTCTTCTCTCAGAAAGATCTGAATCTCCGTCAGCAGAGATGGTTAGAGTTCTTGGCTTCGTATGATTTTGATATCGCATACACACCTGGGAAAGGTAATGCGGTAGCCGATGCCTTGAGTAGGAGACATGCCAGTTTGGGGGGCTATGTTTCTTGAATGGAAGCAACTGGAGTATATCGCGGGGTTTGATTTCAGACCAAAATGCGAATTGGATCCAGAAATTCTAGTTAGTTTGACAATCAGACCCACTTTGATAGAGCGGATTGGTTCCAGCCAGAGGGACGATCCTAATCTATTGGAAATCATCTCCAAGTTAGAGATGGACATCGACGGTGAGGAGATAAATTTGTATGGGCTTGATCGAGATGGATGGCTTAGGAAGAATGGAAGACTAGTTGTACCCAACGTGAATGGTTTGAGAGATGAAGTGCTTGGAGAATGTCATCACTCAAAACTGACTATACATCCCGGTGGTAATAAGATGTATCGAGACATGAAGCAGATTTACTACTGGGAAGGGATGAAAAGAGACGTTGGGAAGTTTATATCCAAATGCATGAATTGCCAGCTAGTTAAAGCCGAGCAAAAGAAGCCTAGTGGGTTATTGCAACCATTAGAAATTCCCGAATGGAAATGGGAGCAAGTCTCGATGGATTTCATCGATGGTTTACCAAGGACTAGATCGGGATATGATAGCATTTGGGTAATTGTGGATCGATTGACTAAGAGTGCAAGATTTATACCAGTCAAATCGACCAGAACGGCAGCTAAATTAGCAGAATTGTATATGAAGTGGGTAGTGAGATTTCATGGAGTACCTAAAAGCATTGTGAGTGACCGAGACCCGTTGTTTACTAGTGGGTTTTGGAAAAGCTTACAAGAGGCTCTAGGGTCAGAATTACATCTCAGTACCGCATATCATCCTCAGACCGACGGTCAGACGGAAAGGGTGAATCGTATATTGGAAGATCTCTTGAGAGCATGTATATTGGATTTTGTTGGATCATGGGATGACCATTTGCATCTAGTAGAGTTTGCATATAATAATAGCTACCAATCCAGTATCGGTATGGCTCCATATGAAGCTTTGTACGGAAGACCATGCAACTCACCATCATATTGGATAGAGACTGGCGAGAAGTTTATGCTTGGACCAGATGTGGTGAGGGAAACTTCAGATAAGATTAAGATCATTCAACAACGAATGAAGGCTGCCCAGGATAGGAAGAAAAGTTATGCTGATAAGAGGAGAAGAGACTTAAAATTCTCCGTTGGTGACTTGGTGTTTGTCAAGATTTCTCCGTTGAAGAGTGTGATACGATTTGGCAGGAGAGGCAAGTTGGCACCAAGATTTGTTGGCCCATTCCCTGTTCTTGAACAAGTTGCGAATTTGGCATATAAAGTTGGCTTACCAGAGAAGATGGCGGGAGTTCACAATGTATTTCATGTTTCCCAACCAAGGAAGTTCGTTCATGACCCAGATATGACTATTTCACCTGATCAATTAGAGGACTTCGAAGTAGAACCCGAGGCGGTTGGGAACCGCAAGCCGATCCGTATTGTCGAGCACGATACGAAGCAAATTCGAAGGAAGGCGATGAGGCTAGTCAAGGTTCAGTGGGGCGAGAACGAGAATGACTGTACTTGGGAGACAGAGGAGAGCATTAGGAGGACGTATCCAGAACTCTTTGCCTGGTAAGATTTACTTTTTAATTTAGTTATTCCGCATGCTAGGATAGACTTGTTTTGCTTGTTTTGCATGTTTGATTGTTGTTTTATGGTTGATAGGCATGCGGGACCCTTTGTGTGTTTTGGTTAGGAAATTTCGGGGGCGAAATTTCTTAAGGGGGGAGAATGTAACAACCCGCATTCTACGCATCGGAGGATCGTAGAATATTTATTTCTTTCCCATATGAAGTCGTATGGTCATGTAACTTTGGGAAACAACCATTAGACTCATTTACCATGTTCATGATTTTTGTCGATTTTTAAATGACCGTTTTGCCCCTAGCTGATCTTGTTTCGGCCATAACTTTTGATTGAAATGGAATTTTGACCTGAAACCACTTCCATTAGATTCGTTTGATGGTTTATCTTTCCGTAGAGTGGTCATATGTGAAAAACGGACTTACCGTTTGGGAGATATGGCTGAAAAAAGGTTTGGAAGGTGAAAAACTGCTTAACCGGGCCAAATAGGGTGATTAGCGAATGGGCCCATAACCCATTTCGGGATTAGGGTTATGGGGAGGCTGAAAGGAGTTAGAGATTCATTCCATTTCAGTTTTCTAGCCTCCACTTACCTCTTAGAAACCCTAAAAATGGCCTCCAAACTCTAAATCACCTCCAAATCATCTTCCAATCAAGGATTAAGCTTAGCAACATCAAATCAAGGGAGATCTACACCAAATCAACGTTAGAGCTGCTGTTTAAAATCGGGATTCGCACCAAATCAGAGATTTACTTCAGATCTAAGTCTTATTTGTGGCTAAGGTGAGTGATTTGCATAGTTCCTCACTAATTATGGCTAATTAAGGGTAGTTAGTGTTAATTAGCGAATTTAAACACGATAAAATTCTGGAAAAATATTTATAAAATTCGAAATGATGTTTTAGACCTCTGATATGAATTTGGGTTAATTTGATTAAGTTTTGCTAATCATATAATTAGTTTCACCTAAACATGCTTAATGGGAAAATATGGGGTTTTGGGTAAGTTTGATCCATTTTAACCTATCATATTGATGTTTTGGTGTTTGAGGTCACTTCTATTTGTTGCTATGACTGTATAGTATGCTTTGTGATTGATTATAATAGTTGGAATGGTCGAAAACGCCGTCGAGTGGTGTAAATTGCTTGCTGGAAGAAGTGCAGGAAGACATCCGAACCGGATCGGATCGGTAGGAGGACCCGATCCGCCCTCACACTCCATACTTCGATTCACTTGTACTTCTCGTGGCATGCATCATCCGATCCGACCCGCCTGGTGTTCTCCGACCCGATCCGCCATGGCACCCCGACCCGAACCGATGTACTTCGACGAGGCTTGGAAAGAAGAAGCCGAACCGAACCGTGGCAAACTGGAGGACCCCGACCTGAACCGGTGATGGCGACTGGACGTGGAGTCTCGATTCGATCTGCTGAGGTGAAGATACTCAATCCGATCCAGAGAATAAGGAGCACTCCGATCCGAACCGAACTGGTGACTAGGGGTAGATCCGAACCGATCTGGTGATGACCCATAACCCGAGATGCAAAGGTAGTCCAAATGGAAGTTAGAGCTCAGGATCCAATTGGGAACCAATGAGTTCACTTCATGGTTGGGCTTTGCTGCGGGACGTGTGCTAAGGAGTTGTCGACGTTCATAACTTCGATTCTCCACTAAAAATGGATGATGGGCTACTTATCAGTGCAGTAGAGTCATTATGACTCGAGGGGCAAGGTGATGATAGCAAGACTACGTTATCAGTGCAGCAGAGTCATTATGACTCGAGGGGCAAAGTGATGCGTAGTAAGACTATGAGCCAGTGCAGTGGGGTCATTGTGACTCCATGGGGCAGAGTGGACATAGTAAAGGATTAGTGAGGCTATGAGCCAGTGCAGTGGGGTCATTGTGACTCCATGGGGCAAAGTGGACATAGCAAAGAATTAGTGGCTATGTATCAGTGCATTGAAGCCATTTATGATTTCATGGGGCAAAGTGATCATGGCAAGGTATGTTGGGTGATCGAAGTGGTGAATATTGTATGCTTTATGCACTGAGTGAGAGATGTGAGGATGGTTGCTATGTTTGATTGTTTGCCATCACTATGACATGCACACCCCCACCCCCGTTACCTTTACACCATTTGAAATGGCACCTTAGAGTGTTGTACAGTATATAGTGCTAACTCTTTGGTTGCAGGTCCAGGTTCAGGTATGTTTTAGTCTACCTGTTATTGTTCTATTTAGATGCTTATCGCTCATACCAGGCTTTATGTCTGACCCAGAGTTTTATGTCTCCTCTTATTACTCTGGGTGCTCACATGAGAAGACTAGAGACAGGTTAGCTGGTGATGCGCGAGTAGCTGATTCGGAGGCGAGCAGGAGGCTTCCACATATGATATATAGATATTCTCCCTGTGTCGTTGGTGGTCGCTACTTGGGCATTAGTAGTATACCTCCATTATCTTGATTTTGCTTTTGGAGATAGTTTGAAAAGTTTTAATAATGTTAGCTTTGGATCATAAGCTGTACTTGGATTTTCCGCTGCTATGTTAGTTTGTTTTCAGCTTATGCACTGTCTCACCTATTTTATGTCAAGTATGTTGTTATTATATTTTGTTCCATGCGCTGTGAGACATTTTACAGGTTCTTTGTTAGTTCATTTCCTTCTTCCCTTTTCTTCTGACGATCCGTCCCGTGCTAACTGGACATGTGTACAGCGCACTTTTGGAGTAAACGTCGACTGGTGCGGGGCGGGCCGTTACAATATCTGTATAATCATGGATTCCAATATCAAAATATTATGAAGATACTTTCCGTTTCAAATCCATTACAATTTATTCATGGGAAAAATTCTGGTTAGATTAAAACCATTCTCTAATCCCGTTTATTTATTTTGCAAAAGTTCTGCAATTAATATTTCTAGTTATTAACTAGTTCATTCGGCTAAAAATATCTTTTATCCTTTCAAATATGGAATTTTTCATCACAAAATCTTTCCAACCATTTATTCTGATTCTACATAATTTATTTATATTTTTATAAATTTTATTAAGGCCCTTACATTCGATTTCCATAAACGGTCATCGAACTGCATTTATAGCAACCTTTTCCAAAACTAATTTGGACATGTCTTGGAATCTAACCGTTAGATTTCAAATCCCTTATATTCAATGGAAATCTCTTTTCAATATGAAACCAACGGTTTCATTTTTAGGAGAATCCAATGGTCGGATCTCTCGTTATCTCCATTTGAAGTTAATGGTCGAAAATTCGTGAACGGTCACTGCGCGGCACGTTCTATTCAACCATATAAATATATGTATAATATATATCGTCGATTTCTATTCAAAACATATTTCACAAAACGTTAATAAATTCGTTTTAAAACGATTTCATTTCCATTTCCAATTAAATTAAACCTCTTATATTATGATTAATTTAAAATGATAATAATCTCAAAATGTCAGTTTTTAAAATCCAGTCTTTACAGTTTTCATTTTTAAAAATGAATAGAATCGATATAAAACCCGTTCAAGTAAAAACTGCGTTTTCTACTTAACTCGTCTTCATTATTTTTATATTTTTGTGTCTATCCAAAACTGGACAACGAAATCATAATTTAATTCTTCACTGAATATTATTTTATAAAAATATTCCTGTTCATTCTGGATTGGAATAAAATCTCAACCAATATCCATATAAAGAAATTTATATGGATTACACTCCTCATAAACACCCAATGATAGTTGCAAACAACTATCACATCCAATGTGTATTTATAATCCATGTAAGCCATAAATAAATAAAATAATTCATGCTTACAGCGGCCTGTCGACCGAACGATCGACGTACACACTAATCACTTGGGAATTATGTATGTCTAATATCATTCCAATACCCGTGTGGGGTTTTCAAACAACAACAGTCGATTCAAATTATCATTGTTTAACAAATTTATCCAATTCTAATTCACTTTGAATTATTTATATACTTAACTAATTTTCACTGTTTCAAGTATAAATAAATAGTTACAATTTAATTTCAACTACCACATTAATGTTAACATCTATTACTTAAACTTAAAAGCGCATTTCCAAATTCGCTTACGTGGCCTTACAGAAAGCTGTGATTTATAAGTTCCCACTACTGCTTGACCCTCACATCCGCATTTACTAAAAAAACAAAAAAAAAATTGAATACAATAAAATTAAAACACATCCCACGTTCCCACGTAGTCCGGATCTACTTTCCCCACTTCAACTTTCCCGATTCCAGTGACAAAAACAAATCTTTCTCCTAGCCCAGCTCCATTTTTGCGATTCACTTCAAATCTTTAAATCGGCACAAAATTCAACCAGAGTACCAACAATCCACTGTCTATTTCTATTGAGATCAACAACGCAACCGCCATCGTCTGCCGCCGCCATTCTGATGACTGACGACACAATTACAACTCGCCCTTTAAGGGATATTAGCTATCGTGCATTAAACAGATTTTTTCCACTCTTTTGAGATTTATCTGTTTTTGGCTGATATAATATTTGTTGAATTGGAGAAATTCATGATTTCATTCTCTACAATCGGATTTTAGCTGTCGAGATATATCTGTTTTTGGCTGATATAATATTTGTTGAATTGGAGAAATTCATGATTTCATTCTCTACAATTTGATTTTGGCTGTTGAGATTTATCTGTTTTTGGCTGATATAATATTTGTTGAATTGGAGAAATTCATGATTTCATTCTCTACAAACTGATTTTGGCTGATACTCCATAACGCTAATATATTATTTATTCTCCCTTCTCTAATTTAGATGAGTTGAAAAGAAAAGGCATGGACATGCATTAAAGAAGTCGCACCTATTACAGGTATTTGGTTTTGATTCCATTTATTTATGCTATTTTCCATATTCATTTAAGATATTTTCTTGGTTTTAGATGCATTTTTCTACTGCGCTTGTAATAACCCGGAAATGCGTGCCAATTTAAAATTTTTATTTTGGCAAATTTAATGAATTTTGAACATTTAAAATGAATTATTTTAAATAATATCGACGAGAAATTTATTTTGAATAGAAATCGAACGTATATATTATATAGATCGTCGTTAGAATATAAATAATTATATATAATTATAAAAGGAATTGAAAATGGCGTGGTAGTTCGATAATTCGATTTCAAACTTCAATTGAACGTACCGGGTGCAAAATAAACCGGATTTTAGTGAAACCAAAAATATTAGAATCTATTTGATAAAATCTTTCCAACGAATCCGAAAAATCAAAATTTCATAGCGGGGATAAAAAGATATGTCCAGTTGAAAATTCAGAATAGTCGCTATGGGATTTCGGCCCTTAAAAATAGCCATTTTGCAAACGACCTCAGATTTCGACGAAACCACTTTTGTTGGGTATTGCTAGGTTTCAAATTTCATAATTTTTCGAATCAATATGTGAGCGTGGCAAAGGAAAACGCGTTTGATCAGTTTCAGTTGATTTTAATCGACTGGAAAATGGCCATTTTTCAAACGGTCTCGAAATCTGACGAAACCAGTTTTGTAAGGACCGTATCATCAATACGAAGCTAGAAAATATTTTTCTGGAATTTTTCGAGTCCGTATGTGACCCCGGTAATTTGAAATGTACGTTTAAAATTCAGTATAATGATTTAAATGTAAATTCAACGGAAACTGATCGAAACGATCGAATCAACTTATGATACATATCCCATTGTGTTCGAACTGGGGGTATTACGCTACGGACGATAGTCGATGGGTTCGATTTCGAGTCTGAAATTTCAAGTTGCTTTTTGGAGATAAAATTTAAATAAATAATATAAATTATTATATAGCCCCTTGACTTCCTTCTCTCTCCTCACTATTCTTCCACGTTCATTTCAGCTTTTAAAATAAATAAATAAAGAGAAAGAAAAGGGCGGAGCCCGCCCATCGACTTCCGATGTCGCCTCAGGAGGCGGGCTACGCCGGAGTCGTCGTGCCTCGACCTCGCGAGCCTCCCCTTGGTCCATCGCGATGCCTTCGTCCTCCAGATCCCCTCGAGCAAAACCCACGATGCCCCCTCCCCTAACCCTAGGGACGCCGTTCATCGCAAGCCCCCCTTGGCTTCCGTCGATCTGCCTCCTTCACCTTGACCTCCTCCAAGCGCCCATCGCCAGACCTCAGCTCCACCCCCGAGTTCCTTGCCACGTCAGCGACGCCTATGGGCCCCCTTCTCAGTAAAAACGCATTGTACGGTGAGTTTTCAAGCCTAAATAACTTGGTTAAATAACGTTGTTGTTTTCTTTTCTGATTTTCCCTAATAAAATAGGCATTGTAGAGAAAAAACGGATTTTTATATATAGATTAGATTTAAAAATTAGATTTTTATATATAAATTAGTTTTAGAAAAATGTGATTGTTATATGTGAAGCAGCAAACGTAAAGAAGTGATTTTTGAAATGAACAAGAAGTGATTTTTGGAATGAACAAGAAGTGGCTTTTGAATTGAAGAAGACGTGATTTATAATATAGAAAGAGTAAAAATATAATTTTTATATTATACATAGGTTAAAACTATAATTTTTATAGTTTAGAAAGGATAAAAATTCGATTTTTAATTTATAGAAGATATAAAGATATGATTTTTATATGATGTAGAGTAATAAAAATATAATTTTTAAGTAAGTAGTGAAGTAAAAATATGATTTTTACTTCGATAAAAATAGGATTTTCATTGATGTAGAATAATAAAAATATGATTTTTATTAAAGTAGAGTTATAAAAATATGATTTTTATATACTAGATAATATAAAAATACGATTTTTATATTATAGAAGGAGTAAAAATATAATCTTTATATTTGAAAAGGAGAAATTTTTATATAGAGAATAGCGATATAAAAATAGAATTTTTTATCTATATAGTAGCGATATAAAAATAGAATTTTTATCTATATAGTAGCGATATAAAAATAGAATTTTTATCTATATAGTAGCGGTGTAAAAATAGAATTTTTATCCATATGGAGTGATTATAAAAATATGATTTTTTATATACATAGCAACAATATAAAAATGTGATTTTTATATATGTAGTGGCTACGGGCAACGAAAGTGACAAAAGGCGAGAACAACGATGACTTCTACATAAGAAGAGTCGAAGCATTTGGATTAGCTATTGGTGAGAACTCCTCACTTTAAATCTTCTCTTTCTAGTTATATATATATGCTAGGATGCATACGGTGTTTAGTAGCACCCGACACCATCGTCCACAGACCATGGACTTGTTTGTTTGGTTGTGTAGTTGGTTAGATTATTTGATTGTTTGGTGAAATGGAATGGATTTGATTGATATGTGTATGGCGTGGGCCATTATTAGACCGGGGATAAGGCTAGGCCTTGTCCCGTTTCTAGTATTGTGCCGTTAAGCCGCCGAAATTTTCTAAAATAAGTTAGAAAAATAAAGATATCATTTTATTTAATAAATGAACCGAATAGAATATTCATAGGTTGAATAAAATAATTTGGTCGTTAAAAATATAAATTTTAACGTGAATGTGAATAAATAAATATTCATTTACAAACCGGACGGTTTGTTTATGTACACCTATTTGAAGGACATTGATTGGGACGATAAATTTTACACATCGCCCAACTGCACAAATAAAATCTGTGTTTGATTGTTTGAAACCCCACACGGGTATTGGGATAAAATACGGCATACACTAATCCCAATAATTAGTTGTATGTCGATCGATTGATTGACAGGCTGTTATAAGCGTTAGATATCTATATTTGATGCTTATACGGTGTAGTGCACTTTGGATGATGGTTGATTATTTATCGTTGCTATTATATACATGTGTTGTATGGAATCCTTATAGTTAACGCTATATGGTGATTGATTGGGCCTCATTCCAATTTAGAAAATAAAAAATATTATAAAATAAAGGTTCATGTGTTGACAATACTCATCCGTTGAGATTAGTCATGTGTTGAACGAAATATTTTAACAATAGAATTTACATCTTTATTATATATAGAATTAGAAACTAACTTCTTTATAAAATAAAGGTTCATTTGTTGACAGTACTCATCCGTTGAGATTAGTCATGTGTTGAACGAAATATTTTAACAATAAAATTTATATCTTTATCATATATAAAATTAGAAACTAACTGGAAAATAGATAAGATGAGTGGTCTCCAGTATATTGACCTGATGTTGGTTTCGGCTTTCGGGGTTAATATTTAGGGAATCGTTCTCTTACTAATTTACGGTTGGAGTCTGATTTGAAATCAAACGATAGATACCATAATTTTATAAAATATATTGAATAACAAAAATAGTCACACGTGGACAGTACTCATTCGTTGAGATTAGTCATGTGTTGACAAAAATATAGATTAACGTATTGAATAGAATAAATATTCATTTGTTGAATAGAATAACGGAATTATTGAAATATATAAAGCCGTGTTGATTAGAGATGCGCTATTTTGACGCGAACAATATTTATATCGATTATATTCGTTTTTAAATTGAATTGAATAGAAAACGAATTTATATTGAATTGAATAGAAAACGAATTCGAATTGAATTGAAAAGAAAACGAATTTATATTGAATTGAAAAGAAAACGAATTCAAATTGAATTGAATAGAAAACGAATTCGAATTGAATTGAAAAGAAAACGAATTTTAGTTGAATTGAAAAGAAAACGAATTTGAATTGAATTGAATAGAAAACGAATTTAAATTGAATTGAATAGAAAACGAATTCGAACTGAATTGAATAGAAAACGAATTCGAATTGAAAAGAAAACGAATTTGAATTGAATTGAAAAGAAAACGAATTTGAATTGAATTGAAAAGAAAACGAATTTATATTGAATTGAAAAGAAAACGAATTTGAATTGAATTGAAAAGAAAACGAATTTGAATTGAATTGAAAAGAAAACGAATTTATATTGAATTGAAAAGAAAACGAATTTGAATTGAATTAAAAAGAAAACGAATTTGAATTGAATTGAAAAGAAAACGAATTTATATTGAACTGAAAAGAAAACGAATTCAAATTGAATTGAATAGAAAACGAATTCGAATTGAATTGAAAAGAAAACGAATTTGAATTGAATTGAAAAGAAAACGAATTCAAATTGAATTGAAAAGAAAACGAATTTGAATTGAATTGAATAGAAAACGAATTCGAATTGAATTGAAAAGAAAATGAATTTGAATTGAATTGAAAAGAAAACGAATTCAAATTGAATTGAAAAGAAAACGAATTTGAATTGAATTGAAAAGAAAACGAATTCAAATTGAATTGAAAAGAAAACGAATTTGAATTGAATTGAATAGAAAACAAATTCAAATTGAATTGAATAGAAAACGAATTCGAATTGAATTGAATAGAAAATGAATTCAAAATTGAATTGAAAATGAATTGGAATAGAATTGAAATCGAATTGAATTGAAATCAAATAGAAATGAAGGTAAAACAAATTTATATGAAAAAAATTTAATTTTGATTTGAATTTGAAATGGAAGTTGAAATTGTTTTGAAACGAATTTAAAACGATTTATAAAATATGTTTTAAAAGGAAATCGACGAAATATATATTATATATATAATATAATGACCTGAATAGAACGCGCCGCGCCGCGGCAGTTCGTGAATTTCGACCATTGATTTCGAACGGACATTACGGGAGATCCGACCGTCGGATTCTCCTAAAACCGGAACCGTTGGGTTCGTATCGAAAAGAGCTTTCTAGCGAATATTAGAAATTTGAAATATAATGGTTGGATTTGGAAATACGTCCAAATCAAATTTGGAAAAGGTCGCTGTAAGTGGAGTTCGATGGCCGTTGATGGAAATCGACTGTACGGACCTTGATAAAATTATTAAAAATAGTAATAATTTGTATAAAATCATAAGAAATGATTTGGGAAAAATTGGGATGAAAAACTCCATATTTGAAAAGATAAAAATAGATTTTTATCGAAATGAACTAGTTTTGAACTGAAATTAAAACCATTTATTTTTAAATAAATAAATTGGATTTGAAATGGGTTTTGAATAGAATTGATTCGTGGGTTTATCGTGAACTGTGTTTTAAATGACACTAGTTCTTTAACCCAGTAAAAGGAGTTTTAATGAATCAGCAATTAGACTGAAATGTGAATTGATAATCTAAATTATCAAATTTGGAAAATGAGCGAGAATGGAGTATCACCAGTTTTGCTCCAAAGCGATAGTTAAATCTTTAATTAGATTTGAACGTGAAATGGTAATTAATTTTACCGATAACACCGTGGTGTTAGATATGGAGTATTACCAGTTTTGCTTCATGGGATGAATAGGTTGGGATTGGGAAATAAAATAAATAATTACTCCGGTGTGGTTCGTTAATCTCGACTAGTTTGGAAAACCATAATTTGGTTTGAAATGACATCCAAAGGAAGATTAAAGAATAAATTCAAAGAATTTATCTTGGATAAAATTAATGGGAACCTTTCCCTAAGAATATGAAATTTAGAAACTAGCTGTAGGTTAGCTAAGAAAAATGGTTTCCTATTTTGTAAGATTAAACTAACTGTATGATTTATCTACCAGTAAAGGAAATTATATAGAATAATTTTACAGTGGGTACCTGTTAAGAATATGCATACTAATTATGTCAACATGCCTTGAATTTTATGATCATGTTACTGTGCAAACCTATTGCGACAAATGTTTAATCGGAAATGTTTAAAGGGTTCAGTGTACTATGAACAATTGCAATTCGATAAATTCTTAGGGTAAAATAGGCAAACAAGTAGATTAAGAAAGAGATTGCGCCATTCTACGTGTGAATCCTACAGACTGAAAATGATGACATTTTTCATGTCATTTTGGGATGATCAATTATACCTATTTGCCAATATATTTTTCATGGTTCAGTTTGATGACTTCATATATATTTCCAAAATGTACATCTTATGAGATACCATTTGTTGAAAACTTTGCTGTATATTTTTGTTTGACTTTAAAACCTTATATGCTATGTGCAAGTTTTTCTGACTATACGTTCAAACTGATATTATTGCTTTTTTTTCTTTCTCCTCATACATATTATGGGCTGCACTTTTATATTCTAAGGTCAAAAGCTCCATTTTTTAGATTCTCATATTTTGTTTCCATGTTTTTGCTCTTATTTTAATGCTTCTTTTACACACATCTAATTTAACTTATTAAAAACGTTTTTATTGATTTAAAAAAAAAATTTAAGGCAGGTCATGAGCTCCACCTCAGCTTATAAAGTATATATGCTTTTGTCATTTCAAACTCTAGCCTGTACTCATACTTGGATAAACATGCTAGATTTAAGATTCAAGGATGACCAATCCAAATATATTTTATTATCAACATCATGTCGTATTTTTTTTGGTCGATTGTCATTATATGCTGTGTTTTACTTCTATTGTTGATTATATAACAATACCAGCTGTTGGTTGAATGCTTAATAAATACATGTTAGACTCTATTTAAGGTTGATTGCTTAATCTTTTGTCGAAAACATAAATCAGACAACACTTCTTAGGAAGTTCTTAATTTTATTACTGATAACCAGTATTATAATCATTACTATCTACTGCTGAATTTGGGAAGTCCTATATTATTTCATTTATTTTGGTTAATTTGTTTTCATGCATAATCAGTGTATAATAGGATATAATAAACATTAGATAATATGGAGATGATTGACAGTGAATTGTTGTTTATTCAATCATTCAAGAGTAGGGTACTAGACTCTTTCATATGCGCCAACTCGGTGTTTTCTGTTGTTTAGTTAGCAACTAAGGGAATGTTACCTGGCTATACATTTAAACTGTCATTTGGTTCTGCCATTGTTTCTGGAATTTGGGTCTTTCAACGATCAATTGATTCATCCCAAGAAAATGTTTTGGATCAGAAATGCGATCTCTTACGAAAATGACTCGAGTATGATTTATTGGAGCGGTGCCCTCTCAGTGAATCAACGAAGAATATTTTCTATTTTCTTCCCAGAAGAGCTAAATCATGTCAGTGAATCATGGAAGAATACTGTCAAGAAATATTTCTTCCTTGAGGAGGTATACAATGATTCAAATCCTGACAAGTTCTTTAATAAATGGAGGCCTCAAAATATGTACCTCCATGGTGCAAGTATTCATGAGAACAATGGCATCAAAAATGCCACTGTATCTGAGAAGCGTAAGCCTAACTCACCTCAAGCCTCACCTCAAATGAGAGTCCACTCACTATGGTTGTAGGAGAGATGCTAACAGATTCTTTAGATTGCATGTTTGGTCAAGGAGATGCCAAAGAAGCCTCACAATTTGAAAATAGCATGCAAACAAAAAGTAACTGTGTGCACATAGGAGAGCTTATCGTCATCATGGAATTCACCATGCTAAACAAAAGAATAGCGATGATGATTTAAAGGTTAGGATTTAGAATTAATATGGGTTTCCTTTGAAGTTGAACCTAGGGTTTCAGTAAGTTGTCTGTGTTAAATAACTAGAAACAGACAAAGTTAATATGAATCAATTACAACTATCCAATGTTCCCTACTTAATTGGTGTCATAAGCGATATTGTTATATATCAAACCAATTTTAAATTGCTTATAAAAAAACAAGGTATAGTAATACCTTCGAATAAAGCTTTTGAACTTACAAGAATGTCCCCATGACATTTGATAAATGTCAAGGACATTTTTTGTCAATTGTCGTCCCTCCCTCAAGCTCTCTTGGTTTACTCTAAATGCCAAGTTTAACATAAGCTAAACCCTCATCATCGTTACTCCTCATTTTGAGGGCTTTCAGTTTCATTTGCTCTTTATAACTATATTTCCATTTTATTACCTACATGTGTAGGGAGCTATAACTACAATGGGTCATTTTGAGAAGAGAAGTGGCAATGCTTCATATATCGGCAAAAACACTTATACGGCCGAAATAAAGAATGATTCAAACAGTGGTGGGAAAAAACAATCTTTTCGACTTAAGGTTAGTTAAAATGCTAACTTTACTCTTTTCATTTAGGTTTGAAATTATTCCGATTGTTCAATTTTTGAAATTGTCTTGGTTTACTCTGAGTTTACCTGGGATGATATATGTTCAATTTAAAAAACTGTAAGGTTGCTATAAAAAAGGGGTCTAGATGCCTGGGTTTCATAAGCCATACTTGACATGGTTTTAGTTATGCATTAAAGAAAAATATCAAACTTCAATACATATCATAGGACTAAAGAAAAAAAGGCTAAAAGGACAACTGCAAAATGAACACATTTAGTTTATCTTTCAAATTCTACCGGTCCCAAACCAATTCCTTATTGAGACCCAAATCTTAAAACCCATTGACTCAGTCAGCAAACGCCCTTTTATTCTAAGCAGGCTATGCCTACCTCCAACTGTCAATCATTTTGCTGCTTTTAGCCCCTTCCGCATTTTCTTCTAACCCAAACGTTGTGTTATGTGCACACTCTCAGATCTATGCCAACGTGTAACTCTTGAGGGTGTTCTATAGAGCTAGTCTTCTACGGTGCCATACCTCTAATGGTTTCCATTTATTTTTCCGTTCATTAACGACGATTTGGGGGAAAAGAATTATTAGACAAGGTATGATTAGCTATTTCAACGATTATTCGGTAACAAGCCTTTGATTTTAAATAAATTCATTATATGTGATGTGAATGGAAATGCTATGCTCAGTCATTTTGAATCAGCGTTTTATTGATTAATATACGTGATTAACAAATTACAACTGAATGCATACTCTTGGTATAAGCGATCTTTAAGGATGATTGACAGGCAATTGATTATTTATATGTGGTACATTTCTCAAGAATTCTCAACATATGTATCTTCTTTTTCTACCAAATTTCACACTGGATATATATTTACAAGGTCCTCTAATGCAAACATGTTTTATCAATGTGTTTTCCATAATTTTAAATTGTTCACTCTATTCTTTCTACTAACTGAACTTTGTTTTAGGATGTTTTGGTCGCAATATATATTAGTTGGGGAAGGAAGTTTTCTTCCTTTCACAGCCTAGAATATTCAATTATGCCATGTTCGAGCAAGCAAGCAGATATGCTTTCAACCATTATTTAATGAGGCATTTAAATATAATATGATAATTTAACTAATAAACATGTTTGTATGAATATATTGATATTCCTTACTACCGCGCTTTGATAATATAAACTTTCCATACCTAATTTGCTTATTGTAAGGTATTACTACAAATCATTATTTTAAGTCTGCAATTGCATGCATATTTAATTTGTTCGAATAATTCTTATGCATTTGAAAGGTATGAAGTCATACCTTTTAAGTTAATTGTTGTTGGATTCATATGATCTTTTATATATGGGAGAAGGAATATTTATATAACTTTGTGAAATCCTGTTGTGTTTGATGCTTAGAGAAGAAAAATAATTTTGTAACAGTACTTAAACATTAAAACTAGAATACGACAATATCTCACTTTTTTTAGCTCTTCTAAGTGGTCCAAATTAAATCAAACAACGATACATCTTATAATCTTTGTTTTTTAAATTTTCGTATATTATATACAACAAAAGAAAAATATTTTAGTTTTAATCTATGGCCTGTAGATTTGCCACCATTGAAAATGAAAAACTACTTGTACAAACATCAAACTTATATTTTTCTGATGTGTAAACATGTATAAAGGTATAACGCATATAATAACAAAAGTAGTGACCAAATGGGTATTGCAGAGCTGTTCTATTTAGATCCAATGTTTTGAACCAGTTTCTCCACTGCTCAATCCAAGTTATTGGGTGATTAATGTGAGTTTTTTTTAACTGGGTGTTTAATGTGACAGTTTTTTTAACTGCTATTGTTTATTCCCCATTATGTTTTTTTAATTACACAGACAGTTTTGGGAAATCTCCCTTTGATAAAATAAATTATTATATAATATAACCTAAACTTATAAATTTACAATTTTGCAAATATAGAAGCTGATACCGAAACATGCATCATACTGGTTTCAAAAGAGGAGAGTCAGTACTTCCGTAGCATCTAATCTGGTGAAATTGTCATCTTACTCTCAAAACATCAAATATTTTGTACAACTGTCACATCCTCGCCTGAGCGAATGTCGAGCTCAGTAGTGCGAGCTTTTAACCACATGCGGCATTAAGCTAATGGAATATAATGGAATAATAGTTCATGTTATTGGAGTTGGGCACACAGTGCAAACTATTGGTCTTGCACTATTTAATTTACTGCATAGCCTTGCTGTCGGGCTGTAAGGTTCGACTATGCTGGTATGATCAGCGATGAAACCAAGATTTTAGCTTCGGGTGGGCGAAACTAGATAAACATTCAATAATTTTGTGAAAACAAACAAGTTTAACAAATTGCATTAGAATAAGCAACATACAAAAATTGTACATGCACAAAAGTAGTAAAGCTTACAAAAAACTAGATAACCCTAGCAAGTTTGCATACAAAAAAACATAGTTTACCAAATAACTTATTTAAGACGTGTTCTACGAACTTCACGAAAATCAAATTCATTCACAATTGCTTCAGGATCGAAATATTTAGCAATTTCTCTTTCAATATATATGATCATATGATTCGCAAGCAAATCATCGCCTATTTTATTGCGAAGTGGTGTTTTGATTAACTTCATAGCTGAAAATGCTCGTTCTGTGGTTGCAGTTGATACAGGAAGAGTCAATACAAGACAAATCAGTTGATAAATGAGAGGATATCTTTCAGCTTTTTTTGATTTAACTAACTCCACAGTTAACTCTGAAAGTGTAGAAATATTATGAAACCGAGGATCTAGTCATACATCTTGCTCATAATGTTGTAATTGGTGCCTCAATTGAAAATCATTATCCAATTCACTGAAATCTATTGGATAATATTGTTTAGCTAATGAGCATGCTTCATCAATTTTAAATGCTTCAAAGTTATTTTTTGGCTCCAAAATCGAGCTAAGACTTAATAGTCCAATTGCTATATCTGAAATTCTCGTAGTCAATTCCATTACCTATGTGTCAACGGTTTCATTTAATATATCATAACGATAATGATGTTCTACCATGATTTCATCACGTTGTTGACATGAACGTCTAGTTCCTTCCAAATAACGAGAACTCATATCGGGTATAGCAATTAGATTGTCATTACAAAATGATATCACATTGAGCAAAAGACTATGCCATTTGTCATCATTTTTTAGATTAAGGAGAAGAGTTTTTGTGATTGAGATTGAATTAATCCCATTCAAGATGTCTTGAGATTTTTTTTGAAGTATTTCACAAAGGACTTCGGTGATTCCCATTGCTTCGACCATTAAATGCAAAATAAAGACAAATTTAAACGTATTCATTCCAAGTAAAGCACCACTTGCTTCAGCATGCATTTTTCTGTTTAACCCTTCTTTTTTGATAATTTCAAGAACTCTAACAACAGGCTTATAGAAGCTAAGCAAGCTACATGTAGTGCATCAAGGTGGTCACCAAGCAGCAAAAACTCAAAGATGGATGGATAATAGGTTGCTACAATTTGTTCTTCTAATGGATTTGGGAACTCTCTTCAACACAACTGTCATTTCTCCCTAATTATTTTCACCTGTTTTCCCCATAACCTGTTTGCTATAATTAATCATTTACTTTTTTCAACTAACTAGAGTCCAACATAATAAAGATGATATTCCTTTTAGCTTCCAGCAAACAATGTTGTATATTATGTCCTCTTATTTATAAGCAGACAAATATTTACTAAAAAAAAATCAAATTCAAAATTCAGTTTTAATGATACCAGTTGAAGTACCATGATGAAACTCTAACAGTCAATGGAATAATACTTAATTGAATAACTGGAGTTAGTTCTCAGCCGGTTAGGATCAGTATCAATCAGATTTAACTCGGTACAACCAACACATCTACAGTTTTTCCTGCAGATTATTTAAACTCATATCAGATCCATTCACTGTTGCGTTTGACGAACTAAAGCAGATATCAATGCCTAGGGTTTTAACTTCTGCCCATAACACCGGAATAAAACAGCTCCTGCTATGTACCCCTATCTGCGCAAATGCTAACAACAAATGTAAACAACAAAAGGGATGCTGTTGACTTCAATGCTCCGGTGTTCGGATATCATACACATAAAAGATCTCTTATGCCAAGAGTATGCATTCAGTTGTAATTTATGTATTATGATTTCACGTACTATTTTTCATTAATAAATGACTAATTTGGATCATGTGCTTGATATTTATCTTCTTTTTTCACTAATAAATGGAATCGTAGAACCTACTAATACTGAAATGATATTGCTTGCTGTTTTACCTTATGCTCAACATATTTACATGTTGTTTTGTTTCTTTTTTTGGGGTTTGATACTACGAATATCCAGTAGTATGACAAATGGTTTTATTTATTCTTTTATGTAAAGGATAAATAATTAGATTTTTATTTCCCAACAAAAGTTAATGAAGAATACTTTTATATATAGCACATGGTTGATTTTTAATAATATATTGGATTATACTAGCGCATTTGAATAGTATCAAATTTTGAGCAAACAATAGTTTTATCAGAGCCTATATGCGAATGTCGTATTCCTGATATATCGTATTTGTATTACTCCCAGTAGTTTATTGTATCTTATGATAGTGTTGTCTTAATTTAAGCTTGTGCGGCTTATCGTTTTAAATTTTGATCATACAATAAATGTAAGTGCTGGAATTTCATAAACAAATTTATATACCCCGTATAATTGTGTTTCATAAGGAAATTAATTAATTGTATTTGGGTTACCATACAATTAACATTTTCCATATATAACGAATGTAGGATTTACTCCATAATATAAATTAGATCACATTTATTGTATTTGAATTTTATTTTTACAAAATTTCTTGCTATTTTCACTTCTTTCTTCATGATCTGATTTTTATTTTATTTTCTATTTTATGTTTGGGCTAGGCACTTTACTTTATGATTTTGTACACGTGAAGCAAAAGATGATTCTCAGTTATTCAACATCAAGATAAATTTTTGGATACTTTTGCTACAACAAATTTAATATTTCCAGTTTTAAATATTTGAGAGCTGCATTCAAACCTACTTACGGACCACCTTATTCCTAATATATGTGCGTTTATATTCTTGATATGTTTCATTATATCTTATTACCGTTGTTTACTAGATATTATGGTTTCCGTCTCTGGTTTGATTGTATAAATTTGACTTATGTGATACAATATGGTAGAATTTTTATCCTTTAATTTTTCTTTGGTACCATTAGACCTTTATGGTTATTTTTATATGTTTGAAATGGTTGTATTTATTTCATAAACAAATCAACACAGGACTAAAGTTACCTTATAATTATCCTTTCCCATAAATTTTATTTGTTTCACGGAAAGTGAATTGGGCATCTCTTATGATTTTTCTTATTTTCAATTTATTTACATTTTTTTATTTCTATTTTTGTAGTTTGATATTATAAGTTTGTAGTGATACCAAATATAAAATTATGTTGGTTCTATGTAGGGAATTACGTTTTTAAATATGTGTTTGTTTCCAACTCGAGCTTATTTTCTTATAATTTACGTTCTTTTTTTTTGGAAATTTTTATGTTTATTGGTTTATTTCCAAAGAAATCATATAAAATCTTCTACCTTGATTTTGTAAAAGGTGTATTACTAGGTTCATGGATATTCATTGTAGTTAAGAAATTCATGCTTTACTCTTTTTGCTATGATTCATGGATCTTACCTTTCACATTAATGTACCATGACAAAATGGCGTTTTGCAGGCAATAATAAATCATTCAAGTACACATATATTGAATTTGTAATTTTTTGATTTCGTACTGTAAGACTATACACAGTAAATAAAAAAGAGAACGTAGACAACAATATAAAAATTCCTTGAGACATGCTTCTTCGCATTTCTGGAAAACGAAAACCAAAATTTTGAGGTGGGTTAATATCAAAATCTATGTAGATCATCTTAATATTTCCTTATTCAATCCAACTTGCAGTGTTAAAAGGTTAAATAACGGGATTCAGTGTTTTAGAAAGAATAAATCTATTTTAGTTTAAATTTTATGCGTCTGTCTTTAATCATAATAAACATGAAAGCCTGCCTTCTCCATTGGCGATGCCAGATAATCTGTTCATATTCGAGTGGTAATTCTTTCACATGACATATGCACGTATCTCTGTTGATGTTTGCATTACTACGTGGTAATGCTCATAAACTCAAAAACAGTATGTATGTTAACATGATTTGATTTTTTTAAAACTTACTAGGGTATATTTTGAAATTCATCTGAAGTGTTATCACTTTATTGAATATGTTTTTCCACAGAATGTCGTGTTTGAGCACTATCAAATTTGGGCGTAGTCTATTTTTAATCTAAATTGTAGAAATAACACTATGTAGTTTATCTGAAATTTGTCAAATTTCAGTGTACTTCCAGTATGGAAAGTTGATAATAGAAGAAATTAAAGCACACGACAGTTGATAATAGAAAAAAAATTAAAGCACGAGGATTGCTATAGTTGCAACTATTGTATTATGATACTATTTATCTTTTTTCTTCGTCCATTCCGTGCAACTTCTTGAAGATATGCACAAATTTTCCTTCTTCGATTTCAAATAAACTTCCGTCATCTTCATTCAGCTGCACCAACTTGACTATTTATATTGTGCTTTTATTCAGAGCAAATAAATTTTATTCGAAGCAAGTAATGCACCATAGTCTGATTTAATTTTAACTTTATTAATGAATATTTATTATGTGATGCTAAGGGCGCCCCGATTTGTGCTAGGGGCTCCCATTGTAACCGTCGAACGCCTTTTTTTTTCAAAAATTTTGCCGCGTTCGACGCATAACCACCGACTGTAGGAGCCCATAGCACAAAGTGCGGTGCCCTTAGCACTGCACTATTTATTTAGGTTCACATTTGTAGCTCGTTTGAAATATGGTTTAACTATAATGTACAAAATTTAATATATCGTTTCTGACTTTTGTTTGTAGCATTGCTTTTTGAATTGATAAGTGAATGTAAAGTTGTTCAGTGAAATTAAGTTAGCTAATATTTGGGTTGTTACTATTTCAGCCTGCGACTCAAACAAATTGTTGTTTGGATTGCATGAGCATAAACAAGTTTTGGCTTAAAATGATGACATGTGTTATTACGACTAAATTGTGCCTATCTAATTACTATTTATGCTTGGTAACGCAGAACGAAGTTACCAAGTACGAAAATGAAAGCCCATCGACTTCAACACCGATGCAAAATGCAAGTAGGAGTTCGCGGCATGGCATAGCAATCACCGTTGTCGTATTGCTTCTACCCATATGCATTTGTCATTGTATAAATAACATAAATTAACCTTCCAGTCTGTATAAACTATCTCAAGAATATCAAGATGAAGTTGAATAAGTGGATTGTAGTGATACAAACCAAGCAAAGAAACAGAAGAAAGATAGAAGAAAATTTTCCATCATCATCCCTTTCAGTTTAATAAATATTTCCTTTCCTGCACGTAGTTTTTGTTCTTAATTTTAAGAATGCATTGTATTTTTTTTTTCAGTGTTCAAACCACTTTTTTCTGCCACCGTACTGTACGTTTTTACTGTTTGCACTCAAACCTGCTTTTTAATTTTAATATCCTCTGCATATGGAAAAACAATGTTGTTTTAATTGTCAACTACTAACCATTTGCTCATTTCTCCAACCATGGAGTTTAAGCATGCAAATTTGTGTAATCCGTGTACTACTTTAGTTCATCTTTATGACATTTATCTATATTTTCATGCAATATGCCAAGCATCTTCATGTTTTCATACCAGCCTATTACAAACACAAATATATCAAAACGTATGTCCACCACATGATTATTACCCACATCTATGTTCAACTGAACTACCAACATTTTCACATAATTGCCCATATGCGAAGCACGGGTTCAACCTAGTTATTTTCAATACGTTAAATATTTCCATATCATAAACAAAACACAATACAACCAATTAAATCGTCCATAGTCAGTGGACGAGAGAAGTGAGCTCACAGGTACCGTATACAATTTATAATGATTAAACTGATAAAAATATACATTGGCAATCCTATATATTTTTTATACATGAATACAATAACATGATAAAATAATTTTGAGTGAGAAGGAGTTATTACTTTAGGTTCCACTCCATCATTCTTTATTAGACGATTTTAGTACCATTTGGATTTAAACTCACCTCAAATTCTAATTTGCTCCGTTTCTGATCTAGTCAGTTCTGAAACGTAGAGTACGTTGTCACGATCGCAACGAATCTGAAATCACTGCGTTTGGAACTCGTATGAAGAAGATTTGGTAATTTAAACATTGATAAATTTAATTAAATAATTAATTAGTAATTAAAAATCCTAATTACTTTCTTAAGCCATTTCCCCCTTTAAACACTATAGGCTACGGTCTTTTCTTCAACCCATTGTTCGACGGAGAAACTCCATCGCCCCTCCCCTACAGACGCCCGACACCTAATCTGACCACACCACCACTACTGTCGTCACACCCCCGTGCCTCAGCCATCCACGGCATCGAGCTTGACGCACCCTTTCTCCCCAAAAACTACTGCAAACGACGTGACTTCTAGGGGATAAATCGAACAAAATATTAATCTAAACCGAATCATAACAGTACAATAGCTAGATCTCTCCTAGATAAACAATTTTACATTTATGAATTTCCTCTAAAAATGTTTAGATTTCATGAAAATTGAGGGCAGAAATATGAGGATATTGGCCTTTCATTTGAATGGTGGCGGCACAATCTGAGTGAATGAGGGTTAGGGTTGGAGAAAAATAGTCTTTTATAATATATTTATTAATATTATATTCATTAATCACTTAACCATGAAATTTAATGCTCTAAACTCCAAATGATACCCAACGACTATCGCCCTAGCTAAATACCCCTGTTCCAACCATAATGGAATATGTTTCGTAAGCCAATTCTATCGTTTTGATTAGTTTTCTTTAAAATTAAAATATAAATCAATATATATTGACTTTGAACGTACATTTTAATTTACCGGGGCCACATACTGACTTCAAAAATTACAGAAAAATAAATCTAGCTATGTTATAACGATATGGTCCTAAGAAAACTAATTTTGTCAAATTTGGAGATTGTTTGAAAAATGACCGTTTTTCCAGTCGATTAAATTTAAACTGAAATTACCGAACACGTTTAAATTCACTGCGCTCACATATTAGTTCCAAAAATTATGAAATATGAGACCTGACCATAATTTGACATTCCGGATCCAACAAAAGTGGTTTCGCCAAAAACGGAGGTCGTTTGCAAAATGGCTATTCTTAAGGGTTATATATTATATTATAAATATATATAAATTCCATAGTGACTATTCTAAATTTTAAACTCGACATAACTTTTAATTTATATTACAAAATCTGAATTTTTCACATTCATTAGAAAGATATCATTAAAAAGATTCAAATGTTTCTAGTTTTGCTGAAATACGATTTATTTTGAATCCTGTACATTCAATTGAAATTTAAAATTGAATTTCCAAACTACCGCGCTGTTTCGAGTTCGTTTTATAATTAAATTAAATTTATACGTTCTAACTTTGATTAAAATAATTTTTTATTCATTATTACTTAAAATAAATCATTTTGGATTCTTAAAATCCATTAAGATAGCCAAAATAAAAAAATTAAATTGGTTTGGAAATTTCGGGTTGTTACATTTAATGTATAATAACCCTGAATTTTGGGGCCAATTTAAAATTTTTATTTTAAGTAATTTTAATGAGTTTTTTATATTTAAAATAATTTATTTTAAATAATAACGATTAAAAATTTATTTTATTTGAAGTAAGACTTTAATATTTATATTAATTCTATTTTGAGCCTGAAATGGCGCGGTAATTTCAAAATTCGATTTTCAAAATTGAAAAAAAGATATAAAATTCATTATAAGTCGGAATTGGACGAAACAAGAAACGCTAGAACCGTATTGACGATATCTTTCTAATGAATTAAAGAAATTAATATTCCAATATATAATTTGTAAGTTATGTCAAAATTAATATTTTAGAAAAACGCTATGGAATTTATATATACAATGTATAAGGCCCAAAATGCTACTTTTTGCATACGAATGAATTTGGACTCGAACCCTCTTTCATTGAGTTCAAAATGATGTTTCTGCATTAAGAAAGTATAAACACTTATATATTTCGAGATTCGGAAATTATTCATTTTTATTTGTATTTTTAATATTAAATATATACGCCTTAAAAATGGGAATTTTTCAAACGAAGTCTGAATTCAACGAAACCACTTTCTATGGAACTGGAATGTCAAATTATTACTAAGTTGAATTTTCCATAATTTTTGGAATTTATTTTTGAGCACAGTAAAATAAAATGTGTTTGGTAATTTTCCACTGAATTTAATCGACTGAGAAAAAGGACTTTTTACAAACAGGCTCAGAATTTAGTGGAATTAATTTTTCTAGGTTCGCAGCGTAATAAAAATAGCTAAATATATTTTTCGGGAATTTTTGGAGTTAATTTGTGACCCGGTGAATTTATATGTACGGTTTAATTAAATAAAAATGTTTAATATTTTAAACTGAGGAAAATTAGCTGAAAACAGTCATTTGGGCTCACGGGACAAAGCCCATTGAGTCCGGAATAGGGGTAATTAGGTAGGGACGACAGACGTTGGGCTGAAATTGGACAAAGTGGTTTAACTGGCCTTAACGGGTTAACTAATAATTAAAAATATTATAAAATAGGTTAATCTAACCCTAACCCTACAGTAAAAGAGTGGCCGCCATCGTCTTTAACATTCCTATGGCCAGAAAAGCTCGAAATTGTCTTCCTCAATAACTCCTCCAATTCTCAACGAAATCCTCTGCTCCAGTTCAACTTTTTGTAGAGATTTATACCAGCTTTCAATCCATACCGATATCCGACCCTGTCGTTGCTTGGAACGCCCGCACCACCGCCTCAAACCTTAGGCGTTTCGACCCCCTCCTGTCCTCTATCGGCCGTCGATCTGAGCGTCGTCGCCACCCCCTGGCTCGTGCTTCCAAGCCTGACGCCGCAGCACAGGTCGATTCTCCTTCCGCGCATCCAATTTCTTGTGAACCCGATTTGAAGATTTGAACAAAAGTAGAAAAACCACGGCTATGTATTTGAGGTATAGATTAATTGATTTTCAACACTTATAAGCATTGCAAACTATAAATCAAATTATAAAATTCATATTTGATTCATACAAATTCAGAATTTTACAATTTCGGAAACATTGGAACCGTAACAGCGAATACAACGTTCTAGAACTGATAGGGACTGATTCGGAACCTTTCTGAATTTTAGATCTGCTTGAACGTAAGGTGAGATTTCTATTTTTGAAAATTTAGTTTTATTCCTTGTTGATTGAATTTCATAAATACATGTTTATATAATCGTATTTGAGATTATTGTACTTAAAATTTATTGTTTGTGATTGGTGACTGGTTGTACTGTTCGTATGTGACGGATCTAGTTTTGTAAAACCAGAATTCCCTTTTTTTTGTTTATAGATTGAAATCAAAATTGATTGTAGATGGTTGTAATTAAAGTTGTAGATCTGAATTTTATTTTGAATCAGTGTATAAAAAGTTTTAGTTCTTGTTTTGAAAATGAAAAGTTTCCACCTTTGTTTGTAAATAAAAAGGAATTAACTTTTGGTTAAATTAAAAGATTTTACTTTTGTTTAAATTAAAAAAAAAGTTTACTTTTGTTTATATGAACAAAGATTTCAACTTTGTAACCTTGTTTGTAACTCAAAGTTGTAACTTTGTTTTGTTAATTAAATGTTGTAACTTGGTTTGTTAATTAAAAAGTTTTCATTTTCTTTGTTTTTATAAATAAAAGGATGTTAACTTTATTAATAAAAAGATTGCAACTTTATTATAACTTTGTTAATAAAAAGGGCATGACTTTGTTGTGTAAATTAAAAAAAAAGTGACAATATTTACATTTGTTTTGTAAATTGACATTTGTTTGTAAAGCATGAAAATCACATTTGTTTGTAAATACTTGAAATTCACTTTTGTTTGTAAATACATGAAATTCACTTTTGTTTGTAAGTACATGAAATTCACTTTTGTTTGTAAATATAATGAAAAGAAATTACCTTTGTGTATTAATGAATAGAAACCACTTTTGTTTATTAGTGAAAAGTTTCATTTTTGTGTATAACGAAAATAAGACAAAAAGTTTCATTTTTGTGTGTAATGAAAATAAGAACAAAAGTATCATTTTTGTAAAAAAGAAAGTAATGACATTAATGTTGATTTTAGTTGAAATAATAAAAATTACATTTTTCATTGATTTTAGTTGAAAGAAAAAAATTACAAGACATCATTTTGTCATTATTTTGTAAATATACAAAGACATCATTTTGTCATTATTTGTAAATGTACAAAGTTATCATTTTTGTCTTTGTTTTGTTAAATGTAAAAAGATAATTTGTTTGTTTATAAAAAGAAATTTACATCTTGCTCGAAAATGAATATTTTCACCGTCATATGTTAATTAGAAAATGAATATTTACACCATCATATGTTAATTAGAAAATAAATATTTGCACCGTTATGTATTAAATTAGAAATGACATTATTTACACCGTTATGTATTAAATTAAAAATGACGTTATGTGTTAAATTAGAAATGAACATGATTGACACCGCAATTAAAAAATTACATTTTTATGTAATTAAAAAAATAAGATTTTGTCATTGAAATTAAAAATTACATTTTTATGTAATTAAAAAGGTAAGATTTTGTCATTGAAAATAAAAATTACATTTTTATGTAATTAAAAAGATAAGATTTTGTCATTGAAATTAAAATTACATTTTTATGTAATTAAATGATTAGATTTTGGCGCTGCAAAATTATTTACATTTTAATGTAATAAGAAGAAATAGAATTTACATGGTAATCTTAATTACATCTTTAATGTAATAAAAATGAAATATTTTGACATTGTAAAAGAAAAGTTACATTTTTAATGTAAATTAGATTAAAGAGTCAAGTTACATTTTATAATGTAAATTAGATTAAAAAGGAAAAATTACATTTTTCATGGAACTAGATTAAAAGTGAAAAATTGTATTTTTATGTAATTAGATAAAGGTGAAAATTTAGATTCCATTTAAAAGTTTAAAGAAATGAGATTTACATTTTTATATAAATAGTTTTTCACTGAGAATTATAAAGATTGAAATTTACTTTTTATTGAATTGGATTTTCATTAAAAAGATAAAGATAGAAATTTACATTTTTATGTAAATAGATTTTCAATGAAAAATATAACGATGGAAATTTTGTTTTAAATGAATTAGATTTCATTAAAAGATTAATAAAGTTATTATTTTCGTAGAATTGAAGTTGACACCAAAATATATTGCATTTTTGTTAGAAATTGAAATGACACAAAAATACTCATTTTTGTAACATTATAAATGACACACAAAAATACCTATTTTTGTTGTAATTGTAATGATACATGAAATATAAAATTTTGTGTAGTTTGAAAGATGATTGAAAAATATACCTTTTTGTATATAGGATGAGAATGCAAGTCGAAATAAAGATCAACATTCCTATGTGCCATGATATTATATTTAGAAAATAATTCTTGTCGTTAGCAAAATATAGTAAAATATAATACATTTCACTATGTATTATAAAAATGTAAATAGGTTAAAGAAATATAACGTTCTTTACTTGTTGTGTTATTCACGATAACGAAATGGATGAAGGAATTATATTTATATATAATTATATATATATATGTATATATATTACAATTAAAAGCTAACGAATCGAGTGTGGTAGTTTGAGCCTTGGAATTGTACTTTTAATTGATTATACCGAAATATCGGACCGTCAGATTTTCCCAAACTGAAACCGTTAGGTTCGCCTTGGGAAGATCTTTCCAACGATATGAATTGTGTTAAAATCCAACGGTTAGATTTAGAGAAATTTGTAAAACAAATTTTGGTGAAAACAACGCCCAGATCGCCTATTGACATGAAGTGTTGTTAAATAAAATTCAATTATTTTTATATAAATAAAAATAGAGATTAATCGTTATAAATTAATATTAACGATAAGAAATGATTTGAAATGATATACATGCCAGAATCATTTGAAAGGTCCGAGTTCAATCTCATTTCAAATGATTATTCATCGATCTAAGTCGAAGAGTTGAAGACGGTGATTGAAGACCGACGATCTTCACGTCGAATGGACGAGTTACCATTGACGCCCATGATTGGAGTAGCTACCTAGAAGGGGCTACAATGGTGGCTGTCCAGACTACTTGTTGATTGTTCGGATATGCGAGGTATAAGGTGCCTCCGGTTTTGTTCAGACCCAGAACGGACTTGAAAATGGACTGTATGTCTGACGTTGTATTCCTTTATACGGTATTCGTTGATCTCTACTAAATATATATCAGTTTGGTGTTTAACACTCTTCTCTGAGACGTACGAGCTTAGAGGTTATATTGGTAGGAATCAATGGTATGATATGGATTGACAATGTGGCATGCTAAGATGCATGGATCAAGGTTTTTGTTGAAAAGCAGGCCTTGTGGATGATGATCAAAGCACAGCTAGAAAAGCATAGCTTTGTGTATTACGTAGCTTCACGAGCCTCACACCCCGGTTGAGTCTAAAACGGAGCAAGGGAACGCAGGGAGAGCAGCACGTTTCTTTCTAGTTAGAAGTGGTGTCATGGTATGGAGCCCAGACATTTTTACATATATGGATGATGGAATGAGGTGCCTCGGATGTTAGGCCCTATAGGACCGGGAAGCGTGTGTTCAGGAATAACTAATCCATAAACCGCAAGTGTGGACCGGCCCTGCAGCTATCCAAGGGTCACTCGAGCTCTGATCCAGAGACATTAGCTATAGTGTCTCGAATCGGTAAGGAGATCGTTCCTAGCCTTGACTCATGATGGAAACCCAATTCCCAATACGACCCTCGGACTTGATTGTATTACTAGTATGAAGGCATAGTATATGGTAGCTATGCTTCCTAGGATTGATACATTTACTTTGAAATGTTTTTGAAACATATATACACTGATAATAATACCCAACCCGTTTTTATCGTATCAAGCATTTTTGACCATTATAAGGTAAAACTCTATCCTCCAGTTTGCATTGCATTGTGTGATGGGACTTGAGTCTTATAATGGTTTCATTTTAAAAAAAAAAAGCATTGCGTTGTTTAACGATTTACTTTTAATTATGCACTGGAATCCAATGGAGTAAACCTGTTCCGCGTTAGCGGCGTGGTCCTTGGATTTGCCTTATTACTATTACTTAAATTAGTTAAGAATTCTCACACCAGTCCCATGACTGACTCGTAGTTTGTTTCACTTTGCAAACTCAGGTGCCCTCTTTTCCACACGGGCAGTCAAGTAGTTTTTTTGTAGATATTTATCTCTTGAGAAGGATTCTGGATCGAAGCCTAAAGCTGTGTCCAGAGCGTAGAAAGTCTTCCGCTGTGTATTGTATTAAATTTATTGTAATTTATCTTCCGCTGTATTTTATCGTTGTGCTCTGATATTCTGTACTCTGATGTAACATTATTGTGATGTGTTATAAAAGTATGCTTTTGTTGTTTTAATGTGTTGTAATCCCAGAGTTAACGTATTCGGGTTTTGAACGGTCTTCGTCGATTTTGCGATCGATTAGGTCCGGGCAAAATTCCGAGCCGGTTACAGTTGGTATCAGAGCTCTGGTTAGCTCAAATCTTTGGGGTACAACTTGTTAGAACTGAATAAAAGACTTATCAGAGGTTGGATTAGCAATATCCAATAAGAATACTCATTAGAGATAGGATCAGTAGTATCGTAGAATGAGAAAACTCGTTAGAGATAGGGTTAGAAATGCCCTAGTACGAGTTCAGAGTGAAAAGTTTATAATTAACGTATTTGTATAATCCGATCTTAGAAAAGATGATTTTTGAAAAGTTAATCAACAAATAAAATTATTGAAATCAATAAAAGAATGAAAATTTAGTTAATTAAACAACTTTTTAGCTTTGTTCCTGTAACGACCCGCATTCTACGGATCGAAGGATCGTAGAATATTTATTTCTTTCACATACGAAGTCATATGGTCATGTAACTTTGGAAGACGACTATTGGGGTCATTTCCCATGTTCATGATTTTTTCCGATTTTTAAATGACCGTTTTGCCCCTAAATGATACTGTTTTGGCCATAACTTTTGATTGGAAAGGAGTTTTGACCTGAAACCACTTCCATTAGCTCCGGATGATGGATTACCTTTCCGTAGAGTGGTCACATTAGCCAAACGGACTCACCGTTTGGGAGATATGGCTGAAAAAAATTTCAGATAGTGAAAAACAGCTTAATTGGGCTTAACCGGGTGATTAACAGCTAGACCCAATGAGGAATTTCGGGATTAGAGGTATTTAAGGGCTGCTAGGGTTAGGATTTCGGCTTTTCACTCATTTTCCAGCAGCCACAAACCCTCTCTTCAACCTAACAATGGCCTCCAACCTCTAAAACACCTCTAATCACTTCTTAATCAAGTTTTGGCTTAAACTACATCAAACTAAGGAGGAATGGCGCCAAAGCAAGGTTAGAGCTGTTGTGTTGCATTGGAAACAGAGCCATGACATTAGATTATTTCGGATCTAAAGTTCATTTGTGGCCAGGGTGAGTGATTTGCATGGTTTCTCACTAATTACGACTAATTGGGGCTAATTAGTGATAGTTTGTGAATTTATATACGTTAAAAATATGGAAAAATATTTATAAATTCTGAAATGATGTTTTAGACCTTTGTTAGAAGTTTGGGTTAATTTGGTTAAGTTTCGCTAATCATATCATTAGATTTGCTTAAACATGTTTAAGGGAAAATATGGGATTTTGGCTATGTTTGATCCGTTTTAACCTACCAAATTATTGTTTTGGTGTTTGTGAATGATTATACATATTGCTATGACTGTATGGTATGCTTTGTGATTGCCTAAAAGTGTTAGATTGGTCGAAAACGCCGTCGTATGGCGTAAAACAACCGCTGGAAAAGTTACAAGAAAATGTGCAGGGTTTCAGATCGGATCGAGAAAGGAGATCGGATCGGATGGTGGACTGGGAAGAGAAGCCGAACCGGATCGGAACTTTGCACTAAAGGAGCCTTAGCGAGAAGGAAGGCCATTTGCTTAGAGTTGGGGTTGGGTAGGGCAACGGATCGGGGAGATCAAGAGGGGATCGGATCAGAGAGACCAAAGGGGGACCGAATCGGGCTTATGTAGGGAAGGGGGATCGAATCGGGACATCTAGGAGGGAGCAACCTCTGAATCGAACCGGAGCTGGAGGACCGAACCGAGGAGGAGTGGAGCACTGATCAAGGCATGGGCCAGGATCACCGAACTGGGTCGGGACTACCGAACCGAACCAGACGTATACTTTTACCCCATTGTGACGACTCTTTTGAAGACCAACTCCAATTCGACCAAAACCCGAGATGTAAAGGTAGTCCAAATAAGTAGTTTTGACTCAGGATCCATATGGGAACCAACGAGTCCACTTCATGAGTTGGGATTTGCTGTGGAACGTGTGCAAAGGGGTTGTCGGTATTCATAACTTTGGTCCACCACTGAGAGACGGATAGTGGGCTTATAGTGATAGTTTTACGGGATTGGATTCCGTCATGGACCAAAGGATTAGGTGACCAAGGTAGTGGATATCGTATGCTTTACGCACTGAGCGAGAGATGTGAGGATGGTTGCTATGCTTGATTGTTTGCCATCACCATGACATGCACACCCCTACCCCGTATTTCTTTACACCAATGTTAGTGGCACCTTAGAGTATTATACGGTATGTAGTGCTAACTCTTTGGTTGCAGGTCCAGGTTCAGGTATGATTGGATTATACCTGTTATTGTTTTATTTTGCCGCTTATCGCTCATACCAGACTTTTTGTCTGAACCAGAGTTTTATGTCTCTTCTTATTACTCAGGGTTCTCTCACGAGCATACTAGAGACAGGTTAGCTGGTGATGCACGAGTAGCGGTACCGGAGACGAGCAGGAGGCTTCCGCGTATGATACATATATAGATATTCTCCCTGTGTTGCTGCGGTCGCTACTTTGGGCATTAGCAGTGTATCTTTCTTTCTTTTGTTTAGAAACAGTAATTTGGAAAGTTGTAATAAGCTGTATTTGGATTTCCGCTGCTCTGATGTTGATGTTGATTTTAGTTATCAGCTTATGCACTGTCTCGCCTGTTTTATGTCAGGTACATTATTATTATATTTTGTTCACTGCGCTATGAGACATTCTACAGGTTTTTGATTAGTTTATTCTCTTCTTTCCTTTCTTTGGCGACCGTTCTGTGCTAGTTGGGCATGTGTACATCCCACTTTCGGAGGAAATGCCGGCTGGTGCGGGACGGGCCGTCACACTTGGTATCAGAGCTCTAGGTTGCGTATTTAACCTAGGGAAAGACACCAGGGAGAGATAATACGTATATGAGAGCGTGTATTTGTGATTAATTTGGTTTTCAAAGGCTATATATATGTATATTATTAGTATAGCTAAGGATGAAGTCGCACTGCACTAGCACCACTATAGAGATGGTTAATCGTTTTCTCTTTACAGATTGAACGATGAGCCGATACGCAAGAGGTGCCGGTAGAGGAGCCAATAATGGGAATGCTGCTGACATGAGGATGATGTTTACTGAACTCATGAGAGAGATGCTGAGGGATGTGCAAAAGGCATCTCCCAATAATGGAAATGGTGGTGGTCCAATAGTGCAGGCGCCTAGGGCCGATTTCGCCAAGCTGAATAAGGATTATACTAGTCTTGGTGGGAAGCCGTTCCACGGAACGGAGTCGGCTACGGATGTTCAGGATTGGTTGGATAGCTGTGAACGTATCTTCTAAGATTTGGGTATCGAGGATGCGATGAAGAGAAGGATAGCATCCCGTCAGCTGCAAGGACAGGCAATGAATTGGTGGAATGCTATTAAGGCAGCCACTCCAGAGGATCAAGTCACTTGGGATCAGTTTAGAACTCGTTTCAGTGATAAGTTTATCCCAGCTGCTCAGAAGTCAGAATTGTTTAGGAAGTTCTTGGAGCATAAGAAGAATAGTAGGGCAGTCTCGGAGTATATTGCTGAGTTTGATACTTTATCGAAATATGGATTATCCCTTATAGATACCGCCGAGAAGAAGAACTAGAAGTTCATAACTGGTTTAGATGGGTACTTGGGGGAAAGGCTTATAAACCACATCGATGAGACGTTTGAATCGATTGTAGGAAAGGCATTAAGGTCAGACAGTCTTTACACTAAGCCCAAGACAGAGGTTGCCATTGCATCTGCAGAGGAGCCAAAGCCGCAAGCAGGCGGTGGAGGCATGAATAATTCCCAGAATAAGAGGAAACAAGACCAAACCATGGATGGTCAGAATAAGAAAAATAAGAAAGATGGCGAGTGCTTTAGCTGTGGCAAGAAGGGACACTATGCCAGAGATTGTCGAGAAAAGCCTGGGGAAAGGAAGTGCTTTAATTGTGGCCGAGTGGGACATCACAAGAAAGAATGTCTACAACCTCCTAGGGAGAAGCAGATCGTGAAAGCATATGCTATCAACGATGTTCCTTCTTCGTCGAATGCCCCAACTGCGGCGCAGAAGGAAAAAAGTGTCATTATTCGAGGTATGCTTTCTATTTAAGATGTTTTTGATCGAGTTTTGTTTGACAAACCTGAGTTAGTCGATAGACCTTTAGTAGTGACGAACCCGATTGGTGGTTCGACTAGCCTTAATATGATTTGCCGTAACGTGGTCTTATTGAGTCATGGATGTATGTTTGTTTGTGATTACTTTGTTTTGGGCTTTACTGGGTTTAGCATTATTTTGGGGAGTCGATCTACTCTAAAGGAATAGGGTGGTATTAGGTACCTACCTAGTGATGGAGATAATAAATGGAGTTAAGGAAGCTGAGAGGTTATCGTTGTAATAAGTTCTAGTTGTCTCTGGGAGGCAAATAAGTGCTCCAGTGCTTAGTTGTTTTGCTAGTATCACCTCACATGGATTGTCCGAATTCGGAGGAGATATTCCTTGGGTGCTTGTCTGATATTGGTTTAGGCCTTTGGGGCTTGTGCTTGGGGAATGTCGAGTTCGACTAGGATGGTTTGCATGAGAGATAAATAGTTGTTGCGATTCTTCATTGAATGATATCTTGGGTTACTCGAGGAGTGATGGGCAGCTGTGACAGGATAAGACTATTCGATGGTATGGACTGCCCCGAGTTAGACTCGATAGGGTTATGAGATGACTCGAGTGGGACTCGAGAAAGATACAAAGTAATAGATTGTTTAGGACCCTATACTAATGTTCTCTTTGGATAGTAGAACTTTGAAGAAATAGGATGTGTTCGTCGATCATGGAAGATGCAACGAATAGGGAGACGACTCATGTTAGACTAGGGTTTGTAGGTAATGGATACTCAAGACTGGGTCTGAGTTTATGGGTAATAGATTGGCTCGAGTTGGACTCGAGAAGGTTGCAAGGAATTGGAATGGCTCGAGTTGGACTCGAGAGGGCAGCAAGATAATGGATAGACTTGGGTGGGACTCGAGTGTTTCAGGTGGACTAAAAACAGGGGTATCTGGGGATGCCCACTTACCTTGGATCCGTTGGACGTGATCTAGTTATCCTTGGAGGATAAACGTACGTTGAACGTACGGTAGTCCATTTGGAGATAGGGCTTCCATTAGTTATTGATGTTGGTTGGACTAGACATGCAGGTATTGACGCATTCATGGCTTTGGCAGGTGATAGATAGGATTTGTTTGATGGATGCCATGGTTGTTGTGTTTGTTCATACCTTTCTCTTGAGTATCACCTGTAGGATCCTGTTGAATGGAAATAGTATAAGTTCGTTGATCATGGTGATATGACGGGTGAAAGATACTTTACTTTAGACTTGAAGTATATTGGGCATTGTGGAGCGTCCGTTGACCTTGGAGATTCAGCGGATATAGGAGCTTCAAGTTGGACTTGGACTCGAAGGTAGAGTACCTAGATTCATTGAATGAGTCTAGTTCACCTTTAAAAGGTGAATGTACATTGGACGTGCAGTACGAGTATAAGTGGAGTACCTAGGTTCATTGGATGGGTCTAGTTTGCCTCTAGGAGGTGAATGTACGTTGGACGTGCAGTACGAATGTAGCAAGGACTCAAGTTGGACTTGAAAGGACATTTGGAATGTAGTTGGAAATTTGGCGTATAGGGTTGGATTACCTAAGAAGATGACAGTATAGACGGATGCCATAGTACCGGACTGGGTGCGGTAGCTGATGCATTGGGTAGGAGACATGCCGGTTTGGAGGCTATTTTTCTGGAATGGAAGCAACTAGAGTATATCACGGGGATATGACTTCAGACCTAAGTGTGAATTGGATTCAGAAACGCTAGTAAGCTTGACGATTAGATCGATCTAGATTAAGTGGATCGGTTCCAGTCAGAGGGACGATCCTACCCTATTGGAAATGACCTCTAGGGTAGAGATGGGAATCGATGGCGAGAGAACGACTGTACTTGGGAAGTAGAGGATGACATAAGGAAGTCATATCCAAAGCTCTTTGCCTGGTAAGATTTTAGCGGCGATGATTCTTCCCTTGTTAATAAACCGCATACTAGGATAGATTGGTTCTGTTTGTTTTGCATGTTTGATTGTTGTTTGTAGCTGGTAGGCATGCGGGATCCTTTGTATGTTTTGGGTAAAGGAATTTCGGGGACGAAATTTCTTAAGGGGGGAGAGTGTAACGACCCGCATTCTACGCAACGAAGGATCGTAGAATATTTATTTCTTTCACATACGAAGTCGTATGGTCGTGTAACTTTGGGAGACGACTATTGGGGTCATTTCCCATGTTCATGATTTTTACCGATTTTAAAATGACCGTTTTGCCCCTATCTGATATTGTTTTGGCCATAACTTTTGATTGGAAAGGAGTTTTGACCTAAAACCACTTCCATTGGCTCCGGATGATGGTTTACCTTTCCGTAGAAGAACACATTAGCCAAACGGACTCACCATTTGAGAGATATGGCTGAAACAATTTTCAGATAGTGAAAAACAGCTTAATTGGGCTTAACTGGGTGATTAACAGCTAGGCCAAATGAGGAATTTCGGGATTAGAGGTATTTAAGGGCTGCTAGGGTTAGGATTTCGGGATTTTACTCATTTTCCAGCCGCCACAAACCCTCTCTTCAACCTAACAATGGCCTCCAACCTCTAAAACACCTCTAATCACTTCTTAATCAAGTTTTGGCTTAAACTACATCAAATTAAGGAGGAATAGTGCCAAAGCAAGGTTAGAGATGGTGTGTTGCATTGGGAACAGAGCCATAACAGTAGATTATTTCGGATCTAAAGTTCATTTGTGGCCAAGGTGAGTGATTTGCAAGGTTTCTCACTAATTACGGCTAATTGGTTGTAATTAGTGATAATTAGCGAATTTATATACATTAAAAATCTGGAAAAATATTTATAAATTCTGAAATGATGTTTTAGACCTCTGTTAGAAGTTTGGGTTAATTTGGTTAAGTTTCGCTAATCGTATCATTAGATTTTCTCAAACATGTTTAAGGGAAAATATGGGATTTTGGCTATGTTTGATCCGTTTTAACCTACCAAATTATTGTTTTGGTGTTTGTGAACGATTATACATATTGCTATGACTGTATGGTATGTTTTGTGATTGCCTAGAAGTGTTAGATTGGTCGAAAATGCCGTCGTGTGGCGTAAAACAACTGCTGGAAAAGTTGAAGGAAAATGTGCAGGGTTTCGGATCGGATCGGGATAGGAGGATCGGATCGGATGGTGGACTGGGCAGAGAAGCCGAACTGGATCAGAACTTTGCACTAAAGGAGCCTTGGCTAGATGGAAGGCCATTTGCTTATAGTTGGGGTTGGGTAGGGGATCGGATCGGGGAGACCAAGAGGGGATCGGATCGGAGAGACCAAAGGGGGACCAGATCAGGCTTATGAAGGGAAGGGGGATCGGATCGGGACATCTAGGAGGGAGCAACCACCGAACTGAACCAGAGCTGGAGGACCGAACCGAGGAGGAGTGGAGCACTGATCAAGACATGGGCCAGGATCACCGAACCGAACTGGGTCGGAACTACCGAACCGAACCAGACGTATACTTTTACCTCATTTTGACGACTCTTTTGAAGACCAACTCCAATTCGACCAAAATCCGAGATGCAAAGGTAGTCCAAATAAGTAGTTTTGACGCAGGATCCAGATGGGAACCAACGAGTCCACTTCATGAGTTGGGCTTTGCTGTGGAACGTGTGCAAAGGGGTTGTCGGTATTCATAACTTTGGTCCACCACTGAGAGACAGATAGTGGGCTTGTAGTGATAGTTTTACGGGATTGGATTCCGTCATGGCCCAAAGGATTAGGTGACCAAGGTAGTGTATATCGTATGCTTTACGCACAGAGCGAGAGATGTGAGGATGGTTGCTATGCTTGATTGTTTGCCATCACCATGACATGCACACCCCCACCCCGTATTTCTTTACACCTATGTTAGTGGCACCTTAGAGTATTGTACGGTATGTAGTGCTAACTCTTTGGTTGCAGGTCCAGGTTCAGGTATGATTGGATTATACTTGTTATTGTTTTGTTTTGCTGCTTATCGCTCATACCATACTTTTTGTCTGACCCAGAGTTTTATGTCTCTTCTTATTACTCTGGGTGCTCTCACGAGCAGACTAGAGACAGGATAGCTGGTGATGCACGAGTAGCGGTACCGGAGACGAGCAGGAGGGTTCTGCGTATGATACATATATAGATATTATCCCTGTGTTGCTGCAGTCACTACTTTGGGCATTAGCAGTGTATCTTTCTTTCTTTTGTTTAGAGACAGTAATTTGGAAAGTTGTAATAAGCTGTATTTGGATTTCCGCTGCTCTGATGTTGATGTTGGTTTTAGTTATCAGCTTATGCACTGTCTCGCCTGTTTTATGTCCAGTACATTATTATTATATTTTGTTCCCTGCGTTGTGAGGCATTCTACGGGTTTTTGATTAGTTCATTCTCTTCTTTCCTTTCTTTGGCGACCGTTCTGTGCTAGTTGGGCATGTGTACAACGCACTTTCGGAGGAAATGCCGACTGGGGCGGGGCGGGCCGTCACAGTTCCTTTTTGAGGACGAAAAGTTTTTAAGTGGGGGAGACTGTAACAACCCTGAATTTTGGGGCCAATTTAAAAATTTTATTTTAAGTTATATTAATGAGTTTTCAATATTTAAAATAATTTATTTTAAATAATAACGATTAAAAATTTATTTTATTTGAAATATGACTTTAAGATTTATATTAATTCTATCCCGAGCCTGAAATGGCGCGGTAATTTCAAAATTCGATTTTCAAATTTGAAAAAAATATATAAAATTCATTATAAGTCAGAATTGGACGAAATAAGAAACGCTAGAACCGTATTGACGATATCTTTCTAATGGATTTAAGAAATTAAGATTCCAGTATATAATTTGTAAGTTATGTCAAAATTAAAATTTTAGAAAAACGCTATGGAATTTATATATATAATGTACAAGGCCCAAAATGCTACTTTTTGCATATGAATGAATTTGGACTCGAAACCACTTCCATTGAGTTCAAAATGATGTTTCTGCATTAAAAAGGTATAAACACTTATATATTTCGAGATTCGAAAATTATTCATTTTTATTTGTATTTTTAATATTAAATATATACGCCTTAAAAATAGGAATTTTTCAAACGAAGTCTGAATTGAACGAAATCAGTTTCTATGGATCCGGAATGTCAAATTATTACTAAGTTGAATTTTCCATAATTTTTGGAATTTATTTTTGAGCACAGTAAAATAAAATGTGTTTGGTAATTTTCTACTGAATTTAATCGACTGAGAAAAAGGACTTTTTACAAACAGGCTCAGAATTCAGTGGAATTAATTTTTCTAGGTTCGCAGCGTAAAAAATAGCTAAATATATTTTTCGAGAATTTTTGGAGTTAATTTGTGACCCGGTGAATTTATATGTACGGTTTAATTAAATAAAAATGTTTAATATTTTAAATTGAGGAAAACTAGCTGAAAACAGTCGTTTGGGCTCACGGGACAAAGCCCATTGAGTCCGGAATAGGGGTAATTAGGTAGGAACGACAAACGTTGGGCTGAAATTGGACAAAGTGGTTTAATGGGCCTTAACGGGTTAATAATTAAAAATATTATAAAATAGGTAAATCTAACCCTAATCCTACAGTAAAAGAGCCGCCACCATCGTCTTCAACATTCCTATGGCCAGAAAAGCTCGAAATTGTCTTCCTCAATAACTCCTCCAATTCTCAACGAAATCCTCCGCTCCAGTTCAATTTTTTGTAGAGATTTATACCAGCTTTCAATCCATACCGATATCCGACCCTGTCGTTGCCTGGAACGCCCGCACCACCGCCTCAAACCTCAGGCGTTTCGACCCCCGCCCTGTCCTCTGCCGGCTGTCGATCTGAGCGCCGTCGCCATCCCCTGGTGCGTGCTTCCAAGCCCGATGCCACATCACCGGCCAATTCTCCTTCCGCGCATCTAATTTCATGTGAACCCGATTTGAAGATTTGAACAAAAGTAGAAAACCTACGGCTGTGTATTTGAGGTATAAATTAATAGATTTCCAACACTTATAAGAATTGCAAACTATAAATCAAATTATAAAATTCATATTTGATTCATACAAATTCAGAATTTGACGATTTCGGAAACATTGGAACCGTAAAAGCGAATACAACGTTCTAGAACTGATTGGGACTGATTCGGAACCTTTCTGAATTTTAGATCTGCTTGAACGCAAGGTGAGATTTCTATTTTTGAAAATTTAATTTTATTCCTTGTTGATTGAATTTCATAAATACATGTTTATATAATCGTATCTAAGATTGTTGTACTTAAATTTTATTGTTTGTGAGTGGTGACTGATTGTACTTTTCGTATGTGATAGATCTGGTTTTGTAAAACCAGAATTCCCTTTTTTGTTCATAGATTAAAATCAAAATTGATTTTTTGTGATTGTATGTGATGGTTGTAATTAAAGTTGTAGATCTGAATTTTATTTTGAATCAGTGTATAAAAAGTTTTAATTCTTGTTTTGAAAATGAAAAGTTTCCACCTTTGTTTGTAAATAAAAAGGAATTAACTTTTGGTTAAATTAAAAGATTTTACTTTTGTTTAAATTAAAAAAAAGTTTACTTTTGATTATATGAACAAAGATTTCAACTTTGTAATTCAAAGTTATAACCTTATTTGTAACTCAAAGTTGTAATTTGTTTCGTTAATTAAATGTTGTAACTTAGTTTGTTAATCAAAAAGTTTTCATTTTCTTTGTTTTTATAAATAAAAAGATGTTAACTTTATTAATAAAAAAAATTGCAACTTTATTGTAACTTTGTTAATAAAAAGGGTATGACTTTGTTGTGTAAATTAAAAAAAAAGTGATAATATTTACATTTGTTTTGTAAATAGAAATTGACATTTGTTTGTAAAGCATGAAATTCACTTTTGTTTGTAAATACATGAAATTCACTTTTGTTTGTAAATACAAGAAATTCACTTTTGTTTGTAAATACATGAAATTCACTTTTGTTTGTAAGTACATGAAATTCACTTTTGTTTGTAAATATAATGAAAAGAAATTACCTTTGTGTATTAATGAATAGAAATCACTTTTGTTTATTAATGAAAAGTTTCATTTTTGTGTATAATGAAAATAAGACAAAAGGTTTCATTTTTGTGTATAATGAAAATAAGAACAAAAGTATCATTTTTGTTAAAACGAAAGTAATGACACTAACGTTGATTTTAGTTGAAATAATAAAAATTACATTTTTCATTGATTTTAGTTGAAAGAAAAAAAATTACAAGACATCATTTTGTCATTATTTTGTAAATATACAAAGACATCATTTTGTCATTATTTGTAAATGTACAAAGTTATCATTTTTGTCTTTGTTTTGTTTAATGTAAAAAGATAATTTGTTTGTTTATAAAAAGAAATTTACATCTTGCTCGAAAATGAATACTTTCACCGTCATGTGTTAATTAGTAAATGAATATTTACACCATCATGTATTAATCAGAAAATGAATATTTGCACCGTTATGTATTAAATTAGAAATGACATTATTTACACCGTTATGTATTAAATTAGAAATGACATTATGTGTTAAATTAGAAATGAACAAGATTGACACCGCAATTAAAAAGATATGATTTTGTCATTGAAATTAAAATTACATTTTTATGTAATTAAAATATTAGATTTTGGCGCTGCAAAATTATTTACATTTTAATGTAATAAGAAGAAATATAATTTACATATTAATCTTAGTTACATCTTTAATGTAATAAAAAGGAAATATTTTGACATTGTAAAAGAAAAGTTACATTTTTAATATAAATTAGATTAAAGAGTCAAGTTACATTTTATAATGTAAATTAGATTAAAAAGGAAAAATTACATTTTTCATGTAATTAGATTAAAAGTGAAAAATTGTATTTTTATGTAACTAGATAAAGGTAAAAATTTAGATTCCATTTAAAAGTTTAAAGATATGAGATTTACATTTTTATGTAAATAGTTTTTCACTGAGAATTGTAACGATTGAAATTTACTTTTTATTGAATTGGATTTTCATTAAAAAGATAAAGATAGAAATTTACATTTTTATGTAAATAGATTTTCAGTGAAAATTATAATGATGGAAATTTAGTTTTAAATGAATTAGATTTCATTAAAAGATTAACAAAGATATTATTTTTGTAGAATTGAAGTTGACACCAAAATATATTGCATTTTTGTTAGAAATTGAAATGACACAAAAACATTTTTGTTAAATTATAAATGACACACAAAAATATCTATTTTTGTTGAAATTGTAATGATACATGAAATATACAATTTTGTGTAGTTTGAAAGATGATTGAAAAATATACCTTTTTGTATATAGGATGTGAATGCAAGTCGAAATAAAGATCAACATTCTTATGTGCCATGATATTATATTTAGATAATAATTCTTGTCGTTAGCAAAATATAGTAAAGTAAAATACATTTCACTATGTATTACAAAAATGTAAATAGGTTACAGAAATGTAACGTTCTTTACTTGTTGTGTTGTTCACGATAACGAAATTGACGAAGGAATTATATTTATATATAATTATGTGTGTGTATATATATATATATATTAAAAGCAAACGAATCGAGCGTGGTAGTTCGAGCCTTGGAATTGTACTTTTAATTGATTATACCAAAATATCGGACCGTTGGATTTTCCCAAACTGAAACCGTTAGGTTCGCCTTGGGAAGATCTTTCCAACGATGTGAATTGTGTTAAAATCCAACGGTTAGATTTAGAGAAATTTGTAAAACAAATTTGGGTGAAAACCGCGCCAAGGTCGCCTATTGACATGAAGTGTTGTTAAATAAAATTCAATTATTTTTTTATAAATAAAAATAGAGATTAATCGTTATAAATTAATATTAACGATAAGAAATGATTTGAAATGATATATACGCGAGAATCATTTGAAAGGTCCGAGTTCAATCTCATTTCAAATGATTATTCGTCGATCTAAGTCGAAGAGTTGAATACGGTGATTGAAGACCGACGATCTTCACGTCGAATGGATGAGTTACCATTGACGCCCACGATTGGAGTAGCTACCTTGAAGGGGCTACAACGGTGGCTGTCCAGACTACTTGTTGATTGTTCGGATATGCGAGGTATAAAGTGCCTCCGGTTTCGTTCAGACCCAGAACGAACTTGAAAATGGACTGTATGTCTGACGTTGTATTCCTTTATACGGTATTCGTTGATCTCTGCTAAATATATATCTGTTTGGTGTTTAACACCCTTCTTTGAGACGTACGAGCTTAGAGGTTATATATTGGTAGGAATCAATGGTATGGTATGGATTGACAATGTGGCATGCTAAGATGCATGGATCAAGGTTTTTGTTGAAAAGCAGGCCTTGTGGATGATGATCAAAGCACAACTTGAAAAGCATAGCTTTGTGTATTACGTAGCTTCACGGGCCTCACACCCCGGTTGAGTCTAAAACGGAGCAAGGGAACGCAGGGAGAGCAACACGTTTCTTTCTAGATAGAAGTGGTGTCATGGTATGGAGCCCAGACATTTTTACTTATGTGGATGATGGAATGTGGCACCTCGGATGTTAGGTCCTATAGGACCGGGAAACGTGTGTTCAGGAATAACTAATCCACAAACCGCAGGTGTGGACAGGCCCTGCAGCTATCCAAGGGTCACTCGAGCTCTGATCCTGAGACATTAGCTAGAGTGTCTCGAATCGGTAAGGAGATCGTTCCTAGCCTTGACTCATGATGGAAACCTAATTCCCAATACGACCCTACGGACTTGATTGTATTACTAGTATGGAGGCATAGTATATGGTAGCTATGCTTCCTAGGATTGATACATTTACTTTGAAATGTTTTTGAAACATATATACACTAATAATAATACCCAATCCATTTTTATCGTATCAAGCATTTTTTACCATTATAAGGTAAAACACTATCCTCCGGTTTGCGTTGCATTGTGTGATGGTACTTGAGTCTTATAATGGTTTCATTTTTTTTAAAAAGCATTGCGTTGTTTAACGATTTACTTTTAATTATGCACTGGCAATCCATTGAAGTAAACCCGTTCCGCGTTAGCGGCGTGGTCCTTGGATTTGCCTTATTATTATTATTACTTGAATTAGTTAAGAATTCTCACACCAGTCACATGACTGACTCGTAGTTTGTTTCACTTTGCAAACTCGGGTGCCTTCTTTTCCACACGGGCAGTCGAGTAGTTTTTTTCCAGATATTTATCTCTTGAGCAGGATTCTGGATCGAAGCCTAAAGCTATGTCGAGAGGGTAGAAAGTCTTCCGCTGTGTATTGTATTAAATTTATTGTAATTTATCTTTCGCTGTATTTTATCGTTGTACTCTAATATTCTATACTCTGATGTAACATTATTATGATGTGTTATAAAAGTCTGCTGTTGTTGTTCTAATGTGTTGTATTCCCAGAGTTAACGTATTCGGGTTTTGAATGGTCTTAGTCGATTTTTCGATCAATTAGGTCCGGGCAAAATTCCGAGCCGTTACATTTAAATCGTGCTATGTACAATCTGTTTAGCTGATCAAACATGATGGTCCGTATTCATTTTATTTTTTTGAATAAGATTGAAAGACATAACTATAATTTAATTTAATTGATTAGTTGCTAATGTTAAGGTAAGGAATATGAAGTAATTAACTACTAAAATTGGAAGTGACACTATCACGGATTTTTATTTTCATTTTATAAGTAATCTTATATGAATATTTGATGCATAAGTGAGATTAGTAAAATAATAAATTAAAGTAAACAAATATTACAATATAAATTATTATAATGTAAAAATAGGTAATTATAAGATAAGATGTAACTGGTAAAATATTGAACATTCTAGAATATGAAGAATGTATAATACAGTAATGAAGAAAAGTGGCATGAATAGACGTAAAATCAAAGGGGAAGAGAAATGATAACGTAAAAGAGAGAGAAAATTATAAAATAAAAGTGAAGGGAACTTTAGGAGGGAAATTGCAGTCAAATGTTTTGAATATTAGTGCATCAATTTTTGTTCCTTCTCTAACATAATTTTATCTTTTTTTACCTTTTATAAGACTTAAAGCATGGTCATATTGTCAATTATATATTAATAAATTGTATATTCACAATACTAAATATATTTTCTTTATTAACAAAGATGTTGCATTGAAATATTTTTGAAAACACCCGGGGATATGCTAATTTAAAAAAAATCAAAATGTAGCCTCTTTTCTTTCCTTTTTATAGAAAACAACGGTCATAGTGAGTTGTAATAAATACTTGTAGAAAATTGTATATGCAATAATTTTTTTAATTAGATTAACAGTCATAATGAGTTGCAATAAATACTTATAGAAAATTATGTATGTAATAAATACTTATAGAAAATTACGTATGCAATAAATTGTGTATGCAATAAATACTTGTAGAAAATTGTGTATGCAACAAATACTTGTAGAAAACAACAGTCATAATGAGTTGCAATAAATACTTGTAGAAAATTGTGTATGTAATAAATCCTTGTAAAAAACTGTGTATGCAATAAATACTTGTAGAAAATTGTGTGCCTGTAGAAAACAACAGTCATAATGAGTTGCAATAAATACTTGTAGAAAATTGTGTATGTGATAAATACTTGTAGAAAATTGTGTATGCAATATTAGGACTATAAATAACATATGCACAATTCAATTTTGTAACCATATGCATGCTAACCATTAAAAAAACCTAGAACTTAAAATGTTGGTTGCGTCACCTTTCAGGTTAACCCAAGTTTCCATTTCTTTTAATTGATATATTAAAGCATATTAAGATCTAAGTTTTGTAACATGATGATCAAAGTTGGTGACACTTTCATTTCTTATTTTACTACGTGAAAGGTAGAAAATTCAGATCGAAGTTTTGTAACATGATGATCAACGTTGGTGACACTTTCATTTCATATTTTACTACATGAAAGGTAGCAATACTGAGTGTATATTGCATAAAATTAAGATATAGTTTGAAACATGTTAGAGAGACTATACATGTATTTTACAGTATAATCCTAACTTATATGCACATACCTGAACTTGGCTTGGCAGAAATATTATGAAGATGCCTAACTTCTCTGTTAATAATATGATACACAAAATTAGAAGTCATCATCCATTACTACTAAATTGTGCAAGTTTTTCACAAAATTAGGTTAAGCTAATAAATGAATACAAATGTTTTCGAATTTTGCAAGATTTTCATTGGAAATATCATAATCTTTCTCAATAAGTACATCAAACAAAGCCCTTTTCAGATGCAATTTAACTTGATCATTATTTGAAATAGCATATTGCGTCACCACACATGCAATGAAAACAATAATGTATTAAAAACTTATTTGTCAATCTTTTTTCCGATATTAAGCCAAGTGGAATATGTCACCTTTTTTCTCATCTCGCATTTTGCCACCTCCTACGTTGCGCTGAACCTCAGGTGACATTTGTATACTTTCTCTATTAATTATGCCTTGTATAGCATTAGGAATAATGTTCTCTCCAAGAGGTCTTCCACTTCATTTCTTACAATCTGACACATGAGTATGTAAATTAACAACTTTAAGTGAATATAAAGAACAAAAAATGCTACACGATATGATGTCGTTATATATGGACCATGTACCAGATACTGAATTTGCTATTAATTTTGGTGGCCTTCCACGTTTTCCATTCCAAAACGGACCAGAACTTTCACCTTTAAAGAAACAAATAATTTTTTTTATAAATAATCTAGCAACCGGAATATAATAATAAAACCACTTTTGAAGTTCAAAATTTTAGAATTTAATTTCGAGAACGAAAAAATATGACAGTACTTGAAACTTAATAAAATAAGAAAGAAGTTTAAAAATAGTTACATGTATCAAAATTTTATATATCATATGTAACACAATTTATTTAGTTAATTTGAGTTAAGACCTCATGGCAGTAAGCGCCTAGGCTCATCCTAGCACAACTCTGGCATAACATTGAAGAATATTTCACACTTGCCCAATTTTTTTCAACAAAAGATACAATTTAGATCTTTTTTTATATTTAAGCTTTTCTTTACAAACCATTCTCTTTAACATTGTAAAATCTATCTGACTTGTTTCGCCAGTCTAACCTACACAATAGGTATGTGCTGTACTATGAAACAAATAATAATATAACAATACAAATTTATTCAGTACAAAACCACACACACATATAAACATATTTTTATATACTTATAACAAATTTGATGACGGAAATAAGAGAACCAGCCCGTATAATAAGTATTTTCTCCAACTTCAGCGGTATATTGATTTTCACCTATAGCTGATTGCAAGTTTGTTGAATATATTTTAATAGTAGCAACTTGAAAGTTTTCAAGAGAAATATGTAGGAAAACTTGAATAAGAAACTATGATGGTAACGTAGAAAGGTTAAAATGAGAATGAAAATCGAAAAGGCGAAAGTAAGAATTTAAAATGACAAAAACAATTTCCTTCTATGACACACATAAATGACCTTGATTAGTGGGAATAATTAAACGAACTTGATTGGATGAAATAATTAAATGAATTAAGGATATAATTGGAAATCCAGAAATGTAGATTAGTGAGAACTACAATTTCCTTCCATAACACACATAAATGACCTTGATTAGTGGGAATAATTAAATGAACTTGATTGGATGAAATAATTAAATGAATAGGGATATAATTGGAAATCCAGAAATGTAAGATTAGTGGGAATAATTATATAGATAGATTGTAAATCCTATACTCCAATTTTTTTATGTGGTTGTAATGTTTATCGTTTGTTTCATGAGATGTATACAATAATGCATTTCTGTCAAAAAAAAAACTAGCTACTTTTGTGTATAATTCAACTTAATTGTGCAGTGCAATATATATGTTCATGGTTTACAAAACTGGGATTGTACTACGACGATAATCATAAAAAATGTCTTCTACGGAATATCCTGTTTTTTGCTCTAATTTTTTTTTTGTACATGACTACATGTGAATACCATCACAGAGAGAACAATACTGCTTTGTATTGTCTTTAAAACAAATTGTACGTCTGAATCACACATGGTTTTTGTTGGTTGTTTGGGGAATTATAAAAACCCTGTTGCTTGGTCTTACTAATCAATTTACGTTTACAGCTTACATAATACAAATTTCAACTTACTTTTCCAGGAATTGGATAATATAGGATGGCAGGTAAACAATGTAGCATGTTACACCAAACTTAACCAACATTTGCATGTCCACTATTTCTCATAATACATCGGTTACTTCTACTAATACTAAATTCTATTTGTTTGCAAAGCATATGCTACTAAATTGCATTACTTATTGTCATTATCCACTGTAAAAACCTGTATGTGAAGCACGAGCCTCACACTAGTTAAACTTAAAAGCAAGAACTTCCATATGCTGATGTGGATCAACTCCTGCTTATCCATTTCAGAATACGGAAACTACATCACTCGTAGAAGTTATTTTTACTTCCTTGTGCTGCGTGTCGAATTTTTTATCTTCCCAATTTCCTCCATCCTCACGGTTCAACTGACCGCCAACGTAACTACCTCCCTCTTTTTTCCTCTTTCCAATTCTAAAACGAAAGTGCTGACCACTGTTGCCTTTTCCTTTCTCCTAAATTGAATATGACAATACCAAAAATTAAAAAATGACCAAATTTCCTCCCGTCATTCCCAAAATTGCATGCGCTATCTACGTTCAATTCCTTCCGCCTTATCTTCGGCTAACATAAATTTATGCGCTACTGGCTCTTCTTCCATTATCGTCTCAGTTTGCAGTCCAGCCTCCGTCTTCTTCTTATTCTCTACTCTAATTGACTTCAGGTAAAGTACACAGCTTACTTTTTCTGTAAATGTATATTGTTTGAACCCCTATAAATGTCGAAGATGATTTCTGTTGTTCATCGGACTTTTAATTGCAACAACTTTGTTAAAAGTTATATTGGTGCTTCAAAGTTGTGGAGTGATGAAAAAAAAAATAAGTCCCACATCGGGAAATACTCAACTAAGATCCTGGATAAATATTAGGAAGCTATAGTTCACATTAACCAATTGGTTTTGTGAACAAACTATGTAGCTATCCAAACTATAGATTTCAAACAAGTGGTATCGGAGCCCTAGATCCTTGCAATTAAAAAAAAAAGTGCAAAGTAATGGATTCTCCAAGCAATACTTCAGCAAGCATCAACTCCACCTATAGCATTGTCCAAGTTCCTTTATTTGAAGGAGAAAATTATGATTTTTGGGCAGTAAAAATGGAGACTTTGTTCATCTCCTTGGATGTCTTGGAGTTCATCAAGCAAGGATATGAAGACTCAACAGCTGCGACAGAACGTACAGCAGCCCAAACTGAAGTATTAAAAAAGAAAAGAATCACAGATGTTGGAGTTCTTGGAATGATTCAAAGAGGAGTGTCAAACACCATATTCCCAAGAATTATGAGAGCAAAAACAACCAAGGAAGCATGGGAAATCTTGCAACAAGAGTTTGAAGGGGATACAAAGGTGAGAACCGTCAAACTTCAATCTCTAAAGAGAGATTTTAAAAATGAAAAAATGAAGGAAAATGAAAGTTTGAATGAGTATTTTAATAGGCAGTCCGAATTAGTGAATCAAATGAAGTCTCATGGAGATATAATTGACGATCGTAGAATCGTTGATAAAATTTTGATAAGCTTAACTGAAAATTTTGATCCTATGGTGGCTGTTATAGAAGAAACCAAAGATTTGTCAAACATGACTGTTCAAGGCTTGATGGGTTCACTTAGATCCTACGAGCAAAGGTTGTTACGCCGTATGGAAAAGACGGTTGAAAACGCATTTCAGTCCAAACTCACCACTCAATGCAACAATGACAAAACAATAAAACAAAATAATGGCGAGTCTTCTAGAGGTGGCAGATTTGGCAAAGGAAGAGGAAGAAATTCACGCGGAAGAGGTCGATGCACCTATGGCGGAAGAGGAAGAGATGAAGGAACAAATAAATGGTGTGGAATTTGCCAAAAAAGCTCTCATGAAGAAAAGGACTGCTGGAACAAAGGAAAGCCACAATGTCATATTTGCAAAAGGTTTGGGCACATTCAAAAGGACTGTCGCCTTGGTAAGCCACATAACACAGCATTTGCCGGAGCGGAAGATATGGAAGGGAGCTTGTTCTTTGCTTGTCAAAAGGCAACTGAAGAATATAAGAATATATGGTACCTAGACAGCGGATGTAGCAATCATATGACAGGAGACAAAAGTGCATTCATTGACATAGATTCTTCATTTGGTTCGAAAGTTAAACTTGGCAATGGAGAGTATGTTGAAGTTGAAGGCAAAGCCAGCATTGGAGTTGCAACAAAGCAAGGAGGTAAAGTTATTCATGATACCTTTTATGTTCCTAAATTAGATGAGAATTGGTTGAGCATTGGACAACTTTTAGAGCATGGTTATTCTCTTCAATTTGAGAATCGAGAATGTAAAATTTTTGATTCAAAAGGAAAAGTTGTTGCTGTAATAAAAATGAAACAAAACAGAAGCTTTCACCTTCATCTCAATTATGTGAAAAATCATAGCTTCATGGCAAAAAAGGAAGGTGATGAGAAGTGCATCACAAATCGAAGAGAAGTGCTTCGGTTATTGTCTCAACAACTTTGAATCAAGGGGGTGTGTTAAAAGTTATATTGGTGCTTCAAAGTTGTGGAGTGATGAAAAAAATAATAAGTCCCACATCGGGAAATACTCAACTAAGATCCTGGATAAATATTAGGAAGCTATAGATCACAAAACCAATTGGTTAATGTGAACTATAGCTTCCTAATATTTATCCAGGATCTTAGTTGAGTATTTCCCGATGTGGGACTTATTTTTTTTTTCATCACTCCACAACTTTGAAGCACCAATATAACTTTTAACACACCCCCTTGATTCAAAGTTGTTGAGATAATAACTGAAGCACTTCTCTTCGATTTATGATGCACTTCTCATCAGAGCTCAGGATTTCGGTAGAGTTAAAGAGAAAGTGCTTCAACAATTGAAGGTGATGAGAAGTGCATCACAAATATATATAAAAAAAGGAAGGTGATGAGAAGTGCATCACAAATAATAAAAAAAAGGAAGGTGATGAGAAGTGCATCAAAAATCGAAGAGAAGTGCTTCGGTTATTATCTCAACAACTTTGAATCAAGGGAGTGTGTTAAAAGTTATATTGGTGCTTCAAAGTTGTGGAGTGATGAAAAAAAAATAAGTCCCACATCGGGAAATACTCAACTAAGATCCTAGATAAATATTAGGAAGCTATAGTTCACATTAACCAATTGGTTTTGTGAACAAACCATGTAGCTATCCAAACTATAGATTTCCAACAATCTTTCTTAAGTTATCATTCATTTTATTGTGCTCACATCTTCATTTTGTTGTAACCTGTTTGGGACTGATTAACTATAAATCGTTCGTAATGGGAACCGTTGAAACCATTGGGTTTAATTGGTTTTCTATGGTGGCTCTATTATTGACATAATCCTTACCTCATCCATTCAACTTATTGTTTTAGCTGTTATTTTTACGCAATGCTATTGTTACTCCTGATCATCAATCTACCTAGCCTTTCCCGATTACTATGGTTATGATGTTACTCATGTAATAATCACCAAACATTCACAGATTTCTTCAAAATTTAATGTGAATATACTGGGCTATTATGGAAACCATGATAATTCCCAACAATCCAAAAAAAATTTCACAGTTGTGTGAATACAATCGGTACGACATATTACCCCTACAAATGGCTATCTTCCTCACTGTTGTTCTACTATCATTTATAGAAACTATTGCTTCCACTGGTTTTAGATATGACTAGGGGATATGTAATCGCTCGTCACACGTGTGACTGTTAGCTATGGGTGAGTATTCCAAGCCAAGTTCAATCTCTTTTCTCAAACATGCTTATTATACTTCTTGACCACTCACACTTGCACAAACATGTATGGTTTGGTGCTTTTCGTTTTGTTGTTGCATTGTTTTTTGTAACAAAATTGCAAATAGGATAACACTAATAACTCAACATTTCTATCCGTCGTCTTCTATTTTCAGTCCTTTGCGAACATGACATGTCATTCTAAGTGTTTGGTATAGTTAAAAGTCATGAATAATTGATGTGTATTTCACCAGAAAATTCCATGGTCAACACGACACAATTCATCATCTGCTGGTCTCCTCCTCTGACCTATTTGATTAGCTTTGTTAGAGAATATGCTAGAAGATATGTTGTCGTTATTTAATTGCATTGATTTGGGTTTATATTTGGTATTGAATTATTTATTATAATAGATCCAAATATACTGTGGTATATTCTTATCTATAATATTATTTTAGATAAGGATAAACTATGTATAAATAGAGGCAAGGATTGGTAAGGTAAGAAACTGTCTTTTGTATAATCAATCAATAAAGAAATAACAATGTAGTCGTTTACGTTTTACCGTTTAATCTCTCCCTTCTCTCTTGATCAAATTTTAACATGGTATCCGAGCTTGATTATATAGGGAGATAGAGATAGGGTTGTTGTTAACTTGGTATCAGAGCGGGTTGTTATCGCATATCTGTTATTTTCTTCTTCTTCTTACATCTGCCATTTCTTCTTCGTTAGTCTTGAGATCTATTATTTGTTAGTGGTGATTATAGTAGACGAGCGTTGTTGGTAATTCCGGATCTGTTATTTGTTGTTACTATAAAAAGGTATGGTTGTGGTTGGAGATAGTAGGAGACTGAAGTTGTTTAGTTGAATTCGTTTAGACTGAGTGCAAGATTAGATTGAAGTTGTAATGTCCCGTATTTTTAACGGTCGAATAATTAATTTATTTAATTATTTAAACAATGATTTAGTAATTTAAACGACCTAAATTAAATTATATTGAATATTTAATCAATATAATTAATAAAATAATATATTTAATTCCGAAATAATCGAAAATAGTAGAAATGGCAATATTGTGTGAATTAGATAGTGTATGAGATTTAGTTAAGTTTAGATTCGAATTTGAATAAAGAATCTATTTAATAAATGACATTAGAACATATAAATTATATTATAATTAAAATCGAGCTCGAAATGGCGTGGTAGTTCGTAATTTGGCTATTCGAACTTTAGTTGAATATACATAATTTGTTTTAAGTCGGATTTCTGTGAAACAAGAAACGTTCAAATCTATTGAACGATATTTTTCTAATGAAAGAGAAAAATCGATATTTCGTCTTATAGACCGTAAGTTATGTCCAAATCAAATTTCAAAAAGTCGCTATGTAATTCATTTACAATTAATAATGATTTATTTATATTATAAAAGGATTTAATTATAAACCGAACATCGATTTAACTTGGATTTTGGAAATATCAAGCTATAAATCTAGATATGTATGTTTTGGTGCTGTATGATATTTTATTGAGATATATACGATAATATTAATTTATTAATATTAAATTTAATTGTTTTTAAATATATTAATATTTAAATGGGTTTATTTAGACCTTAGAAAATAACCATTTTTGCAAATTACTTACGTTTTCGATGAAATTAATTTTGTTGGATCCAGAATATTAAATTATTGTTAGATTTCAAATTTTGTGATTTTTGGAGTCAGCTTGTGGCTGTTGTATATAACGGTGTTGTATACACAATTATATGATTTTTGTTTGATGATAACAACCAAATATATATATATATTCTTTTAAATGTGTTTGTTATTGTACTGTTATATAACATCACAGATAGGAATATAATATTTATATTTAAATAGAATACGACTGTACAGAATTTCATATATTCACACAGTATTTTATTTAAATATAAATATAATATTTCAACATTCTAACAGTACAAATTATATGACTCCACTATTTAAACATTCACTGAATATTGTACTTGAAAATAAACTGTATATAATAGACAAGTTTGGTTGAACACAATAAAATGATATTTTATTTCAAACAAACTTGTTTAATACAAACATCAGTACAATTTTGTTGTTACACAGCTCCTCACTGTAACACTCTGTCTATACAATTTACATTTCAATTTACAAACACATTGATACACTGACACTGTCTTCTGCCTTCTTGTCTTCAGTCTTCACTGTTAGTCCAATCTTCACTATCGTCAAGTCAGTCCAGTCATCATTACCTGTCACATGAAATAGAAACACACAGTACACTGCAACAAAGATTTAAACAGAATACATGCAAATATTATTTTATTTTTAAAATTTTTATTTGCCTCAGATTTCTGGTGTGTTTCTCATCATTTTTCATGACTTGATCTGATAAATCTGCGTCTAGACAGACAGTTTGTGTATGTACAGGGATAGGAAATCTTCTGAATGGCTGCATATACACACGTATATATATATATATATACATGTGCACTGCCTCGCCAACCAGCGAGCAACTGAGGAGTAGCCACATGGACCGTCTCGACTCAGTGCTTTACTCAGTGAACATTCAAGCCAAAAGTCAAATGTGCAACAATGGGGCCGAGAATATATGATAGTCAACAAAACATGATGAATAGTGTACACTGCATGTGTATATTCTTCAAGTACCAAACAACATGTTCAAGGGGCCGAGCAAACATGCAAACAAATTAAAATATATGCACAGAATTGTGCAAACATGAACAAGTGCACAACAAACATATGGAGCAAGCTTGGTTCATAGTTCAAGTGTATCTAAGATGACTCGACAAATTCATTTCAACAAATCAAAGTTTTAAATATGACAAATTCAGTTTTTAAAGCATGGTGAAACAACATAAACAAGTGGTCAAGCATAGGTGTACATGAAGTTTAAAAGTATGGTGCAGTTTTTCATGTGTACACATTCAACATTACACAAGTGGGAAACTCAAGCAAGCTCAAAGTGAAAGCATGAAGACAACGAACTCAACATGAACTATATTTAAGCAACAGGAGGTTCAAGACAAGATGTTGATCTCCAGAAATCATGCATGTAACAGAAAGATGCAAGTAAGTGAGTTCAATTCAATTGTGCAACAAACATTTTTGTCAAGTCTCAAAGGTGAAATATACAAGGCCAGTAGCAAAGCAATCAAAGACGCAGCAATGTATATGGCAAGTCTCAGCAAACATTTATGGGGCAGAAAAGCAAATTTCTTGTTTCCTACTTTACCAAAGGTTTGTCAGCATGCAAAAGGGTGTTACTAGTTTCCTGTTTGAATGAATGGATGAATACATGAGAAAAAGTTTTTTTTGGAAATCACCATTCAAGAAATCAGAAATCAGAAATTAATTTTTGTTTTGGCAAAAATTCTTTTTTGATTTATTTCCAGAATTGCCAAGGGACATAAAAGCCGAATTCATACAAGGGGTTCAAATGCATTTCAGGAATCTCTCCAACATATATGGAATGTGACAATACAAGAAAATCAATTTCATCAGATTTACAGTAGTGTAAAATTGGCAAGAAGATTTTCAGAAAATCCGAGTTATTTCAAGGTAGTTTTTAAATCAAGGAAATTTCCAATATTTGTTTTCAAAGCCAATTTTATTCCAAGCATCTATCATGGAATTTCATGCAAATTCAATCACAACTTTTTATGGAAAGAGCTTAATGATTTCAGAATTTATTTCCAGCATTCAACAATCAAAGAAGGGCCAGGAAAATCAATTGAATGACTTCCTAAAATCACAGTGTGCTAAGAACAGGGCTGAAATCAGTTAGAAAATTCAAGGCCACAAATTCAATCAAAATCTTGGAGAAAACATTGTAGAGTGTCAATCAAAGCCGAGGTGACTAAGCCAGAAGTGGAAACACACGAAATCAAATCAAGTCAATTAGAGGAAATCAGGAATTAAAGGATTTTTATAATCCTATATTTACACCAATTGCATCATCGGCAAAAGTGCATCGAAAACCACAAACAATTCGATCCAAAACCATAAAACAATTCGAGAAAAATTCAGAGATATAAATACAGAGAACTCACAATTTTTCGTGTGCTTTTTCGATCACAACAACTCCCAAATCAAAGTACCAAAGCCATTCATATTTTTCGAAGCATCAGTGATCTGATACCAGAAGCAAACGATCGAGATTTGGAGAGAAAGCCCAAATCGGAGAGGAGCATCAATCGACCAGCATCAACTAAAGTAAAGCATCAGAGTTTCAGAATTCTTCAAGCAGTCGATTCGATTTGGGGAGGAAGTTGCAAAACCCTAGCCGCCATTTATTCTTCCAGAAAACAAAAGAGGATCGGGCAGATGAATTAAAAAGGGGCCGGCCTATTTCTATTTTAACTAGGCCAAGCTTCTAAAAGGAAAAGGGAATGACCCCTTTAATATAAACTCCTCTTTTTATTTTTATTTTAAGAACTAGGGTTTACATTTTTGTTTTACATTCTGTTGTTTTTTAAATTGTGTTGTAAAATCATTTCTGAACAGTTCTAGGTCTGTAAAATCTAGGGGGATTTAGTCAAGGTGTTGACTGTCAGTTTCAGAGTCTGTAAATCTGAGTTACGAGTTACAGGGTTTGTAATTCGGGAAATCTGATCTAGGGGATTAGATCAGTCTACGGTTTTGAGCGTAGGGTTAGAATAGGAGCAGGGGTTTGCGAGTGTACATGGTCTTGTATGCGGGAACTGTTCTATCACCTAGTAGAAACCTTAGAAATGCAGCAGTAGGCAAGGTTTTGCCGAAGCTGGGTATATCTGTGTGTGATTTATTTTCTGCATTTCAGTTTCTGCTATTCTCTGTGATCAGTTTATTATTATATATCTCGCTAAGTTTTTAATTCAGTTAAAAACTGTGAAAAACCCTATTCACCCCCCCTCTAGGGTTATTCTAGATCCAACAAGTGGTATCAGAGCAGGTATTTTCTGTTAACTCTAGAGAAATGGTGAATCCTTGTTGTCAGTCTAGCAAGAGCCAGTCCAGTTCATCTCCAACTATTTTCACTGGAACAGATTTTTTAAACTGGAAATCCAAAATGGAATTTTATTTAAAATCTGTTAATATTAAGTGTTGGGATGTTATTATCAATGGGTACGATATGGTAGATAAAGTTTTTAATTCCCGTGCTACACATATTCTTTGTTCTTATCTTGATAATGATCAATTCAGTCTGATTTCCCATTGTTTAACTGCGCATGAAATCTGGACAGCTCTCAATACGAAGCATGGACAAATTGACAACAACTGCTCAAAACCCCGAAATGTCAACTCATATTCAGAGCTTTGTTTAATAGGATTTACAAATGAAACTTCAGATGAATCAGATGATGGAGAATCAACAAATGCTGAAACCGAGAATTTCTCATATGAAGATCTGGTTTACATGTGTCTTGATTTAACTAAATCTGTTGATAAACTCCAATCTAAAAATAAATCTCTGAAATCTAGGAATTCTGAGTTGATCAGCAAAATTGATGATTTGGAATCACAACTTGAATATGTTAAAAATTCTTCAAATTCTGTTTGCAAAAATTGTTTGAAATTGAAAGCCAATCTTGTTCATCTCAATAAAAGTATTCAAAAGTTTGAAGATGAAATTCTGATCTTAAATGAGAACAAGACTGAGCTGTCAATTTTGAATAATCTTCTGCAAAAGGAATTTGAAAATTTTAAAACAGATATAAATTCCAAATTTGAAATTGCTGAAAAGGAGAATTTGTTGAAATCAAATTTGATTTTAGAAGAACTTGAAAATGAGATTGAAAAATCCAAGAATTTTGAGTCTGAAAAACAAAAACGATTTGAACTTGAAATTTCCGAATCCCTAGCCAAAATAAAAAAGCTTGAGAATGAAAATTTGGTTTTGAAACAAAACGATGCTGAAAAGAGTAAGATCGCTATAAGTCGTTGTTCAAATTTAATAAAAGAAAATAGCGATCTTCAATCTAAAATTCAACGACTTGAATCAATCTTGAATAAATTTTCTAATGGAGAAAAATCGTTGGACATTTTGTTGAAAAACCAGTTTCCTATTGGAAATAAGTTTGGACTCGGATTTGGGAAGTATAATGATTCTGAAAAGCAAAATTCAAGTGTTTTTAAAAATCCTTCAAATCATTTTGAAAAGAATCGACTTGAAAATTTGAAATCTGAAAATTTCAAAGGATTTGTGAAACATAGACAAAATGAAATTTTGTTTTATAACAATTCTGTTGAACAATCATGGACCCAAATAATAAATAAAGCCAATTTTGGAAAAACTAAACTGATTTGGGTTCCTAAGGGTACGAAAGTAAATTCAGAGGGATTGTTATACAAACAAGTTTGGGTACCGAAGGTTCAACATACAACTATGAGTGGTTTTACTAACTTTGTTAGACCACTCGATCCAATAAACGGTTAGGTACCAGAAGTGGCTGAGGAACTGCTATGCAAAGGAGATTGATATTCAAGTTGTTCCACTTGTCTGTATCATTCAGAGTTCCTTAGCCAAAGCTTGATGAGTTAGAGATCCACAACGTCTTCTGTGAATCAGGTATGATTTCTAACCTCATCTTTGTAAATATTTTTTTGTTTATTTCTCCTTCTTCTACCCCTTTCTATGTTATTTTCTTCTGTTTGTTTTTATTTGATTTGTCACTGCCATATCTCGTTGTTTTTCTTTTCTGTGCTTCTGAAACTTCCAGTTGCAGTATTCATATTTGTTTGGAAATTTACTCTATTTGGGTAAAACTCACATGTTTATATTCATTTCCAGAACTTGAATTTAAGTTTGTAAATATCTGCAATTGTTTTGAAGTTTTATTTCTTTTCTGAATTCTTAACAGTGCTAAAGCATTCATAGTATACCTTGAACACTGTTATTTTGAATTCTAATTTTTTTTTTTTTTTTTTTTTGAAGATCTGAATATTTAATGAAATTTCACACACCTTTGCTGTTCTGAGTTTATTCTAATTCATTTTAGAAAAGCTCAAAATATTATACTCATTACAGCACTCTGTTATTTATCAGTTGTGATAATTTCATTGTTTTTCAGATTGGCTTGAATCAGTGATACATCTTGGAATCTGTTTGTTTGAAATCATCTGAAATTACTGATATTTTGAATCTCACACACCACTTAAATCTGAAATTATTAACCTTGTGTGACTGATTCATTATATCTCAAAATTTGATATTGATTCAAGTGATTTCAAATAAATTAACTTAATTTCATTTGATCATGAATATATCTCATACTTGATGTAAATGATCTGAAGTCTCTTTGGGACTTGGCTGAGACAATTTTGAAAATTCCTTTGAAAATATGGTCATAAATATCACTGTTATTTTATGATTATTTGATTTGAATATATGTTTGTTTAAAATCATTTGAAACTATTTATTTATTGAATCTCAGACATATCTTGAATCTGAAATATAACCTGGTGTGATTGATTCATTAAATCTAGAGTTTTTCATATTCCTCAAATGATTTCAAATAAACTGTATTTTTAATCTTGGACCATGAATCATTTTTACATGACCATCATCCTCTGGCAAGTCTGATGTGCGATTGTTTTCTATGCTGCTCTGATACTGTTTTTGAAAAATGTTTGTTTTGGAATCATGCTGCACTGATTATAAGAAATTGAATTGTAAATATCTTTGAGGACTGCTTGATTTGGTATCAAAGGTTTATCGTGCTCTGATAAATGAAATTTGTGTGCTTGAGTTGCTTGCTTTGTAATTAAGTATTTTCTGTTGACTGAGGTACCATTGTTTGCCACCGGGGTGTCATTAAAATCCTCGAGAAAGCGAGAACATTTGGTATCAGAAGCGCCTTATATTTGTCTCATCCATCTGTACTGAGATTCAAATCTTCACCTTGTATAGATCCACACATATTTTTTTGCCTTATACAAATAAATGTGCTAAATTTGTCTGGCTGAATTTGTGTTTAAATTTCTTTGGTCTGAGATGTACATGATAGTCCATCATGGTGTAATTAATTTCCTCAATAAGGGAGACTACATTTGGTATCAGTTTTTTTTTCATCCATCTGTTTTGTTTTTTTTTTTTTTTTTTTTTACTTTGTAGAGACACCATGTGGTATCAGTTTAAAAGTGCTGCATATTTTTTTGCTGTATATATTTTTTTTTCCTCTTGTCATGTATAGATCAGCATATTCCTCTTGTAATTGATTTTCAAGTTTAAAATTATTTATTGATTATTCTTTCAGAAATTGAAATCAATATCCAAATTAAACTGTATTTATAATTCATCAAAATTATAACCAGATTTAGAAATTGTGATGAATTGTGACTGCAGTATATTTCACAACAAGAGGAGAATTTTATTTAGATTTTCATGATGGTTGAATATTTATTATAATATCTTTGAACTGGCAATTATTTCACGACCATCTTCATTACTTATCATCCTTCTGCCATCCGTTATGATGTTATATAAATGTGGAGAGTTTAATTTTTTTTTCTCTTAAAATCATTTTAAAACAGTGAAAATATTTGTGATGGAATTGTGGTTATATTATTATTCAGAATTAGTGATAATTGAAAATTTTCAATAATCCCGGTACAGTTGGTCATATTTCATAATATAATTAATTTAGAAATCTATTTCACAGTCCATTTCTGTACCTACCACATTTTCTATCATCCATATATTGGTTTTATACCGAGGAGTTTTTTCCTTTTAAAGCTGAAATGATAAATATATAAAATTAATACATAAGTGTGTCTCAAACCTCATTTAAAAATCCAAGCTCTGGTCATGCATGGTTATGAGACAACTTATAATTTAAGTTGCGACTGATCCCATTTAAAAATCCAAGCTCTGGTTATGCGTGGTCAGTGTGCTCTTAAATAAATAAATAAAAAAAAGGGAAAAATGTGCTATAAATATAAATTAATCTGAAATTCTCCTCAGAGTATAAAAACCAGTCTATCAATCCATCTTTCTAATCTGTGAAATGTGTTGAAATATTATGACGTATTATGTTTTGTTGATTGATAGATATTGGGATTTGAGATTATTCGATCTCGTCACTTAAATTGAATTATTAATTATAGTCCAAATCCATCACTGTTTTTATGCTTCAGTTTATAAAATTCTTTTGAAAATAATTGGGAAATATTCACATTTTTTTTAACTCTCCTCATTTTTATAAAATTCATCGTATAACCGTCATTCTCTACAATGTGAAATATGCCACCTGTTCTTAGTTTATTATGATTTTTGTTTGACTGACTGAGATTTATGATGACCGTTCTTCCTCTTAAGCTGAAATTATATTTTGTCATTTTTTCATCTGTATTTTAAAATCTGTATCCTTTTGATGATAACAAAAGGGGGAGAATGGATTAGATTTTGATTTATGAGTGAATAATTTATAAATATTTTAATTTTAAAATTTATTATTATTCATAACATTCCTTTCACTCATGCACAGTTATAGGGGGAGTTTCTGTTGTAGGGGGAGCTTTCAAATAGGGGGAGTTCAGTTCTTCACTCTCAAACACATTTATTATATTCAAAATCTTAACATTTGTTTGTCATCATCAAAAGGGGGAGATTGTTGTATATAACGGTGTTGTATACACAATTATATGATTTTTGTTTGATGATAACAACCAAATATATATATATTCTTTTAAATGTGTTTGTTATTGTACTGTTATATAACATCACAGATAGGAATATAATATTTATATTTAAATAGAATACGACTGTACAGAATTTCATATATTCACACAGTATTTTATTTAAATATAAATATAATATTTCAACATTCTAACAGTACAAATTATATGACTCCACTATTTAAACATTCACTGAATATTGTACTTGAAAATAAACTGTATATAATAGACAAGTTTGGTTGAACACAATAAAATGATATTTTATTTCAAACAAACTTGTTTAATACAAACATCAGTACAATTTTGTTGTTACACAGCTCCTCACTGTAACACTCTGTCTATACAATTTACATTTCAATTTACAAACACATTGATACACTGACACTGTCTTCTGCCTTCTTGTCTTCAGTCTTCACTGTTAGTCCAATCTTCACTATCGTCAAGTCAGTCCAGTCATCATTACCTGTCACATGAAATAGAAACACACAGTACACTGCAACAAAGATTTAAACAGAATACATGCAAATATTATTTTATTTTTAAAATTTTTATTTGCCTCAGATTTCTGGTGTGTTTCTCATCATTTTTCATGACTTGATCTGATAAATCTGCGTCTAGACAGACAGTTTGTGTATGTACAGGGATAGGAAATCTTCTGAATGGCTGCATATACACACGTATATATATATATATACATGTGCACTGCCTCGCCAACCAGCGAGCAACTGAGGAGTAGCCACATGGACCGTCTCGACTCAGTGCTTTACTCAGTGAACATTCAAGCCAAAAGTCAAATGTGCAACAATGGGGCCGAGAATATATGATAGTCAACAAAACATGATGAATAGTGTACACTGCATGTGTATATTCTTCAAGTACCAAACAACATGTTCAAGGGGCCGAGCAAACATGCAAACAAATTAAAATATATGCACAGAATTGTGCAAACATGAACAAGTGCACAACAAACATATGGAGCAAGCTTGGTTCATAGTTCAAGTGTATCTAAGATGACTCGACAAATTCATTTCAACAAATCAAAGTTTTAAATATGACAAATTCAGTTTTTAAAGCATGGTGAAACAACATAAACAAGTGGTCAAGCATAGGTGTACATGAAGTTTAAAAGTATGGTGCAGTTTTTCATGTGTACACATTCAACATTACACAAGTGGTAAACTCAAGCAAGCTCAAAGTGAAAGCATGAAGACAACGAACTCAACATGAACTATATTTAAGCAACAGGAGGTTCAAGACAAGATGTTGATCTCCAGAAATCATGCATGTAACAGAAAGATGCAAGTAAGTGAGTTCAATTCAATTGTGCAACAAACATTTTTGTCAAGTCTCAAAGGTGAAATATACAAGGCCAGTAGCAAAGCAATCAAAGACGCAGCAATGTATATGGCAAGTCTCAGCAAACATTTATGGGGCAGAAAAGCAAATTTCTTGTTTCCTACTTTACCAAAGGTTTGTCAGCATGCAAAAGGGTGTTACTAGTTTCCTGTTTGAATGAATGGATGAATACATGAGAAAAAGTTTTTTTTGGAAATCACCATTCAAGAAATCAGAAATCAGAAATTAATTTTTGTTTTGGCAAAAATTCTTTTTTGATTTATTTCCAGAATTGCCAAGGGACATAAAAGCCGAATTCATACAAGGGGTTCAAATGCATTTCAGGAATCTCTCCAACATATATGGAATGTGACAATACAAGAAAATCAATTTCATCAGATTTACAGTAGTGTAAAATTGGCAAGAAGATTTTCGGAAAATCCGAGTTATTTCAAGGTAGTTTTTAAATCAAGGAAATTTCCAATATTTGTTTTCAAAGCCAATTTTATTCCAAGCATCTATCATGGAATTTCATGCAAATTCAATCACAACTTTTTATGGAAAGAGCTTAATGATTTCAGAATTTATTTCCAGCATTCAACAATCAAAGAAGGGCCAGGAAAATCAATTGAATGACTTCCTAAAATCACAGTGTGCTAAGAACAGGGCTGAAATCAGTTAGAAAATTCAAGGCCACAAATTCAATCAAAATCTTGGAGCAAACATTGTAGAGTGTCAATCAAAGCCGAGGTGACTAAGCCAGAAGTGGAAACACACGAAATCAAATCAAGTCAATTAGAGGAAATCAGGAATTAAAGGATTTTTATAATCCTATATTTACACCAATTGCATCATCGGCAAAAGTGCATCGAAAACCACAAACAATTCGATCCAAAACCATAAAACAATTCGAGAAAAATTCAGAGATATAAATACAGAGAACTCACAATTTTTCGTGTGCTTTTTCGATCACAACAACTCCCAAATCAAAGTACCAAAGCCATTCATATTTTTCGAAGCATCAGTGATCTGATACCAGAAGCAAACGATCGAGATTTGGAGAGAAAGCCCAAATCGGAGAGGAGCATCAATCGACCAGCATCAACTAAAGTGAAGCATCAGAGTTTCAGAATTCTTCAAGCAGTCGATTCGATTTGGGGAGGAAGTTGCAAAACCCTAGCCGCCATTTATTCTTCCAGAAAACAAAAGAGGATCGGGCAGATGAATTAAAAAGGGGCCGGCCTATTTCTATTTTAACTAGGCCAAGCTTCTAAAAGGAAAAGGGAATGACCCCTTTAATATAAACTCCTCTTTTTATTTTTATTTTAAGAACTAGGGTTTACATTTTTGTTTTACATTCTGTTGTTTTTTAAATTGTGTTGTAAAATCATTTCTGAACAGTTCTAGGTCTGTAAAATCTAGGGGGATTTAGTCAAGGTGTTGACTGTCAGTTTCAGAGTCTGTAAATCTGAGTTACGAGTTACAGGGTTTGTAATTCGGGAAATCTGATCTAGGGGATTAGATCAGTCTACGGTTTTGAGCGTAGGGTTAGAATAGGAGCAGGGGTTTGCGAGTGTACATGGTCTTGTATGCGGGAACTGTTCTATCACCTAGTAGAAACCTTATAAATGCAGCAGTAGGCAAGGTTTTGCCGAAGCTGGGTATATCTGTGTGTGATTTATTTTCTGCATTTCAGTTTCTGCTATTCTCTGTGATCAGTTTATTATTATATATCTCGCTAAGTTTTTAATTCAGTTAAAAACTGTGAAAAACCCTATTCACCCCCCCCCCCTCTAGGGTTATTCTAGATCCAACAGTGGCCGTATGGGATTTTAATGTGAAAAATAGTCCATAGTTTGACTTTAAAAATACGATGTGTGAACGGACTCTGAATTCGACGAAACAAGTTTCGTTGGGTCCGTAATGTCGAAATATAGTTGTTCCACTTTCATTGAAATTGGATATCGTATGTGACTATATGGAATTTTAAATGATAGTTACAAGCGGTGGTATAATAAAAATAAAAATAATAATCGATTAAAAAAATATAAATCTACCAATAAATATAGCATTACATTTCCTAACCCAAAATTATTTCAATTGACGGTCAATACTTATCATGGCCGCTAGATGAAAACAAAACCCAAAAGCAAACAACTTCAAAAAAATTGAAATAAATTTAAAGGGGAATCAACAAATCATGAAACGCATATCGTGAAAATCATGAAGTAAAGAGCTTCCAATCGATGTCAGTTTCCAGTGGCGCGACGCGGTTATGCGCAGTTCGAAAAATATACAGAAAACTAAGGTTAAGGGAATCGAGAGATTTAAACTTTAATTTGAGAAACAATGGTTGTATTTGGGTTTGCTGAGTTAAATAGAACCTATGTGTGATTTTTTTAAGGATATAGTGATGAAAACTTTCGCTGCCTTCATCAAAGCAGCGCTGGGAGAGGGAGTCGATGCACCCTGATTCTGGCGTGCGAGTACCACGAAACTGGTACAGGAATGGGGAGCGAAGGAAGAGGGAAATTTTGGATATTTTTTTAAGCTTTTAAATGCAGGAGGAGGGGAGCGACAATTAAAGGAAATTGGGAAATGGAGTTTGAAATCTGGAAAAGCAGCATACCGGTTTGGGAAGAAAAAGGATGAGGAGGGTGTTTAGCGGTAATGACGTGTTACTGAGGGGAATTAGGGAAATTAAGAGATGGGTTGTGGTTAAGTAGGAGGATTTAGATTTTTGGGTTGGGAAAACGTTACTGAAATATAGAACAAATGGGCGGAAATGGTGGAAGTGTAGAGAGCAGGAAGTTGTGTTTTAAGAGGATGGGAGAAGGAGGCAGCGTGGATCAGTATTGGGGTTGGGCTGAATAGATATTGTAAGTCCCGATTTTTTTATGGATTAACTTTAGTTTAAATTAAATTCAATAGCATACCAACTTGCGATTTTAATATCACGTACATATATTGTTAAAATTGTGCAAATTTGTATCCGTTGGGAACATATGGATGACTTCTACACAATGGAACTGATTGGGAGTGAATCGGAGCTCGTTACAAATTATGGCAGAATAAAACGTCCGTTTGAGTCAACGACAGTTTATCGTTATTTAACGATAAACATCCAATGTGAGTAAAACTCGCTAACTCTTCCCAGTTTATATTTTTATAACGTATTTTTAGAATTGATAAACGATGGTTGATTACTATATGTTGATTGTCTAGATGAACTGCTAATTAATTGGTTGAAAATATAGATATAGTTATTTATATATATCGTTAATTAATTATTGATTCTGTTTATCAGAATATTTCATACTGAAATGAAATTGATGTTATTTATGTTTAACATCTGTGGATGCACGGAGACAGGTTGGAGGGATCCAACTAGATTCCTCAATATTATTAATACTGTTTTTTCATATATTGTGATATATGATGTGATATATAATCTGTGATTGATTATGATGATACTGGTCTTGTTATTTGGTATATTAAATACCATAATAAATACTGGAATGTATAAAGGGAATTTTCAAAGGGTATATTGAAATAAAACACTTATATAAAATCAATGGATTTTATAAAAAAGAAATATTTGAGAAATTAAATAAGAACTTCTGTATAGAAATTATTAACAGTTATATGGAAGTTTTAAAAGTCCGTTTTGGTATAAATACTGAATGCAGGTAATAAGAGGTAAATAAATGAGTATATGAGTAAATATAATATTTTGGAAATTTACAGAATTTTAAAAAGGGAATTGCCAGTTATAAAAGAATTATGGGAAAGTAAATATTTAACAGAAATCTGTTTTTAACAGTTGATTGAGAAGAATAATTTATAAACAATGTCTATAAATTAAGGAAAATATGTATCATTGGATAAATGAAAATATAAGTCTGAATTTATATAGAGAAGCAAAAATTGGTTTTAACACCGATATTTGAAAATGGAATGTAAACTTAACATTTATAAAGGGAACTATAAAGGATGGAATATGAATTTGAAAAGGGAAAAATCTATTTTAAAAATAGAAATGGAATTTTGAATGGTTAGAAATAAATAATTTGTTAAATAATAAAAACAAGTAGTGTGATTTATAAACAATGTTTATAAATGAAATAAAAATAATTATCAGCGGGTCATTTGGATTGTAAATTCAGCAGTGAATTTAAAACGGGAAATTGGGAATTTGTTTTAAAAAGGAAACAATGGAATTTATTTCGATGTTCGAAATGCGAATAGGATTAAAATAAAATTCATATTGATTTGTAATTAGAATTCGACTAGGCCAAATGTTATAAAATAATTTATTTTAAGAAATTATATATTGAGTAAATCGGGATTTGATAAAATAATTAATATTCGGCTGGAAACCGATATTTTATAATCGAATATAAAGGCGATAGAGAATTATAAACTTATTAAATAAAATCAACTATGAAGTTGACATGTAAATGAGATTTGATAAATAAAAAGGAATGTGAATAAGAAGTTATAAAATGACTCGATAAATGGAATTTGAACTGTGTTAGTATTTAAATTAAGAATTCAAGTTTTGATTTGATAAAACGAGTCTAGTTTTCTGTAAAGGAATAATATTCACATTTTAAAGTGAATAATGATTTAAAAGCAAACGTTTTGCAGATTTAAAATAGTTATAAAAGGAAATTGGTAATTGTTGGGAAGTATTAAATTCAAAAATAAATTTAGAAATTGATTTGACTGAAAATGATAAATTATTCTGGAAGTTTGGAACGTAATTCGAATAGAGTTATTCGAAAGAGTATTATCGAATAGAGTTTATTCGAAAGAGAGTTATGCGTTGAAATTTGATTATATCGAATTCGAGAAAGAATTATTTAGTTTCCGATTTTTAATCAATATTTATTTTGTTAACAAATTAGTTGTTTATTTATTTATTCAAATTATGGAATAAAAGTTATATTTTTAAAGTTAGATATTTTGAAATAGGGGATTATAACGTTATCTCTTTAACCAATGTTTTTCATAAAAGAATTGGATTCGTTAAGTGAATCCAAGAGTTGCATAAGCAATGATTTGATAAGAAGATAAGAAACGGAATTAAGGAAATTAGAAACTGATGGATGTGGGAGGATAGTGATGCGTGAATAAGAAATGGAAATGTTTTTCCAATGTGATAACGTATATTTCTAAATTTATAAAATAAGAATTTATGAATATATGGGAACGGGAAATGGGGAAATGAATAAATTAATGATAAATTAATTTAAAGGAAAAAATGTTGATTGATGATTGTTCGATAAATTTTCCATTTGGAAAGGAGATCGTTGTGTATGGATGTTTTCCTTTGATAGTTAAATAACTGACTATCAAATTTTTGACCATTTTTCCATCGTCAATAGGGAGAGACCGGGATCAGATTTATTATCTGAAAACCACTATGTTTGGGCGTTAGCATTGCGAATCAAATATGATGAAGATAATTGAAGGCGGAGTTTATGCAAGGGATGTTCTAGGTAATCCTAGTTAGAAATTGCCCAATATGGTTTTATAGAATAGTGCCTTCGGTTTGTCCCGTCCTAGGATAACCTGTATGGAAGAATGTCTGACAGAGTATATTTAATAGATTGCGTAAGTTGATTTCTTCAAACGTATTTACGTTTGGTGGCGGAGGAATTCGTTTCTCTTAGCTGTATACCCGTGGTATTTTTGGAGAAATCAATTCGTGATTTGGCGGGTATGACAATGTGACATTCAAAGTAAAATAAAGGTGTGATCTGCACGTTATGACCTCAGTCCTCACAACCGAGGAATGGTATAAAATCGGGTAGGTCGCACGGCTAAGTGGGTAGCTCCCAATTAGGGTGTATTGTCACCTGATCTAGAGAAATTTCATTTACTTCTTTAACCTATTTCGATGTTGTCCCTTTCGGGAAACAGTTGCTGATCCCAACTGTTGGTGATAATACTTTCGATACACTGAAGCGAAATGAGTGACCAGTCAAGTTTAGCCTGGTTTACAAGAAGTTCTTGTTGAACCTAGTGTATTCCTCTCTAGAGATAGACTATCGGAAGGTGGTCCCATTACCCTGCCAGTTGGAATCCATTACCCCATAAGCGCCCGCGGGTTTTGATTATATATTATGTACATGGAACGTGAGATGAAAACGTTCTACTAGATGATTATTTAGTTGTGGTTGATAGACACTGTTATAATGTCCAAAGAGTTTTGATATAAAGCTTATCGTTTCTTTCAAAAGGATTTTGAAAGTTAAATCAAGTGTTTTGGATCCTCATAAGGGAAAAACTCGTTCCGTGCTATACGGCGTGGTCTTATGAGATATCGTTTATTTTCTCAAACTGTTTTAGATTGTTTACTCACACCAGCCCTATGACTGACCCAGAGTTTATTTTGTTTTATTTACCCTAAACTCTTAGATGCCTAAATTTGTATGGGAAGTCAAGTAGCTGGGATTTTACAGATATATACTTGAAGATCTTGGAGTAGGAGGCTTTAGGATTATATAACTATTGTTTATTTTCTCTTTGTTGTAAGTGTTGTACTCAGATAATGGTATTGTATAAAAATACTGCTTTTATTTCAAAGTTATGTTATATAATATATTTATTCATTCCACTGTGAGATTCGTGCTTACTCTAATGTTGTTTTAATGTTCTTTTTCTTTTATTATAATATTTCTTTCTTTCTTATCTCATCCTCTAACTTCTTTCTATTGACGTTTCGGTATTTTCGAATCTTGAATAGTCGACATGGTGTTGTATGTCGATTTTCTAGGTCGAAAATTGTAACGTCCCGGATTTTCTACAGTTTAATATTTTATTAATTTCATTATTTGAATATCGATTTGGGAAATAAAAAGGTTTGAATTTAAATAACTTTGATTATTTAATTATTATAGATAGTGGAATGATAATAATAAATTTCTGAATAGTTGGAAATAGCCAGATTGACAAAATTGTATAATATAAGGACATATCCACGGCGTTGACTATGACAAAACAAGGGTGTATACCAGTAGATAAACTTGACAACAAAATAAAGGTGCATTTGCATTAATTATTTACTTAAGGTACGGAAAAAAAGAAAAAAAATTATATAGAACAAAGGTTTCTTCCAACACACGGCATTCTGATAGAGTTCTTGACCAAGAAAGATACAATGGCCTTCCCTAATGTAAGGATGAAAAAGACTAGATTAAGTACATTAAATGCAAACAAATCAAACTATAAGACAGAAAGAAAGCTAACGAAATTACTTGACTCACTTCAATTTTCATCAATGTGATATTTTTAGAGAGGTGACTTGGATTATGCTGCATGCTGCACCTTTACACATCTGTATACTGCACCTTTACGTATTAGTAGTCACCACCATCCCCTTGGTCATCACGAGCTCGGTTATCTTGCTCCACACTGCACATTAACTGAAGACTTGTCATCCGATCCAAATGATATGCCACCATGAATATGTGTAGTCATAGTACAGTAGAAACTACTTCCACTTTTCGGAAATCTTAAATAAATGGAGCTTCATTGCAGGGTCATCACATGTTCTAGTATGGTGAACTAGCCTACCTATACTGCCTACCCTGTGCAAACCAAAATGCACATGTCTTGTTCTCCTGTATCTACACGCACATGACAATCAAACGAGGGAGACCTATATACAGAAATATATACAAAATAAATTTATGAAAATTATATATGTATATATCTATATATATATAACATACCTTAGGCCCAAAGCTAACTATATCAAAATGTATACATCCATATGCAAGTAAATATGCAGACATTTGTTTGTACAGAGTCTACAAATTGGAAACGTTACCTATATCTTCCTTTTAATGAGTCACTTGCATTTTCAAATCACAATCACCCTACAAACACAACTAGGTTGAAAAATATATCCCTACGTGGTACGAACTGGAAAATGAAGGTTGAAAATGTAAGATTGAACGCAACTCTGCATGTGAATAGATAAAAGAAAACAAATAAACAGACATATCATTTTCTTGCCACCCAAGCTTCGTACACAATATCATTTCAAAAAAAAATGAAAAGGAAGCATGTTCCCTATGTGCCTAAGCAAACAAACAAGCTTATGCTAGAGTTCTATAGTAGCCTATTTACGTGGGTAGCAAATTATCTTGTCGTGGATGCCAATCCTCTATTTCGTGCGAGCCAAGGGATCGATCATATAAATATCGAAGCATCATCATCTCGTTCCTTTGAACATAGACTACTGAAACACCATTTCCTCTTTAAAAATAAAGTAAAAATGCGGTCCATTCAAATGCTATAAAAGAAAAATATGTCAAGAAAATATATTTGAAATCTCTCGCAGCCATCTACACATTCCTGTACATATGACACAAGCACTTGAGGTCATCTCGCATTCGCTGGAAAGCACCCAGCGTTAGCTAGTGTTGGTCATAGAGAAAGATCTAAGCACTCATACGAGTTTCGAATTCAGATCTAAGTTTGAGTGGCTATGGCGAGTTATGTGCAGATGATTTTCTTAGTCGTAAGGTGAGCTATAGCCGGCGTTGGCAGCGTCGGAAAGAAGGTAGAGGAGCATGTGTACTGTTTAAGTAGGAGGGTGCTGTGATGGAGGGAGTTTGGTTAAGTCGTGATATACTGGAAGTTGGGAATGGATGTGTAACTTGTTTAGTGGATTTCGTATGGGGTTGTAGAAAGGCAGTCTGGGTGTAAATGTGTTTAAGAAAATGGAGAGAGGATGCGGAAATCAGTCAGAGGGGGCTGAGTACTGTTCAGAAATGGTTGTGTGGAGTGGCATGATGGTGGTTGAAGGGAGCATGGCTGTTATGTGCGTAGAACTATGTATGTGGTTGGACTAAAAGAATGTGGGATGTTAGTATGCAGTATGGAGTTCAAAGGAATTTGGCATGGTGCTTTTGTTACAGGAGCTCATGCATGTTGTGAATAGGAGGAGAAATGTGCAGGCGCATATATGTTTTGGGTGTATCTGTATAGTTGAGGATGGGCCGTATGAATCATAGTATCAACAAGGAGATGGTGGAGTAGACCGGGAATGCGCTGAACAATTTCGTGATGGTTAGCCTTTCGCATTCATACATCATTTACAGCGTTCGGAAAATGAAGAGTACGGACATGGAGAAGCAACACGTAGTGCAGGATTTTTGTGGAAGAAGCTTTAAGGTTAGGGTGGATCTGAGTTTTCCGAATGGGGGTACTTAGGCTGAGTACATACTACGAGGCCCACATGTAAAAAAAATGTAAAGAATAGGTTCATGAGACCATCCCCATACATGTTAACATGTACATGCGAAACCAGCATCAACATGCAGAGTGACAATGGAAAGAAGCAAATGGAAAGGAAAAGTACAAAAAGAACACGGGTGGCAACGTAAACAAGCGTGAATGAATATTGAAGTAGGAGGCAATTATGTTTGAAGAAGAAACATAAGGCGGTCAGAAGAAAGTGGGCTGATTTAACGGTAAGACCCAAATAATAAAAGTAAAATTAGTTTTGGATTTTTATTTAAATAATATACTGACTCGTAATTCTAATGTATGGTGCACGCATTATCAGAATTGCGTGAATTGTGTACTATTGGGATCGGAGGAGCGCTAGGTACGCAATGGAACTGGTTTGGAAACATTTAAAGCTCGTTTAATTTTATTGCAAAATAAACCGCCTGATTCAAATCAACCGACGTTAACTCGTTTTCAACGATTAACGAACAAGGTGAGTAAACCAACTAACTCTGTCAAGTTTTATAATTTTATAAACGTTATTAATATTGATAAAAACGATTGAATGTTGTGTGTGATGGTTGTTTGGATGAATTGCTTATTAATTGGTTGAAATTTTACATACAATTATAAGACGTTAGTTAAATATTGGTCCCATTTATTTTAATATTTCATATGGTTATGAAATCATTATTATTTTGATAATTAACATCTGTGAATATAGGGAAATAAGTTAGAGGGATCCAACTGGATTCCTCAACAATTTTATTGCTGATTTTCATATATTGCATTATATGACGCGATAGATAATCTAATGTTGATTATTGTTTGTTTTGGAATGTCTGAACAACATTGACCTGAAATAATTGGTATTTAAAAACCGTAAAATTTATTCGAATATATGAGAAAAGAAACAGGGGTTTTAAAAAGGATAATCTATTTTGAAATAGAATTGAATGTTGGTCGGGCTAGAATATTATAACTTATTTTAATTATATTAAACAAGTGATTTGATTTTAAACGATGTTTATAATGATATGAAATAATTGTGATTAAATAAATTGGAAGTAGAAATTCATGAACGAAATAAGATGGGAAATGAAAATCGTTTTCAAAGGAAATCGATGAGATGTATTTCGTTGTTCAGAATGTAAATAGAACTAATTAAATCTATATGGATTTATAATTATAATTCGACTATGTCGAATATTAATTCAATAACTTATTTTAAGAAGTTATATATTATAATCCATAATATGACGAGATAATCAATATTTATTTTGTAACCAATAATTTATAATCGAATTTGTAATCGAGATGAAGATATAAACTTGATATAAAATTAACAAGAAGTGGACTTGTAAATGGAATTTTTAAAGTGGAATATGTATAAGTATTTATAAAGAAACTAGATAAATGGAATTTGAAACCAAAATGGTATTTATTATTTAAAACAAGATTTGATTTAATGAATTTAGTTCAGATTTCTATAGAGGAATAATATTCACGTTTAAAGTGAATAATGATTTAGAAACAAACGTTTTGCAAATGGGAATGGTAATAAAAGGGAATTGGTTGATATTGAAGTGATAACTCAAAAGTGAAATTAGAAATGGAGTTGATCGGAAACGGTGAATTTATTCCGACAATCGGAACGTTAATTGAGTAGAGATTATTTGAAAGAGAGTTATAAGTTGAAATTCGATTATCTCGAATTCAGGAAGGTACTAATCACTTTTCGATTTTTATTAAGGTTTATTTAGTTAACTTAATATTATCTAATTATTGTAAAAAAAGGATCAAAGTTATATTTTTAATTTAAAATATTTTGGAAGTAGATATTATAATGCTATCAATATAATCAATGTTCTCCGTAAAAGAAATGGATTCTTAAATTGAATTCGAGACTTGCGTAAAGAATGTTTGTTAAGATTTATGTTGTGAGCCTTGTCTATTTCGAAGTTGAGAATGATGTTCAGTTAAGGTCTGAGAGGTTATTATACCCCAACTTGATTGACTTCACTATTTACTAAGGAATGGTTAAGGTTCGTTTAGTGTTGTGGGCAGTTAATGAGTGATTAATAGGTTAAGTTATATAACGATGTTTTATATAAACTCGGTTTAATCCAATAAAAAGGTTTTTGGAAACGTTTTCCAAATATAATTCGAAATGTTTTCTAAGCATAGAAAATGGAATGTTATGGGAAATATAAAAATTAAGAAATGATAATTGGATATGTTTTTTCCTAGTGTTAATAACGTATGTTTTCTAAATATAGAAAATAAGAGTGATGAATTTATGGAATTAAATTCCGATGTTAAAAAGAGATATTGTCTAAATATAGTAAATAAATAGTTTAAAATAACTGAAAACGTTTTCCAAGGATCGTGTGAGGTGAATCGGGGTTTGAGAAATATTTGGGAAAATATGGGAAACATGAAATTGGGAAATGAATAAATTATTGATATATTCTTTTAAGGGGGCTCGGTGTTGATGGATGATTAATCGATAAATTTCCACTTGGAGAGAAGATCGTTGTGTGTATGTATGTTTTCCTTTGATAGTTAAATCACCGGCTATCAATGTTTTTGACCATTTTTCCGTTGTCAATACGGAGAGACCGGGATCAGATCTATCTGAAAACCACTCCGTATGGGCTTAAGCATTGCGAATCAAATATGTTGAAGACAGTTGAAGATGGAGTTTATGCAAGGGATGTCCTGTTTACAGAACAGTGCCTTCGGTTTGTCCAGTCCTAGGACAACTTGAATGGACGAATGTCTGACAGAGTATATCTAATGGATCGCGTAAGTTGATCTCTTCAAACGTATTCACGTTGGTGGCGGAGGAATTCGTTTCTCTTAGCTTTTTACCCATGGTTTTTTGTGGAAATCAGTTTGTGATTTGGCAGATATGACAATGTGACATTCAAAGTAAATGGAGGTGTGATCTGTCAAATGATACGTTATGACCTCAAGCCTCATCAACCTGGAAATGACAAAAATCGGGAAGGCAGCATGGCTATGTGGGTCGCTCCCATTAGGGTATATTGTCACCATCTGGAGAATATTCATATTTGTTACTTCTTTTCGCTTTTGTATCACCCGGGAACGGTTATGTTGCTAGCAACCGTAGATGACAATATATTCGATACACTCAAGAGAAATGAGTGATTGGTCATGTGTGGCCGGGTTGCAAGACGTTCTTGTTGAACCCAGTGTATTCCTCTCTAGAGATACACTGTCGGCAGGTGGTTCCATACCTTGTCATAGTCGGAATCCAATCTCCAATAAGCGCCCGCGGTTTTGATTGTATACTATATATGTGGAGCGTGAGATGCAAGCGTTCCGCAAGATTGTTACTTATTTGTATTTAGACATTATTATAATATAAGAAAAGTATTGATTTTGAAAATGTTTTGGGTTATAGTAAGGTAAAAATCGTCCATGTTTATGTGTGGGCTGGTCTTACTATTATCCTTTTCTTTCAAAAGGATCTTGAAAAATGTTAAACCGAATGGATGGAGTTTACTCACACCCGTCCCATGACAGACCCGGAGTTTATTTTGTTTTTTTTACCCTAAACTCTTGGGTGCCCAAATTTGTATTGGCAGTCAAGTAGTTAGGATTTTGCCGATACGTGAAGGAGCTTAGAGCAGGAGGCTTCGATACTAGATATATACAAAATTTATTTCTATTGTGATGTTATGAGTTGTACTCTGAGGATATATGTAAGTACAAATACAATTTGTATTTTAAAGATATGTTATATGATATATTTTATTCGTTCCGCTGTGAGATTCGTGTTACTCTAATTCTATTCAGTTGTGTTCTTCTTCTTCTTCTTCTATTCTAAAATTCTTTCTTTATATTTCTCACCCTCTAACTTCTTTCTATTAATAATCTGGTATTTCCGATTTTGGAACAGTCGACATGGTATTTTATGTTGATTTTTGGGGTCGAAAATCCCGTGGTCGTTACAGTGGTATCAGAGTTGAAGGTTAAGTGATTACCTTGGCTCTGTGGTGTGACTCAATATAGATGGGGATAGTAATACCCTAAATTCAGTTGAGTGTATTCATATGAGCGCGTATTTGTAAATTGATATAAAAACTATTTTATATTGTGTTGATTCGTTTATCGAGTTGTTTATGAATTCTGGTCGATACAGTAATGCAAACTGTGTCAATAAGTGTTTCTAAACACTTGGACAGAGTAATTCGACACATTATGTTTTGAAAAGGAGGGTAAATGAAATAATTTTGCCCAAAAGTATATTATGATATAAAAGAAGTATTTATATTGGCGTTATTATAATATATATTGAATGTGTTAGTTGTAATTATAATCGAATAAGATTATAAACTGAAATAGTTATAAATATTCAATCAGAATTCGAAATTGTAAAATCATATGGATTAAATCTGAATTTAAAATAGAACTGAAATAAAATTATGGAAACTTGAAAAGATTTGTAAATGAATTTTGGATTTAAAATATACGAAAATTTTAAGATCCTGGGTGATTTGAGAATATTTTTCAAATATTGTAAAAGGTATTCGAAGTAATTACCAAATTGGAATGATTAAAAATGAGATTTAAAGTGATATAGTATTGAACTCAGTTCAGTAGCTGGAAAATATTTCTGATGATGACGGTCGCATCATAAGTGTTCGTTTTCGAGTTTCTAAGTGACGGATTACTACCAAAGAGTTTTTTTTGAATTGTTAAAATAAGTTGTTCAGAAATTCAATTGTTTTGAATTAATAGTATTATATGTAAATACTTATGATTTCAAACTGATTTGAAATATAACCCAGGAATTTTAATTTTGAAATTTAATTATGAAGTTAAATAAATTGAAATGGTAAAAGTAAGAAATAAATTAGAATTTAACTTATAATTAAGTTAAATAAAACTGTAATTGGATTATTGAGTAAGAATTTGGAATCTGAATTGAAACTGAAATTTGAGAATGGAAGTTGGCTTGGATATAAGTGAAGATTGGTTTGAGAATAAATTGATTGGAGATAAATTGGAAATGCAAGAATATATATACTGAAGGGGTGGCAAATGGGAGAGATAATAGAGTTTGAATGCCCAACAAAAAGGTATGAGAGTATATTTTATTTGAATATGCGATTTGTGAGCCTGTTTGGCATACTGCCTGGCTGTTTGATTTTCTTTTTGGATTGGAGAAGGCCTAAAAGAGGGGAGTTGTCGTTGTACCGATTGAGTCATACAAAGGGAACGCTGGCAAAATTTTTCGGAGATTTGAAGTGTTAGAATTTTTTTAGAATTTTTGGGAATTTTCGTAAATAGAAATAAATTAATATTTTAGTAGAAATTAATTAGTTCAGTTGGAGCTCAAATTAAGAAGTAAAATAAAAGAACTTTAATCTAGTTAACAGGGTGATCATATTTTTTTCGGCTTAGTAATTTCGGGGACGAAATTCTTTTAAGGGGAAAGGAATTTAACGTCCTTGGTTTTCTACAGTTTAATACTTTATTAAATTCATTATTTGAATATCGATTTGGTAAATAAAAAGGTTTGAATTTAAATAATTTTGACTATTTAATTATTATAGATAGTGGAATGATAATAATAAATTTCTGAATAGTCGGAAATAGCCAGATTGAAAAAATTGTATAATATAAGGAATACTACATATCCACGGCGTTGACTATGACAAAACAAGGGTGTATACAAGTAGATAAACTTGACAACAAACTAAAGGTGCATTTGCATTAGGTGTTTACTTAAGGGATAGAAAAAAAGAAAAAAATTATATAGATCAAAGGTTTCTGCCAACACACAACATTCTGATAGAGTTCTTGACCAAAAAAGATACAAAGGCCTTCCCTAATGTAAGGATGAAAAAGACTAGATTAAGTACATTAAATGCAAACAAATCAAACTATAAGACAGAAAGAAAGCTAACGAAATTACTTGACTCACTTCGATTTTCATCAATGTGATATTTTTGGAGAGGTGACTTGGATTATGTTGCATGCTGCACCTTTACACATCTGTATGTTGCACCTTTACGTATTGGTAGTTACCACAATCCCCTTGGTCATCTCGAGCACTGTTATCTTGATCCACGTTGCGCATTAAATGAAGACTTGTCATCCGATCCAAATGATCCGACACCATGAATATGTGTAGTCCAACTTAGTAACATAGTACAGTAGAAACTACTTCCACTTTTCAGAAATCTTAAATAATGGAGCTTCATTGTTGGGATCATCACATGTTCTAGTACGGTGAACTAGCCTACCTATACTGCCTACCCTGTACAAACCAAAATGCACATGTCCTGTTCTCCTGTATCTACACGCACATGACAATCAAACGAGGGAGACCTATATACAGAAATATATACAAAATAAATTTATGAAAATTATATATGTATATATCTATATATATAACATACCTTAGGCCCAAAGCCAACTATATGAAAATGTATACATCCATACGCAAGTACATATGCAGACATTTGTTTGTACAGAGTCTACAAATTTGAAATGTAACCTATATCTTCCTTTTAATGAGTCACTTGCATTTTCAAATCACAATCACCCTAAATACACAGCTAGGTTGAAAAATATATCCCTACGTGGTACGAACTGGAAAATGAAGGCTGAGAATGTAAGATTGAACGCAACTCTTCCTGTGAATATATAAAAGAAAACAAATAAAAGGACATATCTTTTTCTTGTCACCCAAGCTTCATACACAATATACTTTCAAAATAAAATGAAAACAAAGCAAGTTCGCTATGTGCCTAAGCAAACAAACAAGCTTATGCTAGAGTTCTATAGTAGCCTATTTACGTAGGTAGCAAATTATCTTGCCGTGGGTGCCAATCCTCTATTTCGTGCGAACCAAGGGATCGATCATATAAATATCGAAGCATCATCATCTCGTTCCTTTGAACATAGACTACTGAAACACCATTTCCTCTTTAAAAAGAAAGTAAAAATGCGGTCCATTCAAATGCTATAAAAGAAAAATATGTCAAGAAAATATATTTGAAATCTCTCGCAGCCATCTACACGTTCCTGTACATATGATACAAGCACTTGAGGTCATCTCGCATTCGCTGGAAAGCACCCAGAGTTAGCTAGTGTTGGTCATAGAGAAAGATCTAAGCACTCATACGAGTTTCGAATTCAGATCTAAGTTTGAGGGGCTATGGCGAGTTATGTGCAGATGATTTTCTTAGGCGTAAGGTGAGCTATAGCCGACGTTGGTAGCGTCGGAAAGAAGGAAGAGGAGCATGTGTACTGTTTAAGTAAGAGGGTGCTGTGATGGAGAGAGTTTGGTGAAGTCGTGATATACTGGAAGTTGGGAATGGAAGTGTAACCTTATTAGTGGGTTTCGTATGGGTTGTAGAAAGGCAGTCTGGGTGCAAATGTGTTTAAGAAAATGGAGAGAGGATGCGGAAATCAGTTAGAGGGGGGTGGAGTACTGTTCAGAAATGGTTGTGTGGAGTGGCATGAGTGTTGATTGAAGGGAGCATGGCTGTTACGTGCGTAGAACTGTGTATGTGGTTGGACTAAAAGAATGAGGGACGTCAGTATGCAGTATGGGATTCAAAGGAATTTGGCATGGTGATTTTGTTACAGGTGCTCACGCTTGTTGTGAGTAGGGGGAGAAATGTGCAGGTGCAGATATGTTTTCGGTGGATCTGTATAGTTGAGTATGGGTCGTATGAATCACAGTATCAATAAGGAGATGGTGGAGTAGATCGGGAACGCGCTGAACAATTTGGTGATGGTTGGCCTTTCACGTTCACACATCATTTACAGCGTTTGGAAAATGAAGAGTACGGACATGGAGAAGCAACGCACAATGCAGTATTTTTGTGGAAGAAGCTTTAAGGTTAGGGTGGATCTGAGTTTTTCGAATGGGTGAACTTGTGCTGAGTACATACTGTGAGGCCCACAAGTAAAAAAAAAAAAAAAGAAAACGTAAAGAATGGGTTCATGAGACCAACCCCATGCATGTTAACATGTACAAGCGAAACCAGCATCAACATGCAGATTGACAATGGAAAGAAGCAAGTGGAAAGGAAAAGTACAAAAAGAAAACAGGTGGCAACGTAAGCAGGCGTGAATGAATACTAAAGTAGGAGGCAATTACGTTTGGAGAAGAAACATAAGGCGGTCAGAAGAAAGTGGGCCGATTTAACGGTAAGACCCAAATAATAAAAGTAAAATTAGTTTTGGATTTTTATTTAAATAATATACCAACTCGTAATTTTAATGTACGGTGCACGCATTACCAGAATTATGCGAATTGGGTACCATTGGGATCGGAGTAGCGCTGGGTACGCAATGGAACTGGTTTGGAAACATTTAAAGCTCATTTGATTTTATGGAAAAATGAACCGCCCGATTCAAATCAACCGACGTTAAATCGTTTTCAACGATTAACGAACAAGGTGAGTAAACCTACTAACTATGTCCAGTTTTATAATTTTATAAATGTTTTTTAATATTGATAAAAATGATTGAATGTTGTGTGTAATGGTTGTTTGGATGAATTGCTTATTAATTGGTTGAAATTTTAGATACAATTATAAGCCGTTAGTTAAATATTGGTCCCATTTATTTTAATATTTCATATGGTTATGAAATCAGTATTATTATGATGATTAACATCTGTGAATGCAGGGAAACAAGTTGGAGGGATTCAACTGGATTCCGTAACAATTTTATTGCTGATTTTCATGTATTGCATTATATGTTGCGATAGATAATCTGATGTTGATTATTGTTTGTTTTGGAATGTTTGAACAACATTGACCTGAAATAATTGGTATTTAAATACCGTAAAATTTATTCGAATATATGAGAAAAGAAACTGGGGTTTTAAAAAGGATAATCTAATTTGAAATAGAATTGAATGTTGGTCGGGCTAGAATATTATAACTTATTTTAATTATATTAAACAAGTGATTTGATTTAAACGATGTTTATAATGATATGAAATAATTGTGATTAAATAAATTGGAAGTAGAAATTCATGAATGAAATAAGATGGGAAATGAAAATCGTTTTCAAAGGAAACCGATGAGACGTATTTCGTTTTTCGGAATGTAAATAGAACTAAGTAAATCTATAAGGATTTAAAATTATAATTCGACTATGTCGAATATTAATTCGATAACTTATTTTTAGAAGTTACATATTATAATCCATAATATGACGAGATAATCAATATTTATTTTATAACCAATAATTTATAATCGAATTTGTAATCGAGATGAAGATATAAACATGATATAAAATTAACAGGAAGTGGACTTATAAATGGAATTTATAAAGTGGAATATGTATAAGAATTTATAAAGAAATTAGATAGATGGAATTTGAAACCAAAATGATATTTATTATTTAAAACAAGATTTGATTTAATGTATTTAGTTCAGATTTCTATAGAGGAATAATATTCACGTTTAAAGTGAATAATGATTTAGAAACAAACGTTTTGCAAATGGGAATGGTAATAAAAGGGAATTGGTTGATATTGAAGTGATAACTCAAAAGTGAAATTAGAAATGGAGTTGATCGGAAACGGTGAATTTATTCCGACAATCGGAACGTTAATTGAGTAGAGATTATTTGAAAGAGAGTTATAAGTTGAAATTCGATTATCTCGAATTCAGGAAGGTACTAATCACTTTTCGTTTTTTATTAAGGTTTATTTAGTTAACTTAATATTATCTAATTATTGTAAAAAAAGGATCAAAGTTATATTTTTAATTTAAAATATTTTGGAAGTAGATATTATAATGCTATCAATATAATCAATGTTCTCCGTAAAAGAAATGGATTCTTAAATTGAATTCGAGACTTGCGTAAAGAATGTTTGTTAAGATTTATGTTGTGAGCCTTGTCTATTTCGAAGTTGAGAATGATGTTCAGTTAAGGTCTGAGAGGTTATTATACCCCAACTTGATTGACTTCACTATTTACTAAGGAATGGTTAAGGTTCGTTTAGTGTTGTGGGCAGTTAATGAGTGATTAATAGGTTAAGTTATATAACGATGTTTTATATAAACTCGGTTTAATCCAATAAAAAGGATTTTGGAAACGTTTTCCAAATATAATTCGAAATGTTTTCTAAGCACAGAAAATGGAATGTTATGGGAAATATAGAAATTAAGAAATGATAATTGGATATGTTTTTTCCTAGTGTTAATAACGTATGTTTTCTAAATATAGAAAATAAGAGTGATGAATTTATGGAATTAAATTCCGATGTTAAAAAGAGATATTGTCTAAATATAGTAAATAAATAGTTTAAAATAACTGAAAACGTTTTCCAAGGATCGTGTGAGGTGAATCGGGGTTTGAGAAATATTTGGGAAAATATGGGAAACATGAAATTGGGAAATGAATAAATTATTGATATATTCTTTTAAGGGGGCTCGGTGTTGATGGATGATTAATCGATAAATTTCCACTTGGAGAGAAGATCGTTGTGTGTATGTATGTTTTCCTTTGATAGTTAAATCACCGGCTATCAATGTTTTTGACCATTTTTCCGTTGTCAATACGGAGAGACCGGGATCAGATCTATCTGAAAACCACTCCGTATGGGCTTAAGCATTGCGAATCAAATATGTTGAAGACAGTTGAAGATGGAGTTTATGCAAGGGATGTCCTGTTTACAGAACAGTGCCTTCGGTTTGTCCAGTCCTAGGACAACTTGAATGGACGAATGTCTGACAGAGTATATCTAATGGATCGCGTAAGTTGATCTCTTCAAACGTATTCATCTTGGTGGCGGAGGAATTCGTTTCTCTTAGCTTTATACCCGTGGTATTTTTGTGGAAATCAATTTGTGATTTGGCGGATATGACAATGTGACATTCAAAGTAAATGGAGGTGTGATCTGTCAAAAGATACGTTATGACCTCAAGCCTCATCAACCTGGAAATGACAAAAATCGGGCAGGCAGCATGGCTATGTGGGTCGCTCCCATTAGGGTATATTGTCAACATCTAAAGAATATTCATATTTGTTACTTTTTTTTGCTTCTGTATCTCCCGGGAACGGTTATGTTCCTAGCAGTCGTAGGTGACAATATATTCGATACACTCAAGAGAAATGAGTGGTCGGTCATGTGTGGCTGGGTTGCAAGACGTTCTTGTTGAACCCAGTGTATTCCTCTCTAGAGATACACTATCGGCAAGTGGTTCCATACCTTGTCATAGTCGGAATCCAATCTCTAATAAGCGCCCGCGGTTTTGATTGTATACTATATATGTGGAGCGTGAGATGCAAGCGTTCCGCTAGATTGTTACTTATTTGTATTTAGACATTATTATAATATAAGAAAAGTATTGATTTTGAAAATGTTTTGGGTTATAGTTAGATAAAAGTCGTCCATGTTTATGTGTGGGTTGGTCTTACTATTACCCTTTTCTTTCAAAAGGATCTTGAAAAATGTTAAACCGAATGGTTGGAGTTTACTCACACCAGTCCCATGACTGACCCGGAGTTTATTTTGATTTTTTTTTACCCTAAACTCTTGGGTGCCCAACTTTGTACGGGCAGTCAAGTAGTCGGGATTTTGCAGATACCTGAAGGTGCTTGAAGCAGGAGGCTTCGATACTAGATATATATAGAATTTATTTCCGCTGTGATGTTATGAGTTGTACTCTGAGGATATATGTAAGTACAAATACAATTTGTATTTTAAAGATATGTTTGATGATATATTTTATTCGTTCCGCTGGGAGATTCGTGTTACTCTGATTCTATTCAGTTGTGTTCTTCTCCTTCTTCTATTCTAAATTTCTTTCTTTCTATTTCTCACCCTCTAACTTCTTTCTATTAATGATCTGGTATTTCCAACTCCAGAACAGTCGACATGGTATTTTATGTTGATTTTCGGGGTCGAAAATCCCGTGGTCGTTACAGTGGTATCTGAGCTGAAGGTTAAGTGATTAACTTGGCTCTGTGGCGTGACTCAATAGAGATGGGGATAGTAACACCCTAGATTGATTTGAGTGTATATATATATATATATGAGCGCGTATTTGTAAATTGATATAAAAACTATTTTATATTGTGTTGATTGGTTTGTCGAGTTGTTTATGAATTCTGGTCGACAAAGTAATGCAAACTGTGTCGATAGGTGTTTCTAAACTCTAGGATAGAGTAATTCGACACATTATGTTTTGAAAAGGAGGATAAATGAAATAATTTTGCCCAAAAGTATATTTTAATATAAAAGAAGTATTTGTATTGGAGTTATTATAATATATATTGAATGTGTTAGTTGTAATTGTTGTATATAACGGTGTTGTATACAAAATTATATGATTTTTGTTTGATGATAACAACCAAATATATTTTTATTATAAATGTGTTTGTTACTGTACTGCTCTATATTTACATCACAGACAGGAATGTAATATTTATATTTAAATAAAATACATTTGTACAGAAATTCAAATATTTACTGTATTTTATTTAAATTATAAATATTGTATTTCTAACATTCAAACAGTACATCTTTTTTAACTCCACTTTTAATCACTTCACATATTTGTACTTATAAATAAACAAAATAGAATAGACAAGTCTGTTTGACAACAATGAAATAATATTTTATTTCAAACAGATTTTGTTTATTACAAATAATCAATACAATCACTTCTTCATATACATTAGCTCCTCACTATATCACTCAACACTTAGTACTTTCTCACTCTGTACAATTTCAGGTTTACAGACACACACCAACACTCTCATTCACTGTCTTCAGTCTTCTGCCATCACAGCTCTTAGTCAGTCCAGTCACCGTCTGCTTACCTGTCACAATAGAAACACACATACAGTATCTAGAACAAAAATAACAGTCTAATTTCTAGCAAATATTATTTTATTTTTAAAATTTTATTTGCCTCAGTTTTCTGGTGTGTTTCTCATCATTATTCATGACTTGATTTGATTCATCTGTGTCTAGGCAGACAGTTTGTATATGTACAGGGACAAGAAATTTTCTGAATGGCTGCATATACACACGTGTATATATATACACGTGTGCACTACCACGCCAATTCAGTGTGCAACTGAGGAGTAGCCACGTGGACCTTCTCAACTCAGTGCAACAATACAAAGTCAAAGCAGAAAATTCAAAACAATGCAAATGAACACAAGCAAGCCAAAGTGTCAAAATTAAACTGCTACAAGTCAGGTTTCAAGTTCAATGGCATCAACAAAATGGTGATCAATAAAGCAAGTTCAGAACAGTGTGTCGAGCCAGAAATGAAACAGTGCAAGTGGACAATGCATGTCCACAAAGTGGTGTGGCATCTCAGTATGGCTCAGCCCAGAATAGCATGTGCAAAAATCAGTATGGGATCAAAGTATAGATAGTAAGGTCAGTACTCAATGGATTATGGCACAAGACTGTGCACATTTGAACAAATGGACAAGGTGTCAAAGCAGCATGAGGCAGGGAGCTCAAACAATGCTACACAAAGTAAAACAGCATAGCAAAGCTCAATGGTGCAAAATGAAGTGAACAGTGACAGCATGGAGCAAGTTATCAAACTCAAGCTTCAGTTTTCAAGCAATGCATGGTGTCATGTTTACAAGTATGGAGACAACATTACAAGAAAGTAGCAAAATGTGAATAGCTATTCAACAAAGTGGTACAACATGTTTTCAAAGTAACCCAAGTGTCGAGACAGTTCAGTTGTGTCAAGTCAGTTTACAAGGTGATTGAGCATGCATCAAAACAGTGCAGTATAGATAAGCAAATTCAAAGCTCAGGAAAGGTGAGCTCAAGTACATAACAAAGTGGAATAGTGGCACAGGACAAACTCATGGTCGAGCAGCAACAAGTGATGGTGCAACAAAAATTAAATGATAAAGTGATCAAGCCAGTGTGGTTCTCAAAGTGTTAATGACAAAACAAGTAGCATTCGCAACAAATCAAGGCAGCGAGAAAATACAAGTTTAGTCAATACATGTATGCATGTCCATATGTAAATATCAGCATGTTTAAGTCAGAAATTTCAGGTGACAAGCAACAGCAATGATATGAAGTGACAAAGCAGCTAAGCTATGAAGAAACAGTTCATAAACAAGCATGAATGGTGATGTATGACAATGAACAAATCAGAGGAATGGTTCAGCACAGATCAGCAAAGAATATTTGGCAAATCTACTTGAGCTAGTTTAACAAGTGAGCAAATCAAATATGCATGCAAGAAATGAAAATATGCAAGTGTTACAAATCAATTCAAGTTTCAATATGTTTCCAGAAATAACATTTGATTTCCAGGTTTGAAAAAGGTTTTAAGGGGCAAGAATGATTTAATAAGTTTCCTGAAATCATTCTCTTTCGAAATGATTCTTTCCTGTTTTACATAAGCATATATGGCAAATATGTTTTTCAGATTTCATTCACGAAAACAAGGCAACAATCAAAGTTTTTCAACCGAGGAATAAAATTAATCAAGGAATTCGAAAAGGGGGAAATAATTTTTTCCAGATTTATAGCAAGAAGTTTGTTCACAGCAAGTATTTAAACCAATTTTTCAAAGCCATTTTTATCAAGGGAAAATCGACGCAAATCAGGGACATATTTCAGTCAAGGAAACCGCAATATCAGATCGATATCATTCATAGGAAATCAGAGACAGTGGGGCTTTTATTTTTACCCTATTTTAACATCATTACATCATCGACAATCGAGTGGGAAAAAAAACTACAAGACGAAAAACCAGGAGAGAAAAACATCAAATCGAATTTCACTTACAATCGGTTTTCAGTCCAAACCCCAAATCAGAGAAGCAAGGAGCCACGAGCAATCGATCGAGAACCTCAACGTGAATTGGAGCTTCAGAGATTATTCAAATCATCAAGCGTTGAATCAATTTGGGCAGTTTCCAGAGAAACCCTAGCAAATTTTTCAGAGTTGCCATTACCAAGTAAAAGAGAATTAGGCAAATAAGAATGACAATGGACTAAAGGATATTGGGCCGGCCAAGTTTTGTTTAAAGGCTAAAGGGGATGACCCATACTTTAACTTCCTAGGGTTTTGTTTTTATTTACTTTGTATTTTGTTTTTCCTTAGTAATCGTCGTTTGTTTTCTAATTTTTCAAACTAGGGAAATCAGTCAGGGTGTTGACTGACAGTTGCTAGAGTCTGTAAAATCTAGGTTACGTGTTACGGGTTTGTAATACGGGAAATCTGATCAAGGGGATATCGGTCAGTCTAGAGATTTGAGCGTAGGGTTAGAATAAGAGTAGGGTTTGCGAGTGTACATGGTATTGTATGCGGGATCTGTTCTATCACCTAGTAGAAACCTTAGAGATGCAGCAATAGGCAGGGTTCTGCCGAAGCTGGGTACATTTGTGTGTGATTTATTTTCTACATTTCTGTTTCTGCTACATTCTGTGATCTGTTTAATATTATATATCTCGTTAGATTTTTAATTCAGTTATTTGTAATAAACAAAATCTGTTTGAAATAAAATATTATTTCATTGTTGTCAAACAGAATTGTCTATTCTATTCTGTTTATTCATAAGTACAAATATGTGAAGTGATTAAATAGTGTAGTTAAAAAAGATGTACTGTTTGAATGTTAGAAATATAATATTTATAATTTAAATAAAATACAGTAAATATTTGAATTTCTGTACAGATGTATTTTATTTAAATATAAATATTACATTCCTAACTCCGCCTGTGTAATTTTCTATGCAGCCAGTCCCAAGCCAGGGTAAAGGAGGAGGGTTGTGATAGGCTTGGCGAGCCAACGTAAAAACTTAGCCACTCTTATGGATATGGAACCTTATGATATATCGTTGGGGCGTAACCCTCTTAGCGACGCGCTATATCGAGGCTCGAATATGGTGTTAAATATGCAAGGGTTGGGCCGCCATTCTCTTAGTGGCGCGCTACACCGACGCCACGGTGTAGTGGTAAGTGAGCAAGGATCCTCGCATTTTTCTTGGCGGATGCGAGGGGCAAGGAAGCTAGTCGACGATAGTAGGGTTCAGTTAGGTAGTTGGAATGTAGGGTCCTTAACAGGAAAATTAAGAGAGATAGTGGATACTATGATTAGGAGACGGGTTAACATCTTGTGCGTTCAAGAGACTAAATGGGTGGGTCAGAAGGCGAAGGAGGTGGAGAACACTGGCTCCAAATTGTGGTACACGGGAGAAGTACGTAACAAGAACGGGGTAGGCATATTGATTGACAAGAACCTTCAGAACAATGTGGTTGACGTCAGAAGACGAGGGGATAGGATCATCCTAGTTAAGCTAGTAGTTGGCGAGGAAGTTTTGAATGTCATTAGCGCATATGCCCCACAGGTAGGTCTATGTGAAGAAGCCAAAAGGAAGTTCTGGGAAGACTTGGATGTCATGGTTAGGAATGTGCATAATAGCGAGAAACTTTTTATAGGAGGAGACTTCAATGGCCATGTTGGCTCATCTAGCGGGGGTTTTGAGCGAGTGCATGGTGGTTTTGGATTTGGCAGTAGGAACCAAGAGGGTGAAGATATTTTGAATTTCGCTCTCTCTTTTGATCTCATGATTGCTAATACCTTCTTTAGAAAGAGGAAATCACATCTGATCACCTTCAGTAGTGGCCAATAGGCTTGCCAGATTGACTTTGTCCCAACTAGAAGAGATAGTAAACGACATTGTGTTGATTGCAAGGTCATACCTGGAGAATGTGTCATCTCACAACACCAGCTGTTGGTATGCGTGTTTCATCTTCGGGTGGTGAAGGATAAGAGAGCGAAGATTAGCAGGACGAAATGGTGGAAACTCAAAGGAGATGCTTCACGGGTGTTTAAAGATAGAGTGATGGGAGAAGGAGCTTGGAATGTGGAAGGAGAAGCAAATGTCATGTGGAATGCGATGACAACTTGCATTCGGAGAGTCGCCACTGAGGTATTTGGGATAACAATAGGAAGCAAGCGAGAACCCAAGGATTCGTGGTGGTGGAATGACGAGCTGCAAAAGGCTATCAAAGAGAAGAAGGAATGCTACAAATGCATGTACCGTCATAGAAGCGAAGAGAACATGCCTAGGTACAAAGTGGCAAAGAAGACTGCAAAGAGAGCAGTGAGTGAAGCAAGGGGACGAGCGTATGAAGATTTGTATCAAAGTCTAAGTACAAAGGAGGGCGAAAAAGACGTTTACAGAATAGCTAGGCTACGCGAGAGGAGGACAAGGGACTTCAATCAGGTTAAATGCATTAAGGATGAGAATGATAGACTTTTGGTGAAGGAAGATGAGATAAAGAATAGGTGGAGAGAATACTTTGATAAGCTTTTCAACGAAGAAAGTGATAGCTCTTCGATCGAGTTGGAAGACGTAGCCGATAGCACCAATAGACATTTTGTGCGGAGATTTCAAGAAGCTGAGGTAAAGGGGGTGTTGAAACGTATGAAATCAGGCAAGTCAGTAGGGCTTGATGATATTCCTATTGAGGTGTGGAGATGCAGGGATAAAATGGCTAACTAAGTTGTTCAACAATATTTTCAAATCAAACAAAATGCCACATGAGTGGAGGAGAAGCATTTTAGTTCCAATCTTCAGGAATAAAGGAGATATTCAAAGTTGCACAAACTATAGAGGAATTAAGCTTATGAGTCATACAATGAAGCTTTGGGAGAGAGTTTGCGAGCAGCGTTTGAGGAGGTTAACAAGTGTCTCTAGGAATCAGTTTGGTTTTATGCCGGGAAGGTCAACCACTGAGGCGATTTTCTTGGTTAGGCAACTTATGGAGAGATACAGGGAGCAAAAGAAAGATCTCCACATGGTTTTTATTGACCTGGAGAAAGCTTATAATGGAGTACCGAGGAGGGTTATGTGGTGGGCGCTAGAAAGGAAGAGAATGCCATCAAAGTATATTACCCTTATTAAGGATATGTACGAGGGGGTTGTGACTAGTGTTAGGGCATGCGATGGTGAGACCAGAGACTTTCCAATTAACATAGGGTTACATCAAGGTTCGGCTTTGAGCCCCTATATTTTTGCATTAGTGATGGATGAAATCACAAAAGATATACAAAGGGAGATTCCCTGGTGTATGCTCTTTGCCGATGATCTTGTGCTGATTGATGAAAGTAGAATAAGGGTTAATCGACAACTGGAGTTGTGGAGGGAGACCTTGGAATCAAAGGGTTTCAGGCTTAGCAGAACTAAAACAGAGTATATGAAGTGCGAGTTTAGTAGTGTCAGGTCAGATGATGGAGATGTTACCCTGGCCGGTAGAGTAGTACCCAAGAAGGAATCGTTTCGATACTTAGGATCTATGTTGCAGTTTGATGGTGAGATTGATAAGGACGTTAGTTTTAAAATTCAAGCAGGATGGGTGAAATGGCGACCAGCATCTGGCATTCTCTGTGATCGAAAGATTCCTCAGAAGCTTAAAGGAAAGTTCTATAGGACAGCAATCAGACCTGCAATGTTATATGGTGCAGAATGTTGTCCTACTAAGAGGCAACACATCCGGAAGATAAGTATAGCAGAGATGCGAATGTTGCGTTGGAGCTGTGGGCATACCAGACGAGATCGGATTAGAAATGAGGATATTCGGGAAAAACTTGGAGTTGCACCTATTGAAGAGAAGTTAGTCCAATACCGCTAGAGATGGTTTGGACATATCCAACGTAGACCATACGATGCACCTGTACGCACTGGAATTCTAGGTCGCGCCGAAGGCCCAATGAGAGGTAGAGGTCGACCTAAAATGACATGTGAGGAGATAATAAAGAGAGATTTAAGTAACTGGAGTTTATCGGAAGAGCAGGTAGTTGATAGGAGTGCATGGAAATTGGCAATCCATGTACCAGAACCATAGTTTATATATATATATATATATATACTTTATTTCACGTTTACTTCACCTTTTTACTTTTTATTTACTATTTTAGATTTTATTTCACTTTTATTGAACATTTTTACTTATTATTTAAAAAAAACCTTTATCGGATGACTTTTTATTTGATTGGTTATTTTCAACCCTTGCTATATATATATATGTATTATCATCATTATTAATTTTATTTCATTCTAATTTTGGGTTCCATATCTAGCCAACCCCAACTTGTTTGGGATATATGGCTTTGTTGTTGTTGTTGTATAAATATTACATTCCTATCTGTGATGTAAATATAGAACAGTACAATAACAAAGACATTTATAATAAAAATATATTTGGTTGTTATCATGAAACAAAAATCATATAATTGTGTATACAACACCGTTATATATAACAGTCTCCCCCTTTTGATGATGACAAACAAATATGAAGATTTTGAATATAATAAATGTGGTCAAACGGTGAATATTGAACTCCCCCTATTTATTAGCTCCCCTTACAACAGACAACTCCCCCTATAACTGTGCATGAGTGAAATGAATGAATAATAGATTTTCAAAATTGAAAATATTAATGAATGAATAATAGATTTTCAAAATTAAAAATATTTATAAAATATTCACTCATAAATCAAAATCTCAACCCATTAAACCCCTATAACTGTGCATGAGTGAAATGAATGAATAATAGATTTTCAAAATTAAAAATATTAATGAATGAATAATAGATTTTCAAAATTAAAAATATTTATAAAATATTCACTCATAAATCAAAATATCAACCCATTCTCCCCCTTTTGTTATCATCAAAAGGATTCAGGAATTAAAATATAGATGAAAAATTGACTAAATAATATAATTTCAGCTTAAGAGGAAGAACGATCTTCATAAATCTCAATCAGTCAAACAAAAATCATAATATTCTGAGAACATGTGGCATATTTCATATTGTAGAGAATGACGGATTTACAATGAAATTTATATAAAATGGGGAGAGTTAAAAAAAATGAGTTGCAATTATTTTCCAAAGAATTTTTATAAAAATGAGGTTAAAAAAAACAGTGATGGAATTCGGACTATAATTAATAATTCAATTTAAGTGACAAAATCGAATATTCTCAAATCCCAATAGCTATCAATCAACAAATCATAATATGTCATAAAATTTCAACATATTTCACAGAATAGAATATGAATTGATAGACTGGTTTTTACACACCAAGGAGAATTTCAAATTAATTTCTATTTAGCACATTTTTCTTTTTATTTTATTTAAGAGCACACTGACCACGCATAACCAGAGCTTGGATTTTAAATGAGGTCAGTCACAGCTTAAATTATAAGTTGTCTCATAACCATGCATGACCAAAGCTTGGATTTTTAAATGAGATTAGAGACACACTTATGCATTAATTATATTTGTTATTTTCAGCTTTAAAAAGGTAAAACTCCTCGGTATACAAAACCAATATGGATGATAGAAATGTGGTAGGTACAGAGATGGACTGTGAAATAAATTTCTAAATTAATCATATTATGAAATATGCTCGACTGTACCGGGGTTATTGAAAATTTTCAATTATCACTAATTCTAAAAAATAATGTAGTCCTATTTCTATCACGAATATTTCCACTGTTTATTCAAAAATAATTTTATAAAATATTAAACTCTCCACATCAATATAAAATCATAACGGATGAAAGAAGGATGATAGGTAATGAAGATGGTCGTGAAATAATTGCCAGTTCAAAGATATTATAATAAATGTTCAACCATCATGAAAATATAAATAAAATTTCCTCTTGTTGTAAAATATATTGCAGTCACAATTCATCACAATTTCAAAATCTGTTAATAATTCTGATGAATTATGAGTACAGTTCAATTTGGATATAGATTTCAATTTCTAAATGAATAATCAATAAATAATCTTAAAATTGAACTTCAATTACAAGAGGGATATGGAGATTTTTACAGAACAAGAAGGATAAGAAAAAAATATATATACATAAAAATTCAGCGCTTCTGATACCACTTGGTGTCTTTGTTAACAAATTTTAATTACAAAGCCCAAACAGACAGAATTAACAAATTTGCACATTTTTCAAAGCTACAGATAAGAATTAGAAATTATTTGAAACAGTATCAGAGCAGCACAGAAAACAATATCACATCAGACTTGTCCGAGGATGGTCACATAAGATCATTCATGATCCAAGATTAGAAATACTGTTTATTTGAAACTATTTGAGGAATATGAAAAACTTTAGATTCAATGAATCGATCACACCAAATTTTTAGTTTCACATTCAAGATATGTGTGTGATTCAGTAAATCAATAATTTCAAATGATTTTAAACAAACAGATATTCAAATCAAATAACCATGAAATACCAATAAGTTTCAAGACCCAAATTTTTCAAGGAATTTTTCAAAAACAATTTCTGACAAGTACATGAGTAATTTCAGATCATTTACATCAAATTTAAGACATATTCATGATCCAGAAAATTAAAAAATAATTTATTTGAAATCACTTGAATCAATGTCAAGTTTTGAGATATAATGAATCAGTCACACGAGATTGATAATTTCAAATTTAGAGGCATGTGATGTTCAGAATATCAAGAATTTCAGATGATCTCAAACAAATAAATTTCAACAATAATGATCATGAATATAAGGTGAATTTATAGATGTATCACTGTAATCCAAGACAATTCAAAATATCCAAGCCAATCTGAAAATTTCTGAAATTATCACAAATGATAAGAAGTAGTGTAATGTAATGAGTATAATATTTTAAGCGTTTCCAAAATGAATTGGAAGAAACTCAAAACAGCATAAGTGTGTGAAATTTCAATAATTATTCAGATCTTCAAAATTTTAGAATTCTAATTAACATTGTTCAAGATAAGACAAGAATACATCAACACTGTTATGAATTCAGAAATCAGAAAACTAAACTTCAAATCAATTGCAGATATTTACATAAATAAATTCAAGATCTGGAAAAGATTAAAAATATCAGAGTTTTAATAGACATGAAGTGAATTTCCAGACAAACATGAATTCTACAATTGGAAGTTTAAGAAAGCCCAGAATAAAAGAAAAAATGGAAGTGATAAATCAAAAAAGAAAACAAAAATAAAAGGAGATAGAAGGAGAAAGAAACAAACAAAAAAATATTTACGCAGGGGAGTTTAGAGATCATACCAGAATCCAATGTAAATCAGAATCTCTAACTCAACAAATCTTGGCTAAAGGAACTGTAAATGATACATGAGTATAAACCAGCTTGATTTCAAATTTCTTTTCAGCACAGTAGTTCCTCAGCCATCCTTTGGTACCTAACAGTTGAGGGGATCGAGTGGTTTAAGAAAATTAGTGAAACCACTCACAGATGTATTCATATGTTTTGGTACCCAGACTTTTTTGTACAACAAACCATTTGAATTAACTTTTGTATCCTTAGGAACCCAAATCTGTTTGAGTTTAATAAAACCCATTTTATTTCCTTTTGGGATCCAAGAATGTTTAAATGATTTGTTATAAAACACTTTATCATTTCTCTTTTGATTTAAAAACCCTTTGAAATTATTTTTATTCAAATTTTCAAAACAAATATTTTCAAAATGATTTGAAGCATTTTTAAAATCATTAGAACTCCATTTTTCAAAAACATTGTTTTTCCCAAAGCCAAGTCCACGTTTGTTCCCAACAGAAATTTGGTTTTTCAACAACATATTCAATGATTTTTCACCGTTTGAAAATTTAGTCAAAATTGTTTCAAGTTGTTGAATTTCAGTTTTAAGATCACCGTTTTCTTTCAATAAGTTTGAACAACGATTTTTCGTGATCTTACATCTTTCAAAATCAGATTTTAAAACCAGATTTTCATTTTTAAGTAGATTAATTTTGGTTTGGGACTCAGCAATCTTAGATTCAAAAAGTTTTTGTTTTTCAAACTCAAATTTCTTGGATTTTTCAATCTCGTTTTCCAGTTCTTTCAAAATCAAATCGGATTTCAACAAATTCTCCTTTTCAGCAATTTCAAATTTGGAATATATATCAGTCTTAAAAATTTCAAATTCCTTTTGTAAAAAATTATTCAAACTTGATATCTCAATCTTGTTTTCGTTTAAGATCAGAATTTCTTTTTCAAACTTTTGAATATTTTTATTGAGATTAACAAGATTGGTTTTCAATTTCAAACAATTTTTGCAATCTGAATTTGAAGAATTTTTAAAATGTTCTAGTTGTAATTCCAAATCATCCATTTTGCTGGTCAACTCAGAATTCTTAGATTTCAAAGATTTGTTTTTAGATTTGAGTTTATCAACAGATTTAGTCAAATCAACGCACATATAAACTAAATCTTCGTATGAATTTTTTTATGTTTCAGCATCTGTTGATTCTCCATCATCTGATCCTTCAGAATTTTCATTTGTAAATCCTGTTAAACAGAACTCTGAATCTGAGTTGACTTTCTCGGGTTTTGAGCTACCGTTGCCAGATCTTCCATACTTCGTATTGAGAGTATCCCGGATTTCCTATGCAGATAAACAATGGCAGATAAGATTAAACTGTTCAGTACTAAGATAATCAAATATAATTTTCATAGTGAGGGTATTGAAAGTAATATCTACACTAGCAAATCCATTGATAACAACATCCCAACATTTAATATTAATAGATTATAAATAAAATTCCATTTTGGATTTCCAGTTTAAAAAATCTGTTCCAGTGAAAATAGTTGGAGATGAACTGGACTGACACTCACTAGACTGACGACTAGGATTACCCATGACTCTAGAGTTAAAAATACCTGCTCTGATACCACTTGTTGGATCTAGATTAACCCTAGAGGGGGGGTGAATAGGGTTTATCACAGTTTTTAACTGTAATTATAATCGAATAAGATTATAAACTGAAATAGTTATAAATATTCAATCAGAATTCGAAATTGTAAAATCATATGGATTAAATCTGAATTTAAAACAGAACTGAAATAAAATTACGGAAACTTGAAAAGATGTGTAAATGAATTTTGGATTTAAAATATACGGAAATTTTAAGATCCTGGGTGATTTGAGAATGTTTTTCAAATATTGTAAAAGGTATTTGAAGTAATTACCAAATTGGAATGATTAAAAATGAGATTTAAAGTGATATAGTATTGAACTCACTTTAGTAGCTGGAAAATATTTCTGATGATGACGACCGCATCATAAGTGTTCATTTTCGAGTTTCTAAGTGATGGATTACTACCAAAGAGTTTTTTTGACTTGTTAAAATAAGTTGTTCAGAAATTCAAATGTTTTGAATTAATAGTATTATACGTAAATACTTATGATTTCAAACTAATTTGAAATATAACCCAGGAATTTTAATTTTGAAATTTAATTATGAAGTTAAATAAATTAAAATGGTAAAAGTAAGAAATAAATTAGAATTTAACTTATAATTAAGTTAAATAAAACTGGAATTGGATTATTGAGTAAGAATTTGGAATCTGAATTGAAACTCGAATTTGAGAATGGAAGTTGGCTAGGATATAAGTGAAGATTGGTTTGAGAGTAAATTGATTGGAGATAAATTGGAAATGCAAGAATATATATACTGAAGGGGTGGCAAATGGGAGAGATAATAGAGTTGAATGCCCAACAAAAAGGTACGAGAGTATATTTTATTTGAATATGCGATTTATGAGCCTGTTTGGCATACCACCTGGCTGTTTGATTTTCTTTTTGGATTGGAGAAGGCCTAAAAGAGGGGAGTTGTCGTTGTACCTATTGAGCCATATAAAGGGAACGCTAGCGAAATTTTTCGGAGATTTGAAGTGTTAGAAATTTTTTAGAATTTTTGGGAATTTTCATAAATAGAAATAAATTAATATTTTAGTGGAAATTAATTAGTTCAGTTAGAGCTCAAATTAAGAAGTAAAATAAAAGAACTTTAATCTAGTTAACAGGGTTATCGTATTTTTTTCGGCTTAGTAATTTCGGGGACGAAATTCTTTTAAGGGGAAAGGAATGTAACATCCCGGATTTCTACAATTTAATATTTTATTAATTTCATTATTCGAATATCGATTTGGTAAATAAAAAGATTTGAATTTAAATAATTTTGATTATTTAATTATTATAGATAGTGGAATGATAATAATAAATTTCCGAATAGTCGGAAATAGCCAGATTGACAAAATTGTATAATATAAGGAATACTACATATCCACGGCGTTAACTATGACAAAACAAGGGTGTATACCAGTAGATAAACTTGACAACAAACTAAAGGTGCATTTGCATTAAGTATTTACGTAAGGGACAGAAAAAAGAAAAAAAAATTATGTAGATCAAAGTTTTCTGCCAACACACAGCATTCTGATAGAGTTCTTGACCAAGAAAGATACAAAGGCCTTCCCTAATGTAAAGATGAAAAAGACTAGATTAAGTACATTAAATGCAAACAAATCAAACTTTAAGACAGAAAGAAAGCTAACGAAATTACTTGACTCACTTCCATTTTCATCAATGTGATATTTTTGGAGAGGTGGCTTGGATTATGCTGCATGCTGCACCTTTACACATCTGTATACTGCACCTTAACGTATTGGTAGTCACCACAATCCCCTTGGTGATCATCTCGAGCTCTGTTATCTTGCTCCACGTTGCGCATTAACTTAAGACTTGTCATTCGATCCAAATGATCCGCCACCATGAATATGTGTAGTCCAACTTAGTTACATAGTACAGTAGAAACTACTTCCACTTTTCAGAAATCTTAAATAGATGGAGCTTCATTGCAGGGATCATCACATGTTCTAGTACGGCGAACTAGCCTACCTATACTTCCTACCCTGTGCACATGTCCTGTTCTCCTGTATCTACACGCACATGACAATCAAACGAGGGAGACCTATATACAGAAATATATACAAAATAAATTTATGAAAATTATATATGTATATATCTATATATATAACATACCTTAGGCCCAAAGCTAACTATATAAAAATGTATGCATCCATACGCAAGTACATATGCAGACATTTGTTTGTACAGAGTCTACAAATTGGAAACGTAACCTATATCTTCCTTTTAATGAGTCACTTGCATTTTCAAATCACAATCACCCTACATACACAGCTAGGTTGAAAAATATATCCCTACTTGGTACGAACTGGAAAATGAAGGCTGAGAATGTAAGATTGAACGCAACACTGCTTGTGAATAGATAAAATAAAATAAAAATAAAAGGACATATCTTTTTCTTGCCACCCAAGCTTCGTACACAATATCCTTCCAAAACAAAATGAAAACGAAGTATATTCCCTATGTGCCTAAGCAAACAAACAAGCCTATGCTAGAGTTCAATAGTAGCCTATTTACGTGGGTAGCAAATTATCTTGTCGTGGGTGCCAATCCTCTATTTCGTGCGAGCCAAGGGATCGATCATATAAATATCGAGGCATCATCATCTCGTTCCTTTGAACACAGACTATTGAAACACCATTTCCTCTTTAAAAAGAAAGTAAAAATGCGATCCATTCAAATGCTATAAAAGAAAAATATGTCAAGAAAATATATTTGAAATCTCTCGCAGCCATCTACTCGTTCCTGTACATTTGACACAAGAACTCGAGGTCATCTCGCATTCGCTGGAAAGCACCCAGCGTTAGCTAGTGTTGGTCATAGAGAAAGATATAAGCACTCATACGAGTTTCGAATTCAGATCTGAGTTTGAAGGGCTATGGCGAGTTATGTGCAGATGATTTTCTTAGGCATAAGGTGAGTTATAGCCAGCGTTGGTAGCATCGGAAAGAAGGAAAAGGAGCATGTGTACTATTTAAGTAGGAGGGTGTTGTGATGGAGAGAGTTTGGTGAAGTCGTGATATACTGGAAGTTGGGAATGGAAGTGTAACTTGTTTAGTGGGTTTCATATGGGGATGTAGAAAGGCAGTCTAGGTGTAAATGTGTTTAAGAAAATGAAGAGAGGATGCGGAAGTCAGTCAGAGGGGGGTGGAGTACTGTTCAGAAATGGTTGCGTGGAGTGGCATGAGTGGTGGTTGAAGGGAGCATGGTTGTTATGTGCGTAGAACTGTGTATTTGGTTGGACTAAAAGAACGAGGGACGTCAGTATGCAGTATGGGGTTCAAAGGAATTTGGCATGGTGATTTTGTTATAGGAGCTCACACTTGTTGTGAGTAGGAGGAGAAATGTGCAGGCACAGATATGTTTTGGGTGGATCTGTATAGTTGAGTATGGGCCGTATGAATCACAGTACCAATAAGGAGATGGTGGAGTAGACCAGGAACGCGCTGAACAGTTTGGTGATGGTTGGCCTTTCACGTTCACACATCATTTACAGCGTTTGGAAAATGAAGAGTACGGATATGGAGAAGCAACGCACAGTGTAGGATTTTTGTGGAAGAAGCTTTAAGGTTATGGTGGATCTGAGTTTTTCGAATGGGGGTACTTGTGCTGAGTACATACTGCAATGCCCACATGTAAAAAAAAAGAAAATTAGAAAGAAAACATAAAGAATGGGTTCATGAGACCAACCCCATGCATGTAAACATGTACATGCGAAACCAGCATCAACATGCAGAGTGACAATGGAAAGAAGAAAGTGGAAAGGAAAAGTACAAAAAGAACACTGGTGGCAACGTAAGCAGGCGTGAATGAATACTGAAGTAGGAGGCAAATATGTTTGAAGAAGAAACATAAGGCGGTTAGAAGAAAGTGGGTCGATTTAACGGTAAGACCCAAATAATAAAAGTAAAATTATTTTTGGATTTTTATTTAAATAATATACCAACTCGTAATTTTAATGTATGGTGCACGCATTACCAGAATTGCGCGAATTGGGTACCATTGGTATCGGAGGAGTGCTTGGTACGCAATGGAACTGGTTTGGAAACATTTAAAGCTCGTTTAATTTTATGGCAAAATAGACCGCCAAATTCAAATCAACCGACGTTAAATCATTTTCAACGATTAATGAACAAGGTGAGTAAACCCACTAACTTTGTCCAGTTTTATAATTTTATAAACGTTATTTAATATTGATAAAAATGATTGAATGTTGTGTGTGATGGTTGTTTGGATGAATTGCTTATTAATTGGTTGAAATTTTAGATATAATTATAAGCCGTTAGTTAAATATTGGTCCCATTTATTTTAGTATTTCATATGGTTATGAAATCATTATTATTATGATGATTAACATTTGTGAATGCAGGGAAACAAGTTAGAGGGAACCAACTGGATTCCTCAAGAATTTTATTGATGATTTTCATATATTGCATTATATGATGCGATAGATAATCTTATGTCGATTATTGTTTGTTTTGGAATGTTTGAACAACATTGACCTGAAATAATTGGTATTTAAATACCGTAAAATTTATTCGAATATATGAGAAAAGAAACTGGGGTTTTAAAAAGGATAATCTATTTTAAAATAGAATTGAATGTTGGTCTGGCTAGAATATTATAACTTATTTTAGTTATATTAAACAAGTGATTTAATTTTAAACGATGTTTATAATGATATGAAATAATTGTGATTAAATAATTTGGAAGTAGAAATTCATGAATGAAATAAGATGGGAAATAAAAATTGTTTTCAAAGGAAACCGATGAGATGTATTCCTAGGACAACTTGAATGGATGAATATCTGACAGAGTATATCTAATGGATACCGTAAGTTGATCTCTTCAAACGTATTCACCTTGGTGGCAGAGGAATTCAGTTCTCTTAGCTTTATACCCATGGTATTTTTGTGGAAATCAATTTGTGATTTGGCGGATATGACAATGTGACATTCAAAGTAAATGGAGGTGTGATCTGTCAAAAGGCACGTTATGATCTCAAGCCTCATCAACCTGGAAATAATAAAAATCGGGCAGGCAGCATGGCTATGTGGGTCGCTCCCATTAGGGTATATTGTCACCATCTAGAGAATATTCATGTTTGTTACTTGTTTTCGCTTCTGTATCTCCCAGGAATGGTTATGTTGCTAGCAACCGTAAGTGACAATATATTCGATACACTCAATTAAAATGAGTGGTCGGTCATGTGTGGCTGGGTTGCAAGACGTTCTTGTTGAACCTAGTGTATTCCTCTCTAGAGATACACTATCGGCAGGTGGTTCCATACCTTGTCATAGTCGGAATCTAATCTCCAATAAGCGCCCGCGGTTTTGATTGTATACTATATATATGGAGCGTGAGATGCAAGCATTCTAAAAGATTGTTACTTATTTGTATTTAGACATTATTATAATATAAGAAAAGTATTGATTTTGAAAATGTTTTAGGTTATAGTAAGGTAAAAATCGTCCATGTTTATGTGTGGGCTGGTCTTACTATTATCATTTTCTTTCAAAAGGATCTTGAAAAATGTTAAACCGAATGGTTGGAGTTTACTCACACCAGTCCCATGACTGACCCAGAGTTTATTTTGCTTTTTTTTTTACCCTAAACTCTTGGGTGCCCAAATTTGTACGGGCAGTCAAGTAGTCAGGATTTTCCAGATACCTGAAGGAGCTTGGAGCAGGAGGCTTCGATACTAGATATATATAGAATTTATTTCTGCTGTGATGTTATGAGTTGTACTCTGAGGATATATGTAAGTACAAATACAATTTGTATTTTAAAGATATGTTAAATGATATATTTTATCCGTTCCGTTGTGAGATTTGTGTTACTCTGATTCTATTCAGTTGTGTTCTTCTCCTTCTTCTATTCTAAATTTCTTTCTTTTCTCATCCTCTAACTTCTTTCTATTAATGATCTGGTATTTCTGATTCCGGAACAGTCGACATGGTATTTTATGTTGATTTTCGGGGTCGAAAATCCCGTGGTCGTTACAAAAATCTCTCAGGCCGTTACAGTGGTATCATAGCTAAAGGTTAAGTGATTACCTTGGCTCTGTGGCATAACTCGATAGAGATGGGGTTAGTAATACACTAGGTTGAGTTTGAGTGTATATATACGAGAACGTATTTGGAGATTTTCTAAAAATTGTTTTATGTTGTGGAGATTTATTGGTTGAGTGACCTATGAGTTCTGGTCAATCAGTTTGATGAACTGTATCGGTAGGAGTTTCTAAACACTCGAATACTATGAATCGACACCGTATGTTTTGAAAAGAGAGTAAATGAAATAGTTTTACCCCAATGTGTATTTTGGTATAAAGATAGTATTTATATTGGAATTATTATAGTATATTTGAGGTGTTGGTTATTATTATAACCGAATTAGATTAAAGTAAAATGGTTATGTAAATAGCAGATCAGAATTCATATCAGTGTAATATATGAAATCAGATAGATTAAATCTGGATTTAAAGTCATAATTGGAATTAAAATTTCCTAAAAGTTGGAGAAGTGTTTGTAAATGGATTTGGATTAATATATGTAAATTTTAAAATCCTGGGAGATTTTAGAGATGTTTTCCAAGCACTGAGAATGATATTTTGCAATAATTTATAAATGGAAATGTTTAAATATGGGTTTTGAAGAGTGATATAGTACTGAACTCACTTTAGTCGTTGGGAAAAAATTCTGATGAGGCTGGCCGCATCATCAGTGTTCATTTTCGAGTTCTAAGTGATGGATTACTACCAAAGATACTGATTTCGAATCGTTTTGAAAAAACAAGTCGTTTTGAAATTCTGAAAAGGAATAACTGATTTTAGATAAAGCTAAGCCATTTAAAACTCCTAGGAGAGATGATTTGATTTAAAAACAAATTAATAAAAATTTGGGAAAGCAAATTGAAATTTGATTTGGATTAGGATGATATCGAGAAAAATTGAATTTGTGAGATAGAAATTTGAAATGGTATTGGATATGTAAGTTGAGACTTTGGAATCAAGGATGGAACTTGAGCATGAAACGTGATTTGGCTTGGATATAAGCGAGTGATTGAGTTTGAGGATAAAAACTGATTGGTGTTTGATTGGGATGACATTGGTATATGATGAATTGGTAGCGGATGGAAAGGATCGAATGATATGCCTGACAAAAAGGTACAAGTTTATATTTTATATTCGGTATGAGATTTATGAGCCTATTGGTTAAAGCCGCTTGGTTGTTTGAATTTCTTTTGGATTGAAGAAGGCCTAGAGAGGAGAGTTGTAGTTGTACCGATTGAGCCGTGCAAAGGAGACGCTGACGACATTTTCCGAAAATTTAAGGTGTTAGAAAATTTTCGTTAATAGAAGTAAATTAATATTTTAATAGAAATAATTTCTTACCCAATTAATATGGTTTTTTCTCTACCTTAGAAATTTCAGGGACGAAATTCTTTTTAGGGGGAAAGAATGTAACGTCCCATAGTTTTAACGGTCAAATAATTAGTTTATCTAATTATTTGGTTAAGTTTTGATTCAAATTTTAATAACGAATCTATTTAATAAACGACGTTAGAACGTATAAATTATATTATAATTATAATCGAGCTCGAAATGGCACGGAAGTTCATAATGTGGCAATTCAAACTTTAATTGAATACACAGAATCCGTTTTAAGTCGGATTTCTGTGAAACAAGAAATGTTCGAATCTGTTGAACGGTATTTTTCTAATGAAAGAGAAAAATCGAGATTACGTCTTATAAATTGTAAGTTATGTCCAAATCTAATTTCCAAAATGTTGCTATGAAATTCGTTTATAATTAATAACGATTTATTTATATTATAAAAGGATTTTAATATAAACTGAATATCGATTTAACTTGGATATTTGAAATAATGAGTTATAAATCCAGATATGTATATTTTCGAGCTATATGATATTCTAATGAGATATATACGATAATATTAATTTATTAATATTAAATTTAATTGTTTTTAAATTTATTAATATCTAATGGGTTTATTTAGAACTTAGAAAATAGCCATTTTTGCAAACAACCACCGTTTTCGATGAAATTAATTTTGTTCGATCCGGAATATTAATTTATTGTTAGATTTCAAATTTCGTGATTTTTGGAGTCACATGTAGCCGTACGGGATTTCAATGTAAAAAATAATTAATAATTTGACTTTAAAAATACGATGTGTGAGCGAGCGAACTCGGAATTCGACAAACCAAGTTTCGTTGGGTCCATAATATCGAAATATAGTTGTATGTCCATTTTCATTGAAATTGGATATTGTATGCGACTATATGGAATTTAAAATGATAGTTACAAGCAGCGGTACGATAAAAATAAAAATAATAATTGTTTAAATAAAATATAAATCTACCTATAAATATAGCACTACATTTCCTAACCCTAAATTATTTCAATTGACGGTCAATACTTATCATGGCCGCTAGATGAAAACTAAACCCAAAAGAAAACAACTTAAAAAAAGGTTGAAATAAATTCAAAGAGGAATCAATAAATCATGAAACCCATATCGTGAAAATCCTGAAGTAAAGAGCTTCCAGTCGATGTCAGTTTCCAGCGGTGCAACGCGGTTATGCGCAGTTCGAAAAATATACATAAAACTAGGGTTATGGTAATCGAGAGATTTAAACGTTAATTTGAGAAACAATGGTAGTAGTTGGGTTTGCTAAGTTGAATCAACTATATGTGATTTTTTTGAGGATATAGTGATGAAAACTTTCACTATCTTCATCATAGCAGCACTGGGAGAGGGAGTCAACGCACCCTGATTCTGGCGTGCGAGTATCACGAAACTAGTACAGGAATGGGGAGGGAAGGAAGAGGAAATTTTAGATATATTTTTTAGATTTAAAATGGAGTAGGAGGGGAGAGACAATTAAAGGAAATCGGGAAATGGAGTTTGAATTATGGAAAAGCAATGTGCAGGTTTGGGAAGAAAAAGGATGAGGAGGGAATTTAACGGTAATGACGTGTTACTGAGAGGAATTAGGGAAATTAAGGGATGGGTTGTTGTTAAGTAGGAGCATTAAATTTTTGGGCTGGGAAAACGTTACTGAAATGTAGAACAAATGGCGGATATAGTGGAGGTGTAGAGAGCAGGAAGTTGTGTTTTAATAGGATGGGAGAAGGAGGCAGCGTGGATTAGTATTGGTGTTAGGCTGAATAGAAATTTTAAGGCCCGATTTTTTTATAGATTAAGTTTAATTTAAATTAAATTCAATAGCGTACCAACTTGCAATTTTAATATCATGTCCATATATTGTAAGAATTGCGCAAATTTGGATCCTTTGGGATCATATGGATGAGTGCTACACAATGGAACTGATTAGGAGTGAATCGGAGCTCGTTACAAATTATGGAAGAAAAAACGTCCATCTGAATCAACGATAGTTTATCGTTATTTAACGATAAACATCCATTGTGAGTAAAACTTGCTAACTGTGCCCAATTTATATTTTTATAACGTGTTTTTAGAATTGATAAACGATGGTTGATTGCTATGTGTTGATTGTTTAGATGAACTGCTAATTAATTGGTTGAAATATAAATATAGTCATTTATATATATCGTTAATTAATTATTGATTCTGTTTAACAGAATATTTCATACTGAAACCAAATTGATGTTATTTATGTTTAACATCTGTGGATGCACGGAGACAGATTGGAGGGATCCAACTGGATTCTTCAATATTATTAATACTGTTTTTTCATATATTGTGATATATGATGTGATATATAATCTGTGGTTGATTATGATGTGATATAAATCTACCTATAAATATTGAACTACATTTCCTAACCCTAATTTTTCCAATTGACGGACAATACTTATCATGACCGCTAGATAAAAAATAAACCCAAAAGCAAACAACTTCAAAAAAATTGAAATAAATTCAAAGAGGAATCAACAAATCATGAAACGCATATCGTGAAAATCCTAAAGTAAAGAGCTTCCAGTCGATGTCAGTTTCCAGTGGCGCGACGTGGTTATGCGTAGTTCGAAAAATATACAGAAAACTAAGGTTAAGGGAATCGAGAGATTTAAACTTTAATTTGAGAAACAATGGTTGTATTTGGGTTTTCTGAGTTGAATAGAACCTATGTGTGATTTTTTTGAGGATATGGTGACGAAAACTTTCGCTGCCTTCATCAAAGCAACGCTGGGAGAGGGAGTCGGCGCACCCTGATTCTGGCGTGCGAGTATCATGAAACTAGTACGGGTATGGGGAGGGAAGGAAGAGGGAAATTTTGGATATTTTTTTAAGATTTTAAATGCAGGAGGAGGGGAGCGGCAATCTAAGGAAATTGGGAAATGGAGTTTGAAATCTGGAAAAGCAGCATACCGGTTTGGGAAGAAAAAGGATGAGGAGGGTGTTTAACGGTAATGACTTGTTACAGAGGGGAATTATGGAAATTAAGGGATGGGTTGTGGTTAAGTAGGAGGATTTAGATTTTTGGGTTGGGAAAAAAATACTGAAATGTAGAACGAATGGGCGGAAATGGTGGAAGTGTAGAGAGCAGGAAGTTGTGTTTTAAGAGGAAGGGAGAAGGAGGCAGCGTGGATCAGTATTAGGGTTGGGCTGAATAGATATTGTAAGGCCCGATTTTTTTATGGATTAAGTTTAGTTTAAATTAAATTCAATAGCATACCAACTTGCGATTTTAATAACACGTACATATATTATCAGAATTGCGCAAATTTGTATCTGTTGGGATCATATGGATGACTGCTACACAATGGAACTGATTGGGAGTGAATCGGAGCTCGTTACAAATTATGGCAGAATAAAACGTCCGTTTGAGTCAATGACAGTTTATCGTTATTTAACGATAAACATCTAATGTGAGTAAAACTCACTAACTCTTCCCAGTTTATATTTTTATAACGTATTTTTAGAATTGATAAACGATGGTTGATTGCTATGTGTTGATTGTCTTGATGAACTGTTAATTAATTGGTTGAAAAAATAGATATAGTTATTTATGTATATCGTTAATTAAATATAATTCTGTTTATTAGAATATTTCACATTGAAATGAAATTGATGTTATTTACGTTTAACATCTGTGGATGCAGGGAGACAGGTTGGAGGGATCTAATTGGATTCCTCAATATTATTAATAATGTTTTTTCATATATTCTGATATATAATCTGTGATCGATTATGATGACATTGGTCTTGTTATTTGGTATTTTAAATACCATAAGAAATACTAGAATGTAAAAAGGGAATTTTCAAAGTGTATATTGAAAATAAAACATTTGTATAAAATCACTGGATTTTATAAAAAGGAAATATATGGGAAATTAAATAAGAACTTCTGTACAGAAATTATTAACAGTTATATGGAAGTTTCAAAAGGACGTTTCAGTATAAATACCGAATGCATGTAATAAGAGGTAAATAAATGAGTATATAGAGTAAATAGAATATTTTGGAAATTTATTGAATTTTAAAAAGGGAATTGCCAGGTATAAATGAATTATGGAAGATTGATTTAAAAAAAATATTTAATAGAAATCTGTTTTTAATAGATAAATTGAGAAGAATAATTTCTAAACGATGTTTATAAATTAAGGAAAATATGTATCATTAGATAAATGAAAATATAAGTCTGAATTTATATAGAGAAGTGAAAATTGGTTTTAACACCGATATTTAAAAATAGAATGTAAACTTAACATTTATAAAGGGAACTATAAAGGACGGAATATGAATTTGAAGAGGGAAAAATCTATTTTAAAAATAGAAATAGAATTTCGAATGGCTAGAAATAAATAACTTGTTTAATAATAAAAACAAGTAGTGTGATTTATAAACAATGTTTATAAATGAAATAAAAATAATTATCAATGGATAATTTGGATTGTAAATTCAGCAGTGCATTTAAAACGAGAAATTGGGAGTTTGTTTTAAAAAGGAAACGATGGAATTATTTAGATTTTCGAAATGTGAATAGGATTAAAATAAAATCTACAAAGAATTGTAATTAGAATTCGACTAGGCCAAATCTTATAAAATAATTTATTTTAAGAAATTATATATTAAGTAAATCGGGATTTTACAAGATAATTAATATTCGGTTGGAAACCAATATTTTATAATCGAATATAAAGGCGATAGAGAAATATAAACTTATTAAATAAAATCAACTATGAAGTTGACATGTAAACGAGATTTGATAAATAAAAAGAAATGTGAATAAGAAGTTATAAAATGACTCGGTAATTGGAATTGGAACCTGTGTTAGTATTTAAATTTTGAAATCAAGTTTTGAATTGATAAGGCGAGTCCAATTTTCTGTAAAGGAATAATAATCACGTTTTAAAGTGAATAAAAAAATAATTTGAAGATTTCAAATAGTTATAAATGGAAATTGGTAATTGTTGGGAAGTACTAAATTCAAAAATGAATTTAGAAATTGAATTGACCTGAAATGGTAAATTATTCTAGAAGTTTGGAACATAAATTGAATAGAATTATTCAAAAGAGAGTTATCTAATAGAGTTATTTGAAAGAGAGAAATTGAAATGAGTTATTCGAAAGAGATTTATCGAATAAAGTTTATTCGAAAGAGAGTTATGCATTGAAACTCGATTATACCGAATTAGGGAAAGTATTATTTACTTTCCGATTTTTAATTAATATTTATTTTGTTAACAAATTAGTTGTTTATTTATTTATTCAAATTAAGGAATAAAAGTTATATTTTTAAAGTTAGATATTTTGAAAGTAGGGATTATAACATTATCGTTATAACCAATGTTTTTCATAAAAGAATTGGATTCGTAAATTGAATCCAAGAGTTGCGTAAGCAATGATTTTGTAACAACCTGAATTTTCATAACCAATTTAAAAAATTTATTTTAGCTATTTTAATGGATTTTGAATATTTAAAATGATTTATTTTAAATACTAATGACTAAAAATTTATTTTTATCAAAGTTAGAATGTATAAATTTATTTTAATTATAAAACGAGCCTGAAATGGCGCGATAGTTTAAAAATTCGATTTCAAATTTCAATTGAATGTACAGGATTAAAAATAAATCAGATTTCAGTAAAACCAGAAATATTTGAATCTGTTTAATTATATCTTTCTAACAAATGTGAAAAATCCAGATTTCATAACGGGAATAAAAAGTTTGTCCAGTTTAAAATTTGAAATAGTCACTATGGAAATTATACATATTTTATATAATGAAAATAAGGCTCTGGTCCCTAAAAGCAAACTTAATTAGGCTCACATCCAATGATAAACTTATTATAAATTAGGTCCCTATTTTTCAAAAGTTGCGAAAAAAATAAAAAAAAGTACGAAAATTATTATTTTAATAATTTATTCATTCGACCATAAATTCGCTAAAAAAAATCAAAAACATGCAAAAAATAAAACAAAACAGAAAAAACAGCGAAAAATGCAGTTAAATGCATTTTGTTATGCAAGAATTTCAATTTCCTGCGTATATATGTGCAAGTATTCCAGCATTGCATCCACTATTGATTTTTTTGCATATTTATGTGTAAGTATTGCATCGCTCTTGCATAAAAATATGCAAAATTTCATAGCACTGTAACTCAGTTCATTTTTATTTGCATTCAAGTGTGTAATTAAATCCGAAACATGCACATATGTGTGCAACATATATGCACGCAAAATTATAGCATAATTTCCTTTGTGCAACAATTGCATACGTGTATGCAAGTATTGGCAATACTTGCATACATATATGCAAGTTTTTTTTCTTCTTGGTGTGGACTTCTGGGATTATTTCCAGATTTTAGATTTTTTTTAAATCATGGCCGCACTTTTTTTTTTTTTTGAAAAAAACGAAGGAGCGAAGGGAAAGAAGCAGCAGGTGGGACGTGAAAGTAGGAAGTGGATCCAAGAATGTAGGAGGCGACAATTCAAAAATAGGGGGCGGAAGTGTATTGGAAACTATGACCGGATGTGAGCCTAATTTTAAAACTTAATAGGGACCTGTAAAAAGCTTAACCTTTTATATAATATATAGCCCTTAAAAATAGCCATTTTGCAAATTACATCCGTTTTCAACAAAAGCACTTTTTTTGGATCCGGAATGTCAAATTAGTGCTAGATTCCAATTTTCATAATTTTTGGGATTAATATGTGAGCGCAGTAAATTAAAATGTGTTTGATAATTTCAGTTTGAATTTAATCGACTGGAAAATGACCGTTTTTCAAACGGTCTCCAAGTTTGACGAAATTAGTTTTGTAAGGACCGTACCGTCAAAACATAGCTAGATTTATTTTTCTGGAATTTTTGGAGTCAGTAGTGGCCCAGTAAATTAAAATGTACGTTGAAATCAATTTTGAACGTTATATTAATTTATATTTTAATTTTAACAAAAACTGATCGAAACAGTCGAATTGGCTTATGAGACATACCCATTTGTGTCCGGAATAGGGGTATTTGGCTAGGGACGACAGTCGTTGGATCCGATTGGGGGTCCGAAAGAAAAGGTAACTTTTTGAAACTTAAACTAAATAATATATATTGGTATATTCCCCCCTCTCTCTTCTTAGAAGTCAACGTTCAAAAATATAAGAAATAAAAAACAAAATCCACGATCGATCTCATCTCCCCCCTTTTCGGCCGCCCACGCCGTCAGAGCTTCCACCCACCACCGCGCTTGGCCGCCATCCTCCCCCAGTCGCGCTGCCCCTTCCCCAAGCCGCCACCATCTCCTCTTCCTCCCTCTCTCCGTTTGAATTCCCAAACCCAGTCCAAACCAAACCGCCGACACCCCTTAGGCCTGCCTCCGGCCAGCAGCCGCCTCCGACCATACCTCACGCGCCGCCACAGCCCTGACGCCCTTCCTCCTCCCTCCCTCTTCTTCTACAAACCCAAATTAACCTAAAAATCTTGAAACCCTAGCGCCATGGGCCCACCACTACGTCAGACCCCCGGCGCCACCTAGAGCTGCTGCATTTCCTCCTTCGATGCCGGTCCACGGCGGTTGCCTCCCCTTCGTCGACAAGGCAAGTAGCTCGAATAGATTTTTCTTTTCAGTTTATATGAAAAGCGGTTTAGTTATATGATAAATGGAATAAAAATTTGATTTTTAATAATATAAAGTTATGATTTTTAGTAATATAAAGATACGATTTTAATTAATATAAAGAATGATTTTTAATAATATAAAGATATGATTTTTAATAATATAAAGTTATGATTTTTAACGATATAAAAATATGATTTTTAACGATATAAAGTTATGATTTTTAGCGATATAAAAATATGATTTTTATATATATAATAGTGATATAAAAATATGATTTATATATATATAATAGCGATATAAAAATATGATTTTTTATAAATATAATAGCGATATAAAAATATGATTTATATATATATAATTGCGATATAAAAATGATTTTTATATATATAGTAGCGATATGAAAAATGTGATTTTTAATATAAACCGCGTGAAACAGATTGCATTGGAACTGACTGGAAGGAAAACGGAATCCAGACCATCTAATAAAGAATGACGGAGTGGATCCCAAAGGTGAGAACACCTTCTCACTCTAATTTTGTTTACAGTTAAATATATACTAGGCTGCAGATGGTGCTTAGTAGCACCAGACACCTTTGATTGAAACCATGATTGTTTGTTCGGATTGAATGGACTGTATTGTGGTTGTTGATTATACGTGTTGAATAAAATGTTAGAACAATAAAAATATCATTTTTATTGTATAAATGAACTGTATAAAATATTCATGTGTTGAATAAAATATTTTATCGTTAAAAATATAATTTTTAATGTATGTATGAAGGACATAAAATTTTCCTGAAATGAAAATAAATATTCATTTACAAATTGGACGATTTGTTTATGTACACCCAATTAACTAATATTGATTGGGATGATAAATTTCACACATTGCCCAACTGCACAAATAGTATTCAGTGTTTGTTGATTGAAATCCCACACGGGTATTGGGATGATATTTAACATACACTAATCCCAATTGTTTAGTTGTATGTCAATCGATTGATTGACAGGCTGTTGTAAGTGTTAATTATTTATATTTAATGCTTATGCAGTTGTCTGATGCACTCTGGATAATGGATGATTGGTTATGATTGTTGTTATATACATGTGTTGAATGGAATCCATATAAATAACATTATATGGTAATTGATTGGGTCTCATTTAAATTTGGGAAAAATAATGAATATTTACAATAATATTCAGAAAAGGATTAAAAATATTCATGTGTTGAATAAAATGTTTGAACAATAAAAATATCAATTTTATTGTATAAATGAAAGATTAAAAATATTCATGTGTTGAATAAAAATATTTAAACAATAAAAATATCATTTTTATTGAGTGTATAAACCATTGAAAATATTCATGCGTTGAATAAAATATTTAAACAATATTTCAAAATAATATTCCGTAAAAGATTAAAATGTGAATTTGATGTCCGATTTCGAATGGACACGAAAATATTTAAATTTGTGAAGCCGTGTTGATTAGATATGTGCCATTTGGATGCGAACGATATTTATATCTGTTTTCTTCATTTTTATAATGAATATCGAAAAGGAAATGATTTCAAAATCTGATATTTTGAAAATATTATCATTTAAATATTATAATGATAAGGAGTATTCAATTTTGATTTAAAATTGAAAATGAAGTTAGAATCGTTTTAAAATGAATTTATAAACAATTTATAAAATACATTTTAAATGGAAATCGACGAAATATATATAATCACTACACCAGAAAATACTTTTGGTAGCGTTGAAAAAACGCTACCATAACTTGTAGTAGCGTTTTAGAAAACGCTGCGATACGACATGCAACTAAAAGTCTGAATTTTTTTGTTGCGTTGTGGTAAACGATACGAAAAATAACCATATTGTAGCGTTTTTAACTTGCAACTAAAGTTTTTCTGTAGCGTTTTTTATACGCAACTATATAATTTTTTATATTACTTTACATTCATTTTTGTAGCATTTTTAAAACGCTACTAAAAGTTATTGGTCATTTAACAATATATTTTAATACTATTGTTTACGATTAATAACTTGTATCATTTCCAATAACCGCTTACGTAATATCTATTTAAAAATAAGTGATTAATCACATGATTTTCATAGACAAACCAATAACTAAACAACATAAATAACATATACAAACAAACAGTCATATCATTTTCATATTCAAATAATTTAAAAAACACACAAATCACATAATCAAATTTAATATTTATAATCAGCTCGATTGTAGTTTAAAAATATTTCATATACCACAAGCATTCACAATCAAGTTTATACAAATAGTACTAACAAAATATGACAACATATATAACAATTAAAGCCTTGTTCATTGCTTGATTACAAATAATTCTTTGCACATGTCTTTTTGGTGCGTCTTTTAGACCCTAGAGAGCAAAAAACAATGACATTAGTAGATTTATGATAACAAGTATCTAATTATTAATACTGAATCATAGCAGGTATTTTAATTTTTTAACACTTAAAAAAGTCACTTAATGGATTATATTAATGTAGTTGGTTTTTATTTAACATGAAATGAATTAAGTTTACCCACAATCATAGTTTTCAATTATTTTGAATGTAAAGCATGCTTATAAGAACCAGGTGGTGCTAGCATTCGTAAGTGATGTATGCACATGACGAGGCTGCAATTCAATGCTGAATTTTCAATGGGTAATTTATGAGTGCATGGAACATTACAAATTCTTTCGTTCTGTTCAGGTTGATCCAAGTACTTATCATCTCTATGCAGTGCCAATGCATGGCCAATAAACTCAATCGTACTCTCTTCTGACTCATAAATACTGCACCATCACATTTTAAACTTCTACCAAACAAAAACAAGTTGCATATAATTCAAGTGAAAAGAAACTAATAAAATAGTAGGTACTCACAAAATTAATTCTCATGTGGTAATTGTATTGAGATCAAATCCCACGTGTGTTTTAGGATCATCTCTTCTTAGTATTGTTTGAATATAAAGAACTTTCTTGCTGGCCTCTTTTAAACAGTCACATCATTACCGAATTAAATGCTTCCACATCTGTTGCGAGTACACTATATATCTGTTAACTTATTCAGTAGTTCATAATGAATAGTTAAACTAAATTAAACAGTATTACTACATTACCTTTCCTTCTTTGTACATGAAGCTACCATCGACAACTATGAAGTTCATTTATTTGATCACATTAGTGTGAATCAGTACCCGAACCAGTTCACCATTCACCATAGTAAACTGCAAAATCACATAAAAATGTTCAGAATGTGATGTATCAAGCTTCGTAGAAAGTAAAGAGCTTGCGTTTTCTAATAAACATGAAATACAATGATAAATATAACTAAGAATCATATATGTTTAGTTAATCAGAAACCAATATTATTGCTGCTGTAGGCATACTGTGCATGCTGGTTTATGTTCACCAGCGTGTTTATACAAAAACTGATGTGTTTTATTTGAAAAAACCAAGTGTATGCAAGAGTGTCATCAAAATCATCGAACAGTGTGAGTGAATGACACTCAGTTAAATTTGTAGAAGAAAGTACCTAATTAATAAAATCAAGGTTAAGAATAAAATGCCATTTCAAAAAAAAGTTACCTTTATCAGTTTCAAAAGGCAAACAAGAAAGTGACCTTGGAATGCTCCTTCCATCAAATGTAGTTTTTGCACTACTGTCTTTGCATTTGTGAACTAATTTTTTTTCTATTGTGCCATTAGTCCCTGCAAAATACTAAAATATGAACATCGATAAATTACTTGAATGTAGGTATGAAACTGTTTATTGTGTTCATCTATTCATTTCATTGAAAAGTTCAATTATATGTTTCAAGTTTTAAGTTTATGTACGTTTTTAAGTTTTTAAGGCACTGCAAGCACACATGAATGATAATACCATATACGAGTGACATCAATGGAAAGTTCCATTGATGTCTTAGCAGTCGGATTAATCTAAAGAAGAGAAAGAGAGATATAGAATATACCCTCAAAGCCGATTTCCTCAAGGATTAAGAACAAATATAAGTCCTAACAAATCTTATAATCAAAATATTTAAATATCTTTTAGCATCTTTAGAGTTGCGAAGCCAAGGATGTCCCACAGATCAGATATCATTGTTGTTTGTTTGGTACTTAAAAGACATAAAAATGTACAAACTTATATTTACCATTAGAACTCCATCTCGTTAGCAAACTGACATTATTATATGGGAAATCGACTTACTTAGAGCTTATGAAGCAGTCAGTCTCCTTCTGTAATCTTTGTCAAGCAATTTCACTATGATGTCTTTGGCCTCACAAGTCAGAGAAGGCCACGGATCATCTTCGAAATTCAGAATTATTTTTAAGACAGAGATAAATTTTCCAGATTCTTTTCTTGCCCAGAAGGGGCAGCTACCACAAAGAAGAATATAAGCAATTACACCAATGCTCCATGCATATGTCTGCTTCACTGCCATAAAATCTATGCAATACTTCTGGAGCTACATAATATGCACTTCCTACTTTGTCATTTGGCCTGTCATCTACTTTATTTATTCCTCAAGTTATATATATGCAAAGATATGATCAAATCTTAAAAAAGTATGAAGAATACCTGGATTCAAGAAATCTGATAAGCCAAAATCTATAGCCTTGATACATGATTTTTCATCCTCATACACAAACAGAAAATTCCGAAGCACATATTAGATAATATTATATTTTAAGTATGCACTAACTAATAGCTTGTAAGAGATATGATAACATGGATGAATTTTGAAGTGACCTCAGGCTTGAGATCTCGGTGCACAACACCTTGAAGTTGGAAAGAGGCAACAACACCCAAAACTTGGATGATTATATCTTTTGCATCATCTTCTGAATATTTCCCTCCTCTATATATGCACATATTGTGTAGGGCCGTAGGCATATTATATCAATATGTATATGTAATTTTTACTGTGTATCCGAATAACATCCTAACACGTGCACCTTGTAGGAATCCTTTCCAGGAGTACTCTCTTTTGGCTTATAGCAACTATTGGTTACCTGGATGTATGCCAATTTTTACATTATTTTAAGCTAAAACATGAAAGTTTGTTGGCCGTAAGTTTGAACAGGATACATATGTATATATTGCTTTCGGCACAAAATTAGGTAAAATGATAAGACTCTGAAGTGAACAAAACACCATGAAGTATTTGCATTTAAATCGACGAAATTATAATAATACAGACATATTTCAATGCAAGCAACTAGAAAAAGTGACCGTAGTCAAATAGACAAAGAAAGGGAGACAAAATACAATAAAGGAACCAGACTTATTTCACCGTCAATAGACGTTCACTTTTGCGTATATATGCGGTTGTTTGACTGTTATTTTAATTTCCTTTTCTACAGGCCATACATGTGTATTTTAACCAGCATTATGCATGTGTTTTTTTTGTTTCTTCGAGTTCAGTCTGGTTCCACGACAGGAAAAGGGCATGGCCAACAAATAATGCCATTTATAGGTACCCCATCTTTTCATTCTTCAAGGTGTGGACAAAATTCCTTTGCTTGTGTTAGTTGAAAGAAACTAATAAGAAACATAGACAAAATAAAAAAAAAAGGAGTGTTGAATAACAATCGCAAACAAAATTCCTTTCCTAGACTCATAAAGTTGGAATTAGTCGACAAATCTTTTACGTGTCTGTTGTTGCATTATCATAAAGATAAGCACTTTAACCAGCTGTACTCATAAAAGGTGCATTATCATAAAAGGTCCATGCAATTCTGCATGAATTCCAAATTGAACGAAATTTGTGGAACTGGTTCCAGGGAAGAATTTCAGCATACATAACCATGATTTGATAGGTTTCAAATGCAAATTGGTCCAAATGTGGACAAAAGAAAGATGCATATCTTATTTCATAACAGTTCAAATGCACCTACTTCTATTATAGCCAACTATAACAAGAATTTAAACATGAAGAGTCCTGAAATGATATACCTGGTTAATTACAGCTTTGACCATTGCAGGTGGGTCCTTTTTCATGACTGACTTGCGGTACAGGTTCGCAGGCTTCCTCTGCTTCCTGGTCTTTACTATTGCAAGAATAACTGATAAGCCCTCGCCTGTTCGTCGAATGGAAACATCTTGTTTGCCAACCCTATAAGATATAAATAATCAAAACCACATATTGAAACTAGAAAAATATGCGAACAAATTTTTGATAAGCTATGCAAGCTTCTTGTACTTCGTAAAAATGTTGCTAAATCAATGTCATTTTTGATGTTGTTTCTTGTGTAATCTTTCAAACACCTTCTCGCTATTATTTATTACATATGTGAAATATTAAAACAGTTCGATGCGTAACAACAGGCATCAATTAAACTTTCCTTTGGATATAACCAAGTTTCCACCCATCAAGCAATATATATGGCCAACAAACAATTGCAGTGTTCAAAAAAAATCTATTAGTTAATTTTGTTGTAATTACATGAAACAAACAATTGCAATATATATGGTTGCTATGTAGTAAAGCAAATGATTGAAAAGTTTCATTCACAAAGAATATTTTTATCCATGACTTTGTCCATGTTCCTCTCTCATCTTCTTATGCTTTAACCCATTCTATCCATGTTCTAATCATGTTGAATAAAAATAGTACCATACTTGGTGAACATGAACTACATCTTTTCCATGTAGAAAGTTGCTAAAAGTCAGTACGGTACTTTCAGGTTGATATTTGCGTCCAAATTTGGGTATCCATGTTAGGATTAATAGTAATCAGGAGGATGATATTCATTGTGAGCTCATGACGCTGAGAGAATGGCTTGCTCTGCGACTCTATCACATTGCAGGAACCATGATTTAGAACCAGAACTGAAACAACAAACAATATGCAGATGGAAACCGAGTTCATGGTTCATGCAACGTGAACAGCTTAACACTACAACCAAAAATATTCGTTTACTTTGTCCAAAAATTAATGCTGAGGAATGGAAGACTCAAAGTAGCAATGACATAGACAAGCTAACCTGATAGGCAATTGCATTTAATAAAAAAATATTAAGAACAATGGAGATCTCAAAGTACCATCTTTATCCGTAGAGTATTTGAACATTTAAAGCTTTCAAAAGCATACAACTGAAGAAAAAGTGTAATCAAATAGAAGAAATAAGCAAAAATAAAGATGATAAAGTGACCAAAAAAAAAGGAAGCATGTTGCATTTGCATATAAAAGGGACGTGCAAAAAACAACAAAACAGTGTAGCTTTAGCTATAAAAAAAATAAGGACTTAGAAAAATGAGGGCTTAGAACTGTAAGCATATGATATCATGTGAAATAAAGTATTTGTAAAACAATCCTAGCCACATATACATAATGCACAAATACAGAGAAGCAGCATAGTATTCTTGATAGTAGAAAAGAAAAGCATTAGCATAAAATTTAACTCATTTAACCATAGTAGTGACACTAGTATCACTACTGTATATATGAAATTAATTTGAAACATACATATACCATCAATAAGGCCAGATTTTAATGAAGATAAAGACTGCTCTTTTCCATCGATGTAGAAAAGATTGAAATTAAACATAAATTGAAAACAGTCCTCAAACAGAGCTGCTGGTTCAAGCAGAACACTTGAAAAGTATTGGCAATTGACTAGTACCTCACTGTTTTAACCAACACTTTCATTTCAGTTTTATGATTGTTCATTTGAGCTTGAAAGCTCAATAATTTAATTTTCAGCAACATTATCTAAATGGCGCGCTATTATAAACAATTCTAATAATAAAATAAGCCCCAACCTCCGTAACTATACTACTAAAATGTGGGATGCAAATGCATCAAGAATCTTATCAAAGACAATATCTATATGAAATCTAACGAGTTAAATATATATAGTACTTAGAATCACTCTCAAATACAATTCCATTCATTTTTCGTGACTATGTTTAAGATAAAAAGCCATGATCGTTTTCCGGTAAAACAAGTGGAAAATAATTAAACATAAAATCATGTATTTATGTTGAAGAAGGTAAATCAAAGAACAAATATGCAGCATTTCACCTTTCTAGGTAGGGGAAAATGTAAACATGTGCCATGGGATGAATCCAGAAGACCGCAAATCACGATGCTCCTCCGAATCTAGAAGACTTTCCTTAATTCTACTGTATATTCGGTATAACTATAATACAACCAATCTTCAAAGTCCGATGCCACAGACATTACTCGGTAATGCTTGAACTTCATCATTAGGCCTAGTAGCCTAATACATGAACATGTACTTTTTACAAAATTATATTGAAGTTTTTTTTGTTTGTTTGTGTGTATCACTTGGTTATATAGATAAATACTTAGTTACATACATCATATTAGTAATAATAAATTAATATAATTTTTTTATAAGTGTCTTAAATAAAGTCAATATACATATTACAGAGCTAAGCGGAGATTATATGTAAAAATATGTGCATTTGGAAAATTATTTGTCATTGTTAACATGAGTATGTGGAGTTTTTTAGTTATAAGAGTGGACTGAATTCACAATCATTAAAAATTACCAATAAAGAATAACTAACTAAATCAGCTACAAATTAATCAAGTGTACCACTTAGCCAGTAAACTGAAAAAATCATATTAAACCATATTTAAATGATACACTACTGGTCTCACATATTACAACTTAAATTCCAGGTATTTTGCTAGATAATAGAAGTAAACTGTGAATCCATATGGATTGATTCTGGAGGTATGGTGTATATGCTGGGACAAGATAATAAAATTGTTGCTTTTGAGTTTAAAAAGTTATGCTGGGACAAGGTCATTTAACTTTGATAAAATCACAAATTCAAGTTAAGGGCATTCCAGTATGCAGATCTTACCAATGATGAATATGTTTGTAGATTATTATTAAAACAAAATATGCATGTTTCAATATTAAATGGATTTCCAATGACAGGAAAATAGTTATTAGTAATGAAAGTGCACAGTAAGAAACTTATTTATTTTATATATACATACACCAACTCCACATGATGGTCTGATAGTAATATGAAAGTTCCGTGGTAAAAGAACTTAACTTCAACTATGGGAATGATAGTAAGCTTTGATTTTTGGGTTTTATTTCATAGGAAAACTCTTTACTTTTCGGATAATGAAATGAAATTATTTGATAAACATGCATGAAAAATAACTAAACCTGGATTTAAAGTATGTTTCCAGTTAATAATAGCGGTAACTTATTTACAACAAACTTCAAGTCATCTTACAAGAACAATCTTGTATCAAAAAATGCACTTTTTAAATGCTCTATGATGTAAGTTATATATAAAAAATACATGTCTTTCATAAATTATAAAGCAATGTCAATATATAAATAAATGGATATAAAATTATACCTCTGCCCTCAATGTTGCAAGCCAGCTTTCCCTGCACTTTCATTGCCAGTCTCCGAACGGAACCCTCATCGAATAGACGATCCATCTCTATAGTTTCAAAACAAATTACATGCCTTCATCATGCTTATTAATTTTATAGTACCCATCAATAATAGCCTTGTATGCAGCTTTGCTAGGTCTGCAACCATTTCCATGATGTATCCAATTAACTAGAAGGTCAAACAACCAGGATATAGTTTTTTTTCTCAAAGAAAAATAAAAGCCTTTAAAATGTTGAGACCGGAAAACTATGTTGTCAGTTAAAAATTATCTTTGTCCATCTACCAACAAAGTCTTTAAAATGTTATCAACCACCAATTAAATTAAATTTTCAAAAACTAAAATTGATACCAGCAATCATGCACAGCGTATTTCAAAATGTCATAGAGGATTGGACGATGACAGCGCTTGCAACAGCAGCTTCACAGGAGATGGGATTTGAAAATTAGGGTTTACGGATTCGGGGAAAGTTAATGGTTTGAGTTTAATTAAGCAGTTGAAGGGTTTAAGACGCGGTTTGAAGGATTTAGGCGGAAGAAAATAGAGCCGAGATGAGATCGAAGAGGCAAATGAGAAGGAAGTAGCGGTGGACCTGGCTCTATCTGAAAACTTGCGTTATGGAAGAAGATGTGAGAGGAGGGAAGCGAAAAACAGATAATGTGAAAATGAAAAAAAAGTGCGGGAACTGAAAAATTAAGGGCACTAGTTTGCCAAATGTATTGTCAGTTGGGTTCCTTCTTACACGGGAAGGGGATAGAAATATCAATAGTTGCTATTCAGTAACAAACGTTGCCATATATTGTAACCAATTTCTACTTTTCTTGTAGTGAATATACATATCATGTATATTTAATGGCCTGACTAGAACGCGCGGCGCCGCGACCGTTCGCCAATTTCAATCATTGACTTCGAATTGATATTACGGGAGATCCGACCGTCGGATTCTCTAAAACCGTAACCATTGGTTTCATATCGAAAAAGTCTTTCCAACGAATATAAGGGATTTGAAATCTAACGGTTGGATTTGGAATTATGTCCAAATCAAATTTGGAAAAGGTCGCTGTAAGTGCAGTTCGATGACCGTTTATGGAAATCGACTGAAAGGGCCTTAATAAAAATTATTAAAAATATCAATAATTTGTGTAAAATCATAATAAATGATTTGGAAAGAATTAGGATGAAAAATTCCATATTTGAAGAGATAAAAATATATTTTTATTGAAATGAACTAGTTATTAATTAGAATTATAATTTAATAACTTTTTAAATAAATAAATTGGATTGAGAATGGGTTTTAATATAACTAGTATTTCTAACATATGAATAGGAATGGATTTGAATGAAAATCATCTTCGGAATATTTCGATGTTGGATTCCGTGATTATACGAATATTGTTGAGGAATTTGGAAGATACATATCTTTATTCCCAAAACGATATTTGTTGGTTTCAGAATTTGATATTGAATATGAGCCGATATAATTTCTATTCAGAGCCTTGTATTTGATATCAAATTGGATTTTGGGTTTGTCGTGAAGGGTGTCTTAAATAACACTTTTCTTAAACCCAGTTGAGAAAAGAATAAATCTTTAATTTAAGATTTAGTGAAGTTTATCAATTAATTAATATTAAATTGGAATTAAATTAAGAGAATTGGAATTTTGGGTTTATCGTGAACGGTGTTTTAAATAACACTTGTTCTTTAACCCGATTAACAGTGAAGTTAAGATTTGGAATTTATAAATCTTTATTCTAAGATTTAATGAAATTTTCCAAAGTAAAGTTTTCCAATTTAATAAAATAAATTGGAATGGCATAGAATTCGATTTGGTAATAATCGAAGTGAGCTTCTATGGAGGATGACTGTTAATATATATGGAATTTAAAAGGCTTTGTCGTTATTCCATTATTATTATTAATCGGATACAGAAATTGGTATTGATTATATATTGATCTGTTTCCTGTGAAGATTCCATAATTAATGGAATTTGATTTTGGGTTTATCGTGTACTGTGTTTTAAACGACATTAGTTCTTTAACGCAGTTAAAGACAAGATTACATGATTAACAATGTATTTCGAACTGTATTTGTTGATCTCTGCTAAGTATATATCTATTTGGTGGCAGAGAATTTATTCTCTTGCTTAACACCCTTCTCTGAGACGTACGAGCTTAGAGGTTATATATCGTCAGAAAGCAGTGGTACGGTGTAGATTGTCGATGCTGCATGTTTGATTTCCCAAAGTTAAATAATCATTAATATTGATTTTGGGAAGATTAAAACTAAGTGGAGTTTTAATGAATCTTTAATTAGATTGAAATGAGAATGCGATAATTTAGATTATCAAATTTGGGAAATGATCGAGAATGGAACATCACCAGTTTTGCTCCAAGCGATAGTCAAATCTTTAATTAGATTTGAATGTGAAATGGTAATTGAATTTACTGATAACACTGTGGTGTTAGATATGGAGTATTACCAGTTTTTCTCCATGGGATGAATCGGTTGGGATTGGGTAATAAAACAAATGATTACTTCGATAAAGTTCGCTAATCCCGAATAGTTTGGAAAACCTTAATTTGGTTCAAAATTGTGAAAAGAATATTTGAATAAAAGAATATTCAGAATTAGAATGAGGCGTATGTTGTGTTTTTATAGAACTTATTTTTAAGATACATGAATTATTCGGAAAGGCCGGGTTTATACGCATTCTGAATAATTGATTCAACGATAAGTCGACGATGAAGACGGTGGTTGAAGACCAGAGTTCTTCACATCGTTTGAATGATTACTGATGTCTTGATTGGGTTGTACACCCAAGACAAGGTAATGAGTGGTAATCATGCAGACGTACTTGGAGATCGACCGGATATGCGAGGACCTCTCTTCTGTATTGGACATATGGGATGAGGAGTAAGGTGCCTCCGGTTTCGTTCAAACCCAGAACGAACTTGTAAATGGATGTGTGTCTGACATTGGATTTTATTCTGTGTTGATTGATCTCTATTAAATATAAATATATATATATGTTTGGTGACGGAGAATTTATTCTCTTGCTTAACACCCTTCTCTGAGGCGTACGAGCACAGAGGTTATATATCGATAGACATCAGTCGCATGGCATGAATAGCCTGTGTGGCATGCTGAGATGCAAATGATCAAGGCTTCTGTTGAAAAGTAGAGTCTTGTGGTTGATGATCAAATCACGGCTTTAAATGGCATAGCTTTGTGTATAGCGTTAACTCACGAGCCTCACACCTCGGTTTGAGTCAAAAACGGGATAAGGCACAGCAGGGAGTGCATGATGTTTCTTTCTAGCTATGGGTGGTGTCATGGTATGGAGCCCAGACATTTATTTACTTTTACCTATGTGGATGATGGATAGCGAGGCGCCTCAGATATATCGGTTACTACGGAGCCGTCGGATAGGTCCTATAGGACTGGGGAACGTGTGTTCAGGCATAACCAATCCACTAAGTGTGGACCGACCCTGCATGATCCCAGGGTTCGCCAGCGCCCGAACCCTGAGGCATTTGCTAGAGTGTCTCGAAGCTGTTGAGGAGTATCTCCCTTGCCTCGACTCATGACGGAAATCCAATTTCCAATACATGACATTTCGGTTTTGATTGTAGAGCCTAGTATGGCGACATGATATATGGTACCCATACCGTCTATGATTGATACATTTATATTTGAAGTTGTTTAATACACTGTACACTTGTAGTAATATCAAAATGATTTGTTTTAAATCGTACCAAGCATGTTTGACTATTATAAGGTAAAACTCTATCCTCCGGCTTGCGTTGCATTGTGTGATGCGACCTGAGTCTTATAATAGCTTCATTTTTTCAAAAAGCATTGCGCTGTTTGCTGAATGCACTAGTATTCTGGAGAGGAAACCCGATCCGCGTTATAAGGCGTGGTCCCTTGATTTACTTTGTTTTAAAAGTAAAGTTTTAAATAACTGTTTTAGTTCTCACACCAGTCATATGACTGACCTGGAGTTTATTGTGTTAACCTAAACTCTGGGTGCCCCTATTTTCCATACGGGCAGCTAGTAGTTTTGATTTTGCAGATTTTTATTTCATAGGATCCTGGATTTACAGCTGGAAATATACTCAGAAAGTTTTGTATCCGTGTATTTCTTTCAGTTGTGTTATGTATTATTTTTCCACTGCACTGTAATTTTAAATCTCTGATATTTTCCAATGTGTAATATTTATTCATACTCTATTATATTCTTGTACTCTGATGTAATTGTTGTAATGAGCAATGAAATGTTCTGTCGTTTGTGTTCCGATTTATCATTTCTCAACTCAATCCGGGCTTTCCCGTAAGGATGAGTTTGGGTCGTTTCGTCGTGCTATCAGAGCTTTTGTTTACAGAGCTCGAGAACAAGGCACATTAGAACCAAACGAAAGAATTCATCAGAGATTGGATTGGAAATATCCAATAAGAATGACTCGTTAGAGATGGGATCAGTAGTGTCCAAGAATGAGTTTCAAAGAGTGTTATTTTTAAGACAAAAATGAAAACAAATTTTTCTTTGAAAATTTAAACCTTATTATATGTATTTGTGTAACAACCCGTATTTTTAAATAACATGTTATAACATAAACCAAGGCAGAATTAAATGATAAAGTCTGAATCAAGGGAAACGGGCTGTGCCATTGCGTTCGTCTCGGAAAAATACGCGAAATAGAGTCTGAGTTTTCGAAAATCGGAGTCCGTATGAAGAAGATATGGACGAACGAAGTTAGGCAGAAAAACCGAAAACAAGCAAAAATGCACTGGCGCACTTGTGAAGTGCGCCAGCACAAAAATACACTGGCGCACTTGGGAAGTGCGCCCGTGTCGAGCCAGAAACCTGCACAACTTTCTGGCTTGACCTTGGCTGGCTTGGTGCACCTGTTTTGGTTCTCTGGTCTGTTCTGCTGGCCTATGACGATTTTTGATGGTTTAGATCTGAACTAGGGTTAATCCTATGGCCTAAACTAACCTAATCTTCTATAAAAAGACCCTAAGACCTAGCCTAAACCCTCATTTATCATTCCTACAACTAAACTATGCCAAAATGTTTCTTGATCATGGCCTCCATCTTCATATCATGGCCTCCATCCTCTTCATGAGAGTTTGAGTGTCCTAAGCTAGTAAAAGAGCCACCTTTCTTCATCAAAACAAGGATCTTTCTTCATACAAATCAAAGGAGCTTCTTGTTTCTCAAGACAACTTGGAGCTTGTATTCATTTGGGGTTTTTAGAGTTGCTAGTGGCTTCGTCTCAATCTTATTTTATTTTATAAGTCTTCATAGCATTGTAAGCCCTATTCTACTCTTAGATTCTAACTATGAAGTTAAATATGACATGTTGCAAGTTTGAGTTTGGGCCTAAGTATGATTTGTGTTTTGATTCTATCATGTTATGCATAGATTTATTCTATGCATGTTTGTAAAGCTATCACCTTGACATTGTGCATAGAAAGCTATGAGCTTTGATTCTATCATGTTATGCATAGATTAATTCTATGCATGTTTGTAAAGCTATCACCTTGACTTTGTGCATAGAAAGCTATGAGCTTTGATTCTATCATATTATGCATAGATTTATTCTATGTATGTTTGTAAAGCTATCACCTTGACTTTGTGCATAGAAAGCTATGAGCTTTGATTCTATCATGTTATGCATAGATTTATTCTATGCATGTTTGTAAAGATATCACCTTGACTTTGTGCATAGAAAGTTATGAGCTTTGATTTAAAATGTTGCATAAAGCAACATAGAAACTCTCATAACCCTTATGTTATCTTGCATATGATGTCATATGCGAATCACTAGCTAACATCCTATGTCATTTATGACCATGTTTCACCTATTTTGCTAAAGTTTGATATCATGCATGTTTTGAGGCTTATAATGTAATATGCAAGTTTATGAACACATTTGCCTCATATGCCACCATGTTTGACTTGTGGCCAAACCTTAACCCCTCATGTTCCTTAATATGCTTGTGGCCAAATCACCCTTATGATATTATGCATGGTTGTGGCCAAATCACCCTTATCCTATTATGTATGCTTGTGGCCAAATCACCCTTATGCTATTATGCGTGCTTGTGGCCAAATCACCCTTATGTTATTTGATATGTTTGAGGCCAAGTCACCTTTTATGCTATCATACATGTTGAGGTCGTATGCTAGTATGTTGAACCCCTTTTGGCCTCAAATATCACCATGTCTAACTTGTGATAGACTTTGCCATCTTATGCTCACCTTGTCATATTGTTATGTTCCCTCTTTGATCTATTTGAGTTGATGCGAATTTACGTGCGATGGGAATACGTTATGGGTAGTTGGGCAAATTTAAATAACATGAAAACATGACTTGAAAATATGACATGAAATTTTGACATGTGTTTATGCTTGAAAACATGAACGTGGACATGACATGTAGAAAACATGGAAGTGGCCAACTCGAGGTTGGGTTGAGTTTGTAGCATAAATCTATCCGGAACCGACCGGCTTAACTAGTAGCTACAAACAATAGGACCCAATGTGAGAAGTTGGTCATATTGCACTTAAAAACCCGAGGTTAGACTTTGTTGTGGTGTAAAGCTACCCGGACCCCCCGGGCTTAACTAGTAACCACAACAAGGTCTAATGTGAGAGGTTGGGGTGCATTAAGTTAATTAATGCCACATGGTAGGGTTAAGTCATGGACCACTTGAATACTTAACCAATTAAACACGATGTATTGATAGGGTTAAGTCATGGACCACTTGAATACTTAACCATTTGAACGCGATGTATTGATAGGGTTAAGTCATGGACTGCTTGAATACTTAACCAATTAAACCCGATGTATTGATAGGGTTAAGTCATGAATTACTTGAACACACTTAACCAACTCAATACATGGTTAGGATGGGGTTAACCACACTTAACCCATTTGAAATCCTAGTTGCGTGGTCCCTTTCAGCCGTAACCAACAAGAAGTATCATGGATACCCTGGACTAGGCTAGGGTGGGGCACGATTACTGGACTGATTGTAAGAGACCAAAAGAGACGGCTGAATGGTGCACCGGTTGTTCAGGCGGACCATGGTCGTGCACATTAAGTCCGGAGTTGAATATGGGCACCAGTAGGATTAGACTGTGCGTGCTTGATTTATGTCTGTGGTTTACACCTTAGGGCAGGATACACCCTAGGATGGACCTTGCACAGTTAACTACATTTCACGATTAAGCCGTATGACACCGATACACGACGAGCTAGGCTTATAGGGAGCCGATCGACTAGACCGTGTAGTTGGACCTTGATTTAGGTCATCTCATGATATTGGGCCAGCTTTGGGCTAAGGGATCATTTCTTGTTTATACTTGACATGGATTGGAATACTAGTACACACTTGGTGCAACTTAACCTTGTATATGCGATGCCACACTTGATCTATCTTGTTAACTTTTCACCATGCCAGTTATCATCCTATGTTTCATCTCTGCTTTACATGTCGAGTTAACTTTATTAGATTTTATACTAATAGTAGGTAGGACTTACCAGTCTTTTTGACTGACCCGTTTTCTTTCGCCTCTTTTCTTCCGTTTCCCCCCCAGGTTTACAAGGGTGGGAATACTAGTACCTAGCTGGGATCTTTTGCTGCTTCTCTGGATAACTCATGTACGGTTTGGACTTGAGCATGCTATGGCTTTATCCTACTTTGGGGATAGTTACTTTATGTTATTTCCAGTTTTCAGTTTATGTTTTCTAGACTTTGTTTTGTTGGGAAAATAATGACTCAGTACTTTGATGTAACTTGACTATGATTTTGAAATGTTAGTTTTTACCCGCTGCTTTATTTACTCTGTTTTTACTTATATGTTCTGTCTTGTGATATCTGCATGCATGTTTACCTCGTTTAACGCCCCTCCAAAGCCAGTGTACTTGCAAGAGTGACCCTGGCGGAGGTGGGGTGTTACATTTGGTATCAGAGCATAAGGTTTACGAGATTGGACAAACGGTTTTTAAAACTTACCTTTTGGAAAACTATTTTCAAAACCAATTAAGTATTTTCCAAGAAAATTCTAGTTTAGTTTAAAAAGGCTATTCCCCAAAAGCCATTAGCACTATCCTTTGTTTCCTCATTCTCGATCTATCTTTTTCTTCGTTTCAGTATGGCCGATAATTTTGCCATTCTGGAGGGCGTACCAGTACCTATTTGGTTTAGAAGGTACATGGAGGCAAGGGCGAATGAAGCCGGCCCCGCGGACATTCCTCCTCCTTCCCCCGTGGCTAACATTCCTCCTCCCATAGCTGAGGTTCCTCCTACTCCTCCTCAGCATCCACAAGCGGATTTCGCGAAGATTTGCAAGGACTTTAAGGCGATGGGTGGCAAGAATTTTATTGGGACAGAGACTTATGTGGAGGCAAGAAACTGATTAAAGGAAACTGAAGACCTCTTTGTTATCCTGGATATAGGAGACCGTAGGAAAGTTCTGTTGGCGGTATGGTTATTGAAAGAGGAAGCTGCATATTGGTGGGTAGTCACCACCACTACTATGCCAATTCAGACTTGGGATGACTTTAGGAGAAGGTTTGGACTGAGGTTTCTATCATCGACAGAAGAGAACCTTCAAATGGAGAGGTTCCTATCTCTAAAGCAAGAGGACATGACAGTTAGGGAATATGTGGATACGTTTAATCAACTTGCTCGGTTCGGTCTAGACTTGATTAACACAGCTCAGAAAAAGGCCCTACGCCTTGCTCTAGGATTGAATGAGCCATTGCGCGGTTTGGCCATGTCTCATATACCCATGGGGGCGACTTTCGAGAATTTGGTGAATATGGCCCTGCTTCAAGAGGAAGATAAGAGTGGCAAGAAGGAGGTTAAGGCAAATGAGTCTCAAGGCGAGAAGGTAGATTCCGGAAAAGGAGGCAAGAACAACAACAGTAAGGACAACAAGTCAAGAGAAAGGAGGAAGTGCAACTTCTGTGGGATTACTGGGCACATAGCCAAAGACTATAGGAAGAAGAAAAGGAAGTTGGGAGAATGCTTTCATTGTGGAGAGTCTGGACACTATAGTAAGGATTGCCCGAAAAAGAGAGGACAAGGGGAAAAGGCAAATTCAACAAGCAGGACCCTCTGGAGGGCAGTTGCAGGCTCTCCTCGATCTTCCAGCTTTTGATCGAGGTAGTGTTTCTATAGAAAGTCATGTTTACATTTCTGATTTCCCTGTTCATACCTTATTTGATTTTGGCGCATCGCATAGTTTTATTTCTGATCTTGTTGGAAGTTTGCACCTAAGTACTAGTCTTATTGAGGATCCCGTTAGTGTTTCAAGTCCAATTGGGGGTTCCGCCCATCTACCTGTGATTTGTATGGATTTGAAGATTTCTATCGTGAGCGTAGAATTCATGTGTAATGCTTATGTTCTCGGGTTTTCGTGGCATGGATTGGTTGTCCAGTTATGGAGCCATTCCTGATTGTGAGCATAGGGTGGAGAGGCTCATGACTCGCCTCGGTAATACCCTAGAAATTTCTTGTAAACCTCTGGATCCCGTCATGTTATGTTATCTTGAATCCCTCGACTCGTCTATTGACAACCTTCAATCTGTGAGGGTGGTCCGAGAATATCCTGATGTTTTTGATGAGGTGAAGGGGTTACCCCCTAGAAGCGAGATAGACTTCCGTATTTATCAGGTTGATAATGCCAAGCCAGTTTCATTGCCTGTTAGGCACATGGCCCCGCAAGAAAGAAGAGAGCTTAGCAAGCAAATCAAGGAGTTGCTTGAGAAAAATTTCATTAGGCGAAGCATATCGGAATGGGGTGCTCCGGTGTTATTCGCTACTAAGGCGGATGGTTCGCTTCGTCTATGTGTTGATTATCGTGAGTTGAACAAGCTGACAAAGAAGAATAGACACCCGTTACCGAGGATTGATGATCTCTTCGACCAGTTGGTTGGCGCTTCTGTTTTCTCTCAGCTCGATCTAGCCACCGGATTCCATCAGCTTAGAGTGGCTGAGGATAGTATTGATAAGACTGCGTTTAGGACTCCAGATGGATTCTTTGAATGGCTAGTCATGCCGTTCGGTTTGACTAATGCACCCGCATACTTTGTTGATTTGATGAGTAGGGTGTTCAGGGAGTTCCTTAACAAGTTTGTGGTTGTTTTCGTGGATGATATTCTGGTCTTCTCTAAGGACGAGGAAGAACGTGCTACACACCTCAAGGAGGTTATGGATACGCTTAGAGCTCATCAGTTGAAAGCCAAGTTCTCTAAATGCCATTTTTGGAGAAAGGAAGTTCAGTTTCTTGGACATATAGTTAGGATGAAGGTGTCCACTTAGTTGACCAAACTTTTTGGGCTTTATGGGATATGGGTCATAGTTGATAGACTTACGGAAAGTGCCCATTTCATTCCAGTAAAGAACAAGAGGACCGCATCAGGTCTAGCATCTGTTTATCTTCGAGAGATAGTGTGATTGCATGGAGTTCCTTCTAGCATAGTTAGCGATCGTGACCCAATCTTCACTAGCCAGTTCTGGAATAGTTTGCAAGAAGCGATGGGTACGCGATTGAATCTAAGTACAGCCTATCACCCACAGACGGATGGCCATACCAAAAGGGTGAATAGGGTACTAGAAGATCTTTTGAGGCTTTGTGTTCTTAACTTTGGTGGTACTTGGGAAGATCATCTTCCTCTTGTAGAGTTTGCTTATAATAATAGCTATCAAGCTAGCATAGGGATGGCACCATCCGAAGCTATATATGGGAGGCCGTGCAAGTCACCAACATGTTGGTGGGAGACGATGGATAAGCTTATACTTGGGCCCGACATGATAAGGGACACATCCGAGAAAGTTGAGTTGATTCGAAAGCGGATGAAAACGGCCCAAGACAGACAGAAATCCTATGCAGACAAGCGAAGGACAGACTTAGAGTTTGAAGTTGGAGATATGGTCTTTGTGAAGGTTTCTCCTTTGCGAAATGTGGTTCGTTTTGGAGCAGTTGGAAAGCTAGCACCAAGGTTCGTTGGACCCTTCCCTATCATCGAGAAGATTGGGCAAATGGCTTATAAGGTGGAATTGCCCGAGAAGCTGGCTGGAGTGCACAATATTTTTCATGTCTCGCATCTCCGAAAATGCCTACATGAGTCAGCCGAAGTAGTTGAGCCTGGCATTCTTGAAGACATGGAGGTAGAGAAAGAGGAAACCTTGAGGCGAGCTCCGATTCGTATCTTGGGAACGGAGATCAAGAAGCTGAGGAATCGAGAAGTCAAGTTGGTAAAGGTTCAGTGGAGTGAAGCCGATGAAGATGCAACTTGGGAAACCGAGGAGAAGATGCGTAGGCTTTATCCATTCCTTTTTTAGGGTACATTCTCAATCTCTTTTCCTAGTTAGCATATCTTTCTTTTGCTATCCATGTTTATCTTGTTATCTCGTTAACCTTGTCATGAGAACCTTAGGTAGAAACCCTTTGGATGAAACATGTATTTGAAACATGTTATGCTTGATGTTTGCAAGTGGATACTCGTGGATGCATGATACACATTAGGCACTAAGATCAGCTCACACACTTTCATATTGCATATGCATGAATGCTTATACTTATTCATGGCTGAAACTTGTTATGCTATCACGTGGATGTTGCATATGGATGAATGTTATGTGCACTCATATAGAGATTATGAATTATGTTAGGAATTTGCATACATATGGACTCATTTCACTAACATACTTTGCATTAAGGAGGTTTACTGAATCAGTAACCGCCTGATTTTCGCATTAGATAAGTACATATACACACACCTTTGCATATGATCATACAACATTTAGAATCTTTTAAGGACAATGGCTGCACGTGGATGATGTTTTGAGTAGATGAATGATGGATGGTAGGATATGTTCTTCCTAACTTGAAGATTTCGGGGACGAAATCCTTTAAGGAGGGGAGGAAGTAACAACCCGTATTTTTAAATAACATGTTATAACATCAACCAAGGCAGAATTAAATGATAAAATCTGAATCAAGGGAAACTGGATGTGCCATTGCGTTCGTCTCGGAAAAATACGCGAAATAGAGTCCGAGTTTTCGAAAATCGGAGTCCGTATGAAGAAGATATGGACGAACGAAGTTAGGCAGAAAAACTGAAAACAAGCAAAAATGCACTGGCGCACTTGTGAAGTGCGCCAGCACAAAAATACACTGACGCACTTGGGAAGTGCGCCCGTGTCGAGCCAGAAACCTGCACAGCTTTCTGGCTTGACCCTGGCTGGCTTTGTGCACCTGTTTTGGTTCTCTGGTCTGTTCTGCTGGCCTATGACGATTTTTGATGGTTTAGATCTGAACTAGGGTTAATCCTATGGCCTAAACTAACCTAATCTTCTATAAAAAGACCCTAAGACCTAGCCTAAACCCTCATTTATCATTCCTACAACTAAACTATGCCAAAATGTTTCTTGATCATGGCCTCCATCTTCATATCATGGCCTCCATCCTCTTCATGAAAGTTTGAGTGTCCTAAGCTAGTAAAAGAGCCACCTTTCTTCATCAAAACAAGGATCTTTCTTCATACAAATCAAAGGAGCTTCTTGTTTCTCAAGACAACTTGGAGCTTGTATTCATTTGGGGTTTTTAGAGTTGCTAGTGGCTTCGTCTCAATCTTATTTTATTTTATAAGTCTTTATAGCATTGTAAGCCCTATTCTACTCTTAGATTCTAACTTTGAATTTAAATATGACATGTTGCAAGTTTGAGTTTGGGCCTAAGTATGATTTGTGTTTTGATTCTATCATGTTATGCATGTTTGTAAAGCTATCACCTTGACTTTGCGCATAGAAAGCTATGAGCTATGAGCTTTGATTCTATCATGTTATGCATAGATTTATTCTATGCATGTTTGTAAAGCTATCACCTTGACTTTGTGCATAGAAAGCTATGAGCTTTGATTCTATCATATTATGCATAGATTTATTCTATGTATGTTTGTAAAGCTATCACCTTGACTTTGTGCATAGAAAGCTATGAGCTTTGATTCTATCATGTTATGCATAGATTTATTCTATGCATGTTTGTAAAGATATCACCTTGACTTTGTGCATAGAAAGTTATGAGCTTTGATTTAAAATGTTGCATAAAGCAACATAGAAACTCTCATAACCCTTATGTTATCTTGCATATGATGTCATATGCGAATCACTAGCTAACATCCTATATCATTTATGACCATGTTTCACCTATTTTGCTAAAGTTTGATATCATGCATGTTTTGAGGCTTATAATGTAATATGCAAGTTTATGAACACATTTGCCTCATATGCCACCATGTTTAACTTGTGGCCAAACCTTAACCCCTCATGTTCCTTAATATGCTTGTGGCCAAATCACCCTTATGATATTATGCATGCTTGTGGCCAAATCACCCTTATCCTATTATGTATGCTTATGGCCAAATCACCCTTATGTTATTATGCGTGCTTGTGGCCAAATCACCCTTATGCTATTTGATATGTTTGAGGCCAAGTCACCTTTTATGCTATCATACATGTTGAGGCCATATGCTAGTATGTTGAACCCCTTTTGGCCTCAAATATCACCATGTCTAACTTGTGATAGACTTTGCCATCTTATGCCCACCTTGTCATATTGTTATGTTCCCTCTTTGATCTATTTGCGTTGATGCGAATTTACGTGCGATGGGAATACGTTATGGGTAGTTGGGCAAACTTAAATAACATGAAAACATGACTTGAAAATATGACATGAAAGTTTGACATGTGTTTATGCTTGAAAACATGAACGTGGACATGACATGTAGAAAACATGGAAGTGGCCAACTCGAGGTTGGGTTGAGTTTGTAGCATAAATCTTCCCGGAACCGACCGGCTTAACTAGTAGCTACAAACAATAGGACCCAATCTGAGAAGTTGGTCATATTGCACTTAAAAACCCGAGGTTAGACTTTGTTGTGGTGTAAAGCTACCCGGACCCGCCCGGCTTAACTAGTAACCACAACAAGGTCTAATGTGAGAGGTTGGGGTGCATTAAGTTAATTAATGCCACATGGTAGGGTTAAGTCACGGACCACTTGAATACTTAACCAATTAAACATGATGTATTGATAGGGTTAAGTCATGGACCACTTGAATACTTAACCAATTAAACACGATGTATTGATAGGGTTAAGTCATGGACTGCTTTAATACTTAACCAATTAAACCCGATGTATTGATAGGGTTAAGTCATGAATTACTTGAACACACTTAACCAACTCAATACGTGGTTAGGATGGGGTTAACCACACTTAACCCATTTGAAATCCTAGTTGCGTGGTCCCTTTCAGCCGTAACCCATAAGAAGTATCATGGATACCCTGGACTAGGCTAGGGTGGGGCACGATTACTGGACTGATTGTAAGAGACCAAAAGAGACGGCTGAATGGTGCACCAGTTGTTCAGGCGGACCATGGTCGTGCACATTAAGTCCGGAGTTGAACATGGGAACCAGTAGGATTAGACTGTGCGTGCTTGATTTGTGTCTGTGGTTTACACCTTAGGGCAGGATACACCCTAGGATGGACCTTGCACAGTTAACTACATTTCACGATTAAGCCATATGACACCGATACACGACGAGCTAGGCTTATAGGGAGCCGATCGACTAGACCGTGTAGTTGGACCTTGATTTAGGCCATCTCATGATATTGGGCCAGTTTTGGGCTAAGGGATCATTTCTTGTTTATACTTGACATGGATTGGAATACTAGTACACACTTGGTGCATCTTAACCTTGTATATGCGATGCCACACTTGATCTATCTTGTTAACTTTTCACTATGCCAGTTATCATCCGATGTTTCATCTCTGCTTTACATGTCGAGTTAACTTTATTAGTTTTTATACTAATAGTAGGTAGGACTTACCAGTCTTTTTGACTGACATGTTTTCTTTCGCCTCTTTTCTTCCGTTTCCCCCCCAGGTTTACAGGGTGGGAATACTAGTACCTAGCTGGGATCTTTTGCTGCTTCTCTGGATAACTCATGTACGGTTTGGACTTGAGCATGCTATGGCTTTATCCTACTTTGGGGATAGTTACTTTATGTTATTTCCAGTTTTCAGTTTATGTTTTCTAGACTTTGTTTTGTTGGGAAAATAATGACTCAGTACTTTGATGTAACTTGACTATGGTTTTGAAATGTTAGTTTTTACCCGCTGCTTTATTTACTCTATTTTTACTTATATGTTCTGTCTTGTGATATCTTCATGCATGTTTACCTCGTTTAACGCCCCTCCAAAGCCAGTGTACTTGCAAGAGTGACCCTGGCGGAGGTGGGGTGTTACAATTTGAGTATTTTATTTTAAATTGATTTTGGACAATCGAGTGTATGAAGATTTTGCATATACGCCTTGCAAATGTGTATACAAAGCCTCAAATATATTGGATAGATATAGAATCACACTCTAGTTGCCCGGGGATGATCCTGATGATGAGGCCTCATCATCAGACTCTATGCTCGAGTTTCGAAAGTGGGATATCTATATATTTCCAATTGACTGGTGTGAGAACCAAAACATAGTTAAAATTTATTCTTGTGATTTGGCACTAAAAAACTGATTTTTGATTATGTACAGAAGTTATGTGTTTGAAAAGCTAATCAACTAATTAGTTGCTAGTTGTGATGTTTGATTATTAGTTTAACTAATAAAAATATTGGCATGATAATTAATTTAACCCATATGTGAATGAATGGTAAATTTAACCAAATTGAATCATATATTGAACTAAACTGAAAAATGATTGGAATTGCATACATGTACGTATATATGTTTGAACATGTCATACAATGGAAGCTAAGAAGAGGAATAAAATTGTATGCCCGACAAATAGGTACATGTTTACTATTTTCTTGGGTTTTGATGATTTTATGAGCCTCTTGTCATTTTCTTTTTCTTCTGGATTGATGAGGGCCCTGTGAGGCAAGTTGCGGTTTTAAAGGTCTCCCCAAACAAAGGAGGTTATGGCGAAATTTTTCAAAAATTTAGGGTGTTAGCCAAATTTTTGAGAAGTTAGAAAATTCTTAGAAACTGAAAAGTTGAAGAATGAAAGCCAGAATTAAAGTTGAGTTGGTTAGTTAAACAACTTTCAGATCCGTTCCTTTTCGAGGATGAAAAGATTTTAAGTGGGAGAGATTGTAACAACCCGGATTTTCAAAACCAATTTATAAAATTTATTTTAGCTATTTTAATGGATTTTGAATATTTAAAATGATTTATTTTAAATAATAACAACTAAAAAATTATTTTTATCGAAATTAGAATGTATAAATTTATTTTAATTATAAAACGAACCTTAAATGGCGCGGCAGTTTGAAAATTCAATTTCAAATTTCAATTGAATGTACAGGATTCAAAATAAATAGGATTTCAGTAAAATCAGAAATATATGAATCTGTTTAATTATGTCTTTCTAACGAATATGAAAAATCCAGATTTCATAACGGAAATAAAAAGTTATGTTCAGTTTAAAATTTGAAATAGTCGTTACGGAATTTATATATATTTTATATAATATATAGCCCTTAAAAATGGCCATTTTGCAAATGACCTTTGTTTTCGACGAAATCACTTTTGTTGGATCCAGAATGTCAAATTAGTGCAAGATTCCAATTTTCATAATTTTTTGAATTAATATGTGAGCGCAGTAAATTAAAACATGTTTGGTAATTTCAGTTTGAATTTAATCGACTGGAAAATGACCGTTTTTCAAATAGTCTCTAAATTTGATGAAATTAGTTTTGTTAGGACTGTATCGTCAAAAGATAGCTACATTTATTTTTTTTGGAATTTTTGGAGTCAGTATGTGGCCCCAGTAAATTAAAATGTACGTTGAAATCAATTTTGAACGTTATATTAATTTATATTTTAATTTTAACGAATATTGATCGAAACAATCGAACTGGCTAACTTGACATATCCCATTGTGTCCGGAATGGGGGTATTTGGCTAGGGACGATAGTCGTTGGGTACAATTTGGGGTTCAAAAGAAAAAGTAGAATTTTGAAACTTAAATTAAATAATATATATATATAAAAATTTATATATTTTCCCCTCTCTACTCTTAGAAGTCAACGTTAAAAAAAAGAAATAAAAAAAAACCCACCATCGATCCCGTCGCCCCCCTTTTCAACCGCCCATGCCGCCGGAGCTTCCACCCACCGTCGCGCCTGGCCGCAACCCTCCCTCAATCGTGCTGCCCCTTCCCCAAGCCGCCACCATCTCCTCTTCCCCCCTCTCTCCGTTCGAACCCCCAAACCAAGTCCAAACAAGACCGCCGCCACCCCCTAGGCCCGCCTCGGGCCAACAGCCACCTCCGACCACACCTCACTGCACCGCCAGAGCCCTTCCTCCTCTCTCCCCCTTATTCTAAAAACCCAAATTAACCTAAAAACCGTGAAACCCTAGCGCCTGTGGGCCCACCACCGCGTCAGACCCCCTGCGCCACCTGGAGCTGCCGTATTTCCTCCCTCGAAGCCAGTCCATGGCTGCTGCCTCCCCTTCATTGACAAGGTGAGCGATTCGAATTGAATTTTCTTTTCAAATTATATGAAAAGCGGTTTAATTATATGATAAGTGGAATAAAATTTTGATTTTTAATAATATAATGTTATGATTTTTAATAATAAATAGAGATGATTTTTAAAAATATAAAGATATGATTTTTTAGTAATATAAAGTTATGATTTTTAACGATATAAAAATATAATTTTTAACGATATAAAGTTATGATTTTTAACGACATAAAAATATGATTTTTATATATATAATAGCAATATAAAAATATGATTTTTATATATATAATAGCGATATAAAAATATGATTTATATATATATATAATAGCGATATAAAAATATGGCTTATATATATATATATATATATATATATAGTAGCGATATGAAAAGTGTGATTTTTAATATAAACCGCATGAAATAGATTGCGATGGAACTGAATGGAAGCAAAACGGAATCCAGACCATCCAATAAAGAATGACGGAGTGGATCCCAAAGGTGATAACACAGTCACTCTAATTTTGTTCACAGTTAAATATATATTAGAATGTAGACGGTGCTTAGTAGCACCCGACACCTTTGATTGAAACCTTGATTGTTTGTTTGGATTGAATGGACTATATTGTGGTTGTTGATTGTATGTGTTGAATAAAATGTTAGAACAATAAAAATATCATTTTTATTATATAAATGAACTATATAAAATATTCAACTGTTGAATAAAATATTTTATCGTTAAAAATATAATTTTTAACGTATGTATGAAGGACATAAACTTTTCCTAAAATGAAAATAAATATTCATTTACAAATCAGACGATTTGTTTATGTACATCCATTTAACAGATATTGATTGGAGCGATAAATTTCACACATCGCCCAACTGCAAATATAATATTCAGTGTTTGTTGATTGAAACCCCACACGTGTATTGGGACGATATTTGACATACACTAATCCCAATTGTTTAGTTGTATGTCAATCGATTGATTGATAGGCTGTTGTAAGCGTTAATTATTTATATTTAATGCTTATGCAGTTGTGTGATGCACTCTGGATAATGGATGATTGGTTATGATTGTTATTATATACATGTGTTGAATGGAATCCATATAAATAACATTATATGGTAATTGATTGGGTCTCATTCCAATTTGGGAAAAATAATGAATATTTACAATAATATTCAGAAAAGGATTAAAAATATTCATGTGTTGAATAAAATGTTTGAACAACAAAAAAATCATTTTTATTGTATAAATGAAAGATTAAAAATATTCATGTGTTGAATAAAATATTCATGTGTTGAATAAAAATATTTAAACAATAAAAATATCATTTTTATTGAGTGTATAAACCATTAAAATATTCATGCATTGAATAATAAAATATTTAAACATTATTTTAAAACAATATTCCGTAAAGGATTAAAATGTGAATTTGATGTCCAATTTCGAATGGACACGAAAATATTGAAATTTGTGAAGCCGTGTTGATTAGATATGTGCCATTTGGATGCGAACGATATTTATATCTGTTTTCTTCATTTTTATAATGAATATCGAAAAGGAAATGATTTCAAAATCTGATATTTTGAAAATATTATCATTTAAATATTATAATGATAAGGAGTATTCAATTTTGATTTAAAATTGAAAATGAAGTTAGAATCGTTTTAAAATGAATTTATAAACAATTTATAAAATACATTTTAAATGGAAATTGACGAAATATATATAATCACTACACCATTTGGACGAGAACGACATTTATATCGATTTTATTCATTTTTATAATGAATATCGAAAAGGAAATGTTTTCAAAATCTGATATTTTGAAAATATTATCATTTATATATTATAATGATAAAGAGTATTCAGTTTTGATTTAAAATTGGAAATGAAGTTAGAATCGTTTTAAAATGAATTTACAAAACGATTTATAAAATACATTTTAAATGGAAATTGATGAAATATATATAATATATATATATCATATATATTTAATGGCCTGAATAGAACGCGCTACGCCGCGACTGTTTGCAAATTTCGACCGTTGACTTCGAATTGATATTATGGGAGATCCGACTGTCGGATTCTCCTAAAAGCGGAACCGTTAGGTTCATATCGAAAAGAGTTTTCCAATGAATATAAGAGATTTGAAACATAATGGTTGGATTTGGAATTATGTCTAAATAAAATTTGGAAAAGGTCGTTGTAAGTGCAGTTCGATGACCGTTTATGGAAATCGACTGAAATGGCCTTAGTAAAACTTTTGAAAATATTAATAATTTGTATAAAATCATAATAAATGATTTGGAAAGAATTGGAATGAAAAATTCCATATTTTAAAAGATAAAAATATTTTTTTTATCGAAATGAACTAGTTATTAACTAGAATTATAATTCAATTATTTTTAAATAAATAAATTGGACTGAGAATGGGTTTTAATATAACCAAAATTTCCAATATATGAATTGGAATGGATTTAAATGGAAATCATCTTCGGAATATTTCGATGTTGGATTATGTGGTTATACGGATATTGTTGAGGAATTTGGAAGATATATGTATATATATATATCGTTATTCCCAAAACGATATTTGTTGGTTTCAGAATTTGATATTGAATATAAGCCAATATAATTTCTATTCAGAGCCTTGTATTTGATGTCAAATTGGGTTTTGGGTTTCTCGTAAATGGTGTCTTAAATAACACTGTTCTTAAACCCAGTTGAGAAAAGAATAAATATTTAATTTAAGATTTAGTGAAGTTTACCAATTAATTAATATTTAATTGGAATTGAATTAAGAATTGGATTTTTGGGTTTATCGTGAACAGTGTTTTAAATAACGCTTGTTCTTTAACCCGATTAATAGTGAAGTTAAGATTTGGAGTTTCTAAATCTTTATTCTAAGATTTAATGGAAATTTCCAAAGTAAAGTGTTCCAATTTAATAAAATAAATTGGAATGGAATTCGATTTGGTAATAAGCGAAGTGAGTATGTGGAGGATGACTGTTAATATTTGTGGAATTTAAAAGGCTTTGTCGTTATTCCATTTATATTACTAGTCGGATACGGAAATTGATATCGATTATATATTGATCTGTTTTTTGTGAAGATTCCATAATCAATGGAATGTGATTTTGGGTTTATCATGAACTGTGTTTTAAATGACATTAGTTCTTTAACCCAGTTAAAGATAGGATTACATGTCTAACATTGTATTTCGAACTGTATTTGTTGATCTCTGCTAAATATATATCTATTTGGTGGCGGAGAATTTATTCTCTTGCTTAACACCCTTTGCTGAGATGTACGAGCTTAGAGGTTATATATCGGTAGAAAGCAGGGGTACGGTGTAGATTGTTGATGCGGCATGTTTGATTTCCCAAAGTTAAATAATCATTAATATTGATTTTTGGGGAGATTAAAACTAAGCGGAGTTTTAATGAATCTTAATTAGATTGAAATGAGAATGTGATAATTTAAATTATCAAATTTGGGAAATGATCGGGAATGGAGCATCACCAGTTTTTCTCCAAGCGATAGTAAAATCTTTAATTAGATTTGAACGTGAAATGGTAATTAAATTTACCGATAACACTGTGGTATTAGATATGGGGTATTACCAGTTTTGCTCCATGGGATGAATAGGTTGGGATTGGGAAATTAAACAAATGATTACGTAGATAAGGTTCGCTTATCCCGACTAGTTTGGAAAACCTTAATTTGGTTTAAAATTGTGAAAAGAATATTTGAATAAAAGAATATTCAGAATTGCAATGAGGCGTATGTTGTGTTTTTGTAGAACTTGTTTTTAAGATACTTGAATTATTCAGAAAGGCCGTGTTTATACCCATTCTGAATAAATGATTCGACGATAAGTCGACGATGAAGACGGTGGTTGAAGATCGGAGTTCTTCATATCGATTGAATGATTATTGATGTCTTGATTGGGTTGTACACCCAAGACAAGGTAATAAGTGGCGATCGTCCAGACGTACTTGGAGATCGACCGGATATGCGAGGATCTCTCTCCTGTATTGGACATATGGGATGAGGAATAAGGTTCCTCCGGTTTCGTTCATACCCAGAACGAACTTGTAAATAGATGTGTGTCTAACATTGGATTTTATTCTGTGTTGATTGATCTCTATTAAATATATATCTTTATGGTGGCGGAGAATTTATTCTCTTGCTTAACACCCTTCTCTGAGACGTACGATCTCAGAGGTTATATATCAATAGACATCAGTCGCATGGCATGAATGCCTATGTGGCATGCTGGGATGCAAATGATCAAGGCTTCTGTTGAAAAGCAGAGTCTTGTGGTTGATGATTAAAGAACGACTTTAAATAGCATAGCTTTGTGTATAGCTGTAATAACCCAAAAATCCCCGCCTTTTGAATCGACCATGAACCACACAGGTCTGATCCAAAAGTTGGAGATCCTCGAATGCACTAACTCTTGGCATACAACACATCAGAACAGATAACAATTGACTTTTATAAACATTATAATAATGTTACATTAGAGTACAGAATATCAGAGTACATCGATATAATAATACAACAGCGGAAGATAATTTACAATGAATTTTAATACAATGCAGCGGAACAAATAAACTGATACAGGGAAGTCTATCAATGCTCTGGACACAGCTTTAAGCTTCGATCCAGAATCCTGCTTAATATATTTGCAAAATAAGCTACTCGACTGCCTGTGTGGAAAAGAGGGCACCCGGGTTTGCAAAGTGAAACAAACTACAGGTCAGTCATGGAACTGGTATGAGAAATTTTCTTCTAACTTATCTAACAATATGGCTAATCACAGGACCATGCCGCTAACGTGGAATGGGCTTACTCCGTTGGATTGCCAATGCATAACTTATATAAATTTTTATTCAAAACAACGCAATGCTTTTTAGAAAAATGAAATCATTATAAGACTCAAGTTCCATCACATAATGCAACGCAAACCGGAGGATAGAGTTTTACCTTATAATGATCAAACATGCTTGATACGTAGAAAATAATATTTTAATATTATTATTAGTGTCTAATCAATTTTAAAATACTTCAAAGTAAATGTATCAATCCTATATGGCATAGTACACCATCCTCCTATGTCCCCATATATAGGTTTATAATCAAAACCGAAATGTCATATTGGAAATTGGGTTTCCATCATGAGTCAAGGCTAGGGACGATCTCCTTACCGATTCGAGACACTCTAGCAATGTCTCAGGACTCGGACGTTGGCGAGCCCTTGGATCCTCCAAGGCCGGTCCACGAATACTTTAGTGGATTAGTTATGCTTGAACACACATTTCCTGGTCCTATTGAACCTATAATTTGGTCACTATTGACCAATATAACTGAGGTGCCTCATTCCATCATCCACACAAGTAAAATGTCAAGGCTTGCAAAACCCTGATACCACTTTTAGATAGAAAGAAACGCATGCAATCCTTGGGTCCCTTGCCCCGTTTTTGACTCTTATCGGGGTGTGAGGCTCACGAGGTAACGCTATACACAAAGCTATGCCGAAATAGGCTATACTTTGATCATCAACCACAAGGCTCTACTTTTCAATAAAAGCCTTGATCATTTGCATCTTGGCATGCTATATTGACAATCCACGTCATGCGATCGATAACTACCAATATATAACCTTTGAGCTCGTGCGTCTCAGAGAAGGGTGTTAAGCAAGAGAATAAATTCTCCGCCACCAATTGGATATATATTAAATAGAAATCAATTTACATGGAATGAAATCCAATGTCAGACACACATCCATTTACAAGTCCGTTCCGGGTCTGAACGAAACCGAAGACACTTATTCCTCGTCCTGTATGTCCAATACGGAAGAGAGGTGCTCGCTTATCCGGACAATCAAAAATACGTCTGGACAACTACCACTTTAACCCTTTACTGGGAGCTAACCAATGTCGGGCATCAATAGTTATCCATTCGATGTGAAGATCGCCGGTCTTCAATCACCGTCTTTAATATCTTCAATTTAAATCGTCGTATAATTATTTGAAATGAGGCTGAACTCGGTCTTTTCAAATAATTCTCGCATATAAATAATTTAAAACCATTTCATATCGTTAATATTATTTAATAACGATTTATCGCTATTTTTATTTATACAAAAATAGCTAAATTAATTTAACGATGCTTCGGGTCAACAGGCGGCCCTGGCGCTGTTTTTATCAAAATTTGATTTACACATTTCTTGAAATATAACCGTTGGATTTTAACAAGATTTATATCGTCGGAAAGATCTTCCCAAAGCGGTCCTAATGGTTCCAGTTTTGGGAAAATCCGATGGACGGATCTTTCGGTATAATCGTTTAAAGTTATGATTCCGAAACGTGAACTACCGCGCGCGATTCGTTTAATTTTAATTTTAATTTATATATATTTATATATAATTATATATAAATATAAACCATTCGACGATTCCACTAGCGTTTTTAATTCGCCAAATAAAAGAATGTTTTATTGGCACAACACATCTACATGTTCGTACTGTCAAATAAAATGTATTTTATTTACATGACAATTTAACTAATGGCAAATACAAAGATAATTTTTATTTGTATTTCTATTTTTAACTCTAACAAATAAGAAGGAAATATTTTATTTATATATAGTTTCAATGAATGTTTTGACAATAAAATTAATTCTATACAAATTCTAATGTATGTTGTGACAATTAAAATGATTCTTTATTTGATATATAAATTCTAATGTATGTTTTAACAATAAAATGATTCTTTACTTAACATACAAATTCTAATATATGTTTTAACAATAAAAACGATTCTTTATTTAACATACGAATTCTAATGTATGTTTTAACAATAAAGATGATTCTTTACTTAACATACAAATTCTAACGTATGTTTTAACATAAAAATGATTCTTTATTTAACATACAAATTCTAATGTATGTTTTAACAATAAAAATGATTCTTTATTTAACATACAAATTCTAATATATGTTTTAACAATAAAAATGATTCTTTATTTTACATAAAAATTCTAATGTATGTTTTACAATAAAAACGTCACTTAAATTTGTACACAAGTTATATGTCTACATTAATTGATATTTTTGTTTGTCGACCATTCTATTTCAACCAAAATGAATAAAGATGATTCTTTCATTTTTGTTGACAACTCTATTTCAACAAAATGATTAAAAGTGATTCATTCATCTTTGTTGATAATTCTATTTCAACAAAATGATTAAAAGTAATTGATTCATTTTTGTTGACGATTCTATTTCAACAAAATGATTAAAAGTAATTGATTCATTTTTGTTGACAATTCTATTTCAACAAAATGATAAAAAATTATGAATTTGTTTTGTCGACAAATCTATTTCAACAGAACAACAAAAAATGATATTTTTATTAAACAAAAACATATTCTTATCTAAATGACATATTTATTTACAAAATATGTTTTCTAACATAGACGGCATACTTATTTACAAATTATGTTTCCTAACATAAATGACATATTTGTTTACATACCTTTTTCTATGTATTCTAATGACAAATAAAATATATTTTATTTGCGTACATTTTCCTATGTATTCTAATGACAAATAAAAGAACAATTTATTTGTATACATTTTCCTATGTATTCTAATGAAAAATAAAAGAACAATTTATTTGTATATATTTTCCTATGTATTCTAATGACAAATAAAAGAATATTTTATTTGTATACATTCTCCTATGTATTCTAATGACAAATAAAAGAATATTTTATTTATTTACATTTTTTTATTCAGCATAGCAAATAAAAATGATAGTTTATTTGTTTACAACTTCTAATTTAACTTAGCAAATAAAAATGATAATTTTATTTGTTTTACAATTTGTAATTTTAACATAACAAATAAAAATGATATTTTGTTTGACAAGTTTTGTTTTGACAAAAATGTAAATTTTGTTTTAACCATCATATTTTTACAAAACTGTATATTTTTGTTTTAACTATTATATTTTGGAAAAAATGTACATTTTGTTACAACTAATCTATTTTGACAAAAATGAATATTTTTGTTTCAACTAATCTTTATGACAAAAGTGAATATTTTTGTTTCAACTAATCTTTTTAACAAAAATGAATATTTTTGTTTCAACTAATCTTTTTAACAAAAATGAATGTTTTTTGTTTCAACTAATCTTTTTAACAAAATGAATGTTTTTGTTTCAACTAATCTTTTTATCAAAAATTAATGTTTTTGTTTCATCTAATCTTTTTATCAAAAATGCATGTTTTTGTTTCAACTAATCTTTTTATCAAAAATGGATGTTTTTTTTTCAACTAATCTTTTTAACAAAAATGGATGTTTTTTTTTCAACTAATCTTTTTAACAAAAATGGAAGTTTTTTTTTTCAACTAATCTTTTTTATCAAAAATGGATGTTTTTGTTTCAACTAATCTTTTAATCAAAAATGAATGTTTCTGTTTCAACTAATCTTTTTAACAAAAATGGATGTTTTTGTTTCAACTAATCTTTTTAACAAAAATGGATGTTTTTGTTTCAACTAATATTTTTATTTCAACAAAATTATGGTAAAAATATGTCCTTTAATAACCAATCTTTTATTGCGACCAAAATGACATTAAAAGACATATCTTTCTATTTTACTCTTTTTATTGCAACTAAAATGACAATAAAAAAATCTTTTCATTCTACTCTTTTTATTGTAACTAAAATGATAATAAAAATATATCTTTTCATTCTACTCTTTTTATTGTAACTAAAATGAACATAAATTTTTTTTTTTTCATTTTACTCTTTTTATTGTAACTAAAATGACAATAAAAATATATCTTTTCATTTAACTCTTTTTATTGAAACGAACTGACAAATAAAAAATGCAATCTTTTTATTTTAATGAAAACAAATTTTTGACAAAAACCAATAAAAATGAGATTTTTATTGTAAATCTAATTTTGAAAAAACCATGTTTCATGTAAACAATAAAAATGTGATTTTATTGTTAATCAAAATCTAAACAAACCATGTTTCATGTATCTAAATAAAAAATGAAACTTGTATTAAAAAATCAAATCAATATTCATATATCTGAAATAAAAATAAATTTTTTATTTCAAATCGAGATCAAATAATAAACTATAGATTCAAATAAAAGAAAGAATATCTTTTGTAGATCCTGATCTAACAAACATGATCATCACAATCCATCAAAATCAACAATCAATACATTCCAATCTCAAACATCACAGATCTGATTTTATTAACATAACTACGTGGATTCCAAATAGCGAGAAATAATTAAATTTTGATTATAAAAATAGAAATCTCACCGTGCTTTTAATTCTGAATAATTCAGATCTGATATTTGTCCAAAATCTAATCTGCTCCGTTTCTGTCCTAATCAGTTCTGAAATGTAGAATTTTTCGTTGCGATTCCAACGCTTCGAAAATCGTTCGATTCTGATCATCTGATAAAAAGATATTCGAGTTTTAATTTAAAGTATTTTTTATTAAGGCTTAATTGCAAAATTAATATATTTAATTACATTTACCAAACGCTACTGTTTTGCTTCCTCCTTCTACGTTACTGGAACCCATAACCTCGTCCAAAATTGCCCACGTCGCACGCTCATCGAGGCATCTAGCTTCCGATCAGACATTACGCCTGCGTAGCCGCAATCCTCCACCACCACCGCCCAGAGTTTGGGCCCACTCGCACATGCCTAGAGCCCCAAAAGCCCCCCGAAGTCGGCGCATTGATGACCCAAATACGAACAGTATATACCCCCAGATCCAATCATATCCGTATGAAAATGTAGAGTTCAAGGTCCTCTACAATGTTCACAGTATAACTTTGATTTGATTTGTATTGGATTAGGAGAAATTGAAGAAAATGAATCGGAGCAAATTGGCCATTGAAAGGCTGATGGCGGCGGTATATAGTTTAGGGTTAGGGTTTGCTTTAATTCCTATTTATAATATTATATTATTAAATGTTAAAGTTTACAAATAAACCCGTTACTCCTTAATAACTCCAATTCCAGCCCAAAGAACGTTGCCCCTAGCCAAATACCCCCATTCCAGACAGAATGGGCTAGGTCCCGTCAGCCCTTTGATCGTCTCAGCCCACTTTTATTTAATTTAAAATATAAATCATTTAATTATTTAATTTGATCGTACATTTAAATTTACCGGGGCCACATACGTACTCCGAAAATTCCCGAAAAATAAATCTAGCTATGTTTTGACGATACGGTCCTAAAAAATCAATTTCATCGAATTTGGAGACCATTTGAAAAATGGACTTTTTCTGGTCGATCCAATTCAACTGAAATTGACCAAATATGTTTTAATTTACTACGCTCACATATTAATTTCAAAAACTATAAAATTTTGAATCTGGCAATAATTTGACATTCCGGATCCAACTAAAGTGGTTTCGCCGAAAACGGAAGTCGTTTGTAAAACGAATATATTATATTTAAAAAAAATCCATAGGGAATTCTGAATTTTTAACTGGCCATAACTTTTTATTCCCGCTATGAAATTTCAATTTTTCAGATTCGTTAGAAAGATATTTTTAAACAGGTTTTAAATATTTTTGGTTTTACTGAAATCCGATTTGTTTTGAATCTTGTACATTCAGTCAAAGTTCAAATTCAAATTTTAAAACTACCACGCCATTTCAAACTACTTTTACAAATAAAACAAATATATTCGTTCTAACTTTATTTAAAATAAATTTTTAATCGTTATTATTTAAAATAAATTATTTTAAATATTCAAAAATCCATTAAAATTTCTAAAGTAAATTTTTTTAAATTGGTCCCAAATTTCTGGGTTGTTAAAATAGCGCTAATTCGCGAGCCTCACACCTCGGTATAAGTCAAAAACGGGATAAGGAACAGCAGGGAGTGCATGACGTTTCTTTCTAACTATGGGTAGTGTCATGATATGGAGCCCAGACAATTATTTATTGTTACCTATGTGGATGATGGATAGCGAGACGCCTCGGATATATCGGTTACTGCGGAGCCGATGGATAGGTCTTATAGGACCGGGAAACGTGTGTTCAGGCTTAACCAATCCGCTAAGTGTGGACCGTCCCTGCATGATCCAAGGGTTCGCCAACGTCCGAACCCTGAGGCATTTTCTAGAGTGTCTCGAAGCCGGCGAGGAGTACATCCCTTGCCTCGACTCATGACGGAAATCCAATTTCCAATACGTGACATTTCGGTTTTGATTGTAGAGCCTAATATGGCGACATGATATATGGTACCCATGTTGTCTATGATTGATACATTTATATTTGAAGTTGTTTGATACACTATACACTTATAGTAATATCAAAATGATTTGTTTTAAAACGCATCAAGCATGTTTGGCTATTATAAGGTAAACTCTATCCTCCGCCTTGCGTTGCATTGTGTGATGGGACCTGAGTCTTATAATAGCTTCATTTTTTCAGAAAGCGTTGCGCTGTTTGTTTTATGCACTGGTATTCTGGGGAGGAAACCCGTTCCATGTTATACGGCGTGGTCCCTTAATTTACTTTTTTTTAAAAGTAAAGTTTTAAATAACTGTTTTAGTTCTCACACCAGTCACATGATTGACCTGGAGTTTATTGTTTTAACCTAAACTTTGGGTGCCCCTATATTCCACACGGGCAGCTAGTAGTTTTGGTTTTTGTAGATTTCTATTTCACAGGATCCTGGATTTACAATTGAAACTATACTCGGAAAGTTCTATATCCATGTTTTTCTTTCAGTTGTGTTATGTATTAATTTTCCGCTGCACTGTAATTTTAAATCTCTGATATTTTCCAATATGTAATATTTATTCATACTCTGTTATATTCTTGTACTCTGATGTAATTGTTGTAATAAGCAATGAAATGTTTTGTTATTTGTGTTCCGATTTGTCGTGTTCTCAACTCAATCCGGGCTTTCCCGTAAGGGCGAATTTGGGTTGTTTCAGATTTGATAATAAGATAAGAAACAGAATTAAGGAAATTAGAAACTGATGGATGTGGGAGGATAGTGATGCGTGAATAAGAAATGAAAATGTTTTTCCAATGTGATAACGTATATTTCTTAATTTATAAAATAAGAATTTATGAATATATGGAAACGGGAAATGGAGAAATGAATAAATTAATGATAAATTAAATTAAAGGCAAAAATGTTGATTCATGATTGTTCGATAAAATTTCCATTTGGAAAGGAGATCATTGTGTGTGTGTGGATGTTTTACTTTTATAGTTAAATAACCGACTATCAAAGTTTTGACCATTTTTCCATCGTCAATACGGAGAGACCGGGATTAAATTTATTATCTGAAAACCACTCCGTATGGACATTAGCGTTGCGAATCAAATATGATGAAGATAATTGAAGACGAAGTTTATGCAAGGGCAGTTCTGGCAAATCCTAGGTAGAAATAACCTAAGATGGGTTTACAGAATAATGCCTTCGGTTTGTCCAGTCCCAGAACAACCTATATGGAAGAATGTCTAACAGAGTATATTTAATAGATCATGTAAGTTACTCTCTTCAAACGTATTTACGTTTGGTGGCGGAGGAATTCATTTCTCTTAACTGTATACCCGTGGTATTTTTGGAGAACCAATTTGTGATTTGGCTGGTATGACAATATGACATTCAAAGTAAAATAAAGACGTGATCTGTACGTTATGACCTCAAGCCTCACAACCAAGGAATGGTATAAAATCGGGTAGGTCGCACTGTTAAGTGGGTAGCTCCCAATTAGGGTGTATTGCCACCTGATCTAGAGAAATTTCATTTACTTCTTTAACCTATTTTGATGTTATCCCTTTCGGGAAACGGCTGCGGATCCCAATCGTTGGTGATAATACATTCGGTACACTGAAGTGAAATGAGTGAGTTCTTGCTGAACCCAGTGTATTCATCTCTAGGGATACACTATTGGAAGGCGGTCCCATACCTTGCCAGTTGGAATCCATTACTCAATAAGCGCCCGCGGGTTTTGATTATATATTATGTATATGGAACGTGAGATGAAAGCGTTATGCTAGATGATTATTTAGTTGTGGTTGATAGATACTATTAATATCCAAAGAGTTTTGATATAAAGATTATCGTTTCTTTCAAAAGGATTTTGAAAGTTAAATCAAGTGTTTTGGATCCTCATAAGGGAAAACCCGTTCTGTGCTATACGGCGTGGTTTTATGAGATGTCGTTTATTTTTTCAAACTATTTTAAATTGTTTACTCACACCAGTCCTATGACTGACCCAGAGTTTATTTTGTTTTGTTTTACTCTAAACTCTTGGGTGCCCAAATTTGTACGGGAAGTCAAGTAGTTGGGATTTTACAGATATACTTAGAGAGCTTGGAGTAAGAGGCTTCAGTATTATATAGCTATTGTTTATTTTCGTTATGTTGTAAGTGTTGTACTCCGATAATGGTATTGTATACATATATTGGTTTTATTTCAAAGTTATGTTATATAATACATTTATTCGTTCCGTTGTGATATTCGTGTTTACTTTGATGTTGTTTTTATGTTCTTCTTCTTCTATTCTAATATTTCTTTCTTTCTTCTCTCACCCTCTAACTTCTTTCTATTGACGTTCCGATATTTTCGATTCTTGAATAGTCGACATAGTGTTGTATGTCGATTTTCTTGGTCGAAAATCTCTCGGGACGTTATAGAAGTGCAGTTTCAGATAGGGGATGGTGATCATGTTTAGGAAGAGCTTGAAGAGTTAGTTCTGATGATGCTGAGGTAAAGTTGATGAGTTGATTGAGTTGTTAGAGAGTAACATTAGTTTGAAGATGTTTATTGTTCGTTTGATGTCTATGCCGCACTACAACAAAAATACCCTATTACAACGTCCATTTTACAACAGGCGTTGGTTGCCCGTTGTAATAGAATGTTATTACAACCGTCATTTTTGTGACCGTTGTAATAGATGCCTGTACAACACCCATTTTAGCACAGGCATAGACTGCCCATTGTAATAAATGCTATCACAACGGTCATTTTCAGACCCGTTGTAATAGATATCTATTTTACAACGGTCAAAAAATGTCTGTTGTAATAGATGTCTATTTTACAACAGTCACAAAATGCCCGTTGTAATAGATGCCAATTTTCAACGGTCAATAATTAATACTTACAATACCTCCATAAAATTAATTTTGATTATTTTTTATTATTTAATAATTAATCATTGACCATATATCATTAATAATATTATATTATTTAATAAATAATCATTAATAATATTATATTAACCATTTATAACTTATAATAATTAATGATTATTAATAAATAATCTCTAATTACTAATTATTATATATAATAAGTATTCCAACAAACTTAATTTTACTTTCCAGTTATTAGTAAGTAATATATATCCAGTAATTAATATCAATAATTTATAATTAATAATTAATATTCATAATTTTTTATTAATAATATTACTACACTATCTGAAAAATACCATTTTACAATATTGAATGAATCTGCATTAAATCACCGAAGTGTTGTAAAAATTCTTGATCTTTCACGATACTTAAGAAAAAAATGTTGTAATAGGATTTCCATGACATTGTTTTTATTTAAATGTTGTTAAAGTAAAAATATCTGTAATGTGTACCCAAAGCTTTAAAAAAAGTTTTAAATAATTTTTCTCTTTATATAATTGTATACATATTGGATTTCATCCAATGATGTTATATAACTTATATTATTGCCTTTTACTAAGTTTTTTACTATTTACAGAATAATGAACAATAAAACAATTATATTAATAATTACCATCAAATAGTTAAAAATTAATATAATAATTGTTAAGCATTGATCCAAAATTATTATTAAATAACAAATATGCACTAATGAATTTTCTCTTTGTCGTTAATGAATTTAAACAAAAAGCATATATGACGGTTGGGATCAAAATATTTTTTTCATTTTAAATAATCACCACCAATAAATTTATACAACACTCGAATTTTTAGAGCACTTCAATATAATCGCAAAAATCACATCTTAAACTAGCCTCATATGTTACTAACTGCTAATCTTATCTTATATCATAATGCAAAACCTCATGTTAAATGGTTGAAGTGAAGCCTTTTTTGGTCTTCCAAAATTACCATGTTCTATTGATGGTATCAAACTCAAAAGCTGTCGAATTGTGGACACGTTTGTCGTTTTCTTCTATCCACTTTCACGCCCACATCTCCTACAACTGCTCTACTTTTTGTTCGTTCATGTTTTCCACTCCTCAAGATCAAAAATTCTGAACAGATCTCCATCTTAAAATATGAAAAAGATGGGAAGATTAGCCAGCAAACAGAAAAAGGGCTTTTCGAAGGCAAGGAAATATGATGCTCGACCTTCTCCGTTTCAAGAAATTGCTCATTAGATCTCGAAATTTGTACTTTCGGTAACCTAACCTAATATTATCTATCAGCTTTACTCTTTTCAAAGTTTGATTTAAAATTTGCATCTTTCTGTAGCGAGTTTGTATTCATAGTAAATTCATTGATCCCCAACCTTGCCATTTTGAACCCTGAACGAACTACATGTATCTATATCTGATAAATCATGGATTTGTAGATTTCAGAGCATGATTTTGTTGAATATTAGCAAAAGGTTTGATTTTTTCTGTTGCTACTTTAGTTTAGTCTATCAGGTTTAACCTAATCAATAATTAAGTGTGTAGATTATTGAAATCAAAATTGAAACCCACGGTTGAAGGAATAGCCTACTTCTGTTTCTTTTTCAAGATATTTTGTTCCCTAAATTTCATTTGAAAAATATTATTATTGGTTTTCTTTCTTCTCTAGCTACCAGGAACTTTATCTGAAGTCATATTCTTCTGGATAGTTTTATCTGTACATCAAAAAGTAGATATATTTGATGCATATTTGATGTAAAACCATGACTAGAGTAGGATATGTAAAATTATACTAGCAGCACATATGTTTGAACGGTTTGTTGCTAACGATGCATAAATGTCTAGCTTAGCCTATTTGCGTACTGTATATGTATTCTACAAAGTATATTTGTGTTCTATGCTGTTGAATATTTAAGTTCTCAGTAACTATTCGTGTTTCCTCATTCTTCTTCTTATCAATCTTTAAATGTTTAAAGTTACTTTTTAGATTTCTATATCGGGTATTTGATTGACATGAATAAGGATCGATAGTACTTGAGGATGGCTTCTACTCTAAAAAAATATGCAAGACACATTTTATTGTTATTTGCATGTTTGTGGACCATCTAATCTTTGTGTACCCAAAGTTAGGTATCTCATAAAGAGTGGCTTTGTTCATGTTTACGATGCATTGGTTAAAAATGATGGATGTATTGAATTAAATGTGAGAGATCTGTAGGCCATAGCAAACAAAAGTTTTAAGGAATAAGTTTCATAAAAATAGTGGTTTAGTTTCATAAAAATAGTGGTTTCATAAAAATAGTGGCTTTGTTCATTCTTATGAATGTACTACTGTGTTTGTCTAACATAAAAAAATGTTTAAACCCAGAAGCATATGGATTATTGTTTTATCATTAATATAATGTTCTGTTTTCGTAGGATTCAACGTAATAAAGATTGTTGCCTAAACATTAGTATTATCTGATTAATAGCTTAAATAAAAAGTAATGCGAATGTCTTTCTGTTGTCAACTGAAGTTAATAAACCGTATTCAAATAATCATTTCTAATTATTCTTTTTCCCACATCTTCTTACCTTTTATTCACTTTTTCTGCAGTTAAAACTAAAAACTTTTCACTTAGAGAATAATTGTCTGTTGTTCTTTATGTTATGCTGGAGTTAAATTCTAAAATATCCAAGGGCTATTATAAATCCTAGCTCCATCTCCGACAACATAAAATCTTTGGTTTGTAAATACCATATTATTTCATTTTCATATTTTGGTTAACAATGTAGAGCATTTTAGTAAATTTGTGATCACAGTTATACAAGAAAATTGATGTGATAACATATGTAGCATAAAATTCTAAGACATAATAGACATGCAGTACGTAAATTCTAAAACTTCTTTGATCTGTTAACATTGATTACTTTGTTTTTATTTTGTCTTACTGGTTCCGCAGAACATCATATCTTTTGCAAAAGAATAGAAGAGGCTATTCCAGTTGCTTTATGTTGTAAGTTAAATTTCAAACTTCATTTTTTTTCTTTTATTGTTCCATTAAATTGGTTTCTCTGAGTTTACAAATAACAGTTTTGACCTAATAAGTTGTCAATTTTATGATGTTGACAAATAAAAATAGTATTTGTATTCTTAGAATATAAATTTACATAAATCTTTTTATATGCAATTAGGTAACTTCGTGAGAATAAGTAATATTGCATATGATATGTACTTAGGCATGTCATTATGTTGGTCTCATTTAACGATTAAGATGTTGTCTACTAGGCGTATTAACGAAATCAATGGTAAGAAAAAGCCGTGACAAAATTTTGATTGAGCATATTTTTATTTAAATGCCATAAATTAGCATTAAGACTTCGTCTGAACTGCTGTTTTTATATTAACTATTACCGAACCTACCTGCATCTTAGAGCATAAACCTAAACTCGGTAATACTAAACAATTTATTTCAAGCAAATCTATTCAAAAAATACATGTTTCAACAGTAAATAGTAGTTGATAGGTACTAAACTCATCATTAAATATTAATGCAACACAAAGTTACTGTAAGTAGGACCAAATGCTAATGTTACAGATGCATAAAAACATTCTGTGAATCTTAAAAAAACTATATTCATCCGTGCCCAAAACTTAAATTCAGAGTCATTTTTTTGAATTATATATATGGTGATGATGATGATAATAAAAATAAAGTAAGTGGTGCTAAGTGGAGAAATTAAGGTAATAATTAAATATTATAGATTTACAACTTTGATTTATACACACTCATGCCATGACATAGAAAGTAATTGATGTTACACAAAAAATTAAAAGGCCTTTTGTGCTCGCTGGACACATCAATTTTTTTGCTCTAAAAAATTGATGTGTCCAGCGAGCACAAAAGGCCTTTTAATTTTTTGTGTAACATTTCTTTATTCCTTGATTATTTAATTGACTTGAGTTTGTTTAATGACTGAATTTATGTTTAAATCGAGTTACTTTAGTTATTTTATTGTTGTTATTTCATCACCAAAAGAAACTGCTTACAAAATTTTCATAGCGGATCCAAAACATGTGGCTCAAGGTATAAATATGTCTTTTTGCCACTAAACAGGTTTTTTCTATGAATATGCGACATAAGTGTAACCTGTATCTACCCTTACTGATATGATACATAGTCACATGCATTAGACTGATGTCCATGTGGAATGTATATCCAGTCAATGTAACAATAAAATTAGCTTCTTTAATGGTTATTTGGAATTTGTGCTACAACCAAGTTTTGGATAAGAGCGCTCAGGCTCAATTGTTTTTTTAATCGATGTGATGTAGTAGGTATGTGTTTAACTAGGTTGATGATTTTGAATTTATGCATCAATAAATAATAGATCTTACACATTTTTGGTATTGGTATTCAGTGACATGGGGAACATCTTTAGTATCATAAAATATTATAATTTCTTTATTTTATATCTTTTATATTTAGATTTTTGCCAGTATACTTATATTTTCCATTATAATTATTCCATGTAGATATACAATGGCTTTGCTTCGAAGTCACGTCTTCATAGCACTATACCAGATGATATAGAGCATGTCATTTAACATATAATTCAGGCCTTCGGCAATAAACCCTTCCTCGCTTGAAGACCTCGCTCCTGCTGGTGTTACCTTCTTTTAATGCCATCGTTGATGTTTTGACCCGACGGAGATGACGAGTTCATTGAAGTAGGGTGCGACAAGGATTGTCACCCATGAGGACTAGAGAGCTGCTTGTGATTAGGTATGCAGCACGTGAATGGAGGGGGACGATATGGAGATTGGAGACTCGTCGATGCCAGGAGATATGTAAATGCAGTATGCTTGTGGCAGAGAGTGAAATGATCCTTGCAAACACAATAGCAAAGTGTTCTCACTTGGTTGATTGGTTTGGCGATTGAGAGTGAATGGCAGCAACATGGTAACTTAGCAGTGATAGAATTTTCTTATCAGACTATTTGGAAGCGTCAATTTGGTGAGTAACCCTCACTCACGCTATATCTATACCCTATTTATTTATAATCTCCTATATTATCGCTTGTTTTGGATGGATGTTCATTAGATGTTATGATTATTTGTGATGATCGATGTTTGGAAATTGTTTGAGCTTGATGTTAGTAATTATAAGGAAGGCGCTGCTAATTTTATATCGGTTATAAAAGTAAATTTTAGTTATATGCGTTATTTGCTTACATGCGACTTCCGAATTTAAAACTTAGAAATTATGTGTGAATATTATACAAATTATTTTATGTTTGGAAGTATATTTATAATCAAAATATATTCAAATGAATTAATTGCATGAACAAACATATGAGTTTTGATTAACTTATATACACTACTTATTTGATGAAATGTAAATTATGCTATTATTAATTAACCATTTAAAAGTTATATGTTGAGAGGAGTATGAAAGTATTCTCTTGATTAATATATGTGTGTGTGTGTGTGTATATATATATATATATATATATTGAAATATGCTTTAATTAGGAATTGAATTGAAATTTTATGTCCATAATTCTCATACAACATTGATTTCATAATTTGTGTGAATCTTAATACTATGAATGGTTCATCATTGATTTAAAATTGATACTGATTTTGGTGTATTACTTTGATCTATTATATGTATATTATGTTTAACGAGTAAACTGAACAAGCGATATCGTTTGTTACGCGATGCTTGGCTCCATATATTTTTGGACATTGAATATATGGTCTTGTTTTTTTAAAAGATCCTAAATTTATTCATAATTAATTTTGTGAATAATATCACTTACTCTCATGGATTTCGGACGTATGAGGAAGAAAATTAAACGGTAAAATAAAACATGTGGTATGGGACATGTGATTTTGTTTTATCGCTTAATACTGGACTTGTACGATCGAAATATTTTAGATGCGATGTTTTGGTTGTTGCTATATTTTTTGGCGAAGGCTACTTGGCTCTAGAATTGCTTATTTTGGGTATGTCTGATGATGAGCCGATCAAGATGTAAATAATTGCCGATGAAAAGGCCTGAAAAGGCAATTGATTGCTACAAGGCCTGAAAAGGCAATTGATTGCTTACTTTGATTTTAAAAATAGTTTTATAAAAATTAACCCGTTTAATCTATATAAAATTAGCTAAGTATACATAATATATATATATATAACTAAATCTTTTACAATAATAATAAGAGTAATGTGATGAAGATTAATGTGGGTAAGTAACCGAGGATGATTCAGGAGCCACTAAGACTGATGAAAAGTCTACTTTGCATATAGATGATACCATTATTCATCCTGGCAGGTGAAAGTGGAGTTTGTGAATGAGACCGGCAAGAAAGTAGATGAAAGTAAGACCACTGAGACGATAAGGAACCTTACAGGGGAGAGTGTTTACCAGTTGTTTGGATTGAGATATTAGATCAATACTATTAAAGAAATAACATTCATATGATGCGAATACTCTCAATCCCATAGGAGAGATGATAGTAAAACTGAAACAAATCAAGATGAATGCACTGATAATTTGAAAGACCATAAGGTGCTAGTATTGATCTATAAAATATAGAAGGCGAAATTGATGAGGCTGACCAGTCTCAAGAGGAAACTATTTAGAACACCAAAGGTATATGTACATTTCCTCATGTATACTTTCTCAAGCACAGCTTCTTGTGTCACTCCGCAAGTCCCTTGATTAATACTACATGTTATGAAAAGAATCTTCAAGCTCCATTGATGATTAGTAGAAATTACTATTCTGAGTTTCTGACATATCATTACATTTCCAAATGTATTAGTTCTAATAATATGTGTATTTCGTTGCTTTTGCAGATGGTTGGATCAAAGACTGAAGTTGACATGGTTGTTAAAGAATAGAACCGAAAGCCAGTCCAAAGTACGCAGGAGGTTGATTGATGGTTTGTACAATAATGGTTAGAAGTTGCTTATAGTAGTAACAGAACTTAATTTTTGTTTATGATTCAAATTTGAACCCAATGATGCCAGGGTTTACATTTTGATCAAAAAAAAGGAGAAGGGGGGAGGGCTAGCAGCTCCCTGATGCATAGGGCAGTAGTGTTACTGCTACGTAACAGCAGATGTGCTGTTGCGTGCAACAGCGGCACATGCTGCCATTTCACGGCTTGGCCCGTAGCCTGGGCCACCTGCCCGGACTCAGGTCTGGCCAAGGATTTTAAAAAAACAGAATTAAAGAATTTATTTAATAAATTTGGCATGTTAATGCATGAACATCGACCTTAATGACTAAAATTAAATGTGGGTATATTGTTACAGTTGACAAAGGATGCATTTTTAATTTCTAAATAGCTAGAGATATCAATTAATCAATTATATATCAGAAGATTATTAAATTTCAATATCGAAAAAAAAAATTGTATTTACAAATGTGTGTTCCGGAGTCATGTAACAGTGCTTTACATGAAACGACATTACATGAATGCGTTGATGTATGTTAACGATAAAAATATAAACCTTTAATTATATGCATAATTATAGGGCTTATATAAGCAGGATTGATTTCATCAACTTCCTGTTTTGCTTTGTTTATTATAAGAATGCATGTTAGAAAGATCAATTATGGATGTATATGTGTGTACATGCTCACACTTACACATTAATCTTCATGTTTAAAATCTATGCATTTGTTATCATAATGCTAAAAATATTATATTCATAATGCTAGCCTGCATTCGCATCAGAAAACCGAGCTGAAAGATATGTTCATAACTTTCAAATGATTAGTCCGATTTTAACGATATAGTTCATTTCAGAAATCTCAAACCTTTGGCTACAACATCTATTTTAAGTGTTTTATGAAATTTTGATGTTTGATAGTTTGAAAGCACGGTTTTTGTATTTTTGGCCTGCTGTGAACCCCTTCGGGCTGAGTTGAATGTGTTACAAAATTAAACATAACTTATAAATGGCTCATCCGATTTCGGCAATCTTAGACATTCCAGAAAGCTACGGCCTTAAGCTACAACTTTTGTTTAATGCATTTCATGAAATTGAAGTTTGCTAGCCCGAATGTGCTACTTTATGTTGCAGACCTGCATTCCAAATTGAGGTTCCCATTTGATTTTAGTGTATTATAGTGTAATTTCTCGCTATACTTAATGTTCTAATGTTTCGATATATTGAGAAATGATTTAAAAATAATGTGTTATGCTAATTATTCATTACATTAAATTATATTCACATTGTTTCTTATATGTGACTAATATCTACTTTAAGATAAGTATAGGTACAATTGGAGCATGCTAGACCATATGACGATGAAGATTTGTTATTGCTTGCTTTATAAACAAACAAGTTTGCATAAAAATTGTCACTACAAGGTACGTTTTTTATTAAATATTGTGACATAATGGTCTGTTGTGTTATTGGTTTATTTTCCCCGTGTTTTGGGATGCCCCGTGTTGGGATGCCTCTTCGGAGATGTATATTTTATGTTTATTTGTATTCGGATTTTCCGAAACGTCCTTCGTACAAAGGAAACTCTGCCGAAATTTTCCAAAAAATTCAAGAGTTTGAAAAGTTTTCATAAATTTTTGAAGTTGGCAAAAAGTAAAAGATGTTAACACTTGTTTATTAAAATTCATTATATTGCTCAAATAAAATGAGTAGATTATAAAAGGCTATGTAGAAAACATGGTTGTTAGATGTGTTAAAAGATTGAATACGAGTCTATCATTTTAGTATTAGAAATTGCGAGGACGTAATTTTGTTAGGGGGGAAGTCTGTTACAACCCTGTTTTCCTCGCCAAAATTATCCATGTGTTTAATTAAAATAGAAGTGTCAAGTTGGAATTATAACGATTTTGCTAATTGATGGACTAAACAAAATTATCCATGTGTTTAATTAACATAGCCAGGTGCGCTCTCTATTTCTAGTGAAATAAGCAGCATTTGTTGTTTCAAGTTACGATCACCAGAAACTTGTAGGCGTCGTCAAACGCATGCACACTCAACCTCTCACACGCTCAAACAACAACTAAGTTGCTGTGCTCTACACATCAACTAAGTTGTTGTGCTCTGCACAGCAAATAAGTTGTTGTGCCGAAGCACAGCAACTAAGTTGTTGTGCTTTGAACAGCAACTAAGTTGATGTGCCTAGGCACAACAACTAAGTTGTTTCAGCAAATAAGTTGCTGTGCCAAGGCACAACAACTAAGTTGTTGTGCTCACATATAGAGATCATCCCATTATTGTAGATATATAAAACAATTTCCTCATGCATGGAACAAATAATTAGTTGATTTCTGAAGTTAGAGTTGAGAAAATTCACACCTAGTGCGAAGCATGTTTCGAATATTACCCAAATATGAGCTAAGAAAACACAGTATCTCCACATGATATAATATAGTAAGTATTTGATTAGTTTTATATGTATTCAGCTGAGTTTTTAAATACATTTTAGATAAAAGATTGACAATGGTTTTTCAAAGGTGAACTTAGTTCCAGTCTACATCTGCATATATTTGGACTTTCAGTAGAAGCCTATTATGTAATTAATTCTTCCTTTGGTCATATAATTGTAGAAATAAAAGTTCATATATAATGTGAGTTACAAATACAAATATTTTTACTTAAATACAACTGCAAGCTGTGGATATGGTGGTGTCTAAACTATGTCTAAACTGAAGTAGGAAGAATATGAAACCAAAGGCTGTAAGGTTACAGTAATGCAAGACTTAAATGTTGTATAATAAGTTTTGAATGGTGTATAATAATATATTCTTTCTACATTTGGTATCTTTTTTTCTCTTTTTGCAGTCACACCGTGCTAGTAACTATATGCGGACTCAAGATCAACAAGCCATTGGATCTACTGTTGCATGGCACAAAGATTACGTTTCCTTGGTTTAGTGTTGGTACTTATGAAACTGGTTATGTAATTATGTTAGAACTATGTCGACGTAACTTATCAAACCTTTTAGAATGTAAACTTATCTAATCTTTTGGAGTATAAACTTATCGAACTTTTTGAAATGTGTTGGAATTATATGATTCTTGCTTCAGTCTTTTAGTATGTGTTATTATGTGATTTTGATTGTTGCATTACAGTATTTATTGCATGTCAAAATATTTATTATTATTATGGATGTATATCGCAGCAGTTATATTTAAATTTGCTATTACAACGGGCAAAAACCGTTGTAATATACTTTATTACAACGGGCAAAAATCGTTGTAATATACTGTATTACAACGGGCAAAAGCCGCTTGTAATTTATTAGCTATTACAACGGGTTAATAACCATTGTTATAGAATCATTGCACGTGACAGAGCAAGTTATTACAACGGTCTTTTACAACAGTCAATGCCCGTTGTCAAATAGTCAGGAGTTATTACGACGACGCATATTAAGACGGGCATATGCCCATTGTGAAATGCATATTACAATGGGTTTTGCCCGTTGTAAAAGGACTGTTTTGTTGTAATGCCGGTAACCCTGTTTATTAGGAGGACAATTGACGTTGGTTGAAGGTGGTAGATTGTATTATAAGGTATGTTTGGAGGATGTAAACATATGCTGATTCATCCCTATTAATTTGGTTTTGTATTCGTTTGATATGTTTGGGGATGCAAACATATGCATGCTCATTCCATTTTGGTTTTTTTGTATGTTTGGGGGATGCAAACATACAAACACATCCGGGACTAGTTTTGTCATTTGGTCACTTATATCTTTTGCTTACCGATCATATTGAAGATAGTTGAGTTTTTTTGGAGTTTCAGATTGGAGTTGTTGATTTTTTTAGAGTTCTAGTTGAATGTTTGATGCTTGGTGTTTGGTGTTGCACTCTAACAATATTGAAATGGTTGCTCGATCTTGCTACTCTTCAGTTTGCAGCTTCTATTTGGCAAACTCACAATTTTTCTTAGTGTGAGTTTGAGGGGGATGTTAGAGAATATGTAGAAGATATGTTGCCTTTATTTAATTGCATTGATTTGGGTTTATATTTGGTATTGAATTATTTATTATATTAGATCCAAATATACTCTAGTATATTCTTATCTAGAATGTTCTTTTCGATAAGGATAAACTATGCATAAATAGAGGCAAGGATTGGCAATGTAAGAAAGTATCTTTTGTATAATCAATCAATAAAGCAATAACAATGTAGTTTTTATGTTTTACAACGATCTTTTACAACAGTCAATCCCTCTCTTCTCTTTAATCAAATTTTAACAAATTTTACATGAGGCAAATGGCGTATTATGCTTTCAAGCAAACATAGGTATTGGGATTAGCGGCATTGAAGGAAAGCTGGAAATTAAAAGGTTCTTTTTTTTTGCAAAATTATATAGATTCCCGGGTAAAGCAATATTTACAGTTTAATTAATGTATTCAGATGCACATTACATTACGAAGTACCAGGCCACATTAAAGAGTACCATTCCAATTATACCAGGAAATGGTTAAACATCATTGTTCTGTTAGATATTTATTCCATAAAATATGAATTTTTGCTGTATTTATCGACATTTCTTTTTTGTTAACACTTCATCTTTTTTACTTCTACAAGAATAGTTCAACATCTTGAGTCAGTTTTGTGATTATTTTTTTGAATGTTTCATTCTTTATTGGATAATTTATGTAGATTAATAGAAGTGATGTTTATTACTTAAGGATAAGAACTTCCAGTCCAACATCAAGTTTTTTTTTTTTTTTTTTTTTTTTTTTTTTTGGCATAAATAATTCATTTTAGTTAGGGTTCTATAGATTCTGAGGTTTGCGATGAACAAGAGTGGGAGGGGAAACAAGAATCAAAATGATACTGGTATATATATTAGTCTTTACTATTTATTGATATTGATGGTTTCTGTCTTCGAAATGCCCTTACGTCAGCATATATATTTACTTTGATAATGCTTAAATTTTTATATGGTCGTTTGTATTTTAGAAGCTACAAGATATAACCTGAGTAGTAACATGTCAATACTTATTTGCTGTGAAGTTTTCTTTTTGCATACTAACATAACTTCTTTGACCTAAGATTTATTGTTTCGTTACATTTTGGACATTTGGAGAAGCAATTAACTTTATTTCTGTGTATCTTCAACTTGTAGAGTTGTTGGGGGCATATTAGATATAACAGTTGGATATGAGGTAAATGTATAAATTTTTTGCAGCAGAACATGATATGTGAGTTTTGCAAGTTAATTGTAAGGTGAGACTTTGATAAGTTACTGTTTTAAAGTATTTACAAGCATGTTAATATTTTTAAAATTCACTATTTGATTGTGTTAATTCCTCCATTAAATTTCACATCGTTGTATTTCTTTGGCTTATGATTAACACCTTAAAATTGAAGTCCCCATAAACTCTAGACCATGAATGATAATGAGTATATAGCTTGGTTGCTCATTGCAATGAATATACTGTTATTTATGAGCTGAAGTTGTAATGATATGTGTTGAACTTAACTGAAATGTGACACATCGATTGCTTTAGATTTAACTGAAGCACTATAGGTTGAGAACCTGTGGTAAATGACGAAGAAGACATTAAACAATAGTTGTACAGCTATAGACTGCAATAGCCGATGCCTTGACTGCACAAACTTATGACCAACCGTCTACTGAGCAAAATAAACAAATAAACTCCTATAAGGTGATATTGGCTAATTGGTTTTAATCATTGGAAGAGGTTGATCAAGCTTCAAGGCATGGAAAAACGAAAGAATGAGTACTACCTGAATCTGATTTTAGCTGGGGAGCTGATTAACGAATATTAGATGATGCAGATACTGTGTTAAGCAAACTTAAGTTTCAATATGCACAAGTCGAGTCATGTTGGAGGGATGTAGAGATATATGCTGCTGGAACTAAAGATGATTCATAGTGAATTGCATGGAGGGTGAATGGCTGTGGACAGAAGCTGATGTGCATGGCAAGAGTTACATTTGCAGAAAAGATGAAGCATTTATGGTTTTCTGCAAAACTGGTGTTACAAGGAAGAGGAATCTTCTATATCGTTCGCGTGCCTTCAGCATTGACAGGTAATATAGTCCTTTATGTAATTGAAATCTATAACTTAAATCTTAAGGTGAGAACTTGAAAATGTTTAGGTGTCATTGCTACTTCTTTACATTTCAAAATAATTGATCAGCGTTTCACTTCTCTATTTTTTTTCACTGCAATAATACTACTTCCATTTTTTCCTCTACACTTCCCCCTTTTCAGCTTGGCAATAAAGAACTCTCCCCACTTTGTACCGAACTACAATAAAATCAATGACTATCAAATCTTTGTTCTAGGTCGGGTTTTTGCAATTCCGACAATCCTGTTCTAATCTTATGAAGACTCCACCCGTCTCTTCCTCCACAGTATCTACTAACGAACTATCATGATTTTTTTGTTAATTGTGTCTTCTTGCACAGTATCTAAGCCTTCTTTTTTCCATTATTTTCTGACATAATTTGATTCTACTAGCGAGGTCATTAATATTTGTGAGACGAATGTTTATTGTCTCTATTTATTTTGGGACTTGGTTTTTGAGACAACACTTGATTGTCTTAAGTGGGTGACAAGCATGAATTAGAGACACAATTTTTTGTTTAGATACATAATGATTTATGTACTATATGTTGTGACGGCTAAACGATTACTTTTTTACCTTTGATTTATGTTCGACAGAAGAAATAGTTAGAGTTTTAACTGATTGAAGAAGAATACGACGTTAAGGCTTGCGTATATTGAGGAGAAATGAAAACGTGGGAATAGAGGGAGAGATTGAACGATTTGATGAAGTGGTTGGGCTTGCCTGTATGAGTTGAGACCCACTAAAGACATCCAATCAGTCTTTTCTAAAATTACCAGAGACAAAACTATTTTGTCTCTAGTTGGAACCTGGTTAAATACAAAATTTAGTTAGGTCTTAAACTGTTGTCTCAAGTTTCCTTTTTTTGTTGTAGTGGTACGTTAAATATGGACTATGTTTATTGTTTGCTCTATATGCTTTATGTGTTATGCAAAAATTGCGCGAATGCGGAAGCGCAATAAGGAGGATCTAGATTTGCCAATTTTACACCAATCTAATCTGGTAGCAATTATTCTATTACATCAACAAAATAGTAAATAACTATAGCAGAGAAACAAAGAGACACAATATTTATACTGGTTCCACTATCCTCGAGATAGTGTACGTTCAGTCCAACAGAGAGAGATTTTATTTCACATGAGAGAATTACAAGAGATTACAAAATAAGAGTTTACATATCCAAACCTCAATCAGGTTTAACAAGAAGAGACACCATTGGGGATCACTGGCTCCAGGCCAGGATGAGTTTACACTAAAGTCTACCTCTCAATATATAGCCAGTGCAAATCTATGTGAGTCATCAATTAAATTACCAACATAGGGTAATAATATAATGGAGGCAAATTACCATAACAACAAATGTGCAAACATAGAAAGTAAATCAATCTGTATATTTAGCATAGATGGAAGAAATTAATCCCTTCATTTATTTCTCTGCCATCTCATCAAATGCAATAAATGCATTCTCATTATAAAAATATTTACTTTCCATTCTTTGCAAATTTGCTCCAATCAATTTGTGATTTTGTATCACCAAATTTAACACTCCACCTTGATGCAAAATCACATGTCTGCAACACCCCATCTCCATCAAATTCTCTTCACAACATAAAACTCTTCAACAGAACTCCACCTTCAATCAAAATCTCACAATGAGATAGAAACCAAAAATGAATATTTGCCTAATGGGTTCCAGCAAAGCTACCCCCCATCACACCATTGTTAACGAGCTCAGACTACGTTCCCGCCCGCCAACAAACTGTTGCAAATATCCAAAATAACAAAGAAGGCAGACACCAAAGTAATCTCAACACCACCAATTCAAATACAGAGCCAAAATACAAATCTCTGTACTCACAAAAAATCTCTCTCCTGCCACTTAATCAAAACCATTACAAGTTTCACCCACCGCCTGCAAAAGATGCATCTACCACCATGAGCTGCACCACACATAAACCAACGGTCTAAAAGTGCTTGCAATACACATCGACACCCGTCTACCACTTGATCTGAGCTCCTTCCTCGATCACCGCGGTTCCCTCGAGCATCATCAACGTAAAGTCCCCTGTCTAAACCCTAATGATCTCTGTCTCGACACCCGTCTATCATTTGACCTGAGCTTCTTTCCTGATCATCTTGGATCCCTCGAGCATCATCAACATGAAGACCCCTGTCAGAAACATGATCAAAACTTCCCAAATCCAATAGTCCCTTCAACACAGTAAACTCCATATCACGTCAAAGTTCCCAGATTGGAACGCTCTTCACTCTCGACATAATCTCCTCCACCAAAGTCTCATTTTCTCCAAAATTGTAATAGCATAATCACCACTGAATCTACCAACCTTTGTAGAAATAATTGATGCACAATTTAAAACAAATCGCCTCGCTATGATACCAATCTGTTATGCAAAAATTGCGCCAATGCGGAAGCGCAATAAGGAGGATCTAGATTTGCCAATTGTACACCAATCTAATCTGGTAGCAATTGTTCTATTACATCAACAAAATAGTAAATAACTATAGCAGAGAAACAAAGAGACACAATATTTATACTGGTTCCACTATCCTCGAGATAGTGTACGTCCAGTCCAACAGAGAGAGATTTTATTCCACATGAGAGAATTACAAGAGATTACAAAATAAGAGTTTACATATCCAAACCTCAATCAGTTTTAACAAGAAGAGACACCATTGGGGATCACTGGCTCCAGGCCAGGATGAGTTTACACTAAAGTCTACCCCTCAATATATAGCCAGTGCAAATCTATGTGAGTCATCAATTAAATTGCCAACATATGGTAATAATATAATGGAGGCAAATTACCATAACAACAAATGTGCAAACATAGAAAGTAAATCAATCTGTTTCTTTAGCATAGATGGAAGAAATTAATCCCTTTATTTATTTCTCTGCCATCTCATCAAATGCAATCAATGCATTCTCATTATAAAAGTATTTACTTTCCATTCTTTGCAAATTTGCTCCAATCAATTTGTGATTTTATATCACCAAATTTAACATTATATTTATAAACCTTGTTGCATTGGAACAATAATTAGAAAATAACCATTGAGAATATTAAATAAATGTACACCTGAACACTATTTCTCACTGAGTCTCTAATCATTTTTAACTAATTTTTCAATCGTTAGCCACTACTCTAGAATATATGTTAAAGAACCTTTATTGAGCAAACTTATAAATAAACACTACACTATGTTAAAAAGAATTTTTGCAAATTTGTAATTCGTTTGTAATCACTTCTTATTGAAGTATGCACATCCTCCCTGCGTGGAGTGAATTTATGTAATTGTAGTCTAGTAAATAAACTAGCTCTTGTGTTGTAAGCCTGTTTATGTAGAATGGACAGAACACTATAAATTTTGTATGTGGTGGATGGTCTACCTTAAAAATCGAACTAGCCGATTGTCAACTACGATCACCTGTACTATACTGTATTTTATTATTACTTATAATAAAAGGTGTTTGCAATAAAAAAAAAACAACGTTCCGCTTTGCCAACAAAAAAATTGCTACCATCCATGATTTGTTTGTAAGTAGTACAAAAGTCGACATATATATGCCTCAAACCTGTTGCAATCAAATACTCATATTCTGTCAGCATATAGTTTATTCGGCGTACTTACTTTTTCACCCATGCTAATAGGAAGGTGCTTCCAACATTGAAATAAGTGATTAAGGGTGTGTTCTTTGCAAGTTTAAGCGGAGTATTTAAGCGGAGAATTTGAGCGGAGTATTATAGCGGAGAATAGTAGTTAGCGGACGATGTGTTCTTCGGTTTAAGCGGAGTATTTTATTTATATTTGTAATTTAACTAATTACAGATTAAAACATAACATTATAATTATTGCAGAAATACACAGTTAACAAAACATAACAGTTCGTTACATAAAAACAGTACAGAAAGTGATACATTGAAGAAATACAAATAAAAGAGCTAAAGGGATACATTGCAGAAATAAGAAAACAGTAGATAAAGTGATACGTAAATAGTAAATCGAACGAGCATACAGCCAAAATTCGACTGTCGTGTGCAGTACCTTCCCATCCAGATACAGCATACGTAAATAGTAAATCGAACGAGCATACAGCCAAAATATTCTGTGTAGCGTATCCTTTTCGTCCGATATACAGAGCAATACGATCTGGAGGTAAGTGCGCCATAACATGTGTGCCGTCTATTGCACCAATACAATTTTAAAGTACGGATAGTAACGGTTATCATTGCTAATTTCAGCAGGAATTGAGTTAAATTGAGAATCAACCGGTTTTATAATAGCAGTAGATAATACTAGAACGACATTCAAAACAGCATGAAAATAATGAAAGATTGTGCACCCTGACCTTTGAAATCTTTCAGCCACTTGTCTGTTCGAATTAGCGGTGGCAATAGTCCATAAAAATATCCCAACCGCTTCTCGAACAGTAACATTTTCTGAGGTGGTCAATCCGCAATGTTCCAGCCTATCGCATAATGAAAGAAAACATAACCGTTTCATACGAAACTGCCTTTGACATCTTGCCTGATGACCGTTAAGTATGTCGTCTATCCACATCAACCCGGTAAACGTCGACGTATGAATCCGGCGTCCTACTTCGTTTCGGCGACCATGTAAGTACGCTCCAATTAGGACGATATCCTCTAAAGCGTCTGAATCGGAATAACCATCACTTGAAAATGGATTCTCCATTGTAAGAAAAAGTGGAAGAAGGAGAGTTGTAAGAAGGTGTGTGGGAAGTAGAAGAGCGGGGAGATCTATAAGGGTTGGGGATTGGGGAGGAAAGTGCCAACGGCTCAAAGTTGAGCCGTTGGCACTGGACGCGTCGGACGCGTCCAACGCGTCCAGTGCCAACAGCTCAACTTTGAGCCGTTGGCAAAACGACTCAAAACGAGCCATTGTTCAACGGACGCGTTGGACGCGTCCGTTTGACAACGGACCGTTTTGAGTTCAAAGAACAGCCCCTAAAACCCAAAAAAGCCACATGAAAAACGTAGGAAAAGGGAAGCCTGAAAGCGTACCTCTATATGATTGCTGCACTATAATCTGGCAATGTTGTGCTTCATCCACTAGTTGTCTTATTTTCATTCTTTCTTTCTTTTTGGCACCAGTACTGCTTGTTCCAAATTTTCCATGTTTGTAAATTTCTTTTCTAACACATTTGACTTGTGTTAAATTTGTGTTTTGGTTTGCTGATTTGTTAGACTCTGGTCCTCACTTTATTATTAATTGTTAAAATCCTGTACTCCAAATTTTTTTTTTGTGTTGTTGTACTATTTATTTTTTATGCCATGTGATGTATACAATAATGTATTTCTGTTCAATTTTTTTAGCTAGCTACTATTGTGTATAGTTCAACTTAATATATACGTTCATGGTTTACAAAACTGGGATTGTACTACAACGATTTTCATAAAAAAAATGTCTTCTATGGAATATACTGTTTTTCTGCTCTACTTTTTTTTTACGTGACTACATGTGAATACCATCACAGAGAGAACAATACTGCTTTGTATTATCTTTTAAAAAAATTGTACGTCTAAATCACACATGTATTTTTGTTGGTTGTATGTGGAATTATGAAAACCTCGCTGCTTGGTTTTACTAATCAATTTACATGTAACCTCCCGTATTTTTTGCAGTGGATATTTAATATATTTTAATATTTGAAATATTGATTTGGGATTTAGAAATGGATTTATAATATATAATTTTTTTATATAATGAAACTTGAACGTTTAATTTATAATTATTATTCGAACTTGTAAACATCGTGGTATTTCGTAATTTACGATTTGAAATTTATGTATATCGTTACGAATATAAAACGCTCAACGACAATCGATAAAGAAATTCAATAATCATAAAAATAGAACGTTCAAATCAATGCGTTGCTCACCTTATGATGAGGCTCGTACTTCGCATACGGGAAATTGTTCGATATATGATACAAGCCTTAGAAATAGTATTCTTTTCAAACGACCTCCGTTTCCGACGAAGCAACTTTTATTGGGATACGTATAACTAGTTATTGCTATATTTACAGTTTGGAGCCAATTGGAGTTATTTTATTCATGCGTGAAATTTAAGGGTGAACCAATAATTTAAAATAACGACGAACAAAGGAGCCCATTTTTATTGAAATTTATTTCATTGGGACCGGAACATTTAGACATGACAGTCTGTTTTATTTGTGCCTGGAGTTTTGTGCGACGGTACAAATTTAACTGTTAACGTAAATTTAAATAATAAATTAATTAATTGTTTCACAAATTGCATAATATAATTATCTAATTTAACTTGATCTCTTCTTCTCAAAGTAAAATGGGGGTTTCAAACACGCTAATTAAATCACACGTCCACACATGCCAAGTCCTATTTTATACGAACTGGGTAATATTTTTCCTATGTCATTATTAACCGAGCCTAATTTAGTTAATGTTATTCGTGTTACTTCGGTACAGATGCACAGTATCAATGTTGTAAGGAGTTTACAAACAAGTCTAGTCCATTAATAAGGCCTAATTCATTTTTAATCGACGTAAGCAATTATGTACTGTATAAGGCAAGTATATACATACATTGAATAATATATTTTGTAGTGACGCCTGCTACCTAACCCGGTTGGATTTTGCCTAAACCATATTATGCCCAATACCATTTCATGCCATTCAACTGTGCCTAGTAGGAGATATATAATATGCCCAGTTGTTCACATAAGTTGCGCCAGATTGTATACATGTAACATAGCTGCGGATATACTTTCAGTCCGTTCAGGAAATGCCAACCCAGTTCAATTTTGTTAGTTATATTTTTAGATAAATAATATATCTTATACCCAATCAATAACCGTTATTTAAAAGACCTACAGTAAACACCTGAGCTTTGCGAAGAGTTCTTTTTAAGCAAACATTGGTTGCTTTCACCAAGAGTATGTAAATTGACCCATTCCGTGTACCTCAAAATAGCAACAACCGGTCGTCCAAATGGCAACGCAAATTATGCCTAACTTAGTTACATGTGACCATTCAGGTTTATTTAAGACAAAAGGATTTCAGAGATAACTTATTATGTAAGTATAAATAAATATTATATTAACAAGAGAATACCCTATTAAAATTTTATCCGTATTATACAGCAACGAAAATGGATAAAACGAGTGGCGTCGGATCCGTAGCAACAAGCACGACAGGTCATGAAGTTGGTTTGAGCAGAGTTGACAGCTAGGGAATTTTTAATTAAATTAAACACCGGTTTAATTTAATTAAAACGAACTGCTTTAGAGGTAAACAAATCAAGGTGAGTTCAACTCACTTAGTTTTTCTCCTAATCATATTTTATATAAGTTGGGTTTAAATTGTGTGCTATGATTGTTAATTGGTTGATGGATGCTTGGATTGCTGTTATTGTGATGGTTGAATATTATATCTGTTTATAAATGATATTATTCAGATAACATATTTGGATGCAGTGAAAACATGTTGGAGGGATCCAACTGGATTCCTCAAAATTTATTGTTTATTTTCATATTATAATTATATAAACCGTTTAACTGATATGTATGGACGAGTTAATTAATCATTGATTGTTGAATTTAAATTCAACGGTTGTTTGTTCTAACAAATAGACAGTATTGGTTGAGTAATTTGTATCCGTTGGCCCAAAAATACATCATGTTGATTTACCGTCGATGAATCGACTGTAATGAAGTTATTAATTTATTTTACAACTAGAAATGGATTTTGAAATCGATACATTTGAATAAAAGTTTAATAAAAGGAAATTATTACATATTATTTGTTATTTAAGTTTATAAAGTAATCTTTAAATGATTTTTTAAATCGATTCTGTTAGTTAATAAGATTTATAAGCAGACGAGGATAAATTAACATAACAGTTAAGACTTAGATTAATTATTTCTCAAGTGAGGATTAAATGAGATTGTTGAAATTAACTCTATAATTATATTAATTAAAAAGAACTGATTGGAGTTGAGTAATGAGATGACCATGGTTACTGCTGATGAAGTGAACTCAATTGGAATTAATTGTTAGATTAATTTATTTTAATCAAATAAAATATTTGTTTTAACTTTAATAAGATTTTAAAAAGGAAATTTAATTTTTAATTTAGTTAAATAAGAAGTTAACAATTTCTATGATGGTTAATGACGATACAAATTATTATTTTAATGAATAATGATTTAAGTGATCAGCCCGAAGTTGATATTAAAATATAATTGGCTTTTTGAAAGAGTTGATGAACGATTTTATATTAAAAACGAGTTTTATAACTAAGTTATAAAAGAGATTTTAAGCCAAGACGATAGCTTAGAGTAAGTGTTTGAATTAAGGAAATTAAAGCGGGCTTGAGGATATGAAATGATATTTCCATAATAAAGGAAATAAAGGATTTTTGTGAAAATATAACAATATTTCCTAGTAAGAAGATGAGATTTATAATGGGTTTATTCTAAAAAGGTAAGTGGCGATTATAGTGTTCAAATAACGAAACCAAAGGGGATGTCGTAACGATTGTTTTACGAATGACAAGTTGAATCAATGATTTATAATAAATGGGTTGTAATTAATAATAATAAAATAGAGATTGAATATAGTTATCAAATATTTTTCCAAATATTATATTGGAAGGGTTTGAAAAGATTAATATTTTATTGGAATGGTTTTGAGAAGATTAATATACTGAAATGAGAATTGAATACCATGTTTTAAAGTATGGAATGTTTTAGATGTTTAACGTAACCATTCGTTAATTTGTTTTAAATAAAAAGGGCCAAATGGTCACTACAACAAAACAGATCTATTACAACGTCCATTTTATAAGGGCGTTTGCTGCCTGTTGTAATATACTGCTGTTACAACGGTCATTTTCTGGACCGTTGTAGTAGATGCCTGTACAACACCCTTTCTACAACGGGCATATAATGCCCGTTGTAATAAATGATATTACAACGGTCATTTTTAGGCCCATTGTAATAAATACTATTTTACAACGGTCACAAAACGCCCGTTGTAATAGATGTCTATTTTACAACGGTCACAAAATGTCCGTTGTAATAGACGCTAATTTTTGACAATTAATAATTACAATACTTCCATAAAATTAATTTTGATTATTTAATAATTAATCATTAATCATATATTACTTATTATTAAATATAATATCATATTACTAATTACTAATCATTAATATATTATATTATTTATTAATATTTAATAATCAATCATTAATAATATTATATTAATCATTTATAAATTATAATAATTAATGATTATTAATAAATAATCTCTAATTATTAATTATTATATATAATCAATATTCCAACAAACTTAATTTTACTTTCCAGTTATTAGTAAATAATATATATCCAGTAATCAATATCAATAATTTATAATTACCAATAAACATTAATAATTTATGATTAATAATATTACTACACTATATGAAAAATAATCATTTTAACCGATGTTAATTTTACAATGATCATATAAATTTATGCTAATTAACAATAAACATTAATAATTTATGCTAATTTTTAATTTTGAAGGTTGTTTTTTATTTTTTAATTAATTTAGAAATGATGAGAAATTAAAGTCAATTTCAACTGATATAATATAATATAATTTTTGTTTTTAGTCTAGTTATTAAACTTAGTTATCCGTAAACCTAATTTTATTTTGAATTGTGTTATTAAAACATCAGTTAACCGACCATCTTAACCGAATATTTTCGGTTCGGTTAACCAAATTTTTGTCTCCGTCCCAAGTGTATTCTGGCGCTGAAATGCAGGAGATTGTGCTAAGTGTATTCTGGCGCTGAACCGTCCCAACAAAAATTTCGCCTTTTGATTCCTTGCACATCTATTCCCTAACCCTAATTTCAAATTGGGGATTCGGTGGAACTAAATATCTGGTTGACGAACGGTGCTTCACTGATCATCGCGATTAGGTTTGAAGGCCGTTCTTCGTCGTACTCTCAGCAATTCACAAATCTTTCCTTGTAACGAACCAGAATTTTGACATTTAAAATTTTAAAGTTAATTTGATTTAGTATTGAAAATTTTTATGTTTATACATGATATTTGATTCTAATTTGAATTTTAGTAGTTTTGAATTAATTTGTATAAGCGAATTTAAAATTTTAATGTTTGAAATTAGAATTGTTTTGCTAAACTTACTGATAGTAGTATTTCAAAATTTATTGAAATACATTATTTGAGAAACTATAAATTTGTTTAAAAAAATTTAAACTTTGGATAGTAATTTATTTTAGACTAGAGTTTAGCTTTTGAAAATCCATTTTGATATGTATTTGAAATATAAAATATACATGTATGGTGTTTGTATGGTATATGATATGTATATATTAAGAGAAATATCAAAATTTTGATTTCTAAATTTAGTTTGGGATTTACTTGTGTAATTTTTGGATTTGAATTTGGTTTAGGAAAAAAAATTCAACTTGGGTTTGGTGTATGTATATGGTATAAATAAATGATATTTACACTTCAAAAATATTTGTTTAATCGTGTAGCCACGTGTTCAACTACTAAGGCAACATCTACCATGTGTAAATTTTTTTCCTGTATTTTGCACCACATATCTTTACCCGGTTTCGTTACTTTTAATCCACCGCCTCCTTTCATTTTATCCATCACTCCATCCTTCATCCTCTTCACTTTCCATTTCCAGCCAAATAGCTTTTCCCCAAAATCAAATCCCTAAATCAATCTAAATCGCTTCGCCAGCTTCATCCCGCCACCAACGAACTCCGATTGATTTCAAGATGCCATCGCCCAACCCCTGCTCTCCTCATAGCCGCGCCACTCGAGACCGGCATCCATCTCCGCAGTCCTCCCTCCGCTTCTTTGTCTGCATCTGCCACACTCCGCCACGTCAATAGCTTGAGCCGCATCTCCTCACTATCGAACCTGGAGCCACCCACGCACTGACTGTCATCGCAAGCAACCCACCGCCGCAAGCTCCGATGCGAGCGCTCCGAACCCCTCAAGCCGCCGCCATATCCTGTTCCAACCCCGTGTCGCTGCCCTGTGCTTGCAGCCACCAACCTGAGCTTCGCTTCCGCCAGTTCCCCTCCTTTCTGTCGAGTTCGCCTCCACCTAGTTGGGCCTTAATCGTCTGCATCTTGTTCTGCCTTTCAAGGTGAGTTTCGACTCACAATTGATTTTTTTTTTCAAGAATTGGACCTCGATTTAACTAAATAGGGTAGTTGATTTATTGTGTGCATTGTTGTTGGGTAATTGCTGTTCGGTTGTCTACCTGAGTATTCATGTGCCACTAGTTTTCCTTGATTATATATTGGATATACAGTTGTCGTAGGAGCACAAGAATTCAAAATGATTGAACTGTGAACTCGTCAAAATAAACTAATATGTGGTGTTCCAAGTTTTCTTTTCTTTTCTGATTTCTGTGTGATAAATTTTGTCATGAGGATTGTAAGCAAGTGTTCGATGAATAATAGTGTGAATCACCCATTTTTGCTTCATATTATTATGTAGTTAACAAAAAGTAAATTGTTATGGGACTCGGGAGGGTGATGATATTATTTTTATTTTCAAAAAACAAATTAAGGCAATGCAAGTTTGCTGCTAAAAACTGACTTATGTAATTGTGTGTATAAAGATGTCATGTTAAGTCATCCTCCCACAACTGAGTAGCACCAGTTATTATTTTATTGTTCATCCTGTAAACTGAGTGATGTAACCGAGTGAGAGTTATTATTTTAACTATTGTTATAAAGAATTACTGATAAACTGAGTAATATAATAATTTTATTATAAAATTTGCACTCTAAATTATGACCGTAAGTATTATTTACTATGAAGTAAAAGTTGGTATAACTCATAATTTACTATGAATTATGGGTAGTACGAAAAGTTTACCGGTATAAATTATAAGTAGCACCAACTGAGTAGCACCAAAAGTTGAAGATACATAAACTTTTTATATATTGAAATATGTATGGAGATTGCCTGTGTACTAAGAAGTATGGAGATACATAACCTAATATATAACCCAGCTGCCTTGTACTTGTAACAAGGATTATTTGTTTTATAGCGACACAAAAGTTTATAAAATGGCCAAGACTTGGAAGCAACGACACAAAAAACAAACTATTTCTTATCATATTGCTTTAAAATTTTCAGCTACTTTACCACCAAAATAACCATTGAACCAAATCACCATACTAATTATTTCATATATATATATATATTACCATGTCCTACTAATATAAAATGGCCAAAAGTTGGAGTTGTTTACGAGAATAAGCATACAAATTTATTATGAAAACTGGAACTTTTGTGTGTGTGTGTGTGTGTGTATATATATATATATATATATATACATGCATACAAATTTTATAAACCACCCAGCCCTTGTATTATTTGTTTCATACTCCAATTTTATACCTATTGCCTGTGTAGTAAAAAGAAAAGAAAAATTCTATGATGCAAAATAAATTTAAACTGGTATTTAGAGTTACATCGCTCAGTTACATCAACTTTAGGTGTTACATAATTAGAAATTTAGAGTAATATAATAACTTTATTGCTCATCCGGTAAACTGAGTGATGTAATTGAGTGATTTTTTCAGAAAATAAATTTTATTTTATTTTATTGTTTAATCAGTTCATTAGGTTACTTTTGATTTTGGTCCTTGCTAATTTTATTGTCTGCCTTTTCGCTTGGTTTCTATTTAAATTTTTTATACATGAACAGTGTTCATGTAATGTGAAATAAATTGTTCAGGGCAATTTTGTGATCCACATTGTTCAACGAATAATATTATGTTTTTTTCCTTTTGATGACAAAGCATGGATATATTTCACTGAATAGTTTGGGCTTTCAATTTCTGTTTTCAGCCTGGATTGGCCACTATCCAGAAAATACAAATCATTTATTGTTTTATAAATAAATTTAACAAAAAACTAGCAGAAGGATGTATGTTACAAGTACAAAATCTTTGGTTGTCAAGACAATTCTATTTCAAACAATTTTATTAGCAGCGTCAAATGCAGATTAATGATAAAATTTCGTCGATTAATAATCAGGAAAGAGATGAAGTTTGATGTTGTAAGGATTGAATAAGATTTTGCTGATGTGGTATATTTCTGAAATTTCAAAAGTAAAGGACGTACTCTAATTTTTTTTGAAATATCTGTTAAGATTGCAATAGGCCAGGGTTTCAAATATAAGTTGTTAAATTGTGTTATAGCATTCCTTCCCTTTTGGTTCTCCTTTATATTTTTTCCCCATTTTGATTTTCAAGGTTGTTCTCTAAAACTATTATATTACTTTAAATTATTATTAGTTGTGCAGGATATGCATAATGGTCACTCCAAGGTAATTTACATTCTCACCATATAGCTTGTAGCTGTAAGTATAAATTTTGTTTCCCTCTCTGATCTTATCAATAATTTCAGTTAAAGAGACCCTTCCTCTATTCCATGCTTTAAACTTCTTTACACTTTTCTATTTTTTGGCAACACAATGTAAAGTGGATTACCTGGGAATGGAAATGACCAACGATGTTCTACTATATTTAGATATCTATTCATGTCAGCACATTCATTATTATATCTAAACAAAAATATTTTTGCTTCGGATGTCCAGTTATGCTAAATTTACTAGAGTTGAACTGTGGTCACTTGTTGAGTGTGGAAAATTTTGAGCAAAAATATAAGGAAAAAAAATTTGGAACTCAAAATGAATAAAAGATCTGCCTATTTTGCTATGTGTTGCAAAGTCTTTACCTCTCCTCCACGAAAATTTGTTACCAATGTAATTCAGTTCTAATAACCTAGAGGACATTAGCATAGTGTAAAAGGTCTGATCAGCATTTTTGAGTGGTCAGTTCTACATAATAATGTACTTTGGCCCAAGCTCAATTATTTTGTCCCAATTTCATCTATCTTTTGTAATTAAATTAACCTCAGTCACATACCATGTGATATAATACATTATTGGGACCCATAATGCAATTATGCTAATGTGATTTTACCCAAAAAAATGTTGAAATAGGGGAAATGGGGAAATAAACCTGAAAACAGAATGGCGGACTGGTGGCACAAAGTGACAGGCACTTTTATGCTGGACTGGTGGCATTTTTAAGTAGGTAGTTTTTGGTGGTGATGGTGTTGGACTTAGTATGTAGTGCAGAGGGAAACGCAGTGAAGAGAAATATAAAATGCAGAGATAAATGAAAATCTCGAAAGCAAAAATCTAGATGTAGTGAAAATGTAAAACCATGTAACAAATTTTTTATGCAATTCAGTGTAATAAGTAACGAAATGTAAACAACGAAATGGAAAATTAAGCCAAAACTGGGAATGAAAAATGAATTTTTTTAATATGAAATGCACAACACAAGTGTACGAATATGAAGCCTGAGAATAATTGAAACTTGAAAAGGTAAAAATACCAAAATGCAATTTGTGTAGCAAAATGAACAGCTTTTTACCCAGTTTTCTGTTGTGCTGCTGACGAGATAACAAGGTAAGAAGGGGAATTTTTTTCTTTTACATGGACTGTAAAACTTAACCACTAATTTATAAAGTTTAATATAATTTATAAACTTAACCACTAACTTACACAGTCTTCTGCTGTGCGGAGGCTTCGGTTAGAAGGGCTCACTGATTTACCCACCTCTACAAACATTCAGCTTGTATCCTCATTGTCTCATTTGCGGCTGTTTTTCTCCTTGGAAACTGAACATGAAAACATATTTAATCAATTGCATTGTTGAACTGCATTTTACCACGTAGCACATTCAATATTAGGCAATCCCGTTTTCTTCTTTTAGCAAAGGAAATGGAAAAAAATTGCTTTTCTTCTAAATGCACACACATAAACACACTCGAACTTAGCTAATATGGATAGGTTAGTGGTTCTATTTGATTTTATATGAAGTACCATAACTAATTTGTTTATGTTTATTCAATTGAATAATACTAAACTTCAGGAGAATGTGTAGCCATAAACATATCACCTAAACAATTGCATTGGGCATTTTGAAATCTCAATGAATGCTGCACCTAATAAATGGAGTTGTATTTACTTTTGCTTGGCACGGTTCTATATGACTGTGCTAACTACAAGCACATAATTTAACATGACATATCAATTATTGCCTCACTAAACATGGCACTAACTCAAAAGTCTTCAGCTGATTTAGATGTACTTTGTAATGCAAGTCCTGATGGTTGGGCTGACATTAGAATTGTATACACAGTTGTTTACACATAGCTACAAAAGTACGTGCATTGAAATTAGATAGAAACACAAGGCAACTTATTTTTTTAGGCCAGTGTAACGGCTGGAAATTTTCGACTCCTCGAGAGTCGAAAATTCCGAGACGTTAGTGAAGAATTTAGAAGGTGAGAAAGAAAAGATAGAACTAATAGAATAGAAGAAGAAGAACATCAGAATCATCAGAGTAACACGAATCTCACAGCGGAACGAATAACATATAATATATAACATAGCTTTGAAGTAAACAGTTATATATATACAATAGCACTTATCAGAGTACAACACTTACAACACAGCGGAAATAACTATAGCTATAGAATCTTGCAGCCTCCTGCTCCAAGCTCTCCAAGTATATCTGTAAATCCCGACTACTTGACTGCCCATACAAATTTAGGCACCCAAGAGTTTAGGGAAAACAACAAAATAAACTCCGGGTCAGTCATGGGACTGGTATGAGTAAAATAGTTTAAAACAGGTATAGGATATCTCATAAGACCACGCCGTGAATACGGAACGGGTTTTTCCCTTATGAGTATCTGAACAACTTTGACAAGCAATATCATTGTGATATTATATTAATGTCTAAGTACAAATAGATATCAATCTAGCAGAAACGCTTGCATCTCACGTTCTACATACATAGTATAAAATCATAAACCGCAGGGCGCTTATCGGAGAATGGATTCCAACAGACAAGGTATGGGAGCACCTTCTGAATAGTGTACTCTAGAGGTGATACACTCAGGTTCAACAAGAACGTCTTGCAACCCGGCCACACATGACCGCTCACTCATTTAGCTTGAGTGTCGCGAATATATTGCCACCACGGTTGTAGGCCATCAAACCGTCATCCGAAGATACAGAATCAAAAAGAAGTATAAATATGAATATTCTCTAGATCGGTGACAATACACCCTGCTTGGGAATGACCCAACTAGCCATGCTGCCTAGCCCAACTTTTGTTACTTCCTGGTGTGAGGCTAGAAGCTACGTCTATCTTCAGAACATCTGATCACCATTCACTTTGAATGCCACATCGTCATACCCGCCAAATCACAAATTGAATTATCCAAAAATAACACGGGTATATAGCTAAGAGAAACGAATTCCTCCGCCACCAAACGTGAATACGTTTGAACAGATCAACTTACGCGATCCATTGGATATACTCTGTCAGACCTTCTTCTATATACGTTGTCCTGGGACTAGACAAACCGAAGGCACTATTCAGTATATCCATCTTAGTCACTGTTATCTAAGACTTATACAACATCCCTTGCACTTTACTCCGTCTTCAATTTATCTTTGGCATATATTGCTCGCAACGCTTATGCCGATACAGAGTGGTTCTTTGGATAATAATCCAACCGGTCTCTCCATATTAACAACGTTAAAATGGTAAAAACTTTGATAGTCTGTGATTCAACTATCAAATGAAAACATGTCGGTGTACAAACAACGATCTTATTTCCAAATGGAAATTCGATCGATCAATCATCATATGTTCATATTTCCTTATTTCATATATTTAGAAAATATATGTTATTAATCATTGGAAAACATTTCCATAGCTTATTTTCACATCACTATTATTTCGCAACTATCAGTCCCAAACTGTAACTAGTATGAGAACAATTCTCTAAGTATCAATCCGGAAGGTCGAAACCAACATCAGATCGTCACTTAGAAACCGTTCAACTTACCCTCTCCAGTCAGTTTCTGAATTTGCTTAACTCTATTTCTTAAATTCTTATCATGAAAACATTTCATTTTCTATGTTTAGAAAACGTATCTGACTATATTTGGAAAACGTTTCCAAAACTCATTTACGGATTTCAAATGAACGTTGTATAAAACATCGTTACGCTTAATCCATTAATCGCTTATTACTTAACTATATTTCAAATCAACCTTTTCTATCGAACCACAACTATTCCTTTGTCAATTCTGAAGTCAATCAAGTTGGGGTATAATTACCTCTCAGACCTTAATTGAACAACGTCCTTTACTGTGAAATAGATGAAGTTCGTCACTCACTTTTTCCAATCATCTGTTTACGTAAGTTCTCGGATTCAGGTTACGAATCTACTTCTTATATGAAAACGTTTGATTATAACTATAACGTTATAATTCCTACTTCTGCAATATCTAACCTAAATTATAACTTTATCTCCTAACTCGAATAATTTAACAGACACCTAATTTCTAAATCAATAACTAAATCTTGATTTAAACCCTGGAAAGTAAATAGTACTTTCCCAAATTCGCTATAATCGAATTCGACGTATAACTCTCTTTCGAGAAATATCTATTTGATTAACTCTTCTTCGAATAACCTATATTCGATTATCTCTCTCCGAATAACTCATATTCGAAATCTCTCTCTTTCGAATAAACAATATTCGATCTCTTTCTTTCGAATATGCTATATTCGAAAATCTCCTTTCGATTTACTAATCGATAAATCCTTTCGATCAAACTAAAATCGATAACTCCTTTAACTCTATTCGAATAACTAATATTCGACTAACTCCTTTGGATCAACTCATTTGATTAACTCCTTCGAATAACTAATTCGAATAACTTACCTTCGAATAACCAATATTCGATTCACTCTAACTCGATTAACTTAATTCTAATCGATTTACTCCATTTCGATTCAACTTAATTCAAATCGATTAACTTAACTCAAATTGATTAACTCCTTTCGAATAACTAAATTCGATTTAACTCTAATTGAATATTCAATTAACTCTTACGTGTTTAACTCTATTTGAATAAGTAATTCGAATCACTCTAATGTGTTTAACTCTATTCACATATCTAATTCGAATAACTCATTTCAAATAACTAAATTCGATTAACTCTTTTAACTTTACTCGAATAACTATATTCGATTAACACCTTCTTTTGAATAACTATATTCGATTATCTCTTTTCACTTAACTCTATTGGGCTGACCCTATTGGGTTGACTATATTTGCTTTAACTAACTCCAAATAACTCCTTTGGATTAACTAACTCCGAATAACTCCTTTGGATTAATTCTTCGACTAACTCCTTCGGATTAACTAACTTCGAATAACTCCTTTGGATTAACTAACTCCGAATAACTCCTTTGGATTAACTAACTTCGAATAACTCCTTTGGATTAACTAACTCCGAATAACTCCTTTGGATTAACTAACTTCGAATAACTCCTTTGGATTAACTCTTCGACTAACTCCTTCGGATTAACTCTTCGATTAACTCCTTCGGATTAACTAACTTCGAATAACTCCTTTGGATTAACTAACTTCGAATAACTCCTTTGGATTAACTCTTCGACTAACTCCTTCGGATTAACTCTTCGATTAACTCCTTCGGATTAACTAACTTCGAATAACTCCTTTGGATTAACTAACTACGAATAACTCCTTTGGATTAACTCTTCGACTAACTCCTTCGGCTTAACTAACTTCGAATAACTCCTTTGGATTAACTAACTTCGAATAACTAATATTCGATAACTACTCTTCGAATAAATAATATTCGATAACTCTTCTCAAATGAATAACATTTGATTTCTCCACTCGAATAAACTATATTCGATAACTCTTCTCAAATAAATAACATTTGATTTCTCCACTCGAATAAACTATATTCGATTACTCTTCCCTCGAATACACTATATTCGATAACTCTACTTCGAATAAGTGATATTCGGCAACTCTACTCGATTAACTCCACTTGGATAACTCTAACTGGTCAACTCTAACTGGTCAACTTTAACTGGTCAACTTAAATGGTTTAACCTAACTGGTTAACTCAAATGGTTTAACCTAACTTGATTTACTTGTCTTGATTAACTGAACTAATCCACTTAGTTTAACTTAGTTAATTCACTTTGATTTACTCTAACCGATTTTCTTAGTTTAACTCAGCTAATTCACTTTGATTAACCACTTAGTTTAGCTTAACTAACTTACTTTGATTAACTTGACCAATTCACTTGGTTAACTCGACCAATTCACTTGGTTAACTCCTATTTATTTAACAAATAAATATCTCCTTTAGTTTAATTCTATTTATTTAATCTCTAAATAAATATCCTTTATATTTCTTCTAACGAATATAATTCCTTTATATTTTGATAAACAAATATATCCCCTTATATTTGATTAACATATATATTCCCTTGTATTTGATTTACAAATATAATTCTTTTATATTTGTTTTTACCAACTATATTCCTTTATATTCAGAATCCTTTTTCTTATATATATATATATATATAAAATCCCTTGATTTTATATAATTAAACTATTTTCAAAATACACTTTGAAAACCCCTCTCCTACATTCTGGTATTTCTCATGGGATTTAACACACCATATAACAACGATAAATATCGTCCCACCACACATAATCACACAGATTATATACATCACATTATATATCACAATATAAAAATCACAGTAAAATAACTGTTGAGGAATCCAGTTGGATTCCTCCAACCTGTTTCCCTGCATCCACAGATGTTAAACAACACCAGTATAATATTCTGATAAACAGAATCCACATATAACTATTTGACGGTTTATATATATATACATACGTAAATATATATATATATAAAATCGCTACTAACTGACTAGCAGTTCAAGCAAACAATCAACACACAGTCAAACAGACAATATTTTAACAGTTCTAAGAATACAACGTGAAAATAAAACTGTTTAGAGTTTGTGAGATTTACTCACCTTGGACTGTTATCATTGAAAATGATTAATTGTCTTTGATTTAGACGGACAATTTATTTTACAATAAATTGTAGCGAGCTCGGATCCACTTCCAGTCAGTGCCATGTTGTTGCCCTCGTCCATACGATCCCAACGCAACTTACGGTTCGTCAAACTGATATCGTATGGGGAAGTTATTTCATTTACAAGTTTATACACATTTTATATATAGAATTTCTATTTAAATTGAATTCTGGGCCTTACCAAAATAACTTGGCCCATTCCATAGCCACGTTAAAACCCAAACCGTTTACTTCTCCTTCCCAAATCATTTCTGCTCCTCACGAAATCCTCCAGTAAACCAAAATCATTGACCATCGTTTGACCTCGCACCCTCACCTCTCCGACCATCTATTTCCTGTGCCGCCACCACCACCAGATTCAATAACCAAAACCGCACCTGGCCACTACCCCTTCGTCGAACTCGAACTCACCCAGGAATTCCGTTGACGACCCCTTGGACGCGCAACAGTGAACCACATCGACACCTTTCAGTATCGATCCTTCCCAAACCCTCTCAAAACACTCCCGCTCCACCCTACTATCCCAACGGCCAGCTTGAAATGACCCCGCCGCCACGTCAAAGTCGATGTACTTAAACCCTAGCGCTGCTTGAATAGTCCAGCTCGATCTCTGAAATACAGCGAACCTGTTAAGGATGATATCTGATCGTAGTCCACACTTCGACGACCTTTCCTTCTCGAATCCAGATTACGTTGTCGGGAGATTTTAGGAATTTTCCCTTCTTTGATTTCTTGGGATTTATATTTTTTTTTCTTCAGTAAACGAACCAGACCAATTGGGTAAACTTCAGTATATATAGATGATAAAATGCTTATGTGCCGAGAATTGGTACACATATATATATATATCTAGTGAGTTGCTCATCCACGATAGTTCTTCTTTGAAAAGGGAAAAGTCTGTGTGGTTTACTTTTAAGCCATTTAAAACTTGTGGCCTTGAAGATAATGACGAAAGCCCAAATTATTTATTTAATTTATATTAAGCGTACCTAGTTGCATACAAATCCCATTCGTATCCGAGCCACTTGGGACAGAAATGTGAACACAGTCGTGTTCAGCGAGGTACCACGATCCCAAAAATATAAAAATACCGGTAGTTTGACTCGTATTGTGAAACCCCAAAATGTCGACTACAGGGTGCGAAATACTCCAAATAAAAACTTGCTTATTTAATTAATTAAAAATCACAGTAAAATTCTAAAAATTAAATTATCGTTATGTCCCAAAAGAACCTTGTCTAAATTCAAACCCGATATTCAAATATATTGAAAACCCTTTTATAACGTATATAAAGCGTCGCAAATTATAAAGGAATTCTACAGCGACTTTTCTGAAATTTGATTTGGATATAACTCAAAATCTACACGACGAAATCCTGATTTTTCTCTTCCACTAGAAAGATATACTCCACCATCTCCACACGTTTCTTGTTTCACAGAAATCCGGCTTAAAATGAATCATGTACATTCAGTTGAAGTTCAACTCGCCAAATAACGAACTGCCGCGTCGTTACGGGCTTGATTATAATTATTATTATAATTTATACGTTCAACTATCGTTTATTTAATATATTCGTTATTTAAATAATTAAATAACTTAATTATTATACCTTACAAAACGCGCCATTACAGACTTCCCCCCTTAAAATAATTTCGTCCTCGAAATTGCTAAGCTAGGAAAATGCTACCAACTTTACTAACTAGATTCAAATATCTTTTAGTTTACTTCCCAACTCCAGTTTTAACTGAACCATTAAATTTTCAATTAAATTATTAATTCATTCTGGCTAACTGAATTTCCATAAATCATGAGAATGTTCTTACGCCTGGAATTTTCGAAAAATTTCGCCATAACCTCCTTTGTATTGGCCAATACGTCAAACCACAACTCGCCTCTCTAGGCCTCCTCCAATCCAAAAGAAAATCAAACAGCCAAGCGGCTTGCAAATTCGGCTCATAAATCTCATGCTTATATCAAAAATAAACTTGTACCCTTTTTGTCGGGCATACCAACTCTTATCATTTTCACCTATTATCAACCCAAAATATACCAATGTCATCTCAATCCAACCTTCAACTCAAACACTTGGTGCTATCCAAGTCAAATTCTATTTCAAACTCCAATATTAGATTTCAAACTCTTAACCCATCAACTTATTTCCAATCCAGATTATTCTCTAACCACATCCCGATTTATTTAACTTGGTTCAAGTTAAATTTTAATCTACTTATTTGTTTTTACCATCTTGATTCATTCAACTTAACAAGTTAAATTTTAAATTTCAAGATTTAAATTCCTGGGTTTTATTTCAAATTCCATTTTGAAATCATACTAACAATTCAAAACCTTTGAATTTCTAAACAACTTGTTTTCTCAAAACAATTTGAAAACAAAATCCTTGGTAGTAATCCGCCACTTAGAAACTCGAAAATCACACCGACGATGTATCGATCCATCCTCGGAATTATTTTCCAGTCATCCAGGTGAGTTAGATACTATATTTATTTCAAATTGAAAAACATTTTCAAAATCTCCCAGGAACTTAAAATTTCCTTATTTTAATTCCAAATTTTGATTTAAATTCAGATTTACTCATCTGATTTCACTTATATGAATTCTGGTTGGTTATGTATAACCCTTTCACTATATAATCTTACTCGATCATAATTACAACCAATATATCTAATATATTAAAATTTTGATATATATAAATATATCTCTATATCAAAATACACTTTGGGTAATGTTAAATTCACTTACCCTTTTTCAAAACATATCGTGACGACCCATCGTATTCAAGTGTTTATTTACTCCTACCGATACAGTGGATCAAACTGATCGACCAGAACTCATAAACAACTCAGCCAATGAATCTCCACAATATAAAACCATTTCATATCAAATACAAATACGCACTCGTATATATACACTCAAACTCAATCTAGCGTATTACTAACCCTATCTCTACCGAGTCACGCCACAGAGCCAAGTAATTCTTAACTTAAGCTCTGATACCAACTGTACGGCTGGAAATTTTCGACTCCTCGAGAGTCGAAAATTCCGAGACGTTAGTGAAGAATTTAGAAGGTGAGAAAGAAAAGATAGAACTAATAGAATAGAAGAAGAAGAAGAACATCAGAATCATCAGAGTAACACGAATCTCACAGCGGAACGAATAACATATAATATATAACATAGCTTTGAAGTAAACAGTTATATATATACAATAGCACTTATCAGAGTACAACACTTACAACACAACGGAAATAACTATAGCTATAGAATCTTGCAGCCTCCTGCTCCAAGCTCTCCAAGTATATCTGTAAATCCCGACTACTTGACTGCCCGTACAAATTTAGGCACCCAAGAGTTTAGGGAAAACAACAAAATAAACTCCGGGTCAGTCATGGGACTGGTATGAGTAAAATAGTTTAAAACGGGTATAGGATATCTTATAAGACCACGCCGTGAATACGGAACGGGTTTTTCCCTTATGAGTATCTGAACAACTTTGACAAGCAATATCATTGTGATATTATATTAATGTCTAAGTACAAATAGATATCAATCTAGCAGAAACGCTTGCATCTCACGTTCTACATACATAGTATAAAATCATAAACCGCAGGGCGCTTATCGGAGAATGGATTCCAACAGACAAGGTATGGGAGCACCTTCTGAATAGTGTACTCTAGAGGTGATACACTCAGGTTCAACAAGAACGTCTTGCAACCCGGCCACACATGACCGCTCACTCATTTAGCTTGAGTGTCGCGAATATATTGCCACCACGGTTGTAGGCCATCAAACCATCATCCGAAGATACAGAATCAAAAAGAAGTATAAATATGAATATTCTCTAGATCGGTGACAATACACCCTGCTTGGGAATGACCCAACTAGCCATGCTGCCTAGCCCAACTTTTGTTACTTCCTGGTGTGAGGCTAGAAGCTACGTCTATCTTCAGAACATCTGATCACCATTCACTTTGAATGCCACATCGTCATACCCGCCAAATCACAAATTGACTTATCCAAAAATAACACGGGTATATAGCTAAGAGAAACGAATTCCTCCGCCACCAAACGTGAATACGTTTGAACAGATCAACTTACGCGATCCATTGGATATACTCTGTCAGACCTTCTTCTATATACGTTGTCCTAGGACTGGACAAACCGAAGGCACTATTCAGTATATCCATCTTAGTCACTGTTATCTAAGACTTATACAACAGCCCTTGCACTTTACTCCGTCTTCAATTTATCTTTGGCATATATTGCTCGCAACGCTTATGCCGATACAGAGTGGTTCTTTGGATAATAATCCAACCGGTCTCTCCATATTAACAACATTAAAATGGTAAAAACTTTGATAGTCTGTGATTCAACTATCAAATGAAAACATGTCGGTGTACAAACAACGATCTTATTTCCAAATGGAAATTCGATCGATCAATCATCATATGTTCATATTTCCTTATTTCATATATTTAGAAAATATATGTTATTAATCATTGGAAAACATTTCCATAGCTTATTTTCACATCACTATTATTTCGCAACTATCAGTCCCTAACTGTAACTAGTATGAGAACAATTCTCTAAGTATCAATCCGGAAGGTCGAAACCAACATCAGATCGTCACTTAGAAAACCGTTCAACTTACCCTCTCCAGTCAGTTTCTGAATTTGCTTAACTCTATTTCTTAAATTCTTATCATGAAAACATTTCATTTTCTATGTTTAGAAAACGTATCTGACTATATTTGGAAAACGTTTCCAAAACTCATTTACGGATTTCAAATGAACGTTGTATAAAACATCGTTACGCTTAATCCATTAATCGCTTATTACTTAACTATATTTCAAATCAACCTTTTCTATCGAACCACAACTATTCCTTTGTCAATTCTGAAGTCAATCAAGTGGGGGTATAATTACCTCTCAGACCTTAATTGAACAACGTCCTTTACTGTGAAATAGATGAAGTTCGTCACTGACTTTTTCCAATCATCTGTTTACGTAAGTTCTCGGATTCAGGTTACGAATCTACTTCTTATATGAAAACGTTTGATTATAACTATAACGTTATAATTCCTACTTCTGCAATATCTAACCTAAATTATAACTTTATCTCCTAACTCGAATAATTTAACAGACACCTAATTTCTAAATCAATAACTAAATCTTGATTAAGACCCTGGAAAGTAAATAGTACTTTCCCGAATTCGCTATAATCGAATTCGACGTATAACTCTCTTTCGAGAAATCTCTATTTGATTAACTCTTCTTCGAATAACCTATATTCGATTATCTCTCTCCGAATAACTCATATTCGAAATCTCTCTCTTTCGAATAAACAATATTCGATCTCTTTCTTTCGAATATGCTATATTCGAAAATCTCCTTTCGATTTACTAATCGATAACTCCTTTCGATCAAACTAAAATTGATAACTCCTTTAACTCTATTCGAATAACTAATATTCGACTAACTCCTTTGGATCAACTCATTTGATTAACTCCTTCGAATAACTAATTCGAATAACTTACCTTCGAATAACCAATATTCGATTTACTCTAACTCGATTAACTTAATTCTAATCGATTTACTCCATTTCGATTCAACTTAATTCAAATCGATTAACTTAACTCAAATTGATTAACTCCTTTCGAATAACTAAATACGATTTAACTCTAATTGAATATTCAATTAACTCTTACGTGTTTAACTCTATTTGAATAAGTAATTCGAATCACTCTAATGTGTTTAACTCTATTCACATATCTAATTCGAATAACTCATTTCAAATAACTAAATTCGATTAACTCTTTAAACTTTACTCGAATAACTATATTCGATTAACACCTTCTTTTGAATAACTATATTCGATTATCTCTTTTCACTTAACTCTATTGGGCTGACCCTATTGGGTTGACTCTATTTGCTTTAACTAACTCCGAATAACTCCTTTGGATTAACTAACTCCGAATAACTCCTTTGGATTAATTCTTCGACTAACTCCTTCGGATTAACTAACTTCGAATAACTCCTTTGGATTAACTAACTCCGAATAACTCCTTTGGATTAACTAACTTCGAATAACTCCTTTGGATTAACTAACTCCGAATAACTCCTTTGGATTAACTAACTTCGAATAACTCCTTTGGATTAACTCTTCGACTAACTCCTTCGGATTAACTCTTCGATTAACTCCTTCGGATTAACTAACTTCGAATAACTCCTTTGGATTAACTAACTTCGAATAACTCCTTTGGATTAACTCTTCGACTAACTCCTTCGGATTAACTCTTCGATTAACTCCTTCGGATTAACTAACTTCGAATAACTCCTTTGGATTAACTAACTTCGAATAACTCCTTTGGATTAACTCTTCGACTAACTCCTTCGGATTAACTAACTTCGAATAACTCCTTTGGATTAACTAACTTCGAATAACTCCTTTGGATTAACTAACTTCGAATAACTAATATTCGATAACTACTCTTCGAATAAATAATATTCGATAACTCTTCTCAAATGAATAACATTTGATTTCTCCACTCGAATAAACTATATTCAATAACTCTTCTCAAATAAATAACATTTGATTTCTCCACTCGAATAAACTATATTCGATTACTCTTCCCTCGAATACACTATATTCGATAACTCTACTTCGAATAAGTGATATTCGGCAACTCTACTCGATTAACTCCACTTGGATAACTCTAACTGGTCAACTCTAACTGGTCAACTTTAACTGGTCAACTTAAATGGTTTAACCTAACTGGTTAACTCAAATGGTTTAACCTAACTTGATTTACTTGTCTTGATTAACTGAACTAATCCACTTAGTTTAACTTAGTTAATTCACTTTGATTTACTCTAACCGATTTTCTTAGTTTAACTCAGCTAATTCACTTTGATTAACCACTTAGTTTAGCTTAACTAACTCACTTTGATTAACTTGACCAATTCACTTGGTTAACTCGACCAATTCACTTGGTTAACTCCTATTTATTTAACAAATAAATATCTCCTTTAGTTTAATTCTATTTATTTAATCTCTAAATAAATATCCTTTATATTTCTTCTAACGAATATAATTCCTTTATATTTTGATAAACAAATATATCCCCTTATATTCGATTAACATATATATTCCCTTGTATTTGATTTACAAATATAATTCTTTTATATTTGTTTTTACCAACTATATTCCTTTATATTCAGAATCCTTTTTCTTATATATATATATATATATAAATAAAATCCCTTGATTTTATATAATTAAACTATTTTCAAAATACACTTTGAAAACCCCTCTCCTACATTCTGGTATTTCTCATGGGATTTAACACACCATATAACAACGATAAATATCGTCCCACCACACATAATCACACAGATTATATACATAACATTATATATCACAATATAAAAATCACAGTAAAATAACTGTTGAGGAATCCAGTTGGATTCCTCCAACCTATTTCCCTGCATCCACAGATGTTAAACAACACCAGTATAATATTCTGATAAACAGAATCCACATATAACTATTTGACGGTTTTTATATATATATATACATACGTAAATATATATATATATAAAATCTCTACTAACTGACTAGCAGTTCAAGCAAACAATCAACACACAGTCAAACAGACAATATTTTAACAGTTCTAAGAATACAACGTGAAAATAAAACTATTTAGAGTTTGTGAGATTTACTCACCTTGGACTGTTATCATTGAAAACGATTAATTGTCTTTGATTTAGACGGACAATTTATTTTACAATAAATTGTAGCGAGCTCGGATCCACTTCCAGTCAGTGCCATGTTGTTGCCCTCGTCCATACGATCCCAACGCAACTTACGGTTCGGCAAACTGATATCGTATGGGGAAGTTATTTCATTTACAAGTTTATACACATTTTATATATAGAATTTCTATTTAAATTGAATTCTGGGCCTTACCAAAATAACTTGGCCCATTCCATAGCCACGTTAAAACCCAAACCGTTTACTTCTCCTTCCCAAATCATTTCTGCTCCTCACGAAATCCTCCAGTAAACCAAAATCATTGACCATCGTTTGACCTCGCACCCTCACCTCTCCGACCATCTATTTCCTGTGCCGCCACCACCACCAGATTCAATAACCAAAACCGCACCTGGCCACTACCCCTTCGTCGAACTCGAACTCACCCAGGAATTCCGTCGACGACCCCTTGGACGCGCAACAGTGAACCACATCGACACCTTTCAGTATCGATCCTTCCCAAACCCTCTCAAAACACTCTCGCTCCACCCTACTATCCCAACGGCCAGCTTGAAATGACCCCGCCGCCACGTCAAAGTCGATGTACTTAAACCCTAGCGCTGCTTGAACAGTCCAGCTCAATCTCTGAAATACAGCGAACCTGTTAAGGATGATATCTGATCGTAGTCCACACTTCGACGACCTTTCCTTCTCGAACCCAGATTACGTTGTCGTGAGATTTTAGGAATTTTCCCTTCCTTGATTTCTTGGGATTTATATTTTTTTTTCTTCAGTAAACGAACCAGACCAATTGGGTAAACTTCAGTATATATAGATGATAAAATGCTTATGTCCCGAGAATTGGTACACATATATATATCTAGTGAGTTGCTCATCCACGATAGTTCTTCTTTGAAAAGGGAAAAGTCTGTGTGGTTTACTTTTAAGCCATTTAAAACTTGTGGCCTTGAAGATAATGACGAAACCCCAAATTATTTATTTAATTTATATTAAGCGTACCTAGTTGCATACAAATCCCATTCGTATCCGAGCCACTTGGGACAGAAATGTGAACACAGTCGTGTTCAGCGAGGTACCACGATCCCAAAAATATAAAAATACCGGTAGTTTGACTCGTATTGTGAAACCCCAAAATGTCGACTACAGGGTGCGAAATACTCCAAATAAAAACTTGCTTATTTAATTAATTAAAAATCACAGTAAAATTCTAAAAATTAAATTATCGTTATGTCCCAAAAGAACCTTGTCTAAATTCAAACCCGATATTCAAATATATTGAAAACCCTTTTATAACGTATATAAAGCGTCGCAAATTATAAAGGAATTCTACAGCGACTTTTCTGAAATTTGATTTGGATATAACTCAAAATCTACACGACGAAATCCTGATTTTTCTCTTCCACTAGAAAGATATACTCCACCATCTCCACACGTTTCTTGTTTCACAGAAATCCGGCTTAAAATGAATCATGTACATTCAGTTGAAGTTCAACTCACCAAATAACGAACTGCCGCGTCGTTACGGGCTTGATTATAATTATTATTATAATTTATACGTTCAACTATCGTTTATTTAATATATTCGTTATTTAAATAATTAAATAACTTAATTATTATACCTTACAAAACGCGCCATTACAGCCAGTGTAGCCATATAATGACCCAACAACGCTGCAATACACTCTCATATCCAAAAAAAAAAGTCTTGTTTGAAATTCTGAAAATGGCATCAAAACACGATCATTGTTGCCTATTGTTTTGTTCTTAAACTGTGGTAATGCTCTTAAGAGTACACTTACTAGTATCAAGGGCATAACCAAATATGAAGTTTAGTATACCAAATTAGATTTGTTAACATTATACTGTGAAGTTTAGTAATTACGTTATATGCAAGCTAATTTAGCCAAAAAAAATTGTTGCTTGCTTCAGGATTTGTGAATTTGACATGGGAGGAGTTTCAGACAAGACGATTGGGTGCTGCACAAAACTGCTTTGCCACATTTAAGGGTAACCATAAGATCACTGATGACGCATTACCTGAAATGGTATGAGTTTTGATTTTCAAGTTGAATAACTTATAGGTAGTAACAATAAATCTGACAGAACTTATATGTCTTTGTGCCTTTTCTCTATTCAATTCAAAAAGTACTTGTGGATCAAATCCATTTGTATTACTTAGTAGTTACATTTTGCACTTATTTTTTTTTCTTTATTTTACAAGTAGAAGCCGATGAAGGATTATTAATACTAGAAGCCTCCGGCCTTCTTCAGTATCGCATAACTAAAGATGCTATTGGCAAGTTTGTTTGTTTTAAATGCACTCCTGTGCGAGATGATGGTTGTATCGGTGAACCCAAAATTTCATTTGCACAAGAGCGAGTTCGTCCAGGTATCGTATATAATTTATTCGAGTTGTGGTTTTTCACTATAATATATGAAATATGAATTGAATTGTACCATTATGCAGGTTCCACCATTCTGTATATTTATGATCGAGTATTTCTACTTTTTCATGCGCTGAATAGTGTTCAAATTCTATCATCTAGACACCAATAGTGTTGATAACTGTATAATATGCGATCAGTGGTTATAACTGACCACCTTGTGACTTGCACAGAATCATGTAAAGCCAACTTTGTTGTAGCTTGCATCAAATTATGATTGAGTATCCTATAATTGTTTACAATTTGATAAGAAAAAGTGCCGTTTTCCATACATCAGTATGCTGTATCGCTTGCCTATAAATTACTCTATGGTCATTGCGTAAAACTAATGATTAAATGCTTGATGGTTGCAGAATTTTATCCTATTTCTCTATTTTCTGTGGCAAAATCCATGTTTTTCTTGTCCACAATTTCAAAGAAAATCCCTTTTCCTTCATTTTTGTAGGAAGTCCGAGATTGTTGTCTCTCCGTATATTGGGCAGTTGCGTCGAAGGCACTAAACTAACTGCTGAGAAGAAATACTAGGGAGGAGAAGAGGGATGTTCAATTTACCGTTGGTTTCTGGTAAGGGGATTTATTTATTTATTTTTAGTTGTATCAATAAACATCATTTCCTAACCAGGATACAAATGTTGTTCCTGCAAATGTTCCTATGATTAATTTATAATTTTTTGCTACCTGTAGTGTTGGTATGGGTATGCGTGTGCATGCAACTTTTTTAGGGTAAATAACATTGGACCAAATAATAAGCATCCAGATCCGTCTGAAGCAATAAGTGAATTTTATTTTGCGAACTATTGATATAAAGAAAAGAAAAGGAAAGAAAGCATCTCCAGTCTTAAATAAATATACATGTGTAAAAAAGCATTGCAAAATCTTAAAATAAAAAGTTTCATATGTTATACAAAATTTTAGCGCAGCATTTTCTCTCTATAAATCTAAAATCAACAAGACCCATAAAATGTTAAGAATTGTTCTTATTCAAAATTTAGTTGAAAACACAATATTAATGGATAGATCGTTAAGAAAAGCATTTATAATTTGGGAGTACATCATTAGATGTTGCTCATCCCTATTAATGTCTAATTTTGGGTTGGACTTGGGATTTAAGAATAAAGTTAGTCTTTTCACTTCTTGCAAATGAAACATTAGTCAATAAGGGACAAATTATTTAGCAAATTTTCCCTCTTCTATTACAACCAATTAGTGGCTGATGCATCAAATCTTTTAGGTTCTTTGATCAGCTTAATTTGATTGATACTAAACTAATGTGGTAAGAATTGCTATTGATATCTGTAAGATTATAGACAGAGCATATACGAGTTTCTTACCCTCCCCCGATTATGTCATTTGGTTATATACATAAACACATCCATTACATAGCTTTGATGTAGTTCATTACAGAATGCATTTCAGATTTATGGGTCTAAAAATTGCCTTCAAATCAATAAATAGTTATGCCTTAATTTTTAGAACAACTTAGATATGTGGATAATGCTAATTCCTCATCAAAATTGGTATTTGCAGAGATAATTTCCATACCAGTGGACATGCATGCTACAAAGGTTTATTTGGGTAATGCTAATTCCTCATCAAAATGTGGTAACTTTTTTTCTTTTTTTGCAGTCACACCGTGCTAGTAAATATATGCAGTCTCAAGATCAATAGGCCGTTGGATCTGCCGTCGCGTGGCACAAAGATTACATTTCTTGGTCTAGTTTTGGTACTTATGAAACTAGTTATGTAATTTATGTTAGAACTATGTCGACGTAACTTATGTAACCTTTTGGAATGTAAACTTATCTAGTCTTTTGGAGTATAAACTTATCGAACTTTTTGAAATGTGTTGGAATTATATGATTCTTGCTTCAGTCTTTTAGTATGTGTTATTATGTGATTTTGATTGTTGCATTACAGTATTTATTGCATGTTAAAATATTCATTATTATTATGGATGCATATCGCAGCAGTTATATTTAAATTTTCTATTACAACGGGCAAAAATCGTTGTAATATACTGTATTACAACGGGCAAAGGCCGCTTGTAATTTATTAGCTATTACAACGGGTTAACAACCATTGTCATTGAGTCATTGCATGTGACAGAGCCAGTTATTACAACGGTCTTTTACAACAGTCATTGCCCGTTGTCAAATAGTCAGAAGCTATTACGACGGGTCATATTAAGACGGGCATATGCCAGTTGTGAAATACATATTACAACGGTTTTTGCCTGTTGTAAAAGGACTGTTTTGTTGTAGTGGGTGCTGAGTACTGAACCAGTGAATCTATTTTCGTTTTCATGATTGAATGATTGTTTATTTGATAGTTAAATAACCGACTATCAAATCTGCCCAATACGTTTGTTGATACGGAAAGACCGGGATAGAATTTATATTCGAAAACCATTCCGTTCAGCAAATACGAAATATTGAAGATTTCAAATACTAATCAAGATGAAGAAATTGAAGACCGTGGATCTTCATAAAATGGAAGGATTACTTATAATCTCTGGCTTAGCGGCCCGAGATACACTGTGATTCTGTCGTGGTTGGAATCTACTGATTGTAAGGATTCCTCGCTACTGGTCCATGGGGTGATTCATATATTGGATGCAGTAGGAGAGTGCCTTTGGTTCATCCTGTTCCTGGATGACTAGTACGGACGAATGTCTGACAGAGTATTTCCAACGGGGGTCACATACGTTGATTTCCTCAAACGTGTCATAGTTGGGTAGCTCCCAATTACGGTATTTTTGTGGACATAAATTAGTGATATCCAGCGGATCTGACGATGTGGCATTCAAAGTGAATGGTGGCGTCCTATTAGGGTGTATAATCACTTATCTAGAGAAATTCCTTTTTCTTCTTTAATCTATCGATGCTGTCCCTTTCGGGAAACGGTTGCTGATCCCAACCGTTGGTGATATACATTCGATACACTCAAGCGAAATGAGTGGTCGGTCATGTGTGGGCCGGGTTGCAAGACGTTCTTGTTGAACCCAGTGTATTCGCCTCTAGAGATATATTATCGGCAGGTGGTTCCATACCTTGTCATAGTCGAAATCCAATCTCCAATAAGCACTCGGGGTTTTGATTGTATATTATATATGTGGAGCGTGAGGTGCAAGCGTTCTGCTAGATTGATATTTATTTGTACTTAGACACTATTATAATATCAGAATATATATGTGATTTCAAAATGTTTTGGGTTATCGTAAGGTAAAAACCGTATGTATTTATGTGTGGATTTGATATTTCGATTATCCTTCCCTTTCGAAAAGATTTTGAACTTTAAAAATCAAGTTGGATGATTCCCCTTAAAACTTTGCGAGTTATTCTCACTCTGTTTCACCAGACTTACCTGGTACTTGTAATTCTCGAGTTAGAACGGGTTGTACAGGTCCAGGTTATCGGATTTTGCGAAGTCCAAAGACGAGCATGATGGGTTCAGACGTATTAATATTTATTCCGCTGTGTGTTGTATATGAGGACATATTATTATAACTGGACAGATGTGTTGCCTGTAAGTTGTACTCTGATAATTGTAAGTATTTTTTTTAAGCTCTCAATAAAGATTATTTCTATATTATATTTTGTTCCGCTGTGATATGAGATTCTGTGTTGTCTTCTTCTATTCTAATATTTCTTTCTTATCTCGCCCTCTAATTTCTTTCTATTGGCATCTGGTTTTCAGTACAGTTTGGGTTGGACTGGTGTTGTTTGGTCAGCTCAAAGGGTACCGGAAAATCTGGGTCGTCGCATTACGTTTCCTATGGTAAAACTTATATAATACAAGTTTCAACTTACTTTTCCAGGAATTGGATAATATAGGATGGCAAGTAAACAATGTAACATGTTACACCAAACTTAACCAACATTTGTGTGTCCACTATTTCTCATAAAACATCAGTTACTTCTACTAATACTAAATTCTATTTGTTAGGAAAGCATATGCTACTAAATTGCATACTTGCTATCATTATCAACTGTAAAAACCTGCATCTGAAGCACGAGTCTCATACTAATAAACAGTATCTAGTAGGATAGTAATTGTCGTGGAGAATTTCGACTCAAGACCACTCAAATCATAACCCAAAACTCAACTAAAGGCGAGATCATCATAAACGTGAAAAAACAACCAATCAATAACTCAAAACAATCTCAACCAAATCAAATAACCAGTCACAATCACCAAACAAGAGAAATAAAGGAGCAATAACGAAAAGTAAATCACGCAGTGATTTATAGTGGTTCCACTAACGTCTTGTCAGTGTACATGCACTTTGAGAGAGATCCTTTTATTAATATTAATATAAGAGTACAAGAGATTGATTTCAATGTCCAAATTCACCAGAAAATTTTGATTTTGTGGAGATGAGAATAAAAAGATAATTAGGGTTGCCAAAACCCTGATTAGAATAAACCTATATCTTAATTTCTTGATTAGCCCACAATCCACCTAGACCAGAAAATAGCTTATATATGGCGAGAATAATATCTAGTAATTGCCCAAATTGGCCCTGGATCCTTCACAAATCAGCTTGTTAAGTCTTCAGCTCAAAACAACCAAGACGTCTCCTCATACGTCTGCCATGGTTGTGACATATGTCTATCCATAAGTAGGGAAACATTTCTGCTTCAGCACAGACATCTGTCGCTCCTCACAGACATCTGTCATCTGCTTAGACATCTGTCATGAAATGACAGACGTCTGTCAGAACTCTCGGGAAACTCCACCACTGACAACACAGACGTCTGTCATTTTTTGACAGACGTCTGTTGCCTGGACAACGGAAACACGAACACTTTTTCGCCTCTAACTTCTTCATACGAGCTCCGATTTACGAACCGTCTTCTATGATATGAAGCTACTTCCATCCACTTCAGTTCTACCATACAGTATCGCAAAATTCAATAATCCACCTCGATACTTTATCCATCTCCAGCACCAACACTGATGGTACCAAACCATCCTCTACCTTCTACCAAGTAAGTTTGAATATTTTCCCAATGAACTCTAGCATAGCCACCGCCCATTGCACTCCACCAACGAGTTCAGGAAAAGCCCTCAACCACCAATGAAGTGTTGAAAAATCCCAACTCCAAAATTATTCTTACCAAAAGACAAGCATAATAAGATGATAAAACTTCAACCTCTGATTGATACTACTCTACATCCATAACTTAGATTATCACTCAACCGTGCCACCCCGTGGCACCTAGCACCTCTCCAAACGAATTAAGTTCGAGCAATGCTCGAACTTCTCAACCGGCAATGCCTTAGTGAACATATCCGCCGGATTTTCCTTTGTGTGCACTTTCCGAAGAATACTTGCTTGTCTTCGTCCATGGCTACTAGAAATGATTCTCTCACTTCAACATGCTTGGTCTGTGAGCTAAACCGCAAATTCTCCACCATATGGATAGCACTCTGGCTATCACATTGAACATCAACGTTGTCATGTTCAAAACCAAATTCACACTGCAATCACTTCAAATAGAGTGCTTCCTTTGTCGTCTCTACCGCGGCTATTAACTCTGCATCCGTAGTGGATAAAGCAACTATAGTCTGGAATCTCGATCTCTAACTTATGGCTGTACCACCAAGGGTGAAGACATATCCGAAAGTTGATTTTCTCTTATCCTAATCACCACTGTAATCCAAAATTTAGTAACCAACCAACATTCAATTCTTTTCCTTACTACCCCTAAAAACAAGACCACGAGGTGTTGTACCTTTCGAGTATCTCAAAATATGCTTCATTGCTTCCCAATGGATTTCCCCGGATTAGCCATGAACCGACTAACCACCCCGACGACATTTGCAATATCGGGTCCCGTACACACCATGGCATACATCAAACTTTCAGCTGCACTAACATATGGTACTTTTGCCATATAAGCCTTGTATTTTTCCTCGATAGGTGATCCCTTACTCGAAAGCTTTACATGAAAAGGTAAAGGTATATTTGATGTCTTTGCATCCTCCATGCTAAACCAGCAAAGCACTTTTCTAATGTATTTATTTTGCCACAATTTCAACTCAAAATTCTTTTTTTCAACCCCTTTCGATTTCCATGCCCAGAATCTTCTTTGCTTCTCCAAGGCCTTTCATCTCGAGTTCCTCTTTTAATCTCAATTTCAACTTGGTTTTTTCTTCCATGTCCTTAAAAGAAATGAGCATATCGTCCACATACAAGAGTAAATATGCCCAATAATCATTTCCCAACTTCTTGAAATATACACAGCATCTTTGATGCTTCGATGTAAGCCACTTTCAAGCATGAAATGATCAAACCTCTTGTACCATTCACTAGGTGATTGCTTCGAACCATATAGTGATTTTTTCAACTTGCAAACCAGTTTTGACTTACCATCTACAACAAACCCTTCCGGCTGATCCATGTAAATGTCTTCATCCAAGTCACCATGCAATAAGAAGGTTTTCACATCAAGCTGCTCAAACTCCAAGTCGTGAATAGCAACTATGGCAAGTAATATTCGGATAGAAGTATATCTCACAACCGGTGCGAAGATCTCATCATAATCCTTTCCCTTTCTTCGTTCAAACCTGTAATGTCCCGTATTTTAACGGATAATAATTTCTTAATTTAATTATATAAATAGTGATTTAGAGAATTAAATGATCGTTTAATTAAATTATATGGAATATTTAGTTAATATAAATAATTAAATAATATATTTAATTCTGAAATAATCAGAATTTGTGAATTGGCAATATAATGTGAACTGGGCAATTCAAATTATATAATTCAGTTTATAATTGAATTAAAATAATGAATATATTATTTAAACGAAGTTAGAACGTATGAATTATAATATAATTATAATCGAGCTCGAAATGGCACGGCGGTTCGCTATTTGGCGATTCGAACTTCAACTTAATATACATAATCAATCTTAAATCGTATTTCTATGAAACAAGAAACGTTCGGAGCTGGTGAAGTATATTTTTCTAGTGGAAGAGAAAAATCAGGATTTCGTCATGTAGATTTTGATTTATGTCCAAATCAAATTTTAAAATAGTCGCTATAGAATCGTTTATCGACCGTAACGGTTTATTCGATATAACTAGGTACCGGTTTCGAATTTAGACAAGATTCTTTTGAGACGTAGTGAAAATTTAATTTTTAGAATTTTATTGTAATTTTTAATTAATTAAATAAGCAACTTTTTATTTGGAGTATTTTGCACCCGTTAATCAACATTTTGAGGTTTCACAAAATGAGTTAACCTACCGATATTATTATATTTTTGGGATCGTGGAACCGAGATCGATACAACGGTATCTTGATTTCTGTCCGTACGTGAATGGAATTTAGGTAACATGGTACTTTGAAAAAAAAATAAAACTTTAAATACACTGCTAACTTCTATAAACCCTTAAAATCATTTTCTTGGTCAAAATGAAGGCCATGCATTTGTTTTTCTCAGCCACCACCAAAGCAAAACGCAAAAACGTGGAGAATCCTTTCCAAGAATCCAAAATCAAATCTCTATAAATACTAAGCCTCCTTCCTTAAGACCTATTTATTTTTCTACCTTCTGTACATCGAAATAAACATGCCGCCTCCTCTTTAAATTCCTTGAGCAATTGTTTTGAGAGATTTACCCAGTGAAATCGAATGAAATTAGGCCCGTTGACTTCACATGTTAGAGAGCTTCGTATTGGTGGTCTTCATTTTGTGTTCGGTGGGATTCTGGGTCGATGGATTTTGTCACAGCGTGGTGCTAGGGTGAGGACGGATTTCGGTTGGTGACGCCGGAGGTTGTTATGAGGAGTTGGGTGAGATCGCGGGAGCAAGACGAGTCGGAAGAGGTTTGTTTTATGGGGTACGATGTGGTGTGGTGAAAAGCGACGATAAGTCGTTGGTTGGGTCAGCTCGTCGGTTTCGGAGGGGAGGTCTCGAGCTCGGGGTAGTGGGTACCATTGGGTAGCGTTTGCAAAGGTGAAGGGGATGGAGGTGGTCTCGCTCAGGGGTGGTGGTCGAGTCAAAGGGGAAAGATGGTCAAAGAGGGGTCAACACAGAATGGGAATACTGGAGAGGTTCGGTTGTAAAAATCAGTTTGGGGAAGAAGGAAAATCAAGCGGGTAGTAGGTTGCGGGTTAGTGGAAAAGTGGGTTGGGCCTTATGAATTGTGAGCCCAATATAATTATAAAGTTTTGTTTTAATTTAGTTTAAATTGCGTTAACTAGAAAATGCTATAACTCTATCATACATAATCAGAATTCAGCAAAACAAGATCCGTCGGGATCGTATGGACGGGAGCAACACAATGGAACTGACTAGGAGTGAATCCGAGCCCATTACAATTTATAGCAAAATAAATTGTCCCTTTGAATCAAGCGATGGTTATTGTTATTAACGATGATCGTCCAATGTGAGTAAATCTCACTAACTCTGATCAGTTAATATTTTTTATAACGTATTTTTAGAACTGAAATATTGGTGGATTGTTGTGTGTTGATTTGGTTGATTGAACTGCTAGTCAGTTAGTTGAAATCGTATATATATATATATATATATATATGTAACACCCCACGTCCATTAATGTCACTCACAAAGGGAATGCATTAACTTCCATGGAGGTTTTAAGTGAATATAGAACAGTAAAATTACAACAAGACAGATATAAAATAGTACTTGGAAATTCAAAAACTTTATTTCATTGTAGCAGAAGTCAAAACATGTTTGATTACATCATAACACCACATTCAATGTCAAGTACAATATCTATCTTGATAAAACAAGTACATAATCCCATTACATGAATAGCCATTAAAAAGAAAGATAACAAGCTGGACTTTACTTCAGCAGTCCAAGCTTTCCAGAAGATAAGCGATCCAACTAGACTCCACTAGAACTTGGCCCAACCTGCGGACCTGAAGGGAGAAAAAGGATGGAAAAGAGGGGGTCAGACATAAAGTCTGGTGAATATGATAATTCTACAATACTATTACCAAAATAACTGGACTAAGGCATAAGCTGGAAAACAAGAAAATGTCTATGAAGAGCAGATTAAGGACATAGACAATCGCTAAAGGCAACGTTATAGGCGCTCCTAAATACTAAAGGATAAACACTATACTGCACCACACCAGTCACCCTAAAGATTCATCCCACTTAGCTTCACTTAGAAACTTTCCCAATGGCTTTACGTACCCCTAGCTGACTACATAGGTGCCGCCTGCCCCTATCTCCACTAGGTGTACCCTACTTCCCATTATTCGATCGGCTCCCTAACTCGTAGATACCCGTGCTGGCCCCACAGTGGGGTGTATCACTCCCCTAAAGTGGCAACCTGATACAACGGACATGCACGGCTTATACCTACACGATGCAACAACGTCTTACCTACCAGCCCGGGTCCACACACGCATATGAAACCCGTTGGACTTGCGTTGCCACCGCTCCCTGTTTTGGCCTCTTATAGTCAAACCCAGTATGCGTGTCCCGTCCTCGACTTGGGTCGAGCCCACAAAGATACGTTTTGGGATACTGGTTGAAATGGGCCCCCACTATTTACCACAAGCATTCCACCTAAGCTTGTCCCCATTAGTCCATCCCACTTAACCCACTTAGTCATGTTCATTTACATGTGTGTTTGGTTAAGTCTAATCGTATTTCAAATGCCTCTAAAGGCAACCACCAGATTCCTCATGCCACCCAAGGCACCTACTTAACCCCCATGTCCCACCATACATGATTATCTGGTTAAGTATTTCTTAGTTCATTAAGGCCATAACCTCATAAAGACCTCTCACATTAGACTGGCATTTATGGCAGCTGGATTTGCCGGGCGGGTCCGGGCAGTCTTACACCATAAAAGAGTCTAACCTCGTGTCTTTACAACTGTTATGCTTTAGTTTGGGCCTAGGACCTCTCACATTGGGCCGACATTTGTGACTACTGGATTTGCCGGGCGGGTCCGGGCAGGTTTACATCACAAACGGGTCCAACCTCGTGTCCTAAGCATTGATTATTAATAATAATCCACTTTCCCCCAATTTTAATAATTCCCTACTTGAATTATTAATTACTTCCAATTTTTAACAATGTCCATAATTGACTCAATTATGGACATTCATTCATGGTATGCAACATCTTACAAAATTGCACCCAATTTATTAATTCCTAATATTACCCCTACCCCACGTTTGAACGTTTATTCGCAAAATATATGTTAGACTCGAATAGCCTAACTCATAGCATAAAAGAGATTATCATAATAACAACATGTATATGTGACCAAATGAATCATAATAAGGGGTGAAACTTGCATATGTCCAACTTGCATAGATTATACATGTCATGGATCTAAAGGTGTCAACTTGTTCAAAATTCACCTAATATGATCTCAATCAATTTTCATAAACTTACATATGAACATGTGTGAATCAACATCATCTAATTTTTTAACAACATGGTTTTATATGGGTACACCTAACTCAATAGGCAAATTCCCATAATCAAGTTTTATTTAATTATAGTTTCAAGTTTATGGGTACACCTAACCTAATAGGCAAATTCCCATAAACAAGTTTTATTTAATTATGAAAAAAAACATAACTTTAAGCATGATCCAACAACATCATGATTTTTCAACATAATATAGCATGATTTATAACATGGCATAGTATGATAGTATAACATAGCTTGACATGATTCTCAACATAGCACGACATAGCATAAGAGAATTTACAACATAGCATGACATAGCATATATAATTTACATCATACGACAACATAATAACATAATAAGAGATCCACAATATATAGAATTTGCAATTACAAATCACATCACTTTCTTGTGATCCATTCATAACTGAGTCAAATTAGTTTGTAATAGTCTTGTGAGAATCATCATACTCACCAACAAAAGAAAAGAATTAGAGAAAGAGAGATCTTTTGATTTGATTTGTGTAGATTTAGTTGTAGATGATTAGGCTTCCTCTTCCTAGTTTGTGACGGCTATGCTGAACTCCATGGCAGCAGCATGACGGTAGCTTCTCTAATTTTACAAGTGATTTAGGTCTAGGGTCTACCCACTTATTTATAGATTTTAGAATTCATTTAGGCCATTAGATTTAACCTAGAAATAACCGCAGCCGTTCAGACAAGATGGGGTTTATCTTGTTGACTCAGCAATGAGTCAGAAGTGACTCAGCAAACACTCAGCATATTAATAAACTTCTATTCATGTCATAAATATATATATATATATATATTTTCTACAATGTACATATTAGATACATCCCCCTTTACTTATTATTGTTTTTATATACATATTAGATACATCCCCTCTCTCACACACTTATTAATATTTTTATATTCATATTAGATACATCCCCTCTCTTACACACTTATTAATATTTTTATATTCATATTAGATACATCCCCTCTCTTACACACTTATTAATATTTTAGCAATTTTAGTGTTAATAGAAAATTCGGGGTGTTACATTCTCCCCTCCTTTTAGGATTTCGTCCCCGAAATCTTCAAGTCTGGAAGAATGTATATCCTACCATCCAAACGTCCATCTACTCATCCATCATACACAGGCATCCATTGTCCTTAAAAGACTTCTAATGCTTTATGATCATATGCAAGTGTGTGTACATGTCCTTACCTAATGCGAAATCAGGCGGTCTACTGATTCAGCTGACCTCCTTAATGCAAATTATGTAAGTGTCATGAATCCATTATGTATGCAAAAGATCCTAATTGCTTACATACTACTTCTATATGCGTGCACACCCATTCAACCGAATGCAGCATCCATATGATGGTACAACCATTATACATCCATTATACTAAATACATCCATATATATGCAATATGCAATATGAAGTGACTGAGCCGATCTAGTGCCTAAAGTGTGTGTATATATGCATCCACGAGCAACCACTAGCAAACACTTGCATCCATTTTGCATCCATCATACATAACATGTCTCAAACACATGTTTCAACCATAGGATTATCCTAACTAAAGGTCAAAGATACTAATGAGAGGACATACTAAAGATAAGATAAGATAAGCTAAGCGATAAAGGAGAAATTAAAAGACATACCCTCAAAAAGAAAAGGGTACAACGAAAACATCTTCTCTTCTGTCTCCCAAGTTGCGTTGCTCTCATCATCTCCCCATTGCACTTTAACCAGTCTGACCTCTCGATTCCTCAACTTTTTGATCTCCGACCCAAGAATGCATGTAGGAGCTCGTCTAATTGTTGCATCACGCTCTATTTCCACCTCTTTAAGCAAGCTCGGCTCTACCACCTCCGCGGTCTTGTGCAAACACTTCCTCAAATGTGATACATGGAATACGTCGTGTACTCCACTAAGTTTCTCAGGCAACTCCACCCTATATGCCATCTTCCCAATCCTGTTTTTTACAGGAAACGGCCCTACAAACCTTGGTGCTAATTTCCCCATGGACCCAAAGCGAACAACATTCTGTAACGGAGATACTTTGATAAAAACCATGTCCCCAATGTCAAACTCAAGATCTGTCCTCCTCTTATCAGCATACGATTTTTGCCTATCTTGTGCTGCTTTCATCCTCCTTCGAATCAACTCAATCTTCTCCGAGGTTTCCCTAACCATATCGGGCCCAAGTAGGATTTTATCGGTAGATTCCCACCAACATGTAGGCGAACGGCAAGGCCTTCCATAAAGAGCTTCGAAAGGTGCCATGCCAATACTAGACTGAAAGCTATTATTATATGCGAATTCTACTAACGGAAGGTGCTCTTCCCATGAACCCCCAAAGTCTAGGATACAAAGCCTTAAAAGATCCTCTAGAATGCGATTCACCCTCTCGGTCTGGCCGTCTGTATGAGGATGATATGCGGTGCTCAAACATAGCTGAGTCCCTACCACCTCTTGTAAACTCTTCCAAAATTCGCTAGTAAAGATGGGGTCACGGTCGCTTACTATACTAGAAGGAATACCGTGCAAACGAACTATCTCCTTAATGTATACAGAAGCCAACCACGGAGCAGTCCTCTTACTTTTCACGGGAATAAAATGGGCGCTTTTAGTAAGTCTACCTACTATAACCCAAATCCCCGTGTTACCCTTCCTTGATCTTGGTAATCCATCCACAAAATCCATTGAGATGCTTTCCCATTTCCATAGTGGAACTTCTAATGGGTGAAGCAACCCACCGGGTTTCTTTTGTTCTGCTTTAACTCGTTGGCACACGAAGCATCTAGCGACGTACTCGGACACATCCTTTTTCATACCGGCCCAAAAGAAAACCCGCTTCATATCTTTGTACATCTTATCCCCGCCGGGATGAATGGTCATTTTTGAGCGATGAGCATCATCAAGAATGGCCTTCCTTAAGTCTTCGTCTTGTGGTACACAAAGTCTATTATCCCTTCGTAACCAACCCTTATCGTCTAGGGTATACCTACGAAGATGGCTTGACGACTCCCCCCCTTTGAGCTTTTCTACTATCTCAACCAACTGTGGGTCGTCTCGCTGTGCCTCACCAACCCGTCCTAGAAGTGTAGGTCTAACCTCCAAGGATGCTAACAGACCGGGTACTAAGTCAACGGAGGGTCTAAAGTCAAACATAGAGATGAATTCTAAGCTTTGTCGTTCAACAAACAACGGACTCAAGGACAACCTTTTCCTACTTAAGGCGTCTGCCACCACGTTACCCTTGCCCGGGGTATATGCTATTTCAAAATCGTAGGAGGCTAAGAATTCCATCCATCGTTGCTGCCTTAAATTCAAATCCTTCTTAGAGAATAAGTATTTTAATGATTTGTGGTCAGTGAACAGTTCGAATTTCTCACCAAGAAGATAGTGACGCCAAGACTTAAGCGCGAAAACAATTGCGGCTAGCTCTAAGTCATGCGTGGGGTAATTCTTTTCATGAACCCTCAACTGCCTTCCACCATAGGCTATTACTCTTCCCTCTTGCATGAGGACCGCGCCCAGTCCCGTCCCACAAGCATCAGTATAGATGGTAAACGGTTTATTCCCGTCTGGCAGCACTAAGACTGGGGCTGAAGTTAAGGCTCTCATTAAACGTTGGAACGCATCATCGCAATCTTTGTCCCACGTAAAAACCAGGTTCTTCTTCGTTAACCGTGTTAATGGAGCTGATATTTTTGCGAAGTCTTTGATAAACTTCCTATAATAGCCAGCCAACCCCAATAAACTTCTTACTTCGGTTGCATTTTTAGGGACCTTCCAATCTTGGATGGCCACCACCTTTGCGGGATCCACTGCTATCCCTTCTTTGGAAACCACGTGCCCTAAGAACCGTACTTCCTTCCTCCAGAAGTGACACTTAGAAAATTTTGCCTTAAGGTTATGCGCTCGAAGGGTTTCCAACACTTCCCTAAGATGTAGGGAGTGCTCTTCTTTATTCTTAGAAAAGACTAAGATGTCATCCACAAAGACTACCACGAATTTGTTAAGGTATTCCCTAAACACCCTACTCATCAAATCAACAAAATATGCAGGGGCGTTTGTCAAACCAAAGGGCATCACTAGCCATTCATAGAATCCGTCAGGAGTCCTAAAAGCAGTCTTATCTATACTATCCTCAGCCACTCTCAGTTGATGAAAGCCAGTGGCTAAGTCCAACTGCGAAAACACTGAGGCGCCAACTAACTGATCAAAGAGATCGTCAATCCTCGGCAGTGGGTGTCGGTTCTTTTTAGTAAGCTTGTTTAGTTCTCTATAGTCCATACAAAGTCTAAGAGACCCATCCGCCTTTGTGGCAAAAACTACTGGAGCACCCCACTCCGATATACTACGTCTTATGAACCCCTTCTCAAGCAACTCCTTTACTTGCTTATTGAGTTCCCTCCTTTCACAAGGAGCCATGTGGCGCACTGGCAAAGATACGGGTTTAGCATTATCCACAAGATAAATTCGAAAGTCTATCTCCCGCTTTGGAGGTAAGCCCTTCACCTCCTCAAACACATCCGGATATTCCCGGACCACTTCTACCGATCGCAGGTTCTCTACAAACGCGTCAAGTGATTCAAGATAACTTAGCATAACGGAATTTATGGGATTACAAAAGATGTCGAGAGCATTACCAAGGCGAGTCACAAGCCTAACTACTCTCCTTTCACAATCAAGAATGGCCCTATTTCTAGACAACCAATCCATTCCTAAAATTAGCCCATAGCCCGTGAAGCCCAATACATAAGCATCACATCCAAATTCAACGCTAAGTATAGAGATTTTCAAATCCAAACATATCATGGTCAAATGAGCCGAACCCCCAATTGGATTTGAAACGACCAAGGGATCCTCTACTAAACTGGTGTTCAAGTGCAGTGATTCAACTAATGATGCAGAGATAAACGAATGAGATGCGCCAGAATCGAATAAGGTACGGACAGGATGATCAAACAGAAAAACTAAGCTTTCAACAGAAATTGTTCTACCTCTTTCTTGCAGCGGTGGGGCCGCAATAGCCTGAACTTGCCCCCTTGCCTGCCCTGGTGCCATAAGAGCCTGCACCTGTCCTCCCGAGGTAGACCCTGCCCTCTGCCCCTTCTTTGGACAGTCCTTCACTAAATGTCCCGCATCTCCACAATGAAAACAACCAGTCTTCTTTTTCTTTCTACAATCTTTGCTGAGATGGCCAGGCGTCCCACAATTGAAGCATTTCTTCTTCCCTTTGCCATTATTGTTTTTACCACCCTTCTTATTTTGCTGTTGGGGTTTCTTCTGATCCCCTTTCTTTTCAACTGCCTTATTCTCATGCATAAGTGCCATTTCTACTAGCTTTTCAAAGGTGGCTCCCATAGGGATGTGGGTCATAGCCAACCCTTGCAACGGTTCATTCAAGCCTCTAACGAACCTCAAAGCTTTCTTCTTTGGCGTGTTCACCAACTCCAAGCCAAACCTTGCTAACTGATTAAATTTATTGACATATTCCTTTACTGATGAGCTCCCTTGCTTTAGTGCCAGGAATTTTTCCATATTTAAGTTCTCCTCTGCCCTTGAAAGAAACTTTGCCTCAAACCTTCGTCTGAAATCCGCCCATGAATCAACTGGATGTTCCCCGTTAGTGACCTCCCACCAAAACGAGGCCTCTCCCTTCATTAACCAAGCAGCTAAACGGGCTTTCCTCCCATCTTCCACTTCAAAGATATCCAACAATTCCTCAGTCTCCTTAAGCCAATCTCTGGCCTCCACAAACGTCTCAGTCCCTTGAAAAGTTTTTCCTCCCATAGCCTTGAATTCCTTGCACGTCTTTGCAAAAGTGTCAACACGAGGAGGAGGAGGAGGAGGAATGGGTGCAACTAGGGGTGGAGGAGTATCCGCTGGGCCTGCAGTGGTGGCCCTAGCCTCCAAGTATCTCCTAAACCACCCTGGAATCGTCACACCTTCTGGGAGATTAAGATCTTCAGCCATGCTGAAACGAAAAAGGAAAGATTCAAAATGGAGAATTCGAAAGATAAAGATAAGGATATGGCTATTTGGGATTATGTTTTTCATAAAAACTCTCTTTAAATAACATGTTTTTTTTGAAAGCACTTCTTCCAAAAATACTTTAGAAAAAAAATATTTTAAAAAAAAAAAATATTTTATCTGTTCTGGTAACCTTATGCTCTGATACCACGTGTAACACCCCACGTCCATTAATGTCACTCACAAAGGGAATGCATTAATTTCCATGGAGGTTTTAAGTGAATATAGAACAGTAAAATTACAACAAGACAGATATAAAATAGTACTTGGAAATTCAAAAACTTTATTTCATTGTAGCAGAAGTCAAAACATGTTTGATTACATCATAACACCACATTCAATGTCAAGTACAATATCTATCTTGATAAAACAAGTACATAATCCCATTACATGAATAGCCATTAAAAAGAAAGATAACAAGCTGGACTTTACTTCAGCAGTCCAAGATTTCCAGAAGATAAGCGATCCAACTAGACTCCACTAGAACTTGGCCCAACCTGCGGACCTGAAGGGAGAAAAAGGATGGAAAAGAGGGGGTCAGACATAAAGTCTGGTGAATATGATAATTCTACAATACTATTACAAAAATAACTGGACTAAGGCATAAGCTGGAAAACAAGAAAATGTCTATGAAGAGCAGATTAAGGACATAGACAATCGCTAAAGGCAACGTTATAGGCGCTCCTAAATACTAAAGGATAAACACTATACTGCACCACACCAGTCACCCTAAAGATTCATCCCACTTAGCTTCACTTAGAAACTTTCCCAATGGCTTTACGTACCCCTAGCTGACTACATAGGTGCCGCCTGCCCCTATCTCCACTAGGTGTACCCTACTTCCCATTATTCGATCGGCTCCCTAACTCGTAGATACCCGTGCTGGCCCCACAGTGGGGTGTATCACTCCCCTAAAGTGGCAACCTGATACAACGGACATGCACGGCTTATACCTACACGATGCAACAACGTCTTACCTACCAGCCCGGGTCCACACACGCATATGAAACCCGTTGGACTTGCGTTGCCACCGCTCCCTGTTTTGGCCTCTTATAGTCAAACCCAGTATGCGTGTCCCGTCCTCGACTTGGGTCGAGCCCACAAAGATACGTTTTGGGATACTGGTTGAAATGGGCCCCCACTATTTACCACAAGCATTCCACCTAAGCTTGTCCCCATTAGTCCATCCCACTTAACCCACTTAGTCATGTTCATTTACATGTGTGTTTGGTTAAGTCTAATCGTATTTCAAATGCCTCTAAAGGCAACCACCAGATTCCTCATGCCACCCAAGGCACCTACTTAACCCCCATGTCCTACCTTACATGATTATCTGGTTAAGTATTTCTTAGTTCATTAAGGCCATAACCTCATAAAGACCTCTCACATTAGACTGGCATTTATGGCAGCTGGATTTGCCGGGCGGGTCCGGGCAGTCTTACACCATAAAAGAGTCTAACCTCGTGTCTTTACAACTGTTATGCTTTAGTTTGGGCCTAGGACCTCTCACATTGGGCCGACATTTGTGACTACTGGATTTGCCGGGCGGGTCCGGGCAGGTTTACATCACAAACGGGTCCAACCTCGTGTCCTAAGCATTGATTATTAATAATAATCCACTTTCCCCCAATTTTAATAATTCCCTACTTGAATTATTAATTATTTCCAATTTTTAACAATGTCCATAATTGACTCAATTATGGACATTCATTCATGGTATGCAACATCTTACAAAATTGCACCCAATTTATTAATTCCTAATATTACTCCTACCCCACGTTTGAACGTTTATTCGCAAAATATATGTTAGACTCGAATAGCCTAACTCATAGCATAAAAGAGATTATCATAATAACAACATGTATATGTGACCAAATGAATCATAATAAGGGGTGAAACTTGCATATGTCCAACTTGCATAGATTATACATGTCATGGATCTAAAGGTGTCAACTTGTTCAAAATTCACCTAATATGATCTCAATCAATTTTCATAAACTTACATATGAACATGTGTGAATCAACATCATCTAATTTTTTAACAACATGGTTTTATATGGGTACACCTAACTCAATAGGCAAATTCCCATAATCAAGTTTTATTTAATTATAGTTTCAAGTTTATGGGTACACCTAACCTAATAGGCAAATTCCCATAAACAAGTTTTATTTAATTATGAAAAAAAACATAACTTTAAGCATGATCCAACAACATCATGATTTTTCAACATAATATAGCATGATTTATAACATGGCATAGTATGATAGTATAACATAGCTTGACATGATTCTCAACATAGCACGACATAGCATAAGAGAATTTACAACATAGCATGACATAGCATATATAATTTACATCATACGACAACATAATAACATAATAAGAGATCCACAATATATAGAATTTACAATTACAAATCACATCACTTTCTTGTGATCCATTCATAACTGAGTCAAATTAGTTTGTAATAGTCTTGTGAGAATCATCATACTCACCAACAAAAGAAAAGAATTAGAGAAAGAGAGATCTTTTGATTTGATTTGTGTAGATTTAGTTGTAGATGATTAGGCTTCCTCTTCCTAGTTTGTGACGGCTATGCTGAACTCCATGGCAGCAGCATGACGGTAGCTTCTCTAATTTTACAAGTGATTTAGGTCTAGGGTCTACCCACTTATTTATAGATTTTAGAATTCATTTAGGCCATTAGATTTAACCTAGAAATAACCGCAGCCGTTCAGACAAGATGGGGTTTATCTTGTTGACTCAGCAATGAGTCGGAAGTGACTCAGCAAACACTCAGCATATTAATAAACTTCTATTCATGTCATAAATATATATATATATTTTCTACAATGTACATATTAGATACATCCCCCTTTACTTATTATTGTTTTTATATACATATTAGATACATCCCCTCTCTCACACACTTATTAATATTTTTATATTCATATTAGATACATCCCCTCTCTTACACACTTATTAATATTTTTATATTCATATTAGATACATCCCCTCTCTTACACACTTATTAATATTTTAGCAATTTTAGTGTTAATAGAAAATTCGGGGTGTTACAATATATATATAAATATAAATACATATATATATATATAAATCGTTAAATATATATATATTGATTCTGTTTATCAGAATAATTCATATTGAACTGAAATTGATGTTGATTTTATTGTGTAACATCTGTGGATGCAAGGAAACATGTTGGAGGGATCCAACTGGATTTCTCAATATTTATAATACTGTTGTTTTCATATATTGTGTTATGTGATATGATATAAAACCTGTGATTGATTATGATGATATTGGTCCTGTTATTTGGTATTATAAACACCATAAGAAATACCAGAATGTGGAAAGAGAATTTTCAAAATGATATTGAAAATAATATATATTTATAAAATCAAAGGATTTTATAAACGAAATATTTATAAAATCAAAGGATTTTATAAAAGGATTTAATTATTGAATCATAGGATTTTATAAAAGAAATTATTTATAAAATCATAGAATTTTATAAAGGAATATTTATATGGAAAATAAATAAGATATTATAAGGGATATTTATTTGGAAAAATAAATAGGAATATAGAAGGGAAATATTTGTAAAACAAATATTAAAGGAAATATTTGTAAAACAAATAGGAAAGGAAATATTTATAGAATGAATAGAATTTCATAAAAGGAGAATTTTACACTAGGAAAGTTTAGACCTGTGCTTCACACACGGGTATAACAGAATATGAATTTAAAGTAGATTTTAAATAGAAATCTATTTTAACAGATAAGTGGAGAAGATAAATTTAAAAATAATATTTTATAAATTAAATAGAATATTTATCATTGGATAAATAGAATATATAAGTCAGGACTTATATGGAGAAGTAAGAATCGATTTCAACATCGATATTTGAAACTGAATATCGACAAAGAGTAAATTGGATAGAGTTAATCAATTAGAGTTAACCAGTTAGAGTTAACCAGTTATAGTTAACCAGTTAGAGTTAATCTGTAACAACCCGGAAATTCTGAGCCAATTTAAAATTTTTATTTTGGCAATTTTAATGAATTTTGAATATTTAAACGAATTATTTTAAATAATAACGACGAGAAATTTATTTAGAATAGAACTAGAATGTATATAATTATTTGGATCGTTGTTAGAAAATAAATATTTTATTTTAAATGTAAAAGGAATTGAAAATGGCGCGGTAGTTCGAAAATTCAATTTCAAAGTTCAAATGAATGTACAGGATTCAAAATAAACCGGATTTTAGCGAAACCAAAAATATTAGAATCTATTTGAAAATATCTTCCCAACAAATCCGAAAAATTGAAATTTCATAGTGGGAATAAAAAGTTATGCCCAGTTGAAAATTTAGAATAGTCGCTATGGAAATTTAGGCCCTTAAAAATGGAAATTTTGCAAACGACCTCGGTTTTCGTTGAAACCTCTTTTGTTAGATCCGGGATGTCATATTATTGCTAGGTTTCAAAATTCATAATTTTTGAAAGCAATATGTGAGCGTGGCGAAAGAAAACATGTTTTAACAGTTTTAGTCAATGCGATGGACCAGAAAATGGCAAATTTTCAAACGGTCTCAGAATTTGATGAAATTAGTTTTGTTAGAACTGTATCGTCAATACGAGGCTAGAAATAAATTTTTTGGAATTTTTAGAGTCCGTATGTGGCCCTGGTAGATTGAAATGTACGTTAAAATCAATATTGATCGTTCTATTTATTTATATTTTAATTTTGATGAAAACAAATCGAAACGGTCGAATTGGCTTATGGGAGATATCCCATTGCGTTCGGAATGGGGGTAATTAGATAGGGACGACAGTCGGTGGGTCTCGTTTGGAGGTTGAAATAAAAAGTTGCTTTTAGGGAATTTAAAATAAATTAAATATATATAATTAAACTTGGTCAACCCTTTTCCCTCCTTTACACGGTCAAATACCTCACCCTTTTTCTCTCTCGTTCAAAGCACAGATCGGATAAAAAAATCCATCGTGCCCAAGCGCGACAGCCGTCGTCCACTGCTCCTGCCATCGACCGCCGCCCACCTGAGGCTAGCGCTCTGCACCCCCTCGTCTCGCGCCTCTCCACCTTCCTCCTCCGTCCAAACCCGAACGGAGGACCCAAATTCCCAATTTCCGCGAAGCCCTAGCAGTCGAACCCCCTGCCACAACCGCACTGCAGCACCTCCGCCCCCCTAGTCTACTGACGTCGCCCTCAGCCACCCACCACCGTCGGTGGGTCCTCCTTCGCCAAAAAGATGCAATTTTGTTAAGAGAAATAAAATGTGAGTTTTATTTATATAATTTACGTTGTTTAAATCATAGTTTTAAAACTATACCTTGTTTAAAAACTGAATTTTATATATGTAAAGAGCGAATAAAGTTTAGGCTTTTCTTGTGAAGTTAGCGGGATAAAAATATGATTTTTTTATCATATAAGTGGTGTTATAAAAATATGAACTTTATTTATTAGGAAGTTAGAAATATAAAGATATAATTTTTATCATGAGGTTAGAGAAATAAAGATATGATTTTTATTAGGAAGTTGGCAATATAAAAATACGATTTATATATATATATATAATAATGATATAAAAAGATGTTTTTTAACGATTTAAAGCATGACTTTTATATATAATAAAGAGGTAAAAATATGATTTTTAATGATGTAGAGTAATAAAAATATAATCTATACAGTATATGAAGTGAAATAAAATATGAACTTTATTTTTATCCTGAAGTAGTGAGAATAAAGATTCGATTTTTATAGGAGTAGTGGATTAAAAATAGAATTTTTATATAATGGAGAATATAAAAATATGATTTTTATATATGTAGCGAATACGGACGACGATAATGACAAAAGGCGAGCACGGCAAAGATTTTCTACATATGAAGAGTCGCGGCGTTTGGTTTAGCTTCTCATTGAGAACTTCTCACTTTTAATTTGTTTTCTAGTTGAAATATATACTAGGATGCAGACGGTGCTTAGCAGCACCCGACACCCGTTGTCCACAGACCATGGACGACTTGTTTGTTTGTTGTTTGTGGTGTGAAAGTTGATTGTGTGATGTGGAATGAATAAATATTTTATAGTTAAAAATATAATTTTTAACGTGTATATAAAATAAACATTTATAAACAAATCGGACGATTTGTTTATGAACACTCATTTGACTGATATTGATTGGGATGATAAATTTTACACATCGCCCAACTGCACAAATAAAACCTGTGTTTGATTGTTTGAAACCCCACACGGGTGTTGGGATGATATTTGGCGTACACTAATTCCAAATAATTAGTTGTATGTCGACCGATTGATTGACAGGCTGTTATAAGCGTTAAATATTTATATTTGATGCTTATGCAGTGTAGAATGCACTCTGGATGATGGTTTATTATTTATCGTTGTTATTATATGCATGTGTTGTAGGGAATCCTTATAATTAACATTATATGGTAATTGATTGGGCCTTATTTCAAGTTGGAAAATAAAGTAAATTCATGTTGTTGAATAGAAGAAAATTCATGTGTTGAATACAATATATATATTCATGTGTTGAATAAAAGAAAATTCATGTGTTGAATAAAATATATATTCATGTGTTGAATAGAAGAAAATTCATGTGTTGAATAAAATATATATTCATGTGTTGAATAAAAGAAAATTCATGTGTTGAAGAAAATATTCATTTGTTGAACAGAATAATGAAGTTATTGAAATATATCAAGCTGTGTTGATTAGATATGCGCCATTTTGACGTGAACGATATCTATATCGATGTTATTCATTTTTATAATGAATATAAAAAAGGAATTGATTTCAAAATATAATATTTTGAAAATACTATCATTTATATATCGATGATATGGAATATTCAATTTTGATTTGAAATTGAATATGAAGTTGAAATCGTTTTGAAAACAAATTTAAAACGATTTATAAAATACGTTTTAAAAGGAAATCGACAAAAAATATATATAATATTATATATATAATGGCCTGAATAGAACGCGCCGCGCTACGGTAGTTCGCGAATTTCGACCATTGACTTCGAATGGACATTACGGGAGATCCGACCGTCGGATTCTACTAAAACAGGAACCTTGGGTTCGTATCGAAAAGCGCTTTTTAACGAATATTAAAGATTTGAAATCTAATGGTTGGATTTGGAATTATGTCCAAATAAAATTTGGAAAAGGTCGCTATAAGTGCAGTTCGATGGCCGTTGATGGAAATCGACTGTGTGTAAAATCATAAGAAATGATTTGGAAAGAATTGGGATGAAAAACTCCAAATTTGAAAAGATAAAAATAGGTTTTTATCGAAATGAACTAGTTTTGAACTAGAATTATAATCCATTTATTTTTTAGATAAATAAATTGGATTTGAAAGGGTTTTAAAAGTAACCCGAATTTCCAATAATTGAATTGAATGGATTTGAATCGAAATTGTCTTTGGAATATTTCGATGTTAGATTTCGTGATTATACAGATATTGTTACGGAAGTTTGAAAGATATATTTATATCGTTATTTCCAATACGATATTTGTTGGTCATAGAATTTGATATTCAATATAAGCCGATATATTTTCTATTCAGAGCCTTGTATTTAATATCAAATGGGATTTAGGTTTGTCGTGAGTGGTGTCTTCATTAACACTGTTCTTAAACCAGTTGAGAAAAAGATTAAATCCTTTTATTTAGATTTAATGAAATGTACCAATCAAATGATATTTAACTGGAATTGAACTGGAACTGATTTTTGGGTTTATCGTGAATGATGTTTTAAATAACACTCATTCTTTAACCTGATAATTAATGAAATGTGAATTGGGTTTGTTGTGAACTATGTTTTTAACGACATTCGTTCTTTAACCCGATTTGCAATGAAATGTGATTTGGAATTTATAAATCTTTTGTTAAGATTTAAAGGAGATTTTCCAAAGTAAAGTTTTCCAATTTAATAAAATAAATTGGAATGGAATGGAATTCGATTTGGTGATAATCGAAGTGAATTTCTATGGAGGAAGACTGCTAATATATATGGAATTTAAAATGCTTTGCCATTATTCCATTTATATTAGTAGTCAAATATGGAAGTTCATATCGATTATATACATTGATCTGTTTTCCGTGAAAATTTCATTGTTAATGGAATGTGATTTTGGGTTTATTGTGAACCGTGTTTTAGATGACATTGGTCCTTTAACCCATTTAAAGACAGGATGTGATTTCCCAAGTTAAACAATCATTAATATTGATTTTTGGGAAGATTAAAACCAAGTGGAGTTTTAATGAATCTTTAATTAGATTGAAATGATCGAGAATGGAGTGTCACCAGTTTTGCTCCAGGCGATAGTTAAATCTTTAATTAGATTTGAACGTGAAATGGTAAATGAATTTACCGATAACACCGTGGTGTTAGATATGAAGTATGACTTGTTTTACTTCATGGGATGAATAGGTTGGGGTTGGGAAATTTAACAAGTGATTACTTCGGTAAGGTTCGCCAATCCCGACTAGTTTGGATAAACCATAATTTTGTCTGAATTGATATTCAAAAGAAGATTAAAGAATAAATTTAAAGAATTTATCTTTGATAAAATTAATGGGAACCTTTCCCAAAGTATAAGAATATTTGAATAAAAGAATATTCTGAATTGGAATGAGGCGTATGTTGTGTTTGTGTAACACTTATTTATTATATACACGAGTTATTCAGAAAGATCGGGTTTATCCCATTCTGAATAACTGATTCGACGATGTGTCGAGGATGAAGACGGTGGTCGAAGACCGGAGGTCTTCACATTGTTTGGATAATTACTGATGATCTTGATTGGGTTGTACACCCAAGAGGAGGGTAATCGGTTGGTGATCGTCCAGAAGTACTTGGAGATCGATGGATATGCGAGGTACAAGGTGCCTCCGGTTTCGTTCAAACCCAGAATGGACTTGTAAATAAACTGTGTGTATGACATTGGATATCATTCTGTGTGATTGATGGATATCGGTTGAATGGAGTAGTTTGCCTGTGTGGCATGCTAAGATGCAAATGATCAAGGCTTTTGTTGAAAAGAAAAGTCTTGTGGTTGATGATCAAAGCACCGCCTGTGTGGCATAGCTTTGTGTAGCGTTAATTCGCGAGCCTCACACCCCGGTTGTGAACCAGAAACGGGAGAGGACCTCAGGGAGGACATGCGTTTCATTCCAGCTAGGGTGGTGTTAGTGACCTACCAGCCCTGACATTTAGATTATTTTCACCTGTGTGGTTGTTGGATTGCGAGGCGCCTCGGATATATCAGTGACTATCTGCAGCCGATGGAGTCATTTGGCTCATTGACGCGCCAAAGGGCGGGGAAACGCAGTGTTCAGGCATTATAATCCACATCGGTGGACCGACCCTGACGATCCATGGGGCAGTTGCAGCTGTTCCTATGACACGGGATAGAGCGTCTCGAATTCGGTGCCTCGGTTCACAGATGGAAATCCAACTTCCAATACGTGACTTTGCGGTTTTATTGTAGAACCTATATATGGCGACATAGTGGTATGGGGCACTTATGCCGTCTATGATTGAAATTGTTTTGACAATATACACTTATAGTAATAATAAAAGATGAAGTTTAGCATATCAAGCATTCTTTGGCTATTATAAGGTAAAACCCTATCCTCCGGCTTGTGTTGCATTGTGTGATGGGACCTCGATCTTATAATATCTTCATTGTTCTTTATTTAGCATTGCGTTGTTGTTTTATGCACTGGTATTCTTGGGAGGAAACCCGTTCCGTGTTATACGGCGTGGTCCCTTGATTTACCTAACTTTAAAATAAGGATTAATAACTGTTTTAGTTCTCACACCAGTCACATGACTGACCTGGAGTTTATTGTTTTAACCTAAAATCTGGGTGCCCTTATTTTCGACACGGGCAGCTAGTAGTTTTGGTTTTGCAGATTTATATTCACAGGATCCTGATTTACAGCTGAAGCGGTATTCGGAAAGCTCTGTATCCATGTATCTGTTTTTAGTTGTGCTTTGTATTGTTTTTCCACTGCGATGTATTTAAATGTAATTTAAATCTTTGATATTTTCTGTGTAATATTTATTCATACTCTGTAATATTCTTGTATTTTGATGGAATTGTTGTAATAAGCAATGAAATGTTCTTCTGTTTGCGTTCCGATTTGTCGTGTTCTCAAAACAATCAGGGGTTTCGTACGGTCTTGGTCGGTTTAGCGATTGATTCGGATCGAGCGAAATTTCTTGTTTTTACATGTGGTATCAGAGCTTTGGTTTACAGAGCTCGGAGAACAAGGCACATTAGAACAAAACGAAAGAATTCATCAGATATTGGATTAGTAATATCCGATGGGAATGACTCGTTAGAGGTGGGATCAGTAGTATCCTAGAATGAGTGTGAAGAGTATATTTTTAAAATTAAAACGATTTTTGTTTTGAAAATTTAAATCTTATTCAATGTATTTGAATATTTATATATATTGAATATGGACAATCAAGTATATAAAATCTTTGCGTATACATCTGATCCGCGTGTATTTGAAGTTTTAATATACTGGATAGATATGGAGTCACACTCTAGTCGTCCGGAGATGGTACTGATAATTGTCATGACATCATCAGTATTTATGTTCCAGTTTCGAAGGTGTGATATTTATATATTTCCAATTGACTGGTGTGAGAACCAAAACTAGATAGGGCCTACTGATGTGATTTGGCACCAAAAATGTGATTTTTGACTATATATCAAAACTATGAATTTGAAATGATAATCAACTAATTGATTGTTGATTGTGTTGTTTGATTATTGGTTGATTAATTAAAATTTGAACCATATAACCTAATTGATCAAATATTGAACTGTATTGGAAATTGTTTGGGATTGCATGCATGCATGTACATCTATATGTGCATCCATTGAACATGTCATTGCAAAGAGGCTAGAGAAGAAGAATAAAATTGTTTGCCCGACAAATAGGTACATGTTTACTAATTTCTTGGGTTTTGGATGATTTTATGAGCCGATTGGCTAGCCGCTTGGCTGTTTCTTTTCCTTTTTGGATTGGAGAGGCCTGTATAGCAATTTCGGGATTTTCCCGGTGCCCCCGTGCAGGGGAGGTTATGGAGAAATTTTTCGAAAATTTAGGGTGTTAGCCAAATTTTTGAAAAATTTGAAAAGTTCTTAGAAACTGAAAAGTTGAAGAACTTAAGCCATAATGAAAATAATGAAAGTTGAGTTGATTAGTTAAACAACTTTCAGCTTCGTTCCTTTTCGGGGATGAAAAGTTTTAAGTGGGGGAGATTGTAACAACCCGGAAATTCTAAGCTAATTTAAATTTTTTATTTTGGCAATTTTAATGAATTTTGAAAATTTAAATGAATTATTTTAAATAATAAGGACGAGAAATTTATTTAGAATAGAATTAGAACGTATATATTTATTTGTATCATCGTTAGAAAACAAATATTTTATTTTAAATATAAAAGGAATTGAAAATGGCGCGGTAGTTCAAAAATTCGATTTCAAAGTTCAAATGAATATACATGATTCAAAATAAACCGGATTCTAGCGAAACCAAAAATATTAGAATCTATTTGAAAGTAACTTCCCAACAAATCTGAAAAATTGAAATTTCATAGCGGGAATAAAAAGTTATGCCCAGTTGAAAATTTAGAATAGTTGCTATGGAAATTTAGGCCCTTAAAAATGGAAATTTTGCAAACGACCTCGGTTTTCGACGAAACCACTTTTGTTAGATCCGGGATGTCATATTATTGCTAGGTTTCAAAATTCATAATTTCTGAAAGCAATATGTGAGCGTGGCGAAAGAAAACGTGTTTTAACAGTTTCAATCAGTTTCGATCGACCAGAAAATAGCCATGTTTCAAACAGTCTCAGAATTTGACGAAATTAGTTTTGTTAGAACCGTATCGTCAATACGAGACTAGAAATAATTTTTCTGGAATTTTTAGAGTTCGTATGTAGCCCCGGTAAATTGAAATGTACGTTAAAATCAATATTGACCGTTCTATTTATTTATATTTTAATTTTGATGGAAACTGATCGAAACGGTCGAATTGGCTTACGGGACATATCCCGTTGCATTCGAAATGGGGTAATAAGATATGGACGACAGTCGGTGGGTCTCGTTTGGAGGTCGAAATAAAAAGTTGCTTTTAGGGAATTTAAAATAAATTAAATATATATAATTAACCTTGGTCAACCCTTTTCCCTCTTTTACACGGTCAAATACCTCGCCCTCTCTCTCTCTCGTTCAAAGCACAGATCGGATAAAAAAAATCCATCGTGCCCTAGCGCGACAGCCGCCGTCCACCGCTCCTGCCATCGACCGCCGCCCACCGGAGGCTGGCGCACCGCACCCCTCCTCGTCTCGCGCCTCTCCCTATCCTCCTCCGTCCAAACCCGAACGGAGGACCCAAATCCCCAATTTCCGCGAAGCCCTAGCAGTCGAACCCCCTGCCACCACCGTACTATAGCACCTCCGCCCCCAAGTCTACTGCCGTCGCCCTCAGCCACCCACCGCCGCCGGTGGGTCCTCCTTCATCAAAAAGATGCAACTTTGTTAAGAGAAATAAAATGTGAGTTTTATTTATATAATTTACGTTGTTTAAGTCATAGTTTTAAAACTATACCTTGTTTAAAAACTGAATTTTATATATGTAAAGAGCGAATAAAGTTTTGGTTTTTGTTGTGAAGTTAGCGGGATAAAAATATGATTTTTTATCATATAAGTGGTGTTATAAAAATGTGAACTTTATTTATTAGGAAGTTAGAAATATAAAGATATAATTTTTAACATGAGGTTAGAGAAAAAAGATATGATTTTTATTAGGAAGTTGGCGATATAAAAATACGATTTATATATATAATAATGATATAAAAAGATGGGTTTTAACAATGTAAAAGCATGACTTTTATATATAATAAAGAGGTAAAAATATGATTTTTAATGATGTAGAGTAATAAAAATATAATCTTTACAGTATATGAAGTGAAATAAAAATATGAACTTTATTTTTATCATGAAGTAGTGAGAATAAAGATTCGATTTTTATAGGAGTAGCAGATTAAAAAAAGAATTTTTATATAATGGAGAATATAAAAATATGATTTTTATATATGTCTCGAATACAGAAGACGAAAGTGACAAAAGGCGAGCACGGCAAAGATTTTCTACATATGAAGAGTCGCGGCGTTTGGTTTAGCTTCTCGGTGAGAACTTCTCACTTTTAATTTGTTTTCTAGTTGAAATATATACTAGGATGCAGACGGTGCTTAGCAGCACCCGACACCCGTTGTCCACAGACCATGGACGACTTGTTTGTTTGTTGTTTGTGGTGTGAAAGTTGATTGTGTGATGTGGAATGAATAAATATTTTATAGTTAAAAATATAATTTTTAACGTGTATATAAAATAAACATTTATAAACAAATCAGACGATTTGTTTATTAACACCCATTTGACTGATATTGATTGGGACGATAAATTTTACACATCGTCCAACTGCACAAATAAAACCTGTGTTTGATTGTTTGAAACCCCACACGGGTGTTGGGATGATATTTGGCGTACACTAATCCCAAATAATTAGCTGTATGTCGATCGATTGATTGACAGACTGTTATAAGCGTTAAATATTTATATTTGATGCTTATGCAGTGTAGAATGCACTCTGGATGATGGTTGATTATTTATCGTTGCTATTATATACATGTGTTGTAGGGAATCCATATAATTAACATTATATGGTAATTGATTGGGCCTCATTTCAAGTTGGAAAATAAAGTAAATTCATGTGTTGAATAAAATATATATTCATGTGTTGAATAGAAGAAAATTCATGTGTTGAATAAAATATATATTCATGTATTGAATAAAAGAAAATTCATGTGTTGAATAAAATATATATTCATGTGTTGAATAGAAGAAAATTCATGTGTTGAATAAAATATATATTCATGTGTTGAATAAAAGAAAATTCATGTGTTGAAGAAAATATTCATTTGTTGAATAGAATAACGAAGTTATTGAAATATATCAAGCCGTGTTGATTAGATATGCGTCATTTTGACGTCAACGATATCTATATCGATGTTATTCATTTTTATAATGAATATCGAAAAGGAATTGATTTCAAAATATAATATTTCGAAAATACTATCATTTATATATCGATGATATGGAATATTCATTTTTGAGTTGAAATTGAATATGAAGTTGAAATCATTTTGAAAACGATTTATAAAATACGTTTTAAAAGGAAATCGACGAAATATATATAAAATATATTATATATATATAATGGTCTGAATAGAATGCGCCGCGCTGCGGCAGTTTGCAAATTTTGAACATTGACTTCGAATGGACATTACGGAAGATCCGTCTGTCGGATTCTCCTAAAACTGGAACCGTTGGGTTCATATCGAAAAGAGCTTTCTAAAGAATATTAGAAATTTGAAATCTAATGGTTGGATTTGGAATTATGTCCAAATCAAATTTGGAAAAGGTCGCTATAAGCGCAATTCGATGGCCGTTGATGGAAATCGACTGTACGGGCCTTGATAAAATTATTAAAAATATCAATAATTAGTGTAAAATCATAAGAAATGATTTGGAAAGAATTGGGATGAAAAACTCCAAATTAAAAAAGATAAAATAGATTTTTATCGAAAAGAACTAGTTTTGAACTAGAATTATAATCCATTTATTTTTTAGATAAATAAATTGGATTTGAAAGGATTTTAAAAGTAACCAGAATTTCCAATAATTGAATTGGAATGGATTTGAATCGAAATTGTCTTTGGAATATTTCGATGTTGGATTTCATGATTATACAAATATTGTTCTGGAAGTTTGAAAGATATATTTATATCGTTATTTCCAATACGATATTTGTTGGTTGTAGAATTTGATATTGAATATAAGCCGATATATTTTCTATTCAGAGCCTTGTATTTAATATCAAATGGGATTTGGGTTTGTCGTGAGTGGTGTCTTCATTAACACTGTTCTTAAACCAGTTGAGAAAAACATTAAATCCTTTTATTTAGATTTAATGAAATGTGCCAATCAAATGATATTTAATTGGAATTGAACTGGAATTGATTGTTGGGTTTATCGTGAACGGTGTTTTAAATAACACTCGTTCTTTACCCGATAATTAATGAAATGTGAATTGGGTTGGTTGTGAACTGTGTTTTTAACGACATTCATTCTTTAACCCGGTTTGCAGTGAAATGTGATTTGGAATTTATAAATCTTTTGTTAAGATTTAAAGGAGATTTTCCAAAGTAAATTTTCCAATTTAATAAAATAAATTAGAATGGAATGGAATTCGGTTTGGTGATAATCGAAGTGAATTTCTGTGGAGGAAGACTGCTAATATAAATGGAATTTAAAAGGCTTTGCCGTTATTCCATTTATATTATTAGTTAGATATGGAAGTTCATATCGATTATATACATTGATGTGTTTTCCGTGAAAATTCCATTGTTAATGGAATGTGATTTTGGGTTTATCGTGAATCGTGTTTTAGATGACATTGGTTCTTTAACCCAGTTAAAGACAGGATGTGATTTCCCAAGTTAAACAATCATTAATATTGATTTTTAGGAAGATTAAAACCAAGTGGAGTTTTAATGAATCTTTAATTAGATTGAAATGGTCGAGAATGTAGTATCATCAGTTTTGCTCCAGGCGATAGTTATATCTTTAATTAGATTTGAACGTGAAATGGTAATTGAATTTACCGATAACACCGTGGTGTTAGATATGAAGTATGACCAGTTTTACTTCATGGGATGAAAAGGTTGGGGTTGGGAAATTTAACAAGTGATTACTTCGGTAAGGTTCGCTAATCCCGACTAGTTTGGATAAACCATAATTTGGCCTGAATTAATATTCAAAAGAAGATTAAAGAATAAATTTAAAGAATTTATCTTTGATAAAATTAATGGGAACCTTTCCCAAATTATAAGAATATTTGAATAAAAGAATATTCTGAATTTGAATGAGGCGTATGTTGTGTTTGTGTAACACTTATTTATTATATACGTGTGTTATTCAGAAAGACCGGGTTTATCCCATTCTGAATAACTTATTTGACGATGTGTCGAGAATGAAGACGATGGTCGAAGACCAGAGGTATTCACATCATTTGGATAATTACTGATGATCTTGATTGGGCTGTACACCCAAGAGGAGGGAATCAGTTGATGATCATTCAGACGTACTTGGAGATCGATGGATATGCGAGGTACAAGGTGCCTTCGGTTTCGTTCAGACCCAGAACAGACTTGTAAATGGACTGTGTGTCTGACATTGGATATCATTCTGTGTGATTTATAGATATCGGTTGCATGGAGTGGTTTTCCTGTATGGCATGCTAAGATGCAAATGATCAAGGCTTTTGTTGAAAAGCAAAGTCTTGTGGTTGATGATCAAAGCACCGCCTGTGTGGCACAGCTTTGTGTAGCGTTAATTCGCGAGCCTCACACCCCAATTGTGAACGAAAAACGGGAGAGGACCTCAGGTAGGACATGCGTTTCTTTCTAGCTAGGGTGGTGTCAGTGACCTACCAGCCCTGACATTTATATTATTTTCACCTGTGTGGTTGTTGGATTGCGAGGCGCCTCGGATATATCGGTGACTATGTGGAGCCGATGGAGTCATTTGGCTCATTGACGCCCCAAAGGGGGGGGGACGTAGTGTTCAGGCATTATAATCCACATCGGTGGACCGGCCTTGACGATCAATGGGGGCAGTTGCGGCTGTTCCTGAGACACGGGCTAGAGCGTCTCGAATTCGGTGAGGACGATCCCTTGCCTCGGTTCACAGATGGAAATCCAACTTCTAATAAGTGACTTTGCGGTTTTGATTATAGAACCTACATATAGCGACATAGTGGTATGGGGCGCTTATGCCGTCTATGATTGATACTTATGATTGAAATTGTTTTGACACTATACACTTATAGTAATAATGATGAAGTTTAGCGTATCAAGCATTCTTTGGCTATTATAAGGTAAAACCCTATCCTCCGGCTTGTGTTGCATTGTGTAATGGGACCTGGGTCTTATAATAGCTTCATTGTTCTTTATTTAGCATTGCGCTATTGTTTTATGCACTGGTATTCTTGGGAGGAAACCCATTCCGTATTATACGGCGTGGTCCCTTGATTTACCTAACTTTAAAATAAAGATTAATAACTATTTTAGTTCTCACACCAGTGACATGACTGACCTGGAGTTTATTGTTTTAACCTAAACTCTAAGTGCCCTTATTTTCGACACGGGCAGCTAGTAGTTTTGGTTTTGCAGATTTATATTCACAGGATCCTGATTTACAGCTCAAGCGGTATTCTGAAAGCTCTGTATCCGTGTATCTGTTTTCAGTTATGCTTTGTATTGTTTTTCCGCTGCGATGTATTTAAATGTAATTTAAATCTATGATATCTTCTGTGTAATTGTAAGGACCCGTGATTTTCGACCCAGAAAATCAACACAAAACCCATGTTAATTATTCAGGTATCGAACCTTCCAGATCATTAATAGAAAGAAGTTAGAGGGTGAGAATAGATAAGATAGAAAATTAGAATAGAAGAAGAAGGAGAACACAATCAGAGTAAACACGAATCTCACAACGGAACGAATAAAATATAATACATAACATAACTTTGCCATAAAACAGGGTGTATATATATAGAATAACATTATCAGAGTACAATACTTACACACAGCGGAAATAACAATAGCTATATAATCCTGAGGCCTTCTGCTTCAAGCTCCTCCAAGCATATTTGTACAGACCTGAACTACTTGACTGCCCATACAAATTTGGGCACCCATGAGTTTAGGGAAAACAAAACAAAATAAAACTCTGGGTCAGTCATGGGATTGGTGTGAGTAAACTCAAATCAGTGGTTTAACTTTTCAAAATCCTTTTCAAAAGAAAAGATAATCGTAAGACCGATCCACACACAACCACGGACGGTTTTTACCTTACGATAACCCAAAACAGTTTGGAAATCAACACTTCTCTGATATTAAAATAATGTATAACCACAAGTAATTAGAATCTAGCAGAACGCTTACATCTCACGTTCTACATATATAGTATACAACTAAAACCGCGGGAGCTTATTGGAGATTGGATTCCAACTATGACAAGGTATGGGACCACCTGCCGATAGTGTATCTCTAAAGATGAATACACTGGGTTTAACAAGAACGTCTTGCAACCCGACCCACACATGACCGACCACCCATTTCTCCTGAGTGTATCAAATGTATATCACTAACGGTTGGGAGCTACCCACCGTTTCCCAAAAAGGGACAGCATCGAATAGACAAAAGAATGAATTGGATTTTCTCTAGATAGATGATATACACACTAATGGGAGCGACCCACTTAGCCATGCTACCTGCCCGATTTCTGTCATTTCCCGATTAATGAGGCTTGAGGTCATTACGTATCTTTTGAAACACTTGACCACCATTCACTTTGAATGCCACATCGTCATACCTGTCAAATCACAAATTGATTTCTTCAAAAATACCACGGGTACAAAGCTAAGAGAAACGAATTCCTCCGCCACCAAACGTAAATACGTTTGAAGAGATCAACTTACGCAATCCGTTAGATATACTTTGTCAGACATTCTTCCATTCACGTTTGTCCTGGGACTGGACAAACCGAAGGCACTATTCTATGAACATGATAGCCCTTACATAACCCCGTCTTCATTATCTCCATCATATTTGATCGCAACGCTAACGTCCATACAGAGTGGTTTTCAGATAATATATCTGATCCCGGTCTCTCCATATTGATTTTATAAAAATTCCTTTTCAATATATCTGATCCCGGTCTCTCCATATTTTTTTTAATAAATATTTTCTTTTTATAAAATCTATTGATTTTATAAAAATTCCTTTTCAATATAACATTGAAATTTTTCTTTTTAACATTCCAGTATTCTTTATGGTTTTTAACATACCATACAACAATGATCGGTATCATTCAAACATACGAAATCAACACCAAATTTCATATCACATCATATAACACAATATATGAAAACCGTAAAATAAATGTTGAGGAACCCAGTTGGGTCCCTCTAACCTGTTTCCCTGCATCCACAGATGTTAAACAATAAAATTAACATCAATTTTGTTTTACTATGAAATATTCTGCTAAACAGAATCAATATTTGATTAACGATTTATATCTATATCATTATCTATAATTTCAATCAACCGACTAGAAGTTCAATCAAACAGCCAACACACAGAAAACAACCATTATTTATGAATTCTAAAAATATTTTATAAAAACATAAATTGAGCAGAGTTAGTGAGATTTTACTCACCTCGTTCGTTAATCGTTGAATAACGATTGATGATTTAGATCAGACGTTGAATTTTCCATGAATTCAAACTGTCTCTGAATCACTTCAAACCAGCTTCATTGTGCAGCGTGTACCCCTATGATTCCAATGTGACAGACGGCTCTTAAATCTGTTAATGGTTGCCACTATAAATTATGCTGTACTTTTATTTACATTAACCGTAAGCAAAATCGATCATTAACATTTCACTGATAATTAGCGCTTAACTTAGTGTGTTAAACTAGCAGACTCTATTTGTTGATATTTTTATAATGTTGGAAACCATGGGGCGTACAGATTCCACGTGGGTAGTGGAACACTTTTCTTTAACTTAATTATTTAAACTAACGTTAATATTTAAATATTAAAGATTGGAACGTTCTCACCTTAAGTCACGAACGCCCTTGGTAGTATTTTTATACGCTTGTGCACATTCTTTTTCATAAGCCCAGGGTAACGTATCTTTCTAACTCCCCTTCGTAAGCATGTGTCCCACTTCCACTTGTATGACCTGTGTAGTTCACTTCCCATCCACGAAATATTATCCGTCCCCTTCTCTACTAGTACACGTTCTCCCCCTTCTTTCTTTCTTTCTTTCTTCTTCTTCTTCTTCTTTTTTTCTTTCAAATCTGAGCTTGACAAAATGAATCGGCCCACATACACGTTCGCTCAACCTACACCCGCCCAATTATGCCTTCTTCTTCCCGAAACCAACACACCATCCTTCAGTATTTATTCTTTCTATTTCAAAAACTTTATACCTCCATCTCCGCCTTGTTTTATCATGAACCCAAACGAAACACCCATCATTATTCACGTCTTTCTGAGGGCTTCAACCTCATCCCAGCTCCCAACCGCCCTGTCAACTCAACTCCCGCACTCCACAGTAGAACCGTAGCCAACACCGAACCAGCCTGTCCCCTCACCACTTACCCAGTCCGATCCTTCCCAAGGTCAGTGCTTAACCATGAAAACTCCCCAGTGGTCTACAGTCTTCTCAAAATCAACACCCTAGACCTTCGGTTGGTTTCCAGTTCGAAGTATACACCATCGACTGGTACGAAAAGGTATGAGCTTGAAGCTCACGGTCCCGGAATCTCATATATATTAGTTTAAAGATTTAAAGTGGGATAATTTTATTTGTTTTAAATTTTCAATTGCCATTAAAACTGGCGGCAAAAAATCTCCAGAGCCGAAGATGAGGCTTGCTTGCGATATTATATAGGAGCAAGCTCCTTGGCATGCACAGAAAATAGCATATAAGGTAGAGGGTAGGTTACTATAGAATTCCTTGGTCTCCAAGGTTTCATTTTGCGTAGGCATGAAGGAATTCAACATGTAGTAAAGTAGGTATCACATCTATAGCTGGAAACAGAGTATGTCGGCTATATAACTTGGGGTAGCTGTTATAGTGAAGTCATGCTACTAAATTAGGTCTGCAGTGAATTGTCTTAGCTAGTTCAGGGTAGGATTTGATTTTGATATTGAATGACCATGAAATAGGCCTTCCCGTTCTTGCTTTGAATATAGAAAATTCTGGCCACTATCTTCTACAGGAACCAATGTTTATTTCACTAAATCTTGAGAAGTGATATTATATATACTATAGGAACTATAGGTTTGTACGCCTACAAAGGAAGTTACAGAACGTAACTCCCCCTCCCCGTTGAAACAAAACTGAACGGTCAAGATAGCTTGAGCATGTAAGTGTAGATGTGTAGGTGATAATTTTTTTAATACAGTCCGCTTCTCCGTCTCGTCATTGCCAGTGTAGCTTTGGTTTCCAATACAAATGGACTTCCCTCTTTACTTCTCTCCATGATCTAAAATTGGGCTCGAGTACTATAATAACGGGTTCACTTAGTTTTTAGAACCCTATCACAATTAATTTCGTTCACATATATTTTGTTTTCAAGTAACGTTTTAGAGTCCCTATTGCACTTAATTTCATTCGTTCACATATGAAGAGTTATGGACAAAAATAATAATACCATCGTGTCCAGCGAGGTGCCACGATCCCAAAAATATAATAATATCAGTAGGTTAACTCATATTTTGAAACCCCAAAATATTGATATAGGGTGCAAAATACTCCAAATAAAAAGTTGCGTATTTAATTAATTAAAAATAACAGTAAAATTCTAAAAATTAAATTAACACTACATCTCAAAAGAACCTTGTCTAAATTCGAATCTGGTATGCAGTTATTCCAAATAAATGTTACGGTCGATGAACGAGTCTATAACGACTATTTGAAAATTTGATTTAACCATAAATAAAAATCTACATGACGAAATCTCGAATTTTCTCTTCCACTAGAAAAATACAATTCAACAGATCCCACGTTTCTTGTTTCATAGAAATCCGACTTAAAACGGCTTCTGTATATTCGTTTAAAGTTCGAATCACCAAATTACGAACTGCCAAGCCATTTCGAGCTCGATTTATATTTATAATATAATTATACGTTCAACACCGTTTATTGAATAGATTCTTTATTCAAATTCGAATCTAAACTTAACCAAATCTCTTATACTACCCAATTCACACGATATTGCGAATTCTACTATTTTCGACTGTTTCGAAAATTTATATATTATTCTATTATTTATATTAATTAAATATAAATATTATTTAATTCAAGTTATCGATATCGTCAAATCGATATTTAATAATTAAATAAATTAATTATTCAGCCGTAAAAAATGCGGGACATTACATTCTTCCCCCCTTAAAATAATTTCGTCCTCGAAATTGCTAAGGTAGAGGACAGGCCCTATTAACTGGGTTAAAAATTATTCGTTTACTTCTTAATTTCAGTTTTAACTGAATTAATTGATTTCAATTAAAATATTAACTAATTTTAGTTAACGAAAATTTTCAAAAATTCTGAAAATTTTCTAACATCCGAAATTTTCGAAAAATTTCGCCAGCACCTCCCTTGTACGGGTCAATCGTTCAAACCCCAACTCGCCTCTCTAGGCCCTTTGCTTTCAAAAGAAAATAAAAAAGCCAAGCGGCTTGCCGATTCAGCACATAAAACCTTGTATGGAAATTTAAACTTGTACCTTTTGTCTGGCATACCATTACATCCTTTCCATCTGCTACCCTGTCAGCCTATACAAATGCATTCCCAAACAAAATTCCAATTTTATCCTCAAAACCAAATCATTCATGTTCAAACCAAAGTTCCATTATTGATTCCAACTCCTAACCCATCGACCCAATACCTTTTCCGATTCCTATCTCATAACTCAAAATCTGATTTTCTTGATACATTATATTTCAATTCAATTTCCAGTTAATTAGTTTCAGTTCAATTCATATTTGCTTTCACAAATTTCTTTAAATTTTTTTTTATTTAAACAATCTTTTCTGGGAGTTTTAAACAGTTCAACTTTGCTTTTCACAAAAAATCAAATATGCATTTTGGATTTCAAACAATTGCTTTTCACAAAACAATTCAAAAACAAAATCTTTGGTAGTAATCCGTCACTTAGAACTCGAAAATGAACACTGATGATGTGGCCAGCATTATCAGAGTTATTTCCCAACTATCGAAGTGAGTTCAGTACTATATTACTTTTCAAAACTAAAAATTTAAACACCTTCATTTTGAAATCTTTTTCAAAATATCATCCACGATACTTGTAAACGATTTAAAATCTCCCAGGATTTTAAAATTTTCTTAAACTTAACTCAAATCCACTTACAAACACTTTTTCCCTAGTTTTCATAATTTTAATTCCAATTCTGATTTAATTCAGATTTAATTAATCTGCCTTTATATTATACGAGTTCAAATTGGTTATTTTTGTAACCATCTCAATTATAATCAACCAACAATCCAATATATGAGAATAATTCCAAAATATACCTTTCTTTTCTATCAAAATATATTTTGGGTAAAATTATTTCATTTACCCTCTTTCAAAACATACTGTGTCGGGTTATCGTACTTGAGTGTTTAGAAACTCCTACCGATACAGTGGATCAAATTGATCGACCAAAATTCATAAACAACTCAACCAACAAACTACACAGTATAATTTTTTTTTAATAAAATCTACAAATACGTTCACTCGTATATATATACTCAAACTCAATCTAGGGTATTACTATCCCCATCTCTACTGAGTCACGCCACAGAGCCAAGGTTATCACTTAACCTTCAGCTCTGATACCACTGTAACGACCCGTGATTTTCGACCCAGAAAATCAACACAAAACCCATGTTAATTATTCAGGTATCTAACATTCCAGATCATTAATAGAAAGAAGTTAGTGGGTGAGAATAGATAAGATAGAAAATTAGAATAGAAGAAGGAGAACACAATCAGAGTAAACACGAATCTCACAGCGGAACGAATAAAATATAATACATAACATAACTTTGCCATAAAACAGTGTGTATATATATATAGAATAACATTATTAGAGTACAATACTTACACAAAACGAAAATAATAATAGCTATATAATCGTGAGGCCTCCTGCTTCAAGCTCCTCCAAGCATATCTGTACAGACCTGAACTACTTGACTGCCCATACAAATTTGGGCACCCAAGAGTTTAGGGAAAACAAAACAAAATAAAACTTTGGGTCAGTCATGGGACTGGTGTGAGTAAACTCAAATCATTGGTTTAACTTTTCAAAATCCTTTTCAAAAGAAAAGATAATCGTAAGACCGATCCACACATAAACACGGATGGATTTTATCTTACGATAACCCAAAACAGTTTGGAAATCAATACTTCTCTGATATTAAAATAATGTCTAATCACAAGTAATTAGAATCTAGTAGAACGCTTACATATCACGTTCCACATGTATAGTATACAATTAAAACCCCGGGCGCTTATTGGAGATTGGATTCCAACTATGACAAGGTATGGGACCACCTACCGATAGTGTATCTCTAGAGACGAATACACTGGATTTAACAAGAACGTCTTGCAACCCGGCCCACACATGACCGACCACCCATTTCTCTTGAGTGTATCGAATGTATATCACCAACGGTTGGGAGCTACCCACTGTTCCCCAAAAAGGGACAGCATCGAATAGATAAAAGAATGAATTGGATTTTCTCTAGATAGGTGATATACACACTAATGGGAGCGACCCACTTAGCCATGCTACCTGCCCGATTTCTGTCATTTCCTGGTTGATGAGGCTTGAGGTCATTACGTATCTTTTGAAACACTTGACCACCATTCACTTTGAATGCCACATTGTCATACCCGTCAAATCAAAAATTGATTTCCTCAAAAATACCACGGGTATAAAGCTAAGAGAAACGAATTCCTCCGCCACCAAACGTAAATACGTTTGAAGAGATCAACTTACGCAATCCGTTAGATATACTTTGTCAGACATTCTTCCATTCACGTTTGTCCTGGGACTGGACAAACCGAAGGCACTATTCTATGAACATGATAGCCCTTACATAACCCCGTCTTCATTATCTCCATCATATTTGATCGCAACGCTAACGTCCATACAGAGTGGTTTTCAGATAATATATCTGATCCCGGTCTCTCCATATTGACTACGATAAAATGGTCAAAAACTTCAATAGTCGGTGATTTAACTATCAAAGAAAAACAGGTGTGCAACCAACGATATTATTTCCAAATGGAAATTTTATCGACCAATCATCATCCATATGCTTATTTCTTTGATTACATCATCTTTAATTTGGCCATTCCCATTTCAATATACTCAATATTTCTTATCTCCTACATTTAGGAAATATACATCATCAATTATTGGAAAACATTTCCATCTCTATTTCACGTATCACTGTCATTCCAGTATTCTTTCTCATCAACATTTCATTTTCTAGGATTAGAAAATATCTCTGATCGTATTTGGAAAATGTTTCCAAAATTTATTCATTTGATTTAAAACAAATGTTAAATAAAACATCACTAAGCCAATTTAAACCATTACATTCATTAACTAAATCCACTAAATCAGTCTTCACTATCGAACCTTAACTATTCCTTAGTTAAAACGAAGCCAATCAAGTTGGGGTATAATTACCTCTTAGACCTTAACTGAACAACATTTCTAACATCGAAATAGACAAAGTTCACTTTTTAAAACATTAACCAATTTCCTTACGAAACTTTTGGATTCTATTTACGAATCTTCTTCTTTTACCGAAATCTTTTGATTTTAACAGTAGTGTTATAATTTCAGGTTTTCGAAATGAAATAACTTAAGTATAACCTTTATATATTAATTTAGGTAAATAAACAAACAACTAATTTTTTAACAAATAGGTAAACTTGATTTGAAACGGAAAGTAAACATTACTTTCCTTCATTCGATATGATTGAATTCTAATGTACAATTTACCCTCGAATAATCACTATTCGATAACTCTCTTTCGAACAACTATATTTGATTCCTCAGATCGAATAACTAATATTCGATCATCCTTTTCTTCGAATAAACTATATTCGATCATCTCTCTTTGAATGATTTACATTCGATTAATCTCCTTTAGAATAAACTATATTTGATTCACTCCTTTAACTCTATTCGAATAACTATTTCGAATAACTCTTTTGTGTTAACTCATTTTGAAAACTTACTTCATTAACTCAACTTATTTAACTCCTATCTAATAACTAATATTCGATTAATTTATATTCGAATAACTATGTCTGCTTAAACTTTATTTCGAATGACTAAAATTCAATTTAACTCCATTCGCTTGACTCTAGATCGCAGCGATCACAATGGTTACGCCTGATTCCCTCAGGAAACAACCGACCGTCAAAGGCTATCTACAGCCCTGCGAAACACGTTAGCATAACTATATTCGATCAACTCTAATTGAACAACTAATATTCAATTAATTCTAATTTGATTAACTCTATCTAATTAACTCTATGTTTATTCAGTTTCAAATATCGATGCTGAAATCGATTCTTACTTCTCTATATAAGTGCTGACTTATATATTCTATTTATACAACGATAAATTTCTTATTTAATTTATAAAATATTATTTATAAATTTATCTTCTCAATCTATCTGTTAGAATAGATTCTATTTAAAAATCTTTACTTTAAATCCATATCATATTATACCCGTGTGCGAAGCACGGGTTTAAATCTTTCAAATGTAAAATCCTCCTTTTTATATAATTCTAGTCACTTTTCAAGTATTTTCTTTTTATACTCTATTTATTTTCTAAATAAATATCACTTTTATTTTATTATCCAATGATAAATATTCTTTTTATAAAATTCTTCGATTTTATAAATATTTTATTTCTACTATACACTTTTAAAAGATCTTATTTATCTTCTAAATAATATTTCCTTTACTATTTGCTATACAAATACTTTCCCTTTCCTATTCTTTATACCAATATTTTTCTCTAATCCTATCTATTTGATTAACAAATAAATATTCCTTTTATATATATATATATATATTTTAAATAAATATTTTCTTTTTATAAAATCTTTTGATTTTATAAAAATTCTTTTTCAATATAACATTGAAAATTTTCTTTTTAACATTCCAGTATTCCTTATGGTATTTAACATACCATACAACAATGATCGGTATCATTCAAACATACGAAATCAACACCAGATTTCATATCACATCATATAACACAATATATGAAAACCGTAAAATAAATGTTGAGGAACCCAGTTGGGTCCCTCTAACCCGTTTCCCTGCATCCACAGATGTTAAACAATAAAATTAACATCAATTTTATTTTACTATGAAATATTCTGCTAAACAGAATCAATATTTGATTAACGATTTATATCTATATCGTTATCTATAATTTCAATCAACTGACTAGTAGTTCAATCAAACAGCCAAAACACAGCAAATAACCATTATTTATGAATTCTAAAAATATTTTATAAAAACAGAAATTGAGCAGAGTTAGTGAGATTTTACTCACCTCGTTCGTTAATCGTTGAATAACGATTGATGATTTAGATCAGACGTTGAATTTTCCATGAATTCAAACTGTCTCTGAATCACTTCAAACCAGCTTCATTGTGCAGCGTGTACCCCTATGATTCCAATGTGACAGATGGCTCTTAAGTCTGTTAATTGTTGCCACTATAAATTATGTTGTAATTTTATTTACATTAACTGTAAGCAAAATCGACCATTAACATTTCACTGATAATTAGCACTTAACTTAATGTGTTAAACTAGCAGACTCTATTTGTTGATATTTTTATAATGTTGGAAACCATGGGGTGTACGGATTCTACATGGGTAGTGGAACACTTTTCTTGAACTTAATTATTTAAACAATGTTAATATTTAAATATTAAAGATTAGAACATTCTCACCTTAAGTCATGAACGCCCTTGGTAGTATTTTTATACGCCTGTGCACATTCTTTTTCATAAGCCCAGGGTAACGTATCTTTCTAACTCCCCTTCGTAAGCATGTGTCCCACTTCCACTTGTATGACCTGTGTAGTCCACTTCCCATCCACGAAATAATATCTGTCCCCTTCTCTGCTAGTACACGTTCTCCCCCTTCTTTCTTTCTTTCTTTTCTTCTTCTTCTTCTTCTTCTTCTTCTTCTTTTTCTTCAAATCTGTGCTTGACAAAATGAATCGACCTACATACACGTTCGCTCAACCCACACCCACCCAATTATGCCTTCTTCTTCCCGAAACCAACACGCCATCCTTCAGTATTTATTCTTTCTATTTCAAAAACTTTATACCTCCATCTCCGCCTTGTTTTATCATGAACCCAAACGAAACACCCATCATTATTCACGTCTTTCTGAGGGCTTCAACCTCATCCCAGCTCCCAACTGCCCTGTTAACTCAACACCCGCACTCCATGGTAGAACCGTAGCCAGCACCGAACCAGCTTGTCCCCTCACCACTTACCCAGTCCGATCCTTCCCAAGGTCAGTGCTTAACCATGAAAACTCCCCAGTGGTTTACAGTCTTCTCAACAGCAACACCCTAGACCTTCGGTTGTTTTCCAGTTCGAAGTATACACCATCGACTGGTACGAAAAGGTATGAGCATGAAGCTAACAGTCCCGGAATCTCATATATATTAGTTTAAAGATTTAAAGTGGGAGATTTTTATTTGTTTTAAATTTTCAATTGCTATTAAAACTGACAAAAAAAATTCTCTAGAGCCGAAGATGAGGGTTGCTTGCGATATTATATAGGAGCAAGCTCCTTGGCATGCACGGCAAATAGCATATAGGGTAGAGGGTAGGTTACTGTAGAATTCCTTGGTCTCCAAGGTTTCATTTAGCGTAGGCATGAAGGAATTCAACATGTAGTAAAGTAGGTATCACATCTATAGCTGGAAACAGAGTATGTCAGCTATATAACTTGGGGTAGCTGTTATAGTGAAGTCATGCTACTAAATTAGGTCTGCAGTGAATTGTCTTAGCTAGTTCAGGGTAGGATTTGATTTTGATATTGAATGATCATGAAATAGGCCTTCCCGTTCTTGCTTTGAACATAGAAAATTCTGGCCACTGTCTTCTACAGGAACCAATGTTTATTTCACTAAATCTTGAGAAGTGATATTATAGATACTATAGAAACTATAGGTTTGTACGCCTACAAAGGAAGTTACAGAACATATCCCCCCCCCCCGTTGAAACAAAACGGTCAAGTTAGCTTGAACATGTAAGTGTTGATGTGTAGGTGATAATTTTTTTTAATATCGTCTCGTCATTGCCATGTAGCTTTGGTTCCCAATACAAATGGACTTCCCACTTTACTTCTCTCCATGATCAAAAATTGGGCTCGGGTACTATAATAACGGGTTCACTTAGTTGTTAGAACCCTATCACAATTAATTTCGTTCACATATATTTTGTTTTCAAGTAACGTTTTAGAGTCCCTATTGCACTTAATTTCATTCGTTCACATATGAAGAGTTATGGACAGAAATAATAATACCATCGTGTCCAACGAGGTGCCACGATCCCAAAAATATAATAATATCAGTAGGTTAACTCATATTTTGAAACCCCAAAATATTGATATAGGGTGCAAAATACTTCAAATAAAAAGTTGCGTATTTAATTAATTAAAAATTATAGTAAAATTCTAAAAATTAAATTAACACTACGTCTCAAAAGAACCTTGTCTAAATTCGAATCCAGTATGCAGTTATTCCAAATAACTGTTACGGTCGATGAACGATTCTATAACGACTATTTGATAATTTGATTTAACCATAAATAAAAATCTACATGACGAAATCTTGATTTTTCTCTTCCACTAGAAAAATACAGTTCAACAGATCCCACGTTTCTTGTTTCACAGAAATCCGACTTAAAACAGCTTCTGTATATTCGTTTAAAGTTCGAATCGCCAAATTACCAACTACCGCGCCATTTCGAGCTCGATTTATATTTATAATATAATTATACATTCAACGCCGTTTATTGAATAGATTCGTTATTCAAATTCGAATCTAAACTTAACCAAATCTCTTATACTACCCAATTCACACGATATTGCGAATTCTACTATTTTCGACTGTTTCGAATATATATATATATATTATTCTATTATTTATATTAATTAAATATAAATATTATTTAATTCAAGTTATCGATATCGTCAAATCGATATTTAATAATTAAATAAATTAATTATTCAGCCGTAAAAAATGCGGGACATTACAGTAATATTTATTCATACTCTGTAAAATTCTTGTATTCTGATGGAGTTGTTGTAATAAGCAATGAAATGTTCTTCTGTTTGCGTTCTGATTTGTTATGTTCTCAAAACAATTAGGGGTTTCGTACGATCTTGGTCGGTTTAGCGATCGATTCGGATCGAGCGAAATTCCTTTTTGTTACATAATCAGTAGAGTTAATTAAATATTAGTTATTCAATTAGAGTTAATCGAATATTAGTTATTCGAATAAAGAGTTAAACAAATAGAGTTAATTGAACATAGTAAATCGAATTAGGATTTAATTGAATATTAGTTATTCAATTAGAGTTGATCGAATATAGTTATTTGAGATAGAGTTAGTCAAACATAGTTATTTAGGATGAGTTGCCATTTCGTACGACTGCTAGCGTAATTCGCAGGGCTGTAGATAGCCTACGGCGGTCGGATGTTTCCTGAGGGAATCAGGCGTAACCATTGTGATCGCTACGATCTAGAGTCAAGCGAATGGAGTTAAATCGAATATTAGCTATTCGAAATAAAGTTAAAACAAACATAGTTTATTCGAATAGAATTAAAAGAGCTAATCGAATATAGTTTATTCGAATAGAATGAAGGAGTTAATCAAAAGAAGTTAATCGAAATGAGTTAATCAAATTAGAGTTAATCGAGTTAGAGTTCGTTGAGTATTGGTTAATCGAAGATAAGAATTTATCGAATAGAGTTATTCGAAATGAGTTAATCGAATATTAGTTATTCAAAAGGGGTTATCGAATATTAGTTATTCGAAAGGAGTTATTAAATTAGTTATTCGAAAGGGGTTATCGAATATTTGTTATTCGAAGGGGTTATAAAATATAGTTTATTCAAAAGGAGTTAAATCGAATATAAGTTATTCGAATGGAGTTAAACTGAATATAAGTTATTCGAAGAGAAGAGTTATCGAATATTAGTTATTCAAAGAGAGTAATCGAATATAAGCTATTCGAAGTGCGTTAATCGAATATTAGTTATTCGAAGTGAGTTAATCGAATATTAGTTATTCGAAGAGAGTTAATCGTCAAATTCGATTATATCAAATTCGGGAAAGTACTTATACTTTCTGGTGTTTAAATCAATATTTATTTATTTATAAATTAGGTGTTTATTTATTCAAATTAAAGAATAAAAGTTATATTTGAAGTTAGATATTTCGAAAGTAGGGATTATGACGTTATCGTTATAACCAATGTTTTTTTTTATAAAAAAGTGGATTCGTAAATAGAATCCGTGAGGTTCGCAAGGAAGTTGTTAGAGGTTTAAAAAGATAAACTTTGTCTATTCCGAAGTTAAAACGTTGTTCAGTTAAGGTCTGAGAGGTAATTATACCCCAACTTGATTGACTTCCTTCTTAACTAAGGAATGGTTAAAGTTTGATAGTAAAGGTAGGTTAAGTGAATGTAGTTAATAAGCATAATGGTTTGTGTTGGCATAGCGATGTTTATTTAAACATCAGTTTAAATCAAATGAAGGAGTTTTGGAAATGTTTTCCAAATAAGAATCAGAAATGTTTTCTGATAATAGAACATAAGAAATGAGAATAAATATGGAAACGTTTTCCAGTGATTAATAACGTATATTTTCTAAGTTTAGAAAATAAGGATTTATGAATATATGAAAACGGGAAATAAGGAAATGAATAAATTAATGATAAATTAATTTAAAGTGATAAATGTTAATTGATGATTGATCGATATAATTTCCATTTGGAAATAATATCGTTGTTTGCACACGTGTTTTTCTTTGATAGTTAAATCGCAGACTATCAAAGTTTTGACCATTTTTCAGTCCTTAATACGGAGAGACCGATTGGGTTATTATCCGAGAACCACTCCGTATGGGCGTTAACGTTTCAAATCAAATAGAAAAGAAGACAAATTGAAGACGGAGTTATGCAAGGGCTATCCTATTTACAGAATAGTGCCTTCGGTTTGTCCAGTCCCAGGACAACCTGTATGGAAGAATGTTTGACAGAGTATATCTGGTGGATCACGTGAGTTGATCGTTTCAAATGTATTTACGTTGGTGGCGGAGGAATTCGTTTCTCTTAGCTTATACCCATGGTATTTTTGGGAAAATAAATTTGTGATTTGACGGGTATGATGATGTGGCATTCAAAGTAAATGAAGATGTGATCTGTATAGAAATACGTTATAACCTCAAGCCTCATCAACTGGGAAATGACAAAAATCGGGCAGGCAGCATGGCTAAGTGGGCCGCACCCAAGTAGGGTATATTGTCACCATCTAGAGAATATTTATATTTGTTACTTCTTTCAATTCTGTATCTCTCGGGAATGGTTATGTTGGTTTACCAACTGTAAGGTGACAATATATTAGATACACTCAAGCGAAATGAGTGGTCGGTCATGTGTGGCCGAGTTGCAAGATGTTCTTGTTGAACTCCAGTGTATCTCTTCTAGAGTACACCGAGTAGAAGTTGGATCCATACCTTGTCATAGTTGGAATCCATTCTCCAAATAAGAGCCCGCAGTTCTGATTGTATATTATATATGTAGAACGTTAGATGCAAGCGTTCTACTAGATTAATATTACTTGCGTTAGACATTATTATAATATCAAAATAATATCGTTTACAAATGATTTGGGTTATCGTAAGGTAAAAACCATCCGTGTTTATGTGTGGATCGGTCTTACGATTATTCTTTCTTTGAAAGGATCTTTAAAGTTAAACAAATGATTTGAGTTTACTCACACCAGTCACATGACTGACCCGGAGTTTATTTTGTTTTATTTTCCCTAAACTCTTGGGTGCCCAAATTTGTACGGGTAGTCAAGTAGTCGGGGTTTATAGATACTTGAAGAGCTGGAGCAGGAGGCTTCAGGATTTTAGCTATTGTTATTTCCACTGTGTTGTAAGTGTTATACTCTAATAATGGTAATGTATACAGATATTGTTTTATTTCGAAGTTATGTTATGAAATATATTTATTCTTTCCGTTGTGAGATTCGTGTTTACTCTGATGTTGTGATGTTCTTCTTATTCTTCTATTCTAAGTTTCTATCTTATCTATTCTCACCCTCTGTTTTCTTTCTATTAGTTTTCTAGTTTCCAGTGTAATTTGGGGTGCACTTGTGTTATTTGGTCAGCTCAAATTGGACCGGAATTTCGGGACACTACAAAACCCCTTAGCCATTAACCTAGCATAGTATCTTCCATCGTCCTTCACCTTGTACATCTATTTGCACCCAATAGCATGGTTTCCTTTAGAAGTGGAACAAACTCCCATGTATGGATCTTCATCATCGATTGCATCTCTTCCTTCATGAAACATATCCATTTCGAGCTATCACTCGAACCCATGACATCATCAAGGTCCACCGGCTCATTTTGGACTACATGAAGTGCATAGTCTAAATTCTCACAAAATCTAAGATAGTTCCAATCACCATATCTTTCAGCTGACCTTATAGCACGATGACCAAGCTAAGTAGCAATACCATCACCCGGTCTTCCTTCATCTCCACCTTCAACTGAATCTTATATAGAATCGTGTACATTGTTAGAGAAGGAGTTTTGATGACAACAATCTTATTTCAATTAGAATTATTAATTGATTATAAAATATATACTAACATCTCTATCTAATATATATATATATATACACACACATATGCAGGATTTGTATGTAGGACTTAAATACTGAAGACTGTACATTTTTAGAGTTTAAAGAGATTTAGAATTCAAGAGAGATTCAAGACTCGTGAGTTATCAATTTTTCAAGAGTTCAAGACAAATATAGTAATAGAGTCTAGTTTATATGTAAGACTCCGAACAGCACTCCAAGTTCAAATTCTGATCTACAAAATTCTAATTCTAATATCAAATTGTTTTTCTATCTTACTTATGATTTCAAATATAAGTTTCAAGTTTAATATATAAGTTAATATATGTTTATATAGTTTTGTAGTTATATAGTTTTAAACTTTATAAATATATTAATATGTTTATATAATATATTATCATGCTTTCATATGTTTTTACATTTTAGAATACTCATTTATATCACTACGTTTTGATTCAAGAATTTCCAGAATAATATATATAGTTAAACACTTGAAACTAAGTTTTAAAAATAAAAATTATATGTATATGTTGACATACATATATGGTTGTGTCGACATACAACTGTCAGAAATTTAATTTTCAAAGGAAGTGTCTTTTCACTATTTGCAACATTCCAAAAGCGTTGCAAACTTTCAAATCTTATAAATAGGGTTGATTATGAATTTTTTTAATATACCTTCTTCTTCATCTTCACCCTCTTCATCCCACCATTAATATTTCATATTTTATTGATTTATATACTTCTACTTTGCCGATTTATACTCTAATTATATAAAACTTCTTTTCTCACTCTTTACTCGTTACACTATGAATTGGATTGGTATTGAAGAGATATAGGGCTGTTGTAATCATTTGGGAAGTGTTTGGGAAAGGGCATGTTTCTTGTAGCCTTGCAATCAAGGAAATGGAGTGGTGTTAACCTTGTAGCCATATAGTCAAGGGTGTCTGGAGCGGTGTTAACCTTGTAGACATGAAATCAAAGGGATTGTACTTGGATATTCATAATAATAAAACTTTGCGTAATCCAGCTTTGCGTGGGACTGGATGTAGGAATAATCCGAACCAGTATAAAATCCGGTGTGTTCTTACTTTTTCTGCATTTTTTATTTTTCTGTTTCTATGTTTGATTCTGTGTTTGTGATCATCTTTGTTGTGTTTTATTCATATAGTAGATCATTTAAGTTTAAGATTTTTGTAAATTCCTTATAAATATTATTCACCTCCCTCTATTGTTAGTCTTGCCTTAAGATCTGCATTTCGCGTTCCCTAACAATTGGTATCAGAGTATAGGTTTTCAAAAAGTTCATAATTTGATTTTTGAAAACATTAGATGGCAAATTTTGAAATGATTTATAACACTAGTTTCAGTTCAAGCATTGCATCAATGTTTGAAGAGTCTGCATTCAATTTTGTTTCAAATGATCTACTAAATTGTTGTTCGGTACAGAAAAAGATGTGTTATATGGCTATTGGAAATTCAAAATTTGAAAAGATGGGTGATGTGGTTGTTGAAAATTCAAATTCCAAAATGGTGTGTTACATGGTTGTTGAAAATTCAAATTCTGATGGACAAATTATGGAAATTAAAAAGGACAAATGGATATTGGACAGTGATTGTTCGAGACATATGATGGGAAATCCGGAACTACTAAATAATCTAGTATATGAAGATGGTGGAATGGTCAACTTGGGAGATAACTCTAAAGGATATATTGTTTGCATCAACAATGTCGGTAATTTTAAAACTCCTACTATTTCTAATGTTTTATTAGTTGGAATATAAAACTTAACCTACTAAGTTTAAGTCAACTTTGCGATAAAGGCTATAAAATAAATTTTGAGAAAGATAAATATAGAAGGTAGAAATTCAAAAGTGATATCCGAAGGAGTTGGATATATATATATATATATATTGAGTATGAAAATCTCCAATGATAATCTATGTCTTATGGCTAATACAAATGACCCTTGGATCGGGCATAAGAGATTCAGTCATATAAATTTTAAGCACATCTCTAGGATTTCCAAGTTAGATTCAATTAGGGGACTACCCAAAATGAAATTTAAAGTAAATAATTTATACAACGCATGTCAGTTCGAAAAATTAAAAAGGAGTTCATTTAAACCAAAAGAGGAAATTACAACCTTGAAACCACTAGAGTTAATTCATTTGGATTTATTTGGTCCATCCCAAACCCAATCAATAAATCACAATAGATATATTGACATAATAATCGACGATTTTTCTTGATTTACCTGGACTTTATTTATTAAAAGTAAAAGTGATGCTTTTGATCAATTAAAAACCTTTGCTAAAAGAATTCAAAATTTATTATCCTTAAAAACTAAAACAATACGTAGTGATCACAGTGGAGAATTCAAAAATGAAAATTTTGAAAAAATTTGTAATAAAAAGGGAATAACCCATAATTTTTCTTCCCCTAGAATCCCTGAACAAAATGAAGTACTTGAACGTAAAAATAGGTCGATAAAAGAGTGCGCAAGAACTATGTTGTAATGACCCGCATTTTCTGCGGTATATAATTAATTTATTTAATTATATAATTGGTGATTTAGAGAAGTTAGTGATCGTTTAATTAAATAATATTGAATATTTAATTAATAATTATAATATAATAATATATTATAATGTCGAAATAGTCGGAAATAGTGAAATTCACAATATCATGTGAATTGAATAGCATACGAGATTTTGTGGAGTTTCGATTCGAAATATAATAACGAATATATTCAATCGACGACGGTTTGAACGTATAATTATAATATAATAATAATAGAGCTTGAAATGGCGCTGCAGTTCGTAAATTGGCGATTCGAACTTCAACTGAATGTAAAGGATTCATTTTAAGCCGGATTTCTGTGAAACAAGAAACGCGTGGAGCTGGTGGAGTATATCTTTCTAGTGGAAGAGAAAAATCGGGATTTCGTTGTGTAGATGTTGAGATATGTCCAAATCAAATTTCAGAAAAGTCGCTGTGAAATTCCTTTATAATTCGTAACGCTTTATATACGTTATAAAAGGATTTTTCAATGTAAATTGAATATCGAATCAATCTGGACTCGGAATGGTGAGTATATAATTACCCTGGAGCTGTATGATATTACTCAGTGAATATAGACGATAATATTTAATTTTAAATATTTAATTTAATTATATTTAAATATATTTATATATTTAAATATGCTATTTAGAGCTTTAAAAATAGCCACTTTTGCAAACGAAGTCGGAATTCGACGAAACTGGTTTTGTTGGATCCGCAATGTCAAATAGTTGCTAGATGTCAAGTTTCGTGATTTTAGAGTCACTGTGTGGTCTTACAGATTTTTAGAGTGGAAAACAGTCAGTATTTTGATAGTTAAAAATACACTGTGTGAGCATACGAAGTCAGAATTCGACGAAACCAGTTTCGTTGGGACCGTAATGTCAAACTCTAGTGGCATGTCAATTTTCGTGATTTTAGAAGATCGTATGTGGTCGTAGGGATTTTTAAGGACGAGAGACAAGCATATAATCGATAAAATAAAATAGAAAATCAAATTAAAAATATCTCCCCTATTTTTCTCTGATCACAAACTGGCCACGCGACCTCTCTCCTCAGCCACAAACTTCACCAACCACAAACAGTCTATATAAGCAGTATAAACCGAATACACAGAAAAGTTCTTCAAAAGAAAAACCAAAATGAAAATCCGATTAAAATGCTATAAATCAAAAGAGGAGTATGGTCGGAATCGTGAGGGGCTGAGATTCATCCTTGTACCCCTATTGGGTTGTGCGACGCTGGTTTGAGGATCCTCCAACAGCAACAGTCGACCTAGGGTTTTCGGTTTCCGCGGGTTGAAGCACTTAGGTGCGAATCAGAGGTCGTCTTGGTGATGAGGGTGAAGAGCAGCTGGTGTTGGCAAGTTGTTGGTGGATTCCGTGACCATGAAGGTCGCGATTCCTATACAGGATCAACGAAGCAGCGTCGGCCTTGGAGGCGAGCTCGAGAAGGAGCTGACAGTCGGATGGAGTATTGAACATTGGGTCCTCTGGTATGATCGACGGTGGAGGGAAGTTGCCGGAGCGACGTCAGTTGGAGGTCAACGGTGCGGTCAGAGAGGGAGAAAGGGAAATCGGGTTTGTGCTGTTCAATTTGGGGAAGAAGCTAAATGAAGCGGACGGGTTTTAAATTGATGGAGTTGGGCCGGATTGGTGGTAAGGCCCGAAGCAATTTGTTTAGTTAAATTTTAGTTTAAATTATATATGAACTTCGAAAATACATAACTTATTCATACGTGATCGAAACTCAGCGAAACAAGATCCGACAGGATCGTATGGACGGGAGCAACACAATGAGGCTGACCGTGAGTCAATTGGAGTCCGTTACAATTTATGGCGAAATAAATTGTCCATCTAAATCAAAGACAGTTAATCGTTTTTAACGATAACAGTCCAATGTGAGTAAATCTCACTAACTCTGAACAGTATAATTTCATGTTGTATTTTTAGAACTGTTAGATATTGGTTGATTGACTGTATGTTGACTGTTTGATTGAACTGCTAGTCAGTTAGTTGAATTTTCTATATCGATTCTGTTTAACAGAATATATCATATAGAACTGAAAGTGATGATAATCATATTGTGTAACATCTGTGGATGCAGGGAAATAGGTTGGAGGAATCCGACTGGATTCCTCAACAGTTATTTTATTGTTTTTCATATATTTTGATATATGATGTGAATTATAACCTGTGTTGATTGTGTGTATGGACAATATTGAACATCGTGATTTGATATGATGGAATACCATAACATACGGGATGTTGATAGGGGAATTTTCAAAGTGATATTGAAATAGAATATTTATAAAATGGGATATTTATAAATAAGAGATATTTATAAAGTGGAATATTTATAAATAAGGAATATTTATAAATTGGGATATTTATAAATAGGAGACATTTTAAAAAGGAAAATAAATTCAAAACATTTCTTTTTGAATGGAAAGGCCTTTGTGGCGAGTTTGGGGATTTTCCCGATGCTCCCGATACAAAGGAGGTTATGGCGAATTTTCCCGGGAATTTAAGGAGTTAGAATATTTCAAGAATAAATTTGAAAAGGAAATATTTGTAAACCATTTACAAATAGAATTGAAAAGGAAACATTATAAAAAGGAAATCATTTTTAAAGTGTAGAACCATTATTTAAAGGTAAATCTTTTCAAATGAATAAAACGTTGTTAAAAAGGAAATCTTTATAAAGTGAGTAAAGTAAATCGAATATGGTATTCGAAAGGAGTTAATCGAACATGATATTCGAAGTTAGTTAATCGAATATAGACATTCGAAAAGAGTTAATCGAATATGGTATTCGAAGTTAGTTAATCGAATATGGTATTCGAAGTTAGTTAATCGAATATGGTATTCGAAAGGAGTTAATCGAACATGGTATTCGAAGTTAGTTAATCGAATATAGACATTCGAAAAGAGTTAATCGAATATGGTATTCGAAGTTAGTTAATCGAATATGGTATTCGAAGTTAGTTAATCGAATATGGTATTCGAAAGTTAGTTAATCGAATATGGTATTCGAAGTTAGTTAATCGAATATGGTATTCGATGTTGGTTAATCGAATATGGTATTCGAAAGTTAGTTAATCGAATATGTTATTCGAAAGGGGTTAGTCAAGTCGAGTTAGTCAAATAGAGTTAACCAGTTAGAGTTAATCAGTTAGAGTTAACCAGTTGGAGTTAAATAGTTAGAGTTAATCGATTAGAGTTAAAACGAACTAGAGTAAATCAAGTGTAGTTATTTGAGATAGAGTTAATCAAACATAGTTATTCAGGATAAGTTTCCATCTCGTACGACTGCTAGCATAATTCGCAGGGCTGTAAATAGCCTACGGCGGTCGGATGTTTCCTGAGGGAGTCAGGCGTAACCATTGTGATCACTGCGATCTAGAGTCAAGCGAATGGAGTTTAATCGAATATTAGTTATTCGATAGGAGTTAATCGAGTTGATCGAGTTGAGAAATAAGTTAAGTTAAATAAGTTGAGTTGATCGGGTGGTTCGACCAAGTTAGTCGAGCCTAGTTAATCGTATCGAATTGGTCGAACCAAGTAAGTCGAGTTAAGTTAGTCAAGTTAGTCGAGCCTAGTTAATCGAATCGAATTGGTCGAACCAAGTAAGTCGAGTTAAGTTAGTCAAGTTAGTCGAGCCTAGTTAATCGAATCGAATTGGTCGAACCAAGTAAGTCGAGTTAGTCGAGTCAAGTTAAGTTAGTCGAGTTAAGTTCGTCGAGTTAAATAAATCGATGTTAGTTTCATCGAAGGGAGTTATCGATTATAGTTTAATCGAAGTGAGATTTTCAAATATGAGATATTTGAAAAGGAAGTGTTATCGAATATTAGTTATTCGAAGAGAGATTATCGAATATCGTTTATTCAAGAAGGAGTTAATCGAATATAGGTTATTCGAAGAAGAGTTAATCAAATAGAGATTTCTCGAAGAGAGTTAATCGGCAAATTCGATTATATCGAATTTGGGAAAGTACTTATACTTTCCAGTGTTTTAAATAGAGATTTATTTATTTATAAATAAATAAGTGTTAGGTTAATTATTCACTAATAAGAATAGAAGTTATAATTAAAGTTAGATAATTCGAAAGGAGGGATTATAACGTTATCGTTATAACCAATGTTTTAAATATAGAAGTGGATTAGTAAAATTGGATCCGAGAAAGGCGTAAAGAAGTTGTTAAAGATTAAAAGATAAACTTTGACCATTTTGAAGTTATAACGTTGTTCAGTTAAGGTCTGAGAGGTAATTATACCCCAACTTGAGTGACTTCCTTCTTAACTAAGAAATGGTAAGGTTTGATCGTAAAGGAGTTTTGGAAATGTTTTCCAAACGAGAATCAGAAATGTTTTCTGATAAAAGAAAATAAGAAATATTGAATATAGGAAAACAGGAGATAAGTAAATAAATGAACTGAAGAGATTTATGTTAAATGATGTTTGTTCGATATAATTTCCATCTGGAAATAATATCGTTGTTTGCACACTTGTTTTTCTTCGATAGTTAACTCACAGACTATCGAAGTTTTTGACCATTTTAACGTTATTAATATGGAGAGACCGGTTGGATTATTCTCCGAAGAACCACTCTGTATTGGCATAAGCGTTGCGAATTATATATGCCAAAGATAATTGAAGACGGAGAAAAATGCAAGGGCTATTGTATAAGTCTTAGATAACAATGACTATGATGGATATACTGAATAGTGCCTTCGGTTTGTCCAGTCCCAGGACAACTTGTATGGACGAAGGTCTGACAAAGTATATCCAATGGATCGCGTAAGTTGATCTGTTCAAACGTATTCACGTTTGGTGGCGGAGGAATTCGTTTCTCTTAGCTGTATGCCCGTGTTATTTTTGGATAAGTCAATTTGTGATTTGGCGGGTATGACGATGTGACATTCAAAGTGAATGAGGATGACTTGTATGAATGAATGTCTGACAGAGTATTTCCAAAAAGGTCACGTACCTTGATTTCTTCAACCGTACTAAGAGTGGAAGCGGAGAAGGAAACTTCTTTAGCTAACACGTAATGTACTGTTGTAGACGTCAATTAGTGATTTTCGATGGATCTGACAATGTGACATTCGAAGTGAATCTGATGTGATGATAAAGCGTAGCTTCTAACCTCATCAACCGGTAAATGACAGAAATCGGGTTGGCAGCAAGGCTAAGTCGGTCGCACCGAAGTAGGGTGTATAATCACCTATCTAGTGAATAATCATTTGTTTCTTAAATCTATCAATGCTGTCCCATATATATATACGGGAACGGTTGCTGATCCCAACCGTTGGTGATGTACATTCTATACACTCAAGCGAAATGAGTGGTCGGTCATGTGTGGCTGGGTTACAAGATGTTCTTGTTGAACTCCAGTGTATCGTTCCTAGAGTACACTGATCGGAAGGTGGTTCCATACCTTGTCATAGTTGGAAATCCATTATCCAATACGTGCTTGCGATTTTGATTGTATACTATATATGTAGAACGTGAGATGAAAACGTTTCTGCTTGTTGATATCTATTTGTACATAGACATTATTATAATATCAAAAGGTTTTTGATATAAAGATATTTTGGATTCTCATAAGGGAAAAACCCGTTCTGTTCTGCGACGTGGTCTTATGAGATATCGTTTACTTGTTCATATACCTGTTTAAACTGTTTTACTCATACCAGTCCGATGACTGACCCGGAGTTTACTTTGTTGTTTTCCCTAAACTCTTGGGTGCCTAAATTTGTACGGGCAGTCAAGTAGTCGGGATTTGCAGATACATTGAAGAGCTGGAGCAGGCGGCTTCAGAATCATATAGCTATAGTTTATTTCCGCTGTGTTGTAAGTGCTGTACTCTGATAAGTGCTATTGTATACATAACTGTTATATTTCAAAGTTATGTTATCTATTATATGTTATTCGTTCCGCTGTGAGGTTCGTGTTACTCTGATGTTGTGTTCTTCTTCTTCTTCTATTCTAAGTTTCTATCTTATCTATTCTCACCCTCTAATTTCTTTCATTAACAATTCGGTTAATTTCGATCCTTGGATGTTCGATATGTGTTGTATATCGGATAACCAAGATCGCCATTTTCCGGGTCGTTACAGTTGGTATCAGAGCTTAAGTTAAGAATTACCCTGGCTCTGTGGCGTGACTCGGTAGAGATAGGGTTAGTAATACCCTAGATTGAGTTTGAGTGTATATATATGAGTGCGTATTTGTATTTGATAAAAAAATGGTTTTATATTGTGGAGATTCGTCGGTTGAGTAGTTTATGAGTTCTGGTCGATCAGTTTGATCCACTGTATCGGTAGGAGTAAATAAACACTTGAATACGATGGACCGACACAGTATGGATATGTGATATATTATCATATATAGGATGTGTTGGTAGTAATTATAATCAGATAAGATTATAAAAAGTGAAATGGTTATATGTAACCAATCAGAATTTATACTAGTGAATTGTATGAAATTGGAATGAATTAAATCTGAATTTAGATCAGAATTGGAATTTAAAATCCCAGAGATGGGAAAGGTGTTTGTAAATGAATCTGGATTTAATATATGTGAATTTTAAGATCCTGGGAGATTTTAAATTTGTTTACAACATTGTAAAAGGATATTTGGAATTGATTTCAAGGTGGAAATGTTTAAAAATGGGTTTTGAAAGTGCTATAGTATTGAACTCACTTCGGTAGCTGGGAAATAACCCTGATGATGAATCGCGACATCATCAGTGTTCGTTTTGAGCTGCTAAGTGACGGATTACTAGCAAAGATTTTGTTTTTGAATGGTTTGAGAAAAACAAGTTGTTTTGGTACTTTGAAATAAATACTTTGATTTTTGATATGGAAAAGTGATTTGAAACTCCCAAGAAAAAGATAGTTTGAATTTAAAAGCAATTAAATAAAAATTGTGGAGGCAAACTGGAATGGAACCCAGTTAAGTGGAATTTGAATTATAATAGAAAATATCAAGATAAAATGGGATTTGTAACATAGAGATTTTGAAATGATATTGGGTCGGGGAGTTAAGAGTTTGAAATTGAGATTGGAACTCGAATTGGAAATGAAGTTGGACTTGAGTATAAGCCTATGGTTTGATTTGTGGGCAAAAACAGATTGGAAATTGATTAAGATGACATTATTATATGTGGATTGGTAACAGGTGGAAGGGATATAATAATATGCCCGACAAAAAGGTACAAGTTTATATTTGATATAAGCATGAGATTTATGAGCCGAATTGGCAAGCCGCTTGGCTGTTTGATTTTCTTTTGGGTTGGAGATGGCCTAGAGAGGCGAGTTGTGGTTTTACCGATAGGGCTGTACAAAGGAAGTTATGGCGAAATTTTTCGAAAAGTTAAGGTGTTAGAAAATTTTCAAAATTTTTGGAAATTTAGTTAGTCGGAATAAATTAATGTTTTAGTCAATATTAATTGGTTCAGTTGAAATCAGAAATAAGGGGTAAACAAACCTTAGGAATTCCAATAGATAGGGTCGTCCTCTAACTTAGCAATTTCGAGGATGAAATTATTTTAAGTGGGGAAGAATGTAATGACCCGCATTTTCTGCGGTATATAATTAATTTATTTAATTATATAATTGTTGATTTAGAGAAGTTAATGATCGTTTAATTAAATAATATTGAATATTGAATATTTAATTATAATATAATAATATATTATAATGTCGAAATAGTCGGAAATAGTGAAATTCACAATATCATGTGAATTGAATAGCATACGAGATTTTGTGGAGTTTTGATTCGAAATATAATAACGAATATATTCAATCGACGACGGTTTGAACGTATAATTATAATATAATTATAATAGAGCTTGAAATGGAGCTGCAGTTCGTAAATTGGCGATTCGAACTTCAACTGAATGTACAGGATTCATTTTAAGCCGGATTTCTGTGAAACAAGAAACGCATGGAGCTGGTGGAGTATATCTTTCTAGTGGAAGAGAAAAATCGAGATTTCGTTGTGTAGATAATGGGATATGTCCAAATCAAATTTCAGAAAAGTCGCTGTGAAATTCCTTTATAATTCGTAACGCTTTATATACGTTATAAAAGGATTTTTCAATGTAAATTGAATATCGAATCAATCTGGACTCGGAATGGCGAGTATATAATTACCCTGGAGCTGTATGATATTCCTCAGTGAATATAGACGATAATATTTAATTTTAAATATTTAATTTAATTATATATAAATATATTTATATATTTAAATACGCTATTTAGAGCTTTAAAAATAGCCACTTTTGCAAACGAAGTCGGAATTCGATGAAACTGGTTTTGTTGGATCCGTAATGTCAAATAGTTGCTAGATGTCAAGTTTCGTGATTTTTAGAGTCACTGTCTGGTCGTACAGATTTTTAGAGTGGAAAAAAGTCAGTATTTTGACAGTTAAAAATACACTGTGTGAGCATACGAAGTCGGAATTCGACGAAACCAGTTTCGTTGGGACCGTAATGTCAAACTCTAGTGGCATGTCAATTTTCGTGATTTTAGAAGATCGTATGTGGTCGTAGGGATTTTTAAGGACGAGAGACAAGCATATAATCGATAAAATAAAATAGAAAATCAAATTAAAAATATCTCCCCCATTTTTCTCTGATCACAAACAGGCCACGCGACCTCTCTCCTCAGCCACAAACTTCACCAACCACAAACAGTCTATATAAGCAGTATAAACCGAATACACAGAAAAGTTTTTCAAAAGAAAAATCAAAATGAAAATTCGATTAAAATGCTATAAATCAAGTGAGGAGTATGGTTGGAATCGTGAGGGGCTGAGATTCATCCTGGTACCCCTATTGGGTTATGCGACGCTGGTTTGAGGATCCTCTAACAGCAACAGTCGACCTAGGGTTTTCGGTTTCCGCGGGTTGAAGCACTTAGGTGCGAATCATAGGTCGTCTTGGTGATGAGGGTGAAGAGCAGCTGGTGTTGGCAAGTTGTTGGTGGATTCCGTGACCATGAAGGTCGCGATTCCTGTACAGGCTCGACGAAGCAGTGTCGGCCTTGGAGGCGAGCTCGAGAAGGAGCTGACAGTCGGATGGAGTATTGAACATTGGGTCCTCTGGTATGATCGACGGTGGAGGGAAGTGGCCGGAGCGACGTCAGTTGGAGGTCAACGGTGCGGTCAGAGAGGGAGAAAGGGAAATCGGGTTTGTGCTGTTCAATTTGGGGAAGAAGCTAAATGAAGCGGACGGGTTTTAAATTGATGGAGTTGGGCCGGATTGGTGGTAAGGCCCGAAGCAATTTGTTTAGTTAAATTTTAGTTTAAATTATATATGAACTTCGAAAATACATATCTTATTCATACGTGATCGAAACTCAGCGAAACAAGATCCGACAGGATCGTATGGACAGGAGCAACACAATGAGACTGACCGCGAGTCAATTGGAGTCCGTTACAATTTATGGCGAAATAAATTGTCCATCTAAATCAAAGACAGTTAATCGTTTTTAACGATAACAGTCCAATGTGAGTAAATCTCAATTACTCTGAACAGTATAATTTCATGTTGTATTTTTAGAATTGTTAGATATTGGTTGATTGACTGTATGTTGACTGTTTGATTGAACTGCTAGTCAGTTAGTTGAATTTTCTATATCGATTCTGTTTAACAGAATATATCATATAGAACTGAAAGTGATGATAATCATATTGTGTAACATCTGTGGATGCAGGGAAACAGGTTGGAGGAATCCGACTGGATTCCTCAACAGTTATTTTATTGTTTTTCATATATTTTGATATATGATGTGAATTATAACCTGTGTTGATTGTGTGTATGGACAATATTGAACATCGTGATTTGATATGATGGAATACCATAACATACGGGATGTTGATAGGGGAATTTTCAAAGTGATATTGAAAATAGAATATTTATAAAATGGGATATTTATAAATAAGAGATATTTATAAAGTGGAATATTTATAAATAAGGAATATTTATAAATTGGGATATTTATAAATAGGAGATATTTTAAAAAGGAAAATAAATTCAAAACATTTCTTTTTGAATGGAAAGGCCTGTGCGGCGAGTTTGGGGATTTTCCCGATGCTCCCGATGCAAAGGAGGTTATGGCGAATTTTCCCGGGAATTTAAGGAGTTAGAATATTTCAAGAATAAATTTTAAAAGGAAATATTTGTAAACCATTTACAAATAGAATTGAAAAGGAAACATTATAAAAAGGAAATCATTTTTAAAGTGTAGAACCGTTATTTAAAAATAAATCTTTTCAAATGAATAAAACGTTGTTAAAAAGGAAATCTTTATAAAGTGAATAAAGTAAATCGAATATGGTATTCGAAAGGAGTTAATCGAACATGATATTCGAAGTTAGTTAATCGAATATAGACATTCGAAAAGAGTTAATCGAATATGGTATTCGAAGTTAGTTAATCGAATATGGTATTCGAAGTTAGTTAATCGAATATGGTATTCGAAAGGAGTTAATCGAACATGGTATTCGAAGTTAGTTAATCGAATATAGACATTCGAAAAGAGTTAATCGAACATGATATTCGAAGTTAGTTAATCGAATATAGACATTCGAAAAGAGTTAATCGAATATGGTATTCGAAGTTAGTTAATCGAATATGGTATTCGAAGTTAGTTAATCGAATATGGTATTCGAAGTTAGTTAATCGAATATGGTATTCGAAAGTTAGTTAATCGAATATGTTAT